>JAEIFJ010002072.1:0-722500 GCA_018903435.1 Leucophenga varia | reverse complement strand
CTGTGCAACAATTAGCCTTTAATTAAAATTTATTGTTTTTTTGGTTTATTTTATTATATTTTATTCATTTTTATTAATAATTTATTAAAAAACATTTTTAATTTACATGAGTCACCCTGTGCCTAAAAAATACCAGTCTTGCTAGCTAGCTCTTGCTAACTTCACGCAGATTTTTATTTTTATATATAAACAAAATGCATTAAATAGAAATATTATTGAAGAACTACGTAAACACAATTTTCTTTTTTCATAAAATTCGCATAGATACATATCAAATACCGAGCAAAAAATTCTCATACATTTGTACGCAGCATAAACAAAACATTTTTTTGTTAGGCAAGGTCGTGAACACAAGGAATGTTAGTTAATAATATAACTAAGCAATAATTTGGGTATGACATTTCTAATTCTTATTTATTTATTTATTATTTTAAAAACATTTTTAATCAAATCAAAAAAAAAATTGATTAAAACAAAAAAAAGAGTAAATGGTATAAAAAACGCCATAAAAACACACAACATATGTTTACTTCTATATAAACAAAGTGTGCGTAAGCGAGATAGTTATACCATATACAGCTGCATTTGCGAATAAGCGCACTAGACGCACGCAATATGCAACAAAACGAAATAGCGAACGAATGAAGTGTAATGAAAGAATACATAAAAAAAACCGCGTCAGATGTAAATTTCACAACTTTTTTTTGTGTTTTTGATTTGTTTTGCTAGCAAAACAGACATAACAAAAAAATATATATGCTTAAATATGTCAAACTTAAAATTAATATTTATATGCGTAAAAACGCGTCACTATAAATTTTTGTTTGTAAATAAATAATAAAAAAAAAGTTTATTAAAATGCAACAGCAGTGGCGGCAGCGCTTCGGCTGCCACCTTGTTTGCCGACACACGACGACGACATACGTTGACGTCGGCCGCGCGGCTACATTATGCTGACAACTTCTTGAACATGACCACGGTATTTTTTTTCTTTTTTTGTTTCTCTTCTTTTTTGTATTCGCAAAAAAAAAATTTTTTGTTTTTTTCTGAACACTTGAAAGTAATTTAAAAAGCCGCACTTACCTTGATAGGTATCATCATTATCATCTTCGGATGCCATTTTAACACAACTAAACACAAATTTTTATTTATTTGCACACAAAATACCGCCTTTTTTATACAACAATAACTAAGCACACTAGAAATGTAAACGGCACGAACGTCGTCAGAATCCCAATTGCGAGAGAAGCGTTTGCTGCGGCGAATAAAATAAAAATATATGACGGCGAAAAATAATATGCGCTTTTTTGTACAGACATAATTTAATGTATATATGTGTAAGTAGTGTTCTGGTAAATATGGCAGCATTGGTATCATATGTGCACGTAATGCTGCCATATTTTAAATTTAGTTCCACTGGGTCGTACCGTTATGTATATCTGCCTCGTAGGTGGAACAGAGTTAGATATAATTATCTAGCGTCACGTTCGCACTTACTTGGGTACTTAGCAATGTACAATTTGAATTGAGCAGATACGCTCGCTATAACTTAAACCTTTCTCAAAATTAAATTAATCAAAATTAAAAATAATCTAGTTTTTAATAATAAACAAAATAAAAACAACAACGAAAACACAGTCTGCAATTTATTTTTTGTTAAGATAAATACAAGAACTTTTTCAAAACATAAAATACAACGAATTTATAAGTAAGAGAAAATAGAAATTTATAAACAAAACATTTAAACAAATCAAAAACCGGGAAAAAAATTAAAAACTTTTTTTTTTATCGAAATGACTGCATTTCACACAGCATTTCCTTTCACTTGTCGCTGCTGCTTACGCTGCGAGTTAGGATAACACTCAGCAGAATACGCTCAAACTTCAATCTTTGTTTACAAGTCCGCCGGAAGCAACAAATGGCATGAGTATTGCAGACATATTTGCAAAAATTACAACACGACTGCTAATAATCAATTCAGATGAATTGGCCCAAATGATCTGTCAAAGCTGCGTGGAAAAAGTGCAGCAAATGAAAACATTTCTGGATATGTGCATTGAATCTGAGAAAAATATGCGACGCTGCATTATGGAAAATGCAAAAGAAACGACAATTAAACAAGAGACAATAGTAAAAGAAGAATTAGAGCTCGAGGAACATGTCGAAGAAGCAGATGCCACAAATTATGAAATAATTTTTGCATCCTCCGAAATGAATATGGCTACAAGTAAACTAAAACAACAAACTACAAACAGGTTTGTGTGATAATCTAAATATATATTCTCTAAAAAATATAAAACCAATTTGTCTTTTTTTTAGATGTCCCAATGCAAATATTGTAGATGAACCCATAGCTGACTTGGATTACGATAAGCATTTCCAAAAATTAGAAAATCTTCGCAAATTAAGAAAATTTGCGAAAATAGAAAACCGAGCGCATTTTACGCCAAAGCAGCCAAGATACACATAAGAAAGCAACAGTCAAACAACAACAAGATTTGGCTTTGCTTACGGAAGCTACAGCAGCTAGTACAAAAACTACTAAAACAACAGCAGAACGTAGTCGCGAATATAGAAACCGGAAAAGAGCTTTACAGAATGCAAAATTAAAGAAATATCTTGAGGAGCAATTAACGTAGCGAAACAATTGTGCGGTTCTAATTTATGAATAGAGTTCGAATATTATAATTTAAGCATTCCAATTAGGAGATGTGCAGCGGAATACCAGGACAGTATTTGTAAAAATCTGCCATATGTTGGACTGGAAAAATAATTGTACCATTGATCAAATATTTAGTACCGTGCTTATTTCAAATCATGCTAAAGCTCAATTGTAACAGCTGATTTTGATGATTTTGCATTCCTTTGGAGGGGCTCCATGACCCCTTATCTCTCGTTATCCTCTAAATAATCGACTAACTCTAGTTTTTCTATTGTTATCTATTTTTCGTAAACATATATTAATATAACATACATTTATTCATAGCTCTCATCCGAAGTTTTTGTTGTTGTTTCATTAGTTTTTAACTTTTGCATTAGTTCAGCATCCTTTTCATGTCTTGCAGCTAGATTTTTTTCTCGCGTCTCAGCATCTTCATTTTTATGTACTTCACTGTGCGCACGTAGTTCCGAGTACAAACGAAAGTCTTGAGGACAAATTTTGCACATGTGCACATTATTGCCCAGATGCAAACGTAAATGTTTGCTCAAATAATCTCGATTAATACCAGCGTAGTCACAATATTTACATTGATACGTTTTTGCAACGGTATGTGTTTGCATATGTTTCAACAGTATAGAGTTTTTATAGAAACTGAAAGAAATTTAATTAAAATTTTATTATTCAATTAATTAAAAATATATAAAAAATGCTACATACCGTTTGTAACACTGATTACATTCAAAATTTCTTACCCTACGATCGATATTTTTTTGTAACTCTAAATGATACGCTTTTCTTGCATTTAAATTTTTCTCTCTTGTCTTAGCATCATCATTTTTGTGCTCTTCACGGTGTATACGTAACTCGGAGGTAAATCGAAAACCAAGTGGACACAATTTACACAAGTGTACATTTACGCCAAGATGCCTTCGTAAATGATTGTTTAAATATTGTTGATTTTTAGTAGCATAATCACAATATTTACACTTGTATGGCCTTTCAACGGTGTGTGTTGTCAAATGATTGGTCAATGTAATGCTTTCAAAGAATCTGAAAATCAACGTTAATATATTAGAGATATTTCTTAAAAGCAGTATTGAATCTAAAAGTTAGTTTTTTTTCCGGATAATATTTCAAATTATTCAAAATAGATTTTAAGCAATATCGATACTTAACATTTAAGTATCGATAATTTTTTTTTTTAAATAGTACTCACTTTTTAGTACAAATATGACACTCGAATGTTCGTTCTCTTGGAATGTTCATTTTTTGAATCTCTAATTGATGTGCTTTGCGTGCAGCTAGATTTTTTCTCTCGTCACAGCATTCTCATTTTGATGTTCCTTTCTGTGTATACGCAGTTCGGAATACTGCCGAAAGCCAGAGGGACAAAATTTACACTGGTAAACATTTTCGCCAAGATGCAAATGAAGATGCTCGATCAAGTGCACATTTTGCTTAAATGCACGTTCACAATAATCACATTTGAAGGGCTTTTCACCGGTATGTATGCGCGTATGTGTCTGCAAATTAACTTTTTGTGTAAACCTGAAAGTGTAAAATTAACGTGTAAAGTAGCCCATAAGAAACTTCGAAAAAAAATCAGACTTACCGCTTGTTGCACACATCACATATAAACGGCTCTTTTGTTTTTTCCAGTTTTTCTTTTTTAAAATTAGAGAACAATATTTAATTTAGCGATAAACCTATCTTGATCTGAATTTTTTTTATTTACCTTTTGACTTTTTTTGTACTTTTTCTTTGTAGTTCATCTGCATTGATTTTTTCTTGTGCTTCAATTAATTCAATTTCACAATAGCTTCCCTCTTCATACGGTGAATTTTTAACGTTTGAATTATCGTCTACTAATGGCTCGTTTACAACATTTACATGAGAAGAGCTTAAACAAACGTCCCTGAATAAAGAAAAATGTATAAGTATAATATTACCAAACGCGCTGTAAATTAATAACTTTTTTTTGATAAAATGGATATTTAAAATCAAAGACCCCAAAATCATAAATAGCCCATTAACCATAACCATAAAAAGCTTTACGTAGTGTCTGGACCGTTTTTTGTTATTACATGCTTCAAATTCGTTTACGCTATGAATACAACAAAATACAAGAATTTATAAATTCATTCGCTATTAAATTTTTACTAACATTTTTGTCTGCAACTCATTTTCTGTTCTGGTTGGTTCCGCTATTATTTGTTGCTTAGTTGTCATAGAATCCTTGTTCATTCCTTCGATGATTTCTTCTTCTTCTTCTTCGTTAATGTGCAGCTCTTCTTTAACAATATTTTTATTTTCTATGCACATGGTTCTATTATCATTTATTTTGGTTGCTATAAATATTCTGGAAATTTGTTTTTCGAAATTTTTGTATCTAACATTTTTATGCTCCGCTTTACCTTCACTGTTTGCCTCCAAAGTTACGATCAGTTCTTTTTTTATTATTGTTCCATTTAATGTTTCTACTTCAGTTACTTTAGATCTTTTTTGTCGCAAAGCATCTTCAATAATACGTCGCATATTTTCCTCTGACTTGATGCACATATTTATAAAATTTTGCATTTGTAGCACTTTTTCTACGCAGCTTTTACATATCAATTGCGGCAATCCATCAGTGGGACTTATTACGATTCGTGTTGTGAACATTGTAAAAATTTCTGCGATATTCATGTTGTCGTCTTCAAAAGCATCTGGAGGATTTGTGTACAACGATTGAAGTTTAAGCGCATTCTGAGTGCGATCTATCTCGCAGCGTGTGCAACAGCGACATGCAAATGGATATATTTCGTATAACTCAGTCATTTCGGATAAATGCTGACAATCAGTCTTTATTATTAATAGTTTTAATACTGATTTTTTTTATTTATTATTTATATTTATCAAAAAAGTATTTTATTTACTAACAAAGCTTTTTTGTTTTTCACCGCTTTTACTTCATTTTTGTTTATTTAGAACATATGTTTAGTGCAAGTGAAGTGTTGCCAGATTGGTCAATTTGTTTATATTCGGCCGAATAAAGCTTGCCATTTTATACAGAACAAAATTTTCAAGATTTGTTATTGCTAAACTTGCATATGCCTAAACTAAACATGCAGTGTGGCAACACTGTGTTTTATAAAATATATGTTGACAAACAAAACATATACAAAATGCAAATTGCAAAAAAATTTGCAAGAATAGATTAACATTAATTAGAAACCAAAAAACTTTCAATAAAAGATAACCATTTAACGCAAAAGCAATAAAAAAATGACTGAAAGAGTTGCGGCGCAAAGTAACTACTTCCTAACATGTCGCTGCTGTATAAGATGCGAAATGGATTATGCGCCGTCGAATTCTTTAAAATTTCAATCTTTATATGATAAAACAACAGTAGGCACCATGTCAATTGCAGATATATTCGCAGAGAATACAATGCGTTTAGTCATTAGTCCAACAGATGGATTGCCGCAAATGATCTGCGAAAGCTGCGTCGAAAAAGTGCTGCAAATGCAAAACTTTCTGAATATGTGCATATTATCGGAACTACATATGCGTGACACCATTGCAAATGCAGTTCCTTTGGATGAAAAAATATATAATGAAAACTGAAGGGCTAAACGCCGATGAAAATATTGAAGAAAAATATGATAAATTCATGAAGAAACAAACAAAAATAAAAAGAAATTCGAGCTGCATGGAAGAGGAACAAGAACATCTTGCATATTTATTAGATAAAAACGAATCAGATTTAGTTAAAGAAGAGCTACTGCTCGAGGAATATGCTGATGGTGCGGAAATAACAAATCCACAAATAAAAGCAGAACCCATGGCTGCGCATGATTTTGATTCAGAAATGTTAGTAGGAATTATAGTTTTATTATTTTATTAAACATCTGTTTTTCTTGCAGTTCTTTTGACATAAATGTCGTAAACGAGCCATTGATGGATGGTGATACTTTACTGGAGTACTCAAATACTACAAATTCCATTGAAGAGTTTGATAATTTAGATGTAACAGAATTGGTAACAGAAGGTACACATTTTTTATTAATAGTAACTAATAATGCATTCGAATCCTGCCTGATCAAATCAAATCTTAATGAGATCACCCAGCACTATAGTCTCGTTAACTATTGGGCGAGTATGACTGACAGCCAATTTTGTAGAACAGTATAGTACTATATCTGACCAGAGACAGAGGAAGTAGGACTGTGTGGTTCCTCAATGGGCAGTCGTTTTTCAGCATTAATTATAGACGTGTTTTTTTCTTTTTTTGTCTGTCTGGACACCAATGTGTAATGAGCCACTTGACAGATACATTGAAAATGTCTCCTTTCCACATTACGCTATATTTTTTTTTTATTTTCTCTATTTTTTTTTTTACATATATGCTTCTCTAAATCAGCAGACGCAAAGAAACTACACAAATGTTTTATCTGTCATATGTGGTAAGTTTGATATGAGAAACAATATTTCACATAATAACTAATTAATAAATTTTCAGTTTTACCAAGAGCAATCATTTAAACGCACACATCCGAACGCACACACGAAAGAAAAATCTATTTGAAGGAGAAGCATATCTAAATGATAATGTGTACATGTGTAAACTTTGTCCGCAAGGCTTTCGCTTGACCTCGGAACTACAAAAACATTGTGAAGCACATAAAAACGATAATGCTGAGACTAGAGAAAAAAATCTAGCAGCACGTAAAGCTTACGATTTGAAGTTGCAAAATATGCCACTATGCAATTCAAAAGTAAAGCCACATGAATGTAATCAGTGCAGTAAGCGGTAAGCTATAAAAACATTTTTATCCGTTATGGCACAATCTTACTCAAAATTTTTCTTTAATTGAAACTCATTTGTACATCTCGAAATCAATTTATTAGAATGCCAAAAAGCGTTGTATGGAAACTTTTCGTAAAGACTAATGAAATAAGCGCAAAATGCACTATTTGTGATAAGAATTACTCCAGAAAGGGTAGATGCACTTCTGGTTTACTGAATCACTTAAAATCCATGCATCCAAACGAATATAAAACTTTAAAAAATGATTTGGAGCATACATTGCCACAATGCTCTAAGAAGCATACAAAGCTGCAGGTAATATAAGTTTACTAAATTTAAAAAAAAAAAACATTACTGATTTCTATATTTCAATCTATAGCAGAAATCTATGCCATTAAAAAAGCCAACCAGCATAATTGAAAATCAAAAATCTAAGCGTTTAAATTGTCTCATTTCGGAAATGTTAGCGCTACATAAGCTACCGTTTTCTTTTGTGGAACTAGAGGGTTTCCAAAGACTTATGCGGGAAGCAGCACCATATTATGCATTGAAAGAAAGCAAATTATATGTTGATAATCTTTGCAATAATATATATGCAGCGCTGAAAGCTAAAATTAAAACGCACATAAATAACTACGAATATTTTGCACTGACAACAAATATTTCAAGACAAAAAGCAGACGACGACGCTGTAGTAACATTATTAAATCTAACAATACACACGCTTACGCCACGACTACAACGTAGAAGTTTAATATTAAAATCGGAATGCCTGAATAATGCAGAAGCATACACTGAAGAAAATATTATTAATAAAATTAAAATTGTTTTAGATGATTGGAATATAGCAAAAGAAAAAGTGCATAGCATAAGCATACGAGATGTAAAGTCTGATTTAAGTAGACAACCACAAGAACAAAATGTAGTACACTGTGCGGTGCATGCTTTAGAATTATGCGTTAAAAATGCTATAAAATTAAATCTACACATTGAACAATTGTTAGCGAAAGCAAGAGAAATTGTAAAACATTTTTATCATTCCGTAAATGCACAGCAGCAGCTAAAAACGATACAGCAGCAAATAAACTTTGAAGCAGCAGAAGAAGAAATGTCTTTGTCATTGTTTCAAGATTGTACAAACAGGTAAAACAAATTATCAGCCTTGTGCTCAATTACACTTTCGCTCAAATCGAGTGGTTGTGTAATTGAGAACATGGGTGTACATATCACAAAATTAAAAAAAAAATTTATTTTTCAGCTGGACTTCCGCATTAAATATATTTGAAAAAGTTTACAAATTAAAAGCAACACTTTTAATATATGCCAAAACTGTTGAAAATTTTGCAATATTTAACGAAGAAGAATGGACTGAAGTCGAATATTTTGTAAAGATTTTAAAACCATTCGAAGAAGCTAATAAAATATTTAGCAATACAAATACCACAATTGCATCCGCGATTCCACTATTTACAGCATTAAAGGAATTTTGTTTGAAAATCGAAGAAAATGTTAAAAATTTGAAGGTAAATAACTTTTGTTTTATTTAGTTTTATGTCAGATGATGAAATATTTGTTTTAAATTTTTTTTCCCTACTTAGAATTTAACTTCGTTTACACAACAACTGCTCAAAGAACTAAGGCATCAACTGTGTTTTATGGAAAACAATAGCCTGTACACTATTGCAACATATTTGGATCCACGTTATAAAACATCATTTTTTAATGAAGACACTACTAACAAGATTATGGCAGCAGTGGTGCAATTAGTTTTATGTAACGACGAAACGTACAAACCACCAATTAAACAAAAACCTATGCAGTTAACTGATACCGATATGCAATTATCTTGCATATTAAATAATTTGCTATGTAAACAACAAAAAACTACAGATGTTGCTTTGGATAGTTTTCAAGAAAAATATCTAAAGCTTTTATATTGCTATAATAATGAGGAAAAATTGGAACGTACTGCAGATCCATTTGATTGGTGGAAACGTAGTAATAAATATGAAGCATTCTTAAATTGTGTACAACGTTATTTAGCTACACCGGCGGCAGCTATTGTGCCGTGCAATGAGGAACTAGTTGTTTGTTAATTTGGAACTAAAAAACAATGCCAACGAAAGTGATAGTCTCATTGCAGCAGATAAAGCGACTAAAATATTATTTGTAAAAACGAACTTAAAATTAGTAAATTTTGAATATTGATGTTATTAAATTTTAAAGGTATTGTTACGTAGCTATGATTTTAAATCGAATATTTGTTATATATTTAAAGTATTAAAATTTCTAAGCAATTAAAACTACTCACCGTGAGTGCAATGCAAAAAAATGCGCTCATAATAGCCACTGGATGTGTAACCATAACATCACAGTCACACCTGCACCTTGAAAGGGCAATGCTGACAGTAAAACAAAATAGTGAACTCCTCACTAAGCAGTTTCTATTGTCCAACTATGCACCTCAACACCCGTGCAATCATATCATCTCGAGTAGGAGTCCGTTTTGAAATATTCGGCAGGATCTACGGAAACATAATAGCAATGTAGAACATGCTTTTCCAAGCATATGGCACAACCAAAACCACAAAAATGCACTCAACATACTGCATCGTAAGGTAATAAAATGCTTGATTTTCGGCCTTCCGAAATATCTGCTGATGAACTTCGTCCACCCAGAGCTACAAGAATAACGTTAGCTCAACTAAGATCTAGTTGGAGTAAAAATTGAGCTTCGTAATGGATGGGTTCGGAGTCAAATATTTAGTTGGCTGAAATATCTGCTTTATCGTTCTTTTATTTGAAGAACTTTTATGTTAAAAATAAAATTTTATTTACTTTTATTGAAGTCTTTATTTCTCATTGCTAAAGCGCTTCAATTTAAGTTTTAGTTTAACATCTTTTTTTAGTCTTGCAGCTAAATTTTTTTCTCGTGTCTCGGCATCTTCATTTTTATGTATTACGGAATGATTACGTAGTTCCGCGTATAACAGAAAGCCACAAGGACATAGTTTGCAATGGTAAATTTCATTACCAAGATGATTTGACAGATGTCTAATTAAAGACTGTTTTTCTCCAGCACTATAATCACAATATTCACATTTATATGGCTTTTCGCCGGTGTGAAGCGACATATGTCTGCGCAGACCTTGTTTGCCATAAAAACTGAAAAAAAATAACATAATGAATTAAAATCAAAAAATTTTAAAATAAAATATTTACTAACCATTTGTCACATTCATCACATTTAAATGATTTTACTCTAGGCATATTCATTTTTTGTATTTCCAATTGATGTGTCTTACGTGCAGCTAAGTTTTTTTCTCTAGTCGCAGCATCTTCATTTTTGTGTTTCTTCAAATGCCTTTTCAGCTCTTTGTTCGAACGAAAATTACAAGGACAAAGTTTACAAGTGTAAACATTTTCGGCAAGATGTAAACGAAGATGTCCTCTTAAGTGAACAAGTTGATTAAAAGAACGTTCACAATATTCACATTTGTGTGATGATTTTTCGTCACTATGACTTTGCACGTGTACAGCTAAAGACATCTGCGTAGTAAAGCTTAAAATATAAATAAAATTATAGAATTGAGTTCGTGGATCTGCCCACGAATAAGTTTTTTTTTTATTGCGAGACTTACCGCTTATCACACATATCGCACTTAATCGGAACTTCAGTTTTTATTTCTGTTGTGAAAAATTTAAGAGTAAAATGTATGATGCTAAATGTATTTGTTTATACTATCTATACCAGTTGCAATTAATGCCTGCTCCACAACTGCGCTTTTACTTTTTAATTTTTGTTCCTCTTCGTCATTTTTTTTCTTCCTTGCCATAAGATTTCTTTGACATGTTTCATTGTCATCATTTTTATGTGCCGGATAATGTTCACGCAATTCGGCGATCAAACGAAAAGAACGTGGACAAAGATCACATTTAAAAATATGACCATCCAAATGTTTTTTGAGATGTACACGGTGGCCTTCACGGGATAAAAAAGTTTGCTGACAGTATTTACATGTAAATAATTTGTCTCTTGTATGGATTTGCATGTGTTTACGTTTCGCAGCAATATGTACAAAACTGAAATAGAATTTTAATTATTTATTAATTTAATTAGTTATTGTGTGTATTCATTAAAACTTACCATTTTTCACAATGATCGCATTTATGTGTTTTCTCTTTACTATGGATTCGCTTTATATGCTCAAGCAGATATTTCTTTTGAAATGATCCATTACAAATTTCGCAAATAATTTTATTTTCTGTATTGTGCTGTGTAGTGTGCCGCTTTTGTGCGTAAAGCTCGAAAAAGTACTTAGGACAAATTGGACAATCATAACGTCGTTTGTGTTTATATTTGTTGCGGTGATCTTTAAATGTATTTAAATTCGTAAAGGTTTTAAGGCATTCGCACAAATAAACCTCTCTAAAAGAAATGTGTTATGCTCTTTTAAAATTTTAAAATTAATTATTTGGAGTGAAGTGAACCGCATAAAAATTCATAAAAAATAACTGTAGTATACATCGAGAAGAACGCATGATCGTTTTGTGTTTAGTAAGAAAAACTTTCGTTTTTGTTGAGATTTTGTACAGCACGCTTTTTTCTTAAATCTTTCAAGCGACTCACTTCAGCCTAGCTTACTGTTGTCATTATGATACTTACGAACTAGTTGCTTCTTTTGCTGTCTTCAATTCATTCTCATTTTCGTCATACTGATGAATAGTTTCATTAGCTTTAGAGTCTTGATTCATCTGTATAGATTCATCATCAATATCAGCTATGGGTTCATTTAAAACAATTACTTCGGAGCACCTAATACGAAAGAAAAGAAAAAAAAAATATTTTTATATTTTTGTAAAGATTTAAATTTCAAATATAACCTACCTTTTTGTAGTTTTTTGCTCTGAGATACCAGCATTATTTGTTCCAGATTCCAGCATTATTTCAACGTTTGTGTTTGTATTTGAAATTGTATCCGTTTCTTCGTCGAATTCCTCGACAAACTCCAACTCTTCTTTAACTATAGTCGAATCTTCTTTAAATAAAATATTACTACACATCATCGTTGAAACGTTAGCGCTTGTGTAAGAGTACAAATGTGAAATTTGACTTTCTTGGACATCTTTAATAAAAAATCTCTCCGAATTTATATCAACGATCATGGAATTATCCGTTATTATTTGTTGTTCGGTTTTTCTATTCCAATCCTCCAGTTTACGTTCTTCTTTAATGTTTAACTCATTGTTTATTATCATTGCATCAGTTCTTGTATAGTTATTTGAAATTTTATCCGTTTCTTCCACGAATTCCTCGACAAACTCCAACTCTTCTTTAACTATAGTCGACTCATCTTTAAATAAAATATCACTGCACATCATCGTTGAAACATCAGCGCTTGTGTATAATTCATTCAATGAATCTGGAGTTGTATTTTCTTTGGCATCTTTAATAAGAATTCTCTCCGATTTCAATTCAACAGTCTTGAAATCCTCCGTTATTATTTGTAGATGTTTTCTTTCACTCAACTCCTCCAGTTCAGGCTCTTCTTTAATAATGTTCTCATTGCCAATTATTGTTGCATCGGTTCTTAAAATTTTATCCATTTCTTCAACAAATTCCGCGACGAACTCTAACTCTTTTTTAATTATAGCCGTATCAAGCAACTTAAGAAGCTAGTGCCGGGTTGTCAGTATTTTTCGGGAGGCTCGATAAGCTAATAAAGCATTTAAGCTGCCTTAATAGCTCACATTGGGGAGCATAATAAGAACTGAAAAATAAAATTCAAAAGAATACATTAATTCGAAAGTTTCTTCAACAAACTGAAATCTTTAAAACGATTAAAAGTACTTCTTAAAGTAGTGTGTTCTACGCACTCAAAACTGATGGTGTGGTTTATTAGAACTTGTGGCACAAAGGCACGTACGCTTGTTGTTAGGAAATTTTGAATTATCAGTTTTATTGCCTATTTCGTTATTATCCCTGCATCTTTGTATATTTTCCAGTATTTTTTTTTTTTTTTTCATTTTTGCATACAAGGCGGTCAGCAGTTTTTCTGTTAACATAATCCTCACAGAAGCTACGCCGTCGTACACCATATTTCGGCCAGACGCTACAGCAATGCTAATCACATATAGAAAAAACACCAAGCAGAAATTAGATTGATAGAAGTCAACTAAAATTACTTAAAATGTAAACAAATATATTGTGCACAAACACAACACAGAATTAAACACAAGTTGCAGTGCTGCCGATTTATCTTTTTTTCTCTTTTGCACATACGCATAGTGTACTGTTTTAAAATTCTAAAACAGTTTACAATGCATGAGTGCGAAAGAGAAAAAAAGCTAAATCGAAAGCACTGCACACAGCTGCACGTAACAAGGTCGCGACACATATGCACATACATTAAATTAAGTCTGGCAACACTTCACTTGCACTAAACATATGTTTCAAATAAACAAAAATGAATTGAAAAAGGTGAAAAACAATAAGTGTTGTTAGTAAATAAAATACTTATTTGATAAATAAAAATAATAAAAAAAAAAACAGTATTTAATCTATTAAATAATAAAGACTGATTGTCAGCATTTATCCAAAATGAATGAGTTATACGAAATATTTCCATTTACATGTCGCTGTTGCACACGCTGCGAGATAGATCGCACTCAGAATGTGCTAAAACTACAATCGTTGTACACAAAGCCTCCAGATGCTTTTGAAGACGACAACATGAATATCGCAGAAATTTTGACAATGTTCACAACACGAATCGTAATAAGTCCCACTGATGGGCTGCCGCAGTTGATATGTTTAAGCTGCATAGAAAGTGTGCTACAAATGCAAAAGTTTCTGGATATGTGTTACCAATCGGAGCGAAATATGCGCCACAAGCAAAAAACTTTCGATGTGAAAAATAAGACTAATTATACTAATACGTCAGAAATTAAAATTGAGCAACCAAAAATAAAGAAAGAGTTTATGACAATGGTTGCTACCAAGCAAAACCAAACTACTAATACTTCAGCTAAGAACTGCAACGATGATGATGATTATGCAACGTTAAGGCTCTAGTTAAAGACGAAGAGGAATTCGAGGAATTCAGTGAAGAAACAGAAGTCACTAACAAATCAATTAATGATTATGAGGAAACAGTTGCATCAAATTCAAAAAAGTTTGTACAAATTTCGAAGTTCTTATTTTTATTTAAGTGCCATGCTTATAAGTTTTATATTTGTTTTAAAGGTGCTTTTCTGTAAATTTTGTCAATGAGCCACTAAATGAAATAATCAAGATGACGATTATAGTTTGTTGGCGCAACCATTAGAAACAAACTACATTGAAGAGAATGGTGATTTGGAATTCGAAACAAACTACATTGATGAAAATAGTGGTTTGGAATTTGATATGACAGAACAAACAATAAATCCGTACGTATAACTTTTGTTTTTATATTTTTTTATACGTTCCAATATTGGTGTGCTTCTCATGGCGTTAGAAGTATGCCAGAGTTGCACCATAAAAGATCGAATAAGGTTGCAGTGTTTATTAATTTTTAACAAATTAAACATTTTTCATATCAAATATTAGATCTTCAGAAGAAGGTAAAAATAAAGATAACAACGCAAGTAAGCCGTATAAATGTGACCATTGTGACAAGCGGTAAGTCCATGAATTTCAATAATGGCAAATACAAAAATTTTAAGATAAAAAATGTGTTTTTTTTTATTACTTGCAGCTTTAATTTAGTTCGATGTAAGATCCGCCATATGCGTTTGCATACCGGAGAAAAGCCATTTAAATGTAAATATTGTACATTTGCTTCCATCGGAAATAGATATTTAATACAACACCTACGCACACATCTCGGTGACAATGTTTACACATGTGAACTGTGTCCACTTGGTTTTCGTTTTAGCTCAGCACTAGATAGACACAGTTTGGAACATAAAACTGATGATGCAAAGACCAGAGAAATAAATCTAGCTAAACGAAAAGCTTACGATTTGAAATTACAAGAAAAACCAAATTCATTTAAATGTGATCAATGCAACAAGTGGTAAGTTACTTAAAACTTTTATTAAATAAAATGAAGCTAATTTGTTAAAATTATTGTGCTATATATTTACAGTTTCACACGAAAGAATCATATATGCATCCATTTGCGTACGCATAACGCTAAGAAACCGTTTAAGTGTATATATTGTACATATAGTTGTGTTAAACGCTATAATTTAAGCAGACATCTACGTAAACATCTTGGTAATGAATGAATAAACTTCGCGCCAACTTGTCAAGTACAAAAAAAAAAATCGTCATATGTTTTAATTTATAAACACCAAATCGTGATCGTAGACTTAAACTAGTTTTTAATAAAAATTTTTAAATATATTAATTAGCCTTATTATCTGAAATAGATTTTAACAACGTCGTTGCTGTATAAGTGATAGACAGGGAATGGAATGGGATAAGTCCCATTTAATGCGGAACATTCAAATCAAAGCATTTGAAGATTAACCCTTCTTCAACTTTAGTTATGTTTTTTAAACTTTTCCGTTTTGAATACACTATTGTAAATAAGTTCACTTGTGATACTATTTAAGACTTAACTAGTAATTCGATTTCATAGAAATAAAATTATATAATGTAAGATTGTATCTTTTGCTTTGCTATATAACATATGGAATATTTCTTTCGGTGATATCTTAGGTTTCAGCCATTGATTTCCATTGTATTCTGTTTTAATAGTTTCATTCGTGCACGACATTTTCTCATACGTCTAGCTGCATTTTCTCTCTTTTTTTGCGCTTTATTTAAAGCAATTTGTTCAAGTTCTTCAGCACTTAGTGCTTGTGTCGTTGCATTTAATTTTTTCGAACACGAAGAGCTTTTACATGTTGTGTTGTAGAAGCAGTTTTGGCTTTTCGTGGCTTTCTTACTTTAATGTGAGTTTTCATGTGCCTACGTTGTTGTTTTGTGGTACCAAAACTAAAAAATTCAATTGAATTATATGAAAATATATATTTTTTTTTTTTTTGAGACAAATCTGACTTACCATTTATCACAACTATCGCACTTAAATGGTTTTTCTTCGTCATGACACATTGTATGTTCAAGCATTTTTGAATTTGATTTGAATATTGCACCACATATATCGCAAACAAATTGCCTTAGATCACTATGCACGATCATATGCCTTTTAAGTTTATTCAATTCAAAGAAAAACTTTGAACAAGAGGCACAATCAAAACGTTGTCTATGTTTAAACTCTCTGCGATGTTCTCGCAATAAAATTTTAGTTGAAAATGTTTCTAAGCATTCGCATAAATATTTGGATCTAATTTAAAAATATATTATTTTTAAATCTATTATTTTTTTTTATTATATGTTATACTTACCTAAACTCATTGTCATCATTAGGTTTAAAATCTTCTTCAAATGTTGAGGGCGCATTCGAGCAAATATCAACGGATTTCGTTAATAGAAAGTGTGCCAAATCGGTTATAGGTTCATCTATAAGATTTACTTTTTCCTTAGAATGCCTAATGCAAATTAAAATTATTTAAGATATACTATATTAATATGGAAACTATATAAATTAAGTTTGTGCGAATCTATGTAACAGGCAGAACGAGGCTAAATAGAAACGTAGACTCTCCTAAGCCGCCAAGGGGTGTGCACCAATAAACAACCCCAAAATTTTGGATTTTTGCATCAAACCGTCCTTGTTTCTTATTCTAGGAAGTCTGAATTTGGTATAAATTACATCTATGATACTCCCAATAAAATATCAACCATTGGGTGGGACCAACAAAAAAATTTTGGGTTTAGGGTATCTAGCAGCCGAGCATACTTGACTTCAGCGTTGTTTCTTGTTTATTTAATCTTAACGAAGCTACAAAATGAATTTGGTATACGGCGGCTTTAGTCTATGCAAAAGAACAATGTCTTATGAGCAAATGAGTTAGTTTAGTATTAGAACTTATTCTTTAATGTATTTTAAACTTATATGCAGCGGCTTGAATTCAATAGAATACTAACTTGTCTCGTCTAGTTTGTTGCGTTGAAGCTGGGCATTTCCATTTCCAAGTTATTTGTTGTAACTGCTTCATTCATAATTTTCTGTTTGAATATTAATTTAAAATATTATTAATTTGCTTGATCAAATTTTCGAAAACCTGTTTACTGAGTTCTTATCTATAATTATTACGCTGTAGCGTTTGTATACAACGATGAAAGTTTATGCGCTTTTTTGTTGCAGCGTGTGCAGCAGTCATTTCAGGACAATTTGTTCAATGTAATTGTTTTTAGGCTTTCACTAGGCTCTAGCCTAAAAGTAATTCGTTTTTTTTTTTTTTTTTTTTTTTTAATTATAATTATTTGTGTATTTATTACTCAAATAAATGCAGCAAAAATGTAAATTTGTTTATTACATATGAAAAGCGCATTTGTAGTGTTGCCAGACTTGAGATTTTTTTTTTTTTTCACTGGCTAACGTGAGAGCAACTCTGTAAATAACGGTTTTGAATTTTAATTCTACTTACGTCATCAAAAAGCGTCAACCCAGCGATGAAAAATGAGTATACTCTTCGCGTAGGCGAGGAAGAGCAGGACCTTGGCTTAGAAGCCAGTGCAGAAATGTAGGTGGTGGCGATGACAAGCCCGTAGATCGCAAAGCTGCATAAAAGCATACTGCGCGTCAATGGAGCTGTTTAAAACTCTGAAGAAAAAGTCTATGGACCTTCGGTTTTGTCAGAAAACTAGGTTTCTGATCAAATATTTATGGTAAGAAAAGGTACTTTTGCTTATATAAGCAAACAAATTCATTTGCTTTTATTTATATTTTATCCCATGGATTTTGGATTGTAAGTATGGTGAATTACCTAAAAATACTGATCCCAGAAAAAAGAACGGTGCAAGAGCTAAAAACGAATCAGAAACAAACTTTTTTAAATACTTTAGTAAAATAAATAAACAAATAATTAATAATCTTTCAATGAAAAGGAATATTTTTATGTTTTTTTTTTGTTCACTCATCTTCTTGTCATGGTGAAGGGTATTTAAGCTTCGGTTTTACCAAATGTAAAATCTTTGCATTTATTTAAATAATTTTGCGCGCTTTAAGCCTTCCTAAAATGTTGGTATTTTTTAGTATATTTCACTGCAACACAATTTTTAATTTGAAACAGCTGTTTATGTTTTTGTTGTTATCACACTTTATGTGATTACTTCACCACTTCATACTAGATCAGACCTAAAGAAAATATAAGTTATACACGCAGATTTCGCATAAATAGCTTAAAACATTAAAATGAGCAATAAACAAACTTCACAGTACCTGAGTCAATTGCATACAGCCGACAAGTTAGGCGCAGAACCATGGCCAGAGGATGCGGTACTCTATCAACCATACGAAGCAGAGCAAATTTTATTGCCGGAGAACGCTAGCTGCCTTGCAGTAAAAGCATATTTGAAGATGTGCAATCTACCCTTCACTGTGCGCTCGAGTGCCAATGCAGAATTCATGTCACCCGGTGGACGCATGACAAAATTGCCATTTTTACGTGCAGGCGCTTTCATCTTTGCCGAATTTGAGCCGATTGTCAATTTTGTGGAACACAAGGAAATGGCAATTGGTACTTGGCTGGATGAAGACGATAAAGCCGATATGCGTACATATGTCTCGCTGGCTGAAAATATTTTCACTATGGCTGAATTGTATATTAGTTTTGTTAATGGACGTGTATACAAAGAAGTAACAGCACCACGTAATGGCTGCGTCTTTCCGTGGCCACTGAACGTATTACAAAACTATACAAAACGTAAGAGCGCATTGCGCCTATTAAAAGTATATCAATGGCATGACATGGATATCGATGATGTTATTGAGAAAATAAACAAATGCTGCGAAACGTTAACACTTAAACTGGAGGAACACAATACAGCGTTTTTCTATGGCGATCAACCGTGTGAACTGGATGCTATCTGTTTTGGACATCTCTTCTCGATACTTACGACAACGTTACCCAACATGGCACTGGCACAAACCGTACAGAAATATACACGCCTCGTGGAGTTCTGCCGTTTCATCGATGAGAAATATTTTAATACAAGGTTCGCGTAATTATAAAATACATATGCTATGAATTTTATAGTTTGCTTAAACACTTATGTTGCTTACACGCTGCTTAAAGAATTGCTTTTATTTTTATTACTAATTGCATTTTATAGAGCCAAGTATTTGTTGTCTTTAATCGATTATTATTATTTAAAAAAATAAATCTGCTGCGCACATTTGTAAAATTTCACACAAAAAGATTTGTTTTCAGTGTGTAAGATATAAGGCCACGTACAACTACGGTGTAGAGCCATCAGATCACTTTCTACGTATAACTTCAACTTTTAGTTAAGCTTATTGTACTTTCTTGCTTTATTTGAGCATTACAACATTTAGCTTTTCTATTTTGCAATTAAGCAACTCAAAAGTTTAAACTATTTTATCTGTTTTTCTAATTAAATTTCAGCAAGAAGTAAACTACAAACTGCTTTCGAATGGAACGAAAAATTAAAAAATTCAAATTCTTTGTTTCAAAATATGATCTGCTTTATTTTTAAATATAAAAATCTATCGTATATGTATATTGTGTTGTTCTGTAAATACTTAAATTATACTGATCGTTCAAACTTAACGATCAAGATGAACAGTTTACAGAATTATGTTAAATTTATTTTCTGTTTTTTTTTTTTTTTTTGTAAAATATTTAAAATATACAATAAGAAAATTTACAATTCAATTTTTTTGTTTTTTGATCATTTTTTTGTTTTGTTTTGGTAAAGATCTAAATAACAGCAAAAAATAATATAATTGGAAATTTATTTAATAAAATTATATAAACGGAAATAATTTTTTTTTTTTTTGCAATTCTAACGAAAAAATATATTAAAAAAAATAATTACTTGATTTATAAACATTTTACAATTTTGTGTATAGAAAACAGAAATTGAAATGTGTAAATTATTCTGAAATTTTAACTTCATTTCTACTGTTTTTTTTTTTGCTAATATAATTTTTTTTTTCAATTTTTTTTTTTTTTTTTTTTGTGTAAAACCTAATAAATAATAACAACAAAAAAACCGTTAAAGTTTAAAAAATTTAAAATAAAAAAAAAAAAAACGAAATACAATTCAAGAAAAGCATAAAGCGCTGAGAGAAAAGAGAGCATCAAAATTTCTCAACGTCTATCAACTTTGGTAATCGGCATCGAAAGTCGTGTACGCAGACCATGTGGTTTTGATTTTGATGATTTTGTTTTAGACGACGACGCCACCAAACCATTTGTTGTCTTATTATTATCGCTATTCTTACTATTATTATTAGGCGTATTATTAGTGTTTGCGACTTCTGTTGTTGATTTGCTACGTGTTAGCAAACGTTTTGTTGCTGCTGGCAGTATGCTTGAATTTTTAGTAGTACTACTACGTGTAGCTGATGATGATGTTGATGATGTGGAGTACGAGTTGTTTAAATTAGTGCCACCGGCGCCGCCGCCATTGGCAGTGTGATTATTTTGGCTATTGTCGGTGCGTTGTCGTTTAGAGGCAGGTTGTGTTGTATTTTCTGTGAAGAAAAAAACAAAAAATTTAATATATTAAATTGTCTAAAAAAATTATAAATTTTTTTAATATAAGTTACAAAAAATTTTTTTTTTTTAGAAAATAACGCGTTACTATTTTGGAAACAACAACACTACATCACCATATATATATATTTTTAATGGTTAGCTTCTTTAACAATTTCAATTTCTTCATTAACATCCTTCTTCTTCTGCTGCTCGATATTGTTGACGACTTCCAACGTTCCAACAAGAATTTCTTGCACTTTAACCACATTCGTTGTTGCTGTTGCTATTTCCGCCGCCGCCGCTGACGTTGTTGCTGTATTTGTTTCTAATTTTAAATCTTCGATTTTTTCTTTTGCTGCATTTTTCATTAAATATTTTCATTGCAGCCTCAGCCTCAACATCATCATCATCTTGTTGTTGTTGTTGCTGCTGCTGCTGTTGCTCTTCTTCTACTGCTATTGCTGCTGCTGTTGTTGCTGCTGCAAAAGAAGAGTAAACAGAGAGATTGGCCATAATAGGCACATTGACTCTTTGTTCATTTCAGCACAACAAAAAACACATTTTTTCTTTCTTTTACGTAGTTTTTTTTTTTTTTTTTTTGATGATGAGATGGGCAATCATTAGCTTGTTTGAATGATTTGATTGCATTATGAACTGTGGTGGTAAGTGCTAACAATGAGTTAAATATATACAACTATTTATATACAGCTTAATTAAAAATTATGTAGTAATGTGTGGGTGAAGTGAGCCACTTGGAAACTTTATAATCCTTCAGAGTTAGAAAGTTAGTTTAGATTATAATGGTCGTTGTAATTTATTAAATGATCTTTAAGTATAATCAAACATTCTAGCACTTCTAGACTCTCAGCTTTCAAGTGGCTCACACTTACCCCGATTACACTTGCTTAAATTTAATTTAAAAAACCAATAAAATAAACCAAATAAATTAATTACAAGTTTAAAAAAAATAATACACACAATAACCACAACAAAAAAAAAATTAATTGCTGAACCATTCCAGTTTCCAATGTTATGATTATTTTTTTCGCTAAATTAATTTTAAAATGTTATTATGAAGCTTTTAAATATATATGAGATTTGTGATTATACCAAACAAATTAAATGCTGTCTCTTACCTCTCGCAAGTAGTCTACGTTTTGTGGTTGGCGCTTCATTGTTCGTTGCTGCACCACGCTTAAGTAGATCAGCACTTTTACGAGCAACATTTTTACTACTATTTGCTGCACCATTGCCATTAGCCAATTTTTCAGCCATACTAGCAGCAAGTAATGCGCTGACACGTTTTGTTGTATTTGGCATACGTTTAGGTGCTGGCATTGTTTCATTAGCTGCAACTCTGCTTTTTAAGTGCGTCGTCGTCGTTGTTGAGGTAGCTGCAGTTGTTGTTATTTTTGTTTTGCTATTTTTCTCATTGTTGTTCCCATTTAGATTATCCTTTGTGGCAGTGTTGTTACTATTTATATTATTATTGCTATTTGCTTGCTGCTGTTTTTGTGGTGATTTTAATTTTTGTTCATCTTGTTTATGTATGCCAACTTCAAGCCAAAAGCGTAATTGTGTCTCTCGTTGTTTCGACATCAATTCCTGTCCAGCGGCATAACGACTTAGCATGCCCTGTAAACGTTGCACCATTTTATATACAGTATCTGGCGATATAAGACCATAATCGAATAATGAACTTATATGTAATATAAAATTACGATAGAGATTCTTGCGTATGATCTCAGGACCCTTAGCATCGAGAAACATTTCACATGCCAATGGCAATTGACAATCACCGACAAAGCCATGCTTCATAATATGTAAATTCCAGAGTTTCATTAGCTCTTTTTCACCTTCATTTACATCAGAGAATTCATCGATCATTTGTATGGTTTTTTGACGCAACCACAGCGGATCACTCTCACCCTCGGAATCGATGTCAAGTTCTTTTGGATGCACCGGCAAACAGGTTTCGGTGTGATGATAAAGTCTAAAATATAGAACCAAAATAATAATATAAAATCGTAATAAACATATTTTCCTCAGAGCAAGGAAATTCGATAGTCTAAATACTATCGAGATCCTTAGGTGTATTTAAAAGAAATCCATCAAAAAGATTAGGTCGACGAAATCACTTGAGGCACAAACAAAAAATTGATTTCAATTAAATCTACTACTTGTACTTGTACACTTACCTATTGTGTCCTGTTACATATGAACGATTATTGCTTATATCATCGTCTTCCAGCTCATAAAATTCGTCGAGGCAGGTTTTCTGTCTGCGTGGTCGGCAAACCAATAAACTGGTAACTGTAGTACGACGCACTGGACCACTAGTACGCGCAAAAGATGAACCCGATGGACTAGCTAGATCACATGGAGATCCAGCATATGAACCATCATAAGCATCATTGATTGTTACATCAATGCGTGCGCAACTACCTTGTGGTGAATAGGTAAAATTGAAACGCGCATGGCAGAGTTTAAGATGTTTCAGTAAAGCATATAAACGTAGACAATTTATATTACACCAAGGACATATAAGTTCACGTGTATATTCCGTTTGTTGTCGTGTATTATTGCTGTACATAAAATTATAAACGAGTTGTATATTTTCTGATGATTTCTTTGATGATGATGATGGAGCACCAAATTCAACACCATTGGTCATAGTTGTTGAATCATTACCATTAACCATTATACCATCGCCATTATTTTTAACGCAATTATTATTATGATTGATCTCAACCGACGACTGCTGCTGCTGTTGCTTCTGCTCATTTAACGCTGCTGACGTTGAGACATGTGGCGCATATTTAAGTAATTCTTGCGCAGTTAATACAGCAGGAATGATATTATCCGATAATGTTAAATGAAACTTTAATTTTGGATGTTGCTCGTATGCATCGTAACCAGTATTCATTGTTGCTGGAATGTAATTATCAGACATATACTCCCATGTACATTTCTTTGGTGAAAATGATTTAATGGTCGTTTGATTTATTGGCTGCAACATGGCCTCATATTCGCCTTCGCTAAGAAAACCGCTTGTCTTTTCGTAGAGTATAAGCTCACAGCCGTAAATTTTTTCCATTTTTTGTGCGCGTTTCTTCGGCGTAACTGAAATTTGCATCTCATTTAGTATTTTTAGTTAATACAAAAATATTTGAAGTCTGTTTATTTACCTTCATTCTCATCATTCTCTTGCATTGCTGTTGTATACGTTTGTAGGCATTTAATGCGAAAGCACAGCTTATAGAGCGTATGTTGATCACCCATTGGGCGCATTGATTGCACAGGTATTGAGATTGTTGGATGCTCTAGTACGTTATCTTTAGGATTGTACAAAACATTTGAACTTTTACACTAAAACAAAATAAAAATAAAATAAATGTTACACAGTTAACTATAAACTTGGTTTAAGCTTACCAAGACCTCCTGAAAATCGAGCGTACTGTCTTTGCGTTTACTGCGCGTAATTTTAAACAATACTGCCTCCACATCTACCTTTCTCACCCAGTGGCCATAATAGTTCACGATTAGTGTCATCCTCTATCTTTTCGTACAGCGCATCAAAAATAATGTGTAGGTAATTTTGTATCACAACTTCAGATTTTTTTGTGAGGGTTTTTGCTATATCGTCAACTTTAAGAGTTGCACGTTTTTTATGATTGCGAGACATACGATCCTTCATGTAGCTCAGAGTACGATTAAGAAAAATTGGATTCATATCATGTCTATTTCGCAGGTACCGATATATTTGTGTAGGCTCTGTTGAAAAACAAAAATAATTATTAGTAAAAAAAAAAAGCATAATAAAAAGAAAAGCGAATTAATTACTCTCAAATGCCTGCAAAAAGAGTTCCTGCTCTTGTTGATGCCCATTAATTGTTTTCATTGATTCAGCTGCAATTGAATGTGCACTAAAAGCGCCGCCACCGCTACCGTTGCCAACGCCTCCTCCTCCACCTCCACCGGTAGCAGCACCATTTACATTACTCAATTCTACTCCATTACTACTGACACTAACAACACCATTGCCATTTACAGCTGCTGCTGCTGTTGCTGTTGAGGCAACTACTGCTGCTGCTGCCGACGTTGCCGCTGTTGTCGCTACCGTCTGTTCTTTCTCGCGTTTCTTAGACGGAGCCATTGGCGTGACTTCACAAACGCGTCTCACCTAATTGAGCCTGTAATATATTTATTTTGCACTTTTTCAACGCTACATTCAACTAGTCATTGGTTAAATGTTTTTTGTTTTATTATACACGTTGCGCTATGTGAGTTTTGCTTTGTATTTCTTTTCTTTTCGGCGCGAAAATAAGCGACAAAGCGCTTTTTCTTAATGAACAATGATTCGTCTGTATGTGAGTAATTGTACAAGCGCAATATGAACATGTGTGCGAATGAAATGCACAATAATTCAACGCTGAAGTGTTTTTATGGCAACATAAAGTGCAGTGTTGTAAATTAATTGAGCTCTTGTATATTTTAGAGATGTGTAGTAGTTGTTGGAATTTAGTTCATTCGTGATTTAGCAGATCTTGTCATTGGAAGGGAGAAGTATAATTCAAATATTATATTTAACTAATTAATATTATTAATATTAAGCACTCTTACATGTTTATGTATAAGAATTTTAAACTTTAACATGAAAAATTATAACAAGCAGTGTTGTAAACACTACCAAAATGTTTGCAGAGAGTACTGTTATATTTCATTACTATTATATAAAAAAAAATATATATATATATAAATATAAAAAAAATTGCAAGTGTTAATTTACATTTTATAAAAGTTTAGTGAATACATTTTAACAATTTCATTTTCACAAACTATAGTAAAATTATTTTTTTTTTACATATAACACTAACGCTTGACAACTCTAGCCCAATTCTGACATTTTAGGCAATCTCGTGTGCTTCGTAATTATTGTCGTCGCCGCCGCATCTGCTACAAAATTAGTTAAGTTTTAATATAAAAACAAATACAATCATTTAACAAAATGGACAAAAATAGTGCTGCACTTGTTAAGAAACTACAAAGTGAATTGGAAGCATACCAAAATTTGCAGAAAAGTAAGTTATAGCAAATTACACTTCAATTTGTTATTGTACACTACAGCCCGCCCCACCGTTCCGTGCACACATACTGATTCATACTCTTGTTTTTGTTTTCTGCAGCCTGCGTTAAGCTTGTAAAACAACGTGCAGTACTGGAAAGTCAATTAAATGAAAATAAATGCGTACTAGACGAACTGAATCTACTGGGTCCAGATAATAAAGTCTTTAAACTATATGGACCGGTGCTAGTTAAACAAGATTTGGAAGAATCACGTCAAAATGTTGGCAAACGTATCGAATATATATCAAAAGAACTAAAAGGCTCCACTGATACGCTGGATAATATGGAAAAGGATATGTTAAAACATCGTGAAGCAGTGCAGAAATATCAACAACAATATCAAGTTGCAGCGGCTATGAAGTAAATTGTTGTGTGTGTGCGTGTGTTTATACACTCATAGTTACTTTAATTCACACTATAAGCTTATTTATTTGTCAGTAGCGGCATTTCTTATTAAATTTATCAGCCACAGCAATAAAAAAATATAATCATAAAAAATGTTTGAACAAAAACAAGTGCATTAAGTTTTGTTGCACGAAACAGCTGTTCCATTGCGGCGTAGTGTTACGTACAAGTTTATGTGAGAACAAAAAAAATATGTCCATTGATGTGTTTGAATAAATTAATTTAAATATTAATTATTTATTTCATTGTTTAGAAATAGCGACTTTATGCCTTTAATAGCGTAAAACTTTTTTATATATAGATGACTCGCAAATTTTACAGCGGTACACGTCATGACGTTATGACTACAGTGCTGCCAGATAGTTAAATGTACAACAATTTTTGCTAAAAATTAAAATTAATGCTTTCAATTTGTTGCTGCTTACATAGTTTACTTGTTTTAAACCTAAAGTTATATTTCATAAAACTTATTTGTTAATTTGGATTTGTGTAGCAGAGGAGCATGTCCGTACTGGAGTATTTTATATAAGTCTGGCAACGTTGTTGCATTATTTTTTAGAGAGTCGTAGAACAAAAACAACTTTTTTTATTACACGATTCTGACTGCCACGAAGAACAGATTTTGAAAAGCGGTCGCTGCACTTTTAACATATTACACAAAAATTTAAAAAATAAAAACCGGAACTGAATTATTATTTATCTTAAAACTTATTCTACAAAATGGGTGCTGGTCACAGTGTGCAAGTTCCTGGAGGTGGCACTGAAGGTAAACTACTGATCTTTTAATCTGCTTGTGCTGTGTGCTCTTGTAATTGGCACAAGAAAAAAATTTTAACACGCACACAAGTAAAGCCAATATTTACACATCTTGCAACAGTGAAAATTATTCAAAACAATGCCACATCTCGTTTCAACACACAGGTTACCACGTATTAAAAGTACAAGACAACTCACCGGGACAAAAGGCTGGGCTAGAAGCATTCTTTGATTTTATTGTAGCCATTGCTGGTGTACGTCTGGATCAGGATAATGATACGCTCAAAGAACTCTTGCGTCAAAATGTCGACAAAGCAGTACGTGTCACCGTGTATTCGAGTAAAACGCAAACTGTACGCGAACTGACATTGACACCGAGCAACAGCTGGGGCGGACAGGGCCTACTAGGAGTAAGCATACGTTTCTGTTCGTTTGAAGGTGCTAACGAAAATGTCTGGCACATTCTCGAAGTACATCCGAATTCACCAGCTGAATTGGCGGGCTTACGTGCCTATAGCGATTACGTGATTGGCGCTGATGCAATACGTCATGAGAATGATGATCTTTTTACGCTAATCGAAACACACGAACAGCAACCGCTAAAGATGTACGTCTACAATATTGATGATGATGCCTGTCGTGAAGTGACAATTAAACCCAATACACAATGGGGTGGTGAAGGTGCATTAGGTTGTGGTATTGGTTATGGTTACTTACATCGTATACCCGTACAACCGGTTGTGGCACAAGCACCTAGTGCTTTACCAACAACAACAGCAGCAGCTGCTGCCGCTGCAGTAGCGCCAGCTACTGCTACAAACATTGCGCCGCCTACTAACACCAACGTAGCGCAAATAACACCAACATTGCCTTATATACCACCATTGGCAAATACGTTCGTTGCACCGGTGGATATAAAGCCACCTACAATTGAACCAGCCGCAACAGCGTCGCAACAAAGCGTATTTAAAACCTACTTTAATCCGGATGCAGATACTACGGATCCTGTCAATGATGCGGTACTTTCCAATACAACAACAACAAACACATCAGCAACAAACTTTGCTACGACAGAAAATAACACACAGTTCAATAATCTGCCACCAGCGATACAAGCAGCCTTTCCTCCAACCACAGCATCGACGCCAACACAACAAACAACAATTCCAAATGTGCCGCTAACTAGTAGCTTTGGTACTTTACCACTGCCTCCTACTACTTCTGGCATTTATGCAGCAGCAGCAGGACCACCACCATCACTTGGCCACTATGATCCGAATCAAAGAATTACCGGTGTACCCGTTTCACAATTACCATACCCACAAGCAACAGGCACAACTTTACCGCCACCAGCGTCGCAGCCATTGATTGCAATGAATACATTACCACAGCAACAACCTTATATGAGTGCACCAATGTCAATGTCCTATCCTACAGCACAGACTGTGCCTTCATATCCGCAGGTACAGCCCTCAATGGGTGGTCTATTTCCCACGCAGCCAACGCCGCTACCACCACAGATGAATATGTTACCACAGATTTTCAATCCGAATAATAGCAATGAAAATAATAACGCCGGCCGCAATGAGACTCAAGTACCAACAGCAGCAGCACCAGGTCAACAATTAGATTGTAAAATGGCATCAACATTTTGCTGCTGCTTTTGACGTAGTTTTAATTAAAGAAATAAAATATTTGTTGCCGCATTTTGATTTCGTTATACTTGACTTTGGTTTCTATATTTGGCAATAGGATTTTCTTTGTGACCAGAATAACAAACACAACAATAAAATGAAAATCTCTCAAATAAATCCAACATTTATGTATGTAATTAATAATTTAAATTCTTAGACAATTTGCATGCTGTCACAAAAAAAAAAAACACCAACGGGTGTGATTATGATTGGATTTGAGCTTATTTACTTTATGAATAAAAAATATGTACGTATTAAAATATTTAAAAAAAAAATCTTTTTTTATATTTTGTATATTAGATTTATTTCAAAATATTACATTTATTAAATTATTATTTTATTAACGAATTTATCAAAGAACTGTGTTCTCATACGACGCAATATATGTATATAATTTTTAAAAAAGAGAATTATACGAACTTCAGATGACAATGTACATATACAGCGATGAAGTTTTGCGCTCGTTCTTTAGGACAACAAAAGCTTGTATTAAGTAGTTATTTCGTTAAACTTAAATATGAAAGTACAGCTAATGCGACGACGCGTAAAAGAAGACGTTTTCTTGTTCTGTGGTGGAGGCATACATTTACTTAACGAAATTTGGATTTTTCTTCAATATAACAAATCCTTCCATAACTGGTGTCAACGCAAGATATTCATCTGTTGCTAGTTCAGCACGTTCACCCATAGCCAACAACACCGGTGTTGTGTGTGTCTGAAAACCGGTGATAGTTTTCGGTTTACCAGCCTGTCCAACAACATCAATTGCAATACCCACACGTACAGGCACTTGCAATTGATTAAGATCCTCATCGAACGTAACAAGCATGCGCGCTTGCATGGCCGGTACCAGCGTGTAGAGTAAGTAATGTGAACGATTTAATATCAAATTTTTGACATCAAGCAAAGAAACTAATGTCGCCAATAGACCAGCTACAGCCATGGGATTCATTAGCTGGCGATCACTGTGATAAGGGCTTAAGGACAGCGTACCTTTACCCAAATGTGTTAAACTCTGTGCAATGCGCACCATAAATAGGTTACTTGGATCTTTTGAATGATATTGTGCCAATTGACGTAACATCGATGCAAGTCGTGCATTATTAGTACCAGCACCAACGAGGCCCATTGCAAAGATGGCATTATGTGCTACCTCAGCATCGCTGTCATGTGAGAATTTACTCAAAGTATCAATAATATTTAGTTTGGGATTTGATGCTGAAATGAGACCCAATGCAAGTGGCACAGCGCGACGTATACATGGTTCACAATAGCGTAAAAGATTTCCAAATGAACGGAAAGCCATCTCAGCGCCAATATCTTCACCCATGGCAATCAATGCAATGCCCAGCACTGCAATTGATTGAGTTGCCGATAGATCTTTTTCCTTTTCCTTCTCTTTTTCCTTTTCCTTTTCTTTTTCCTTCTCCTGAAAATTAAGTATAAGTAAAATTTGATATTTATTATTTGATTATTGTGCATAACTCTTACCTTGTCCTTATTTTTATCCTTCTTACTTTTGTCTTTCTCATCATCGGCATTTGAAGTTTCATAATGATCCGAGCAGATATGCAACAATTGTTGTATTTTTAGTACATTGCCAGTGCCAGCATATGCGCAAATATCAACCATTGTCGTTGCCATAGAACGATAGGGTTCCTCAAGTACTTCCAAAGTCATCATTACCGCCTCGGTAGCCTTTTGACGACCCAGATAGAGCAAACCTAAACCCAGCCATAGAAAACGTGAATGCGTATCTCTTAGATCAGACTTTTTAAGACCCATTATCGTTTGCAATAAGATTTCCGTAATTTCTGCATTACATGAGCCCACACTAATCAAACCCAGCGCCAACGAAGTAATACCCAAAATCTCAACACTTTGCGTAGTTTTACCATTACTGGCAAACACCGTTTTCAAGGTATCAATAACAATTGTACGATTTGAACCTGCATAAGCTATGCCCAAACCAAGTATAGCACCAATGCGCATATAAGGATTCTGATTGTCAATATAATCGGAGAGTAGCGCATGTGCCGGATCAACTTCATTACGTATGCCACAATTAACAATACCGCAGGCAAGCAAAGCACCAGACTTAATGTAATCTTCGGTGGAATACAAATATTTGTCAATCATAGTAAGACCACCATCGACATCCCAAAGAAGAATGAGACCCAATGAAGCTGTAGCAGATAACATGCCATGTTCTTTGTTCTTATACAACCATTTATTGCCATCTTCGGAGAGTAGCTTATCAACGCCAAAGCCAGCATTAACGAAACCATTAACAAAACTGGCAGCAAGATTTTGCTTAGCTGAATCAACCTTGAAGGAATGAAAATATTTACTAAACGGAAAAAAGGTTTAGAGATTTCTTACACTTACCTGTATTGAAGCAAAGCGTGAACGAGCATTATCCAAATGTGACTTGTATATATCCTCGGGCGTCTTTGGCTCCATAATATCCAATTCACGTGCCAAATTCAAAAAGTGTTTATTCAAATTAGCATTTGACATAATCTCCATTAGATCATCATAGTCCTGTACAGACTCATCCAATTCAAGGCAGACTTGTTGTCGCGCTAACATGAAGGCCAATTGTTTTTGCATAGCTGGCTCCTTTGGCGACTTGAAGATATCTTGTATCTTATCCATATTGTTTAACATCAAAGCCAGACGCATTGCCTGTGTATGCTGTTGAAACTTAATGGACAACTGCAAGGCTGTCTCCAAAATGATAGTGTTGTCTGGTTCCGGTACATACGGATAGCATGATTGTAAATATAAACAAACGCGCGGATATGCTGACTCATCGACATAATCTTGTAGCAAATGCAAATGATCGATTTCAATTAGTAAATCACAAGCATCTGCCTCAGCATTGTGCTCCATATTATACGGTATAATTTGCTTGACAAGTTCAATTAGCTGCGTACGAAAATCACCGGAGGTATCATGAAAATGTGCAGCAATTTCACCGCTTAAATGCCGTACATACTCATGACCCCATTCGCCAATCTTTTGCGTACGATCACAAAGAAAACGATACGCTAGACAATCCTTGCCGGTGCCCATGGTCATTGAGAGTACGGAAATTATATCGGCGCACAATTGACGTGTACGTTCATCGGGCATTTGCTTGTATACCGTTTTCATTGAATCGAAATGCGGACGCATAAATTTCAAAGGTTTCGGTACCGATGTCATCGATGTGGTAGATGCGCGTATCAGTTTAGCCATCATTTCGAGTGCAGGATAGTAAAGTTGTTTATCCTGTTCCTGCAAACGTTGCACCAACATTTCCAGTTCCTCCTGCAATTGTTGATCTTCATCGGAAAGCTCCTGTTCCTTGGTTTCATCTTTATTTTTATCATCTTTCTCGGAGCAGCAGCGGCGGCAGCTTTCAAGTCCTTAGGATCACCAGCAGCGCCATCATTAGCGGCAGCAGTCTTTTTCTCCTGCTGCTTTGTATTCTCGCCAGCCATCTTTGTATTTTTTTATACTACTATTTTGCTTATTATTGTGCTTAACGACAAATATAATTGAAATACACAAACACTTTGTTGTCTACGTGCGTCTTGGATATAAATTAATAATTTTTAAATAGCAAAAAGTAAAATTATTAAACTCTTCTCTATGCAAACTCGGCGTTTTTCTCACAGAATTACAAAGCGCTTTTTACTTGACAGCTGCCAGCGTTACCGTATTTATGAAAATATATCGTTGTTGACAACTCTACACGTCAGTGTTGCATGTGGTCAAATCGTGTTGTTTTTTTTTTATTATTGTTGCGCGCTCATGCGTTTTTGTTTCTTTGCATTGAAATTGAACATTTTTGAATTAGGATTTAAATGTCACGTTCACAAACTGCCAAAAATAACGCCTTAGTCGGTGGTCAAACGATTGCCAATGATCTTTATGCAGCACCGGAAAATTACAATGATGTTTTTGCAAATCTGGAAAAACAAAATGAAGTGGTGCCGGAACCCAGGAAATTCTGTAAGTTAATAAAAATAACGCATTGATATAGGAATAATTTTATGTATTTAGTTCTTAGACCCGGTGTATTGACCACAGCGAAGGGTTCCGCCTATATGGAGTACGGCAATACAAAAGTTATTGCTATTGTGACGGCACCGCGTGAGTTGTCCAAGAACAACGCCGCAAAACGCACCACGCTAGGTGTTGTAAATTGTTTTGTAAATTTTGCTGCTTTTGCTACACAAGATCTGGAATCGGTGCCACAACGTGAGAAACATTTATCCAGTGCATTACGAAAATCGTTAGAACCAATGCTCTTGCGTGGCGAATTTGCCGGTTACCAGGTTGATGTACGCGCACTTGTACTCGATGATGACGGTTGTGTTTTGAGTACCGCCATAAACTGTTGTGGTGTAGCGCTCGTGGAATGTGGTATTTCAGTTTACGATTTACTAACCTCATCTTCAGCGTGTCTATATCGTGGTACATGTTTTCATAAATCCCGATTTGAAAATTGAGAAACTGCTTGCCTACGATTGCAGCACAGAAGGTAGCCGCGAGGAACAAGGAATTGTGACTACAGCGTGTATGACGAATTTTGAACAAATTGCCGAATGTTATCAAACAGGTTTTATGAGCACAGAATCATGCTTTAAACTGATCGACTATACAGTACAGATTAATAAACTTATAGCACAGGCCGTCAGTCAGATTTTAATTGCGCGTGTGCAAGATCAGTATGAAATAGATTTACGCGAGAAAGCCGAAGAGGCATTGGAAGATCAACGTCTGGCAGACCTAATTGAACTTATGCAGCAAAGTAAAGTAAAAATGAGTGGCGGCAATACAGAAGAGAAAGCAGCAACAGTGCCTAGTTCCAGTGTTTGAGATTTAAATAAAAAATTATGCAAAAAATTTATCCAAACGTGTAACGTAAGTTTTTAATTAATTTTGTTACAAAAGTGTCTTCTATGCTACAAACAATTCGTCTTGTCTTCTTCGTTATTATCTTTAGTTCCTAAATGTTAACAAATTTTGTCTTGAACATAAAACATTTATACATAAGCAAGCAAAATCTTAACGACGACTTAGTGTCCCACCAACTACTACTGATCGCTCGATGCTTCCAAAACAGCGCCAGAATATGCCAAATCCCAGTAGTGTTCGACCTGATGTTTTTGAAAGAATTCACGTGCCATTTTTTCCATTGGAAAGACTTTAAATTTAATTTCGCCAAAGTGACGTCGTTGGCTAGTGCCTTCCCAGACTAGTACACACGTATTGGGCACCTCTTGACCGTCGGGACTTTTTACCAGATCCTCATTCCATTTAATGCGATTCAGCATGAGGCGTCGATATTTTTTCTGTTGCTTTGGACCACCCTCGACAACGACAACGCAGCAATCACGAAAGAGCACCACACTGCCAGTCATATGCAGTTGTTTTGCATTCGTTTCGACTTTAAACTTTTTGCTGGCATTCTCGTGCAGATCGCGAATACGATAAACACTGACATGCACGCCGCATGAAGTATCCTCCTTAATTTTGCGTACTTTCTTTTCGCTCTTTTGTTCCGCTGTCAATTTACGTGCATTATTTGCATCCTCGTGTGCCTTCTGTCGCTTGGCCATCTGTTCGCGCACATGTGCCTCAATTTTGGTGGGATCCTGTACTGCTTCGGTGCCCAGCACACGCATTAGATTTGATATACGTAGTTTTGGTTCTGGTGGTGCAACTAAACCTAAACGTATCTTTTCCTGCTCTTCCTTCCAGGCTTCGCGTCTATTTTGTCGTCGTAATTTTTTCCGTTCTTTTTTAGTTAGAAAGACCGGCAGATAGACAGGTTTTAACGGTTCATCTGTAAATTGAAAACATTTTAGTATAATAAAGCTTATAAGTATGTAATGACTTACTCGGTGGCTTCATCTGTGTTGGATGTTCAATTAGATTACTTATTGCTTGTTGCCGTATGCTAATCTTGTCACCATTCTTGTCCAGCGTTTGCAAATCATTGGCCAATATAACCGAGTCCCACCATTCCATTACAGGCACATCGTCAGGCATATCCTGTTTGGGCGCTATTAACGCTAACTTTGTCGCTGATGAAATGCCTGTCTTGCGCGCAATTTGTGAAATCTCATTCTGCAAACGCTCCAGTTGACTCTTCATACGCATACGTTCTGCCATTTGCTGAAATTTGCCGGGCTCGTGAAAACGTAACATGCGCTTATTTCGCAACATTGGTTTCTGTGCAATGCGTTCATCGAAAAACTTGACACCACCATCATCCTGTTGTGCACCGCTACTGCTGCCACCAATGCCACTGCGATCTGGTTGCGTTTGTCGATTGAAAACCTCACGCTTTTTAGCACGTATATTAGCCTTTAAAGTTGGTGTTACTGTAGGAATGTTAATGGCACGTCCACTCTTGTCAACGGTGCGTCCCTCTTCATCCAATATTAATGGCTTTGGTCTATCCTGTTGCGGCACCGGTGGTTGTATTAGACTCGCTAAAGAACCCGTCAGCTTAGCACGTATTTGCGCTTGTAGCTCTGCAATCTTTTTCGCCTTATCCACATCTTCGCCGCTAGCTTTTTTTGCTAGCGCTTGTGTTGCCAACGCAACCGGCATACCGATTTGTGGCACCGAGGCGAGAATTGGATCTTTGGCTTTTAGATTACTAAGCGCACGCTTACGTTCCTCAATCTCGCGTTGCGCATTAACCATCATAAGTTTGATTTGAGTTGAGGTAAGCGATGATGCTGATTCTACTGCGGCGGCGATTGTGGCAAATCCAGTTGTTGCGGTTGTTTGTGGCTGTACCGCCGACGCAGCGACGCTTACATCACCGCCGCCCGGTTTTGTACCATTCTTCTCCTTGACATCGAAACGGGATCTCTTGGGCGGATCAATGGGTATATTTGTTGGCAAATTGTCATCATTGTCGTCGCTCACACCACGTTTTTTTCCAACGCGTAGCTGTTCATCTTTGACATTGTTGTCCTTGCGCGTGTACGAAACGGACATAATTCGCAATTAATTTGGACTTTCTAAAATGTTAAATTTATTTACCAAGATTGGGCATTAGTTTTTGTTCGAAATGTTCCTTAATTCCACATGGATAGTGAGTTTGAGAATGATTTTTTGCGTAAAATTAGTATATTTGCGTATGCAAACGTTTCCCTCTTCTTCTGCTTCTTCTTCTTCTTCACAGTTTTTTTTTCTTCTTCCTCATTATCTACATTTACGGCATTAGAGATGTGAGTACACTCATTACGTTTTCTTTTACAAGAGTCACCCAGTGACATTTGAAATTTGTAGTGTTGTCACGTTTGTATTACTCACCTCTGAATTTCAGTATTAGCTTGTATTAAAATTAAATTGTATTATTTTTTTATAAATAATTTGCAAAATTTATTTTGTTCATAGTTCCTGGTGGATAATCGTACAACGATTGAAGTTTAAGCGTATTAATCTATTTCACAGCGTGAGCTATATCGACAAGTAAAAGGATATATTTCATGTAAGTCAGTCATTTCGCTTAAATGCTGATAGTGTTGTTTAGATTTATTACTTGTATTTATTTACTTTCGAACATATGTTAGACTGCAAGAAACCGTGCTGCCACTGAGTTGAACTGGGAACCTGTACAGATAATTTTATGGCGACTCGTTATGAACGTTAAACGCAACGAGCGAAAGAAAATCATCTAGCTTCATGCAAGTTCGCAACTCTGTTCTACTATTGTCTGTCTCTCTGCTTCATTTCGCTTGCGCGTTTATGTTTCTTCTGTTATTTGGTTTAAATAATTCGTGAAAACAAGCGATTACGCGTTACTGTAACAAATAAATACGTTAAAAAATATTTTAAAAAGTGATTAATAATTGTATTATAAATTTTAATTATTAATTAATACATAAATAGAGGTAAGAAACGTTATAAAAAAAATGTGCATTGTATGTGTAATGCCGCCTCCGTTGAGTGACTGCAATTTGCACACAAAGCGGTGTAAACGACACAAAAAAAAAATCAAATTTTAACGACGACAATTTATACAAGTTCGCGCGTGTGTTTGTGTGTGTGTGTATATGTGTTTGCTTATTTGTCTACTTGAATGATTGTATAAATTCTTAAATGGCTTTGACCGTATTTGTGTTAAAATTTGCTTATCAATAGCAACCTTGCCACTCCTAAAATTGCTAAAGCCTTCTTTTGGCTGCGCTTCAATGTAGAAAGATTTAACTTTGTGTGCGTGTGAGTGTGTGTAATTGTTCTTGAATTTTTATTTGTATGTGTGTATTGCCGGCGATTTCATTTGGTGTGATTCATACCATTAGTCTCTCTGCAAACTCTTTATCAATAATTAACACACACACACACACATATATAAAAACAGCACACAATTAAACATATCGCTGCTATCGTTTAGTCCAGCGCTTTTTACCTTTCCTTGAATTATCGAACAACATTTGGGCAGCCATACATAGAAAGACACCGACATATCTTTGTATGTACATCTTTAGTCCAGTCCGCTGGGGGCAAGCAGCTGCAAGCGTATTTTGAGGGGGGTCGTCTTGTGCCGTACAAATAAATGGTTTCATTGCTTTTGTTTTTTTTGTTCTTCTTCTTTTTCGCGTTGTTGATCTTTTGCTGCCTCAGCGATTTGAAGAGTCGTTTGAAAGATATGTATAAACATATATTTTTTTGTGGTTTCTACGTTTCGTAAGCTTTTAGAGATATGCGCGGGCATATGTCACTGCTTTAGCAAAATTTTTTTGTAAATGTATCAGAAATATTTTGTAGTATTCAAAAAATATTCGTTAACGAGAAATTGGAACCATTCGTTATGGAACAAATTTGTTTCATAAATTAACAAAATTTGTGTGTTATTATTATTGGAAGTTATACACTAACCCCTTATTAAATCTATTGTGCCCCGACTGTAGTTTCCTTTCTACAACACTTTTTTATACCTGTAGCACTGAAAAAGTTATTCAGATTCCTTGAATTCAGTGCCACCACCATCACATCTGACAGTTGATAAAAAGCCTGCATCCCAAGTCTACCAGTTAAGCCAGAATACTTTTGCAAGAAATGTTCCGATGATTCATAATTCTCTAGATTAATGATAAAAAGCCATCCTATATAAATGATTCTTAAGTTTGCAGAGATTTGTGAACCTAAGAAAGATAGTTCTTTAATCTTTTGTTATAATAGCGTCATATCAGTTATTTACTATTTTATTTTGATATTTCACGAAATGATATCAACTTAAGGTGCAACAAATTTTTTCGCTTCATTCTCAAAATACGTAAGCGAAACCGTTACTTTTCAAAAGTTAATAAAATTAAGAACATGACTGATAAAATAAAAAGATTTTCGATTTCTAAACACAATAGAAGTGTATCACATGAAACATTTTTACCTCACTAAATACAATTTCGATTTTATTAGGAATTATTGGTTTTGTCTGCACATTTTGCATTCACACTTCATTAATTTCGACAACGAAATTAGTACCTACTATATACTCTAACAGATCAGCGCAACAAATGAGCAGGTGAACAACAATAATGAATTGTCTATTTAAAAATAAAAGTAAATATATCTAAAATTCATTTATTTTTCTTCAACGAATTGTTTGATTTTTAATTTTGGCAACAAATGCGTAAAACTATTTTTAAAATTGTTACAAAAGTTTATTGATTTCTGGAATTTTTTGTATCTGAGATTTTTTGTTGTTGTATCTTTTGTAGCATTCAATCAATCAGATACATACGTAATGACTTGTAAAATACTAAATAAAATTTATTAATAATGCAATATCATTTAGAACATGTTTAAATCTGTTGTATTGCTTGTTATTTTCTAAACTTACAGCCCACAAAATGTTTATGTTAGAATTAATTAGTTGTTAAAAAATAAAAAAAAAATAAAATTACTGTTGTCGTCTATGTCTGTCAGCTAATTTTGTATCTGTTTATTAATTTTAATTATAACTTGTTGGCATTAAAAAATAATGTTTTATTTGTTTTGTCTTTATTTTTTATTATTGCATTACGTTAAACTTATTTGGTCAAAGTAATGTAGACAGCGTCGACGACGACGACGACGATAATGTTGACTTTCAAGCTTCGTTGCTGCTTTATGCCAGAAAAGGTTGAATTGCTTTAATAATAATTTTTCCAATTTAATATTTTGTTTTCGTTTAGCGAAATAAAATCAAAACAAACCAACACAAAATCATAAAGAAAAGAAACAAATACACAGATACAGATAACAAAGCGATAAAGATAATGTTTAAAAAAAAAAGAACATTGAAAATATTTAATTTTATAAAACTGAAGCTATTATATCATTTGATTTGTTATTTCTTTGTTAAATATACAAAAATAAGAAACAAATTTTGAAATAATTTGTTGCAGAATTCTAAAAAAAATATATATCTTTTCATTCAGAGAACAAGTTTCATGCAGATTAATAGTTCTAATATTTTATCGAAATTGGTTTATTATAAATTTTATATCTTTAAGTAGAATAAAACCTTGCCTTTAGATCTTCAGATTGTGTGCATTGCCCAGATTTTGTATTGGCTTCATATTGCCTTCCCATTCTTACTGCAATTCCTTCAGATTGTTTTTCTTTTCTTTGCTTTTTCCATGTGGCTGTTGTTTCCCAGTTTATCGTTTACAGCAATTCAGCATTCACCGATTGAAGATGCTATGATTATCGTTGACTTAGAAAATTTTACTGCATTTCAGCGCTCTAATTTCATCGGTTTTGTTTGGATTTCGTTTTTATTGGAACGTAGAACACCATCCAGAACACAGTCATACTGTATCCTTAGCTAGAATACGGCTAAATATATCATAGAGTCATAGTCATTCTACCTTAAATACGGTGACCATCATGACTCAAAATTTAGCAATGTGTACTTCAAGTGAGCTATCACGCCCTTTCTTTCTGCTAGATACAAACTTATCATAGATACAAAAAAATGAGATGCACAAATATAAGCCCAACGCGCCATAGTAGATACATAACAACGCCGACGCTAGTCAATAAAAGCAATGATGTGAGAATGAGATGATTTAGTGTCAGTGTACTAGATTGCGCTCATTCATTTAAACATTCAAGCAACTAGACAGCAGCTAACAAGTGGGCAGTGGGAATGCAAATATGCGTTAATAATTCGAATTTAATCGATAAGATTTTATATACCATAAAATGTATGTATAAAAATTCAAAGTAAACATATCTGGGAAACATATAAGTAGTGATTTAGTATTATACATAGAATATATTTATTTACATACTACGATAAACTACTCTATATACGGAATTCAAATGAAAAAAATATTAATAACACACATTGTCGTGTGCCTTTTATCAACAGTTTTAAGTACAAAACATTTTGTATACAAATGTGTCCACTCGAGTTCTTTTCAATGACTAAATGCGTATAAAAAATATTTGTATAGATAAAAAGATACAAAAGTATCTGAACAAAAAACGCTAAAAATATGCAAAATGAAATGTTGAGCCAAAATGTAGTTTGGAATGCGTTGTCTTTTTTTTTTTTTTTTTTTTTTTTTTTTTTAATGCGTAATTTTGTTAAATTTAAATAATTGACAACATTTTTTTTTCTCTTCTTTTGCAGCGCTCTCTCTTCTTCATTATAATGGCCGAAACAGAAGCAAAACCACATGATTTGCATGATGAAGATGTACATGATGCTAATTATCAAGCGCCACCGGAAAAAACTATAGAAGAGATTATGGCTGCTGATCATGAAGATGAAAGTTTACGTCGCTATAAGGAAGCTTTGCTGGGCGAGGCACAAACAGAGAAAATTATTGTTGGTAGGTGGCATTTAATTAATTTTTTATGATTTCTCTATGCTGTTCTGTAAATTAAAAAGTTTTACGCATATAGTTGGCTTTTTGGCGTCATTCAATTAGCACGCTATGCTTCGATTTAAGTCATATAATCCTACAGATAACGTTAAAATATGCGCACACATATGTTATTGTATTTTATTGTAAATATTTTGAATATGATAAAAAAAAAATAATTGCACAAATCTTAGTGTACACTCATTGCGCCGCTATAATCAAAAATTAAAATGTAAACATGAATCCGTTTAAACCCCATTTTTTTCTACATTGAATAATGCTCGCGCGGGCCTGTCTAAGAGCTCGTTTACTGTTGACAAATTCCAAACCAAACAATAATATTTCGTAGTTTTGAATTCGAAACTTAAGCTTTTCTCAGCGCTAGTTTTTTTTCTATGTAAATTTTATATATATGATTAAGTTAACTTTCTTTAAATTTGTCTTTTAATCCAATTAGATGCCAACGATCAACGTAAAGTGATTGTCAAGAAGCTGGCCTTGGTTGTTGACGGTCGTGATGACATGGAATTGGATTTAACCGGCGATCTGACTCAGCTTAAGAAACAAGTAGGTTACAAATGCATTGCTTACATATGTATCTTCTGCTTCTATATATACTTATATATTTTTTGTACTACTTTTTAGCTATTTGTCATTAAGGAAGGCGTACAATACAAGGTGCGCATTGATTTTATAGTGCAAAGAGAAATCGTACATGGCCTTAAATACGTACAAAAGACTTATCGATTGGGCGTACCAGGTAAGCAAAACACAAACAGACAGACAGACAAACAAGCAGATTGACACTTTGTTGTTCTTGGTCTGTTCGTTCGTTTAGTTAATATGTTTAGCTATATGTTTATTGTTGTTACCACATTGTTGTGCAATATATTTTAAAATAGTTGCGCTATAGACTGCACTTGCACTTGTACGCTTTAAAAGAAAAAAATATATTAAACATGCGAAGACATCTCGATGGCATTGCCATACTTTGTGGCATCTTTAGCGTTACTTATATATTATTTATTGCGATTGCACTTATTGCTGTATTTATTTGTTAATATGCATGAAATATACTAAGTGTGTGTTTGCTTTGTATATTTCTTTACTAATTTTTTGACTGTGCACACAAAATGGATAACAATTTTTTATTATTTTTTTAATGCCTCATTTTAAATGCTAAATGTGTGTCAACTAATACTACTAAAACTCAGTTGTTGGTAAGCACAACTTTTTCAATTAAATTTTTATATATTAGCATAAAATCGGCTGAAGTGAGCCACTTGAAGTTTGACTAAAATTCAAAGTTAAATAGAGTTAAAAAGTTAAATTTTTTTTGTGTAAAATGTACACTAATATTTTTGTAAAGCACACAACTTTTTAACTGTTTTAAATATAAAATTACTTAAGTGGTTTACTTTGTACCACCTTAATTATTACTATTTTTTAAATTTATATTAAAACACTATGCTTTTTTTTTAACAGTCGACAAGATGGCGCATATGGTTGGCTCATATCCACCGAAAAAAGAAATACAATGCTATTTAACACCATTCGAAGAAGCACCATCCGGCATGATGGCACGTGGTACCTATTCTGTAACCTCAGTTTTTACTGATGATGATAAGCACATACATTTAAAATGGGATTGGTCATTTGAAATAAAGAAAGATTGGGAATAAGAATAAAAGTTTTGTCTTTTTGTAAACTAAAATACTTTTAAGTTCTTTTTTCCACCCCAAAAACTACAACAAAAATGTTCGTTCTGTCAACTCAAAGTCTTATGATGAGCGGCAGCAATCAAGTCAGTCAGCAGTCAGTAATTCAAGTCAAGCAAGTCAGTCAGTCAAAAGTTCAAAACAGATTTAAACTTTTTTGAATTTTAAAATTTATTATTTTCTACTTATACACCAATTTGCTGTAAGAATTGTATGTATTATTATTTTTTTCTGTAAACTATTCTAAAAACTTTTTGTTAATTTTTGTTTTCAAACTTATTTTTATGTCTAATTTTTTTGTACTATAAAAGTATTTTTAAAACATAAAGTTTTGCTGTGTATTTAAAAAAAAATTGCAATGATTACTACTATAAAAAAAAAAAACAAAACTATATAAGAGCAATGTTTAAAGAAAAATATATATATATAAATAAGAATATTTTTGATAAAATTTTCGTAAAAGAACCAACAAAAAAACCTTAAAAAAAATCAACCTAAAATGCCTTTTTGAAATTTTATTAAATTGTATAAACCAATCGGAACAAAAAATTAAACTGTTAATAATATGAAAAGTTATTTAAGTTGAGTTGAAATGAGCCAGTTGGAAATTTCAATAGATTTGTTTTTTTTTTTAAATGGCTCACTTAAACCCAGCTTAAACTACTTCAAATAATTTGATTAAATGCCATAAAAAATTATGTTTAACATAAAAAAAAAGAATAACTAAACCACAACAACCAAATCAAGCATAGAAAACTTTCAAAGTTAAAAGCATTTCTTTTTTTTATTTTTTATTTATATATAAAACTAACAACCAAATGATATATACAAATATGATACTTAAAAAACAAGAACTCAATCTTAATAACATTTAAGTTAAAAAAAGAAGCAATTATATAATTAAATTGTATATGTATTTGCAATGACACTTAAAAAAAAATTTGTGTATACAGTTTTCGGAAATATTTAGCTATACATTTACCATATACAATACTTTGGAGCCTCAAAAAAAAAAAAAATAATAAATAAAAAACGTATTAAGAAATTGTATTATTTGTAAATTTGAAAAGCAATAAAAATGTATTAAATAAAAAAGGTTTAAATTTTTTATTTAGCGTACGTCCATGGCTCTAAGCACAGTAAATATAGTGCTTGGTTATCAGCATCCTTAGATTTCTGCAAATGAACATCGAGACTACCCAGAGATACAAGAACAACTCTAGCTCAACAACGATCTGACCGAAGTATAAGCCTTAGTAGCTATAGCCTCAGAATCATGTATGATACGGTGTCATGTACACGTTGCAACTATTTAGCGGCTCTATTTAATGATTTACTTAATAAATTTAGGAGTAGTACACCTATATAGAATTCGTGGGCATAAACAAATCAATCATATAAATTTGTTAAGGTTTTTCTCCGGTATTCCAAAGTATGTTTTTAAAGATTTTGAATAAAAATACATATGCATATTTGGTTTGCTTTCAAATGAAACCCTGTATTTCGGTACATATAAAATTTACACACATAAATTAGATATTGTATAAAGATTACATAAGGGACTAATATATACGATATTTATAATTTATGCACAGTTTATTAAGAGAAAGATATACATACATATATAACCATCAGACTCATACATAGCTGCCATAATTTTACATAGAATTATGTCAGTATACTAGTTCTTAAATTTAAAGAAATACCGAATTTTTAGCTATAATATAATCTATTTCTGTAGTCCAGGGATTTTTAAAAGCGCGCCATTCAGTCTGTAGCTGTATGTAGCCATTATCCTTGCAACGAAAACGATAAACCTGTGGAAATAGTTTTTATTAATTTTTTTTTTTTTTATTATAAATGGCACTTTTCTGTTTATTTCTTAAAGCTACGCACCTGCGTTGTAACCTTTTCAGGCACTTGCATAACCATTTTATGCGATTCGACCAATGCGGGTATGTCCTCATGATGAAAATATTCATAGAAACTAGTACCTAAAATTTCTTGCGGTAGAAAACCAATGACAAGTGTAGCGCTGTAACGTAAAACAAACAGTTTTAATAAAATATTTATTATACATAATAACGCTATAATAATACCGCTGATCAATGAATAAGAATTTGCCCTCTGCTGAATGTCTGGATATGAAAAGTACATGTCGTATATTTGGATGATTATCCAGCGATGTTGGCACATTTGGATTTGGATTTGGTGGTATACGTCCAATTGCTACTAAACATGATAAATTTGTTGTCTGATCATCTGTATCACCATCTTGATCATCATCCTTAATCGGTGTCCATGATTTAAGATAACCGGTGCACTGTATAACGGTATATTTGTGATCAACACTAAGTTTTGATTTACGTTTTGTTGAACTGCGTGAACTAGAAGATGTATCGGATTCTTCTTTTATTTGATTGTTGGGTGCACGTAATTTCATGCGACAGAAAAATGAACGTCGTGCACCGGGACATAGGCGGCAGAGACTTTGTGGTACATCGGTTTTGACGGGTAACATTGCTGTGTGGCAAATAGAGAAAGATAAGATGTATTAAAAAGTAAATATATGTAAGATAGATTAAGCTGTGTGTCAAGCACTAAAAAGGTGGCTGCATCAAAAAATATACGCATGATAACTTACTTTTTGCATCGATTAACCGTTCCCGCGGACATTGTTCCAACGATGATAATTGTTCCTTTACTTTACCAATATCTTTCGGATGTAATATATCAAACCAACTTTGTCCTAATAGATCTTCCTGTGTACAATTCAATACCGTTGAAACCGAATCTGAAACATACAAAATGCGCCCACGATCACATCCAACAACAAAGAGAAATCCTTCAGCTGCTTGCATTATAATCATTTTAAGTTCTTGATCGGATAGAAAACTTGGCTTATATTCGCCACTATTGTACGGATGTAAACTGCCACGTATGCCGCGTAAATGTTGCACAGCCATACGCAGCACCGTTAGTTTATCCAATTTACGATGCATAGCATAGCACATGGGTATCATCGAAGAGAGTTCATTGATGTAAGTATTCATTTTATCGCGGCGACGTTTTTCAATTTCGCTGTGATTTTGTCTAAAAAAAAATTAAAAATTAATAGCGAAAAATATTAATTTTTATAAGAAATCTACTCACTTGCGATTCTCATCGAATGTGCGTGCTGATTTCTCCTCATCATAGATTTCATCTTCCAGTTCATCTAGATTGTCGCTGTAAATAGCAAAACATGTAAAAAAAAAGTAAAATTAAAAATTTTAAAGCTAGTATTCCGGCTTTGTTACGGTAAACATATGGCTGGCTGCCGGAATTGTTATGGCGCAACTGGTTGCATCTATTTACATATATAAGTACATATGTATGTATGTAACTGTATCTATGTTTATCAATTTATTACGCTCTTACACACAGACACACGCACACACTCATACGAACCAATAATCCATGTCGTTGTTCTTGTTTTTTGTTGCAATTTTAATTTAGTATTTTTTTTTTTAACGATGTCACTTTGCGCTAAAACGCAGCAATAACGAAACTTTAAAATTGATTGTGTTATTAGTTTTATTTATTATTTTATAGAATTTTTCCAAAATTTAAAACTCAATACGGCTCTTGTCGTTGTGCTGCATTTTAATTGGAAATTTGCAAAAGTGTCAAATTGAAAGCTTTCAACTTGCAAAATTCATTCCAAGCCAGAACTATACACAATGTTTTGTTTTGTCGTAAGTTTAAACGCTTTTCAAAGTTTTATTTTGCTCTCTTTCGTATGGAAATTTGCAGTGGTGTTGTCGCTTGCGTTGTGGCGTTTTTAAGGGTTAAATGTAAACTCTCGCATGCGAGAGTATTACGATTACGTTACGTTTTAACGTAAGCAGCTAACTGCAGTCTCTTCTTTGAAGCTCTGGAGTAGTTTCTGCCAAAGATTTTTGCTTGGCGCTTAGTTTTTTTTTTTTTGCTACGTTCGCTGTGTGTTTAATTTTTAACATGAATTTCCAAATAACTACTAAAAAAAGCCACATCAAAATTTAAAATAAAAAATATGTACTTCAGACCTTTTTTTTTTATAATATTTAAAATACATCACACATACATTTAACACTTAAAATATCATTAGTAATACTTTGCATTCATATCAAAAAATCAATTAATTTATTATTTGAGTAGAAACTATAGACCATTTTCAGATCCACTAAACAATATCATCACTGTTCTGCATAGTAAAACTCGCATTTAAACCCAGTTCAGTCGGAATTGTTGTGCTAACTTCCAGCCTTATGTTATTTTCTATGGTGATTGGGGATTTCGCTTCCAGCTTTATATTACCCGTTAAATTTTCTTTGATGCCTGGATTGAATTGTGCTTCTGGTACTTTCTCTGTTTTAAACATATCGTTCGATACATCCATATCCAAAAATTCTTGGTCTAATTCAGTGTCGCAATCCTGTATCTCCGCTGTTGAATACTCGTTGTCGTCGTCCTCTTCTTCGTCGTCGTCGTCACTATTCTCGGTTAGATGATTAAGAATTATTTCGCTACCACCGCAACTAAATTTTGCTTGCACAGAGACTAGAAAATCCATGCCGAGTATTATATTACCGCGTAATTTTGGTAATATTAAAAATGCCAGCATGCAAGAACTTTCTCCAAGTTGTACCACTGCATTGAAAGTTTCTCCGATATAACGGTGTGTGCCATCCGCTAATCGAATTTTATACGTTTGATTTAATAGAATAGTTTTTTCATCGAATCTGTCTACGTATTTCTGGGAAATAAAACTAAGCGATGCTCCAGTATCAATATTGGCCAACAGCTTTACGCCGTTCAGTGTAATATCGGCAAGGAGAAATAGTCGTCTGTGATCCAATTTTAAAGGATTTTTAGATTTAGATTTACGTTTGTGTCTGCGGCGGTGTTTTTTTGAGCATTCGTTGACAGTTCGGCAGCATTGAGTAGTAGTAGTAGTACTTAGTCCTTGCAGTCCACAAATGCAACAGGACATCGTTAGCGTATGTCCTTTTTGGCCACAGTCGTTGGTAAATGGATTGTGATTTTCACTTGTAGTTGCCATGTACTATTAAAAAACTCGTAATCTGTAAAAAAAAAACTAAGTAAATAAAAAGAATATTTATATTTGTGAAAAAAATAAAAAAATAAAAAAAAAAAATTGTCTTACACTCAGCCGTAAAATTTTCGCACAAAACAAGCGACCAGTGTTGCCAACTTTTAGGAAACAAAAAAGCTTTTTTGGAAAGAAAACGTAAAAAGCTAGTTTAGCTTTTAAGAAAAAAGTCCAAGAAGAGGAGGACAGACATTTTATACATGTATTAATTTGTTATACATTAGGATGGTCCCGAAATTTAAAAGTGGCAAAGTTATTGACCCCATAAATTTAAACTTATACGAAAAAAACCATTAACTGGCAACCAACTGAAGCCGAGCTTGTAAACGCAAGCCTATTTATAGCTGCATATCAGCTGTTTTTAAAACTGCTTTCACAGCTGTTTTAGCACTATATGTAACGGTAAAAACTGAAATAAAAATTAAAAAACAAAAAAAAAAAAAATAATAAAAATAATAAAATTAACAAACTAGTTTTAAAAAAATTGCATTTTTATAGAACATCTTTAAGATGTTATTTAATTTATTTTGTCAATATGTTGCACGCTTTACATATATATAAAAAAAGAACACTTTAAACTTAATAAAAACTATCGTTTAAGACGACGACTCAAAAATTATGCATGAAACATTGTGCCCAAACAAACGGTTATAACTTGCATATAACGATCCCAAAGACAACGTGTTTCCTGATCTCTGGATATTTCCAAATCCAAAACGCTTTGCGTTATGGAAGCTAAAAATTTATTAACTTGATCACGATTCCAACCATTTTGGCGCCATGGTTCAATAAGCTTCTCACAGAGATCAACAAACAGATCGCGTAATTCACGATTGCGATTCAAATTACAAGCGATTTGTATCAGCGGACGCCAATAAGATCTATAAAAATAAATAAATAAAAATTTAAAAAATTGTTAAACCAAAAACTTACCGAAAATTGGTATCTAATTCATGAAATGCGCGATCTAGGAGCACCGGTTTCAGACGTAAACAAACGAGACTGGAAATTATTATTATTAATATAAAAATATTTAATTTAAAAGTATATTATAAAAAAAATGCTCACTGTTTAATCTCCTTTTCTTTCTCCAATAAACATCGTAGTTCACGTAAATCTAACAAAAATTCTTTATCCATTTCGGTATCATAGTATTCTGGTCCTGTATGCTGATACGTATATGTCCAATAGGTCATAATAACATGTGAACAGGTTAGCAGATCACCAAAACTTAAATATTGTAGTTTCTTTTTGGATGTTTCGAAACGTAAACAGGCTAGAAAAACAATGCAGGCGTATTTTCTGAAATTAGATTTTAATTAGAGATAACTTAGAGTATCATAAAAGGAAAGGGGTTAGTTTATGACTATTCACGAAATGATTTTAAAGAAATTTTCACGTTTAAACGAAGTGTGAGAAACTTTAATCTATGAAAGTCTAAAAGAAAGTGGATAGAAATCTTTAATCTGAAAACTGATGATGGGATTCACCTTCTTCTGCAATGCCTTTGATTGAAATACGCTACAATGATCCCGAAGTCTGAAGGATACTCTAATTGCCAGGCCTAGGAAGAAGATACCTCCTTCTACTCTGCCATCTATATATAGTTCTACAATGTGGTATATTTACTTACTTAGCCAATTCGTTCGATATAAAGAAATGTTGCTTTATATTATTGGTCAATGTGCCAGGTAGTTCTTCGACAGCTTTAAAGATGCGCTTCACATTATCAAATTGCCGTCTAAATATAATAAATGTAGTAAAATTTACAATTATTATTTTCATTATTTTTTTTAAATCAAACTAAAACGCACCTGCATGACTTAAGTTTAACGCAAGTTTTCTCAGCAACCTCATCCAAATCTTTACGATAACGGGACGTTAATTTTTTACCCAGAATTTCACGTGCCACAACATCATCTATTGAATAATATTTTTCAATAATTAAATCACGCGTATGCGTTTCCAACTGAAAGCATGATTGCTCCAGGAGTTTAGTGGGCGCATGTAATAATCTTTCAATCAACGAATAAGTGCGATAGTGATCTAGTACATCGGAAGCAATTAAATCGACTGGTGCACCAATAAGATGTCCAAAGCCTTTCTGTTTTAAATAGCAAACAGCTTCACTGGCTAAAATTATTAAAAGGAAAATCTTTATTTATTTTTTTTTGTTTCACTAAATTTTTTTGAATTTTCTTACATGACAATCCTTCAATCCACAGCTGATAAATTTCTGGATCTACTATTGTATAATTACTTATAAAAACATCAACTTCGGCAAGCATGTTGCTTGCTTTATGCTTTTTTTTTTTGCTTAGATGTGAAATTAAATTTAATAATTAATAAAAATAAACAAAATTTTATATCAGCTGCACTTGTACAAAATATAGTGTTAAAAAATACAACAAAACGAGTAGTGTTGTAAAATGTTTTTCTTTTAAACAACCGGAAATAAAAGTAGGTTATCCGACGCTCATCTGACGCATAAACGCTGCATCAAATGTCATGCATGCTGCTGCCGCTGCTGCTATATTTGACTACTTCCGTTTATTGCTAGCTTGACTGCGAAAAGAAAAATATCTATCGAACCCCATAATTTCTTTTGGGAGTGATTTTACCATCCATCACTCGAAAATAACATCAAAATAGTAGTTGAAAGAGTCCCAAATAACAACAACAAATAAAAAAAAAGTAAAACGAAAATTGCGTGGAAATAATTAAATTGAGAAAAAAATATCCACATTTTTTTCCTCACAATTTTCGTGTCGTGAGAAAGGAAGACCAAAAAAAAAATCAAATAAAAAATGGCAGACTCGGAAAAACAGCAGACAACTACTGAGCAGCAGCAGGAACAACTGTCGCCGCCGCAAAATGATAAGGCACCTCAGCCGCCAAAGGAGGTGATCGGTAAGTTAAATTAATTAATTTTATTTAATTCTAAATTTTCATTCATGAGACCAAAGAAATGCAAACTGAATTAGCTAAATTGAAAAAAATGTGGCTGCATACACACACATAAGCACGCACCGACAGACAGACACACAGACACAATACATATATAGCGCGCGCCGAAAATAGCAAATAGGGTTGGTTGCGGCGGGGCGCGCAAAATGTAAAGGTAACACGAAAAAAAAAAAAAAAAAACAGAAAAATTTCTTGTACAACGCTTAGGAAAAACGAAGGGGGAAAGCATTATGCCTGTGTTTTGCCTGTCGTTGCTTCTTAAAATAATACACACGACGCCATTTTGTCGTAATGCGATTTCTATGGACCTTTACCCAACGTCGCACCGCACCGCTTCGCTTCTTTCCTTTGCCTGTTACCGGTGGCTACGCTGCTGCGGCTGCTTATATTTTTATGTTTTCTCTGCCTCTTTATTTTTTTACAATCACGCGCTCTTTTGCTCTCGTATGTTGCGCTCTCTCATTTTTGTGTATGTTTTTTTTTTTTTTTTTATTTTATTTTGCTTCTACGCTTTGTATTATAGTGGAAAACTCACACCGGCAGCCGCAGCATAGCATAGAAATATAAAAACATAGAAGATGAAAATAAATGATTAGCCCGGCTTTGCATGGTCACACGCTGCCGGGAACACTCAACTCAACGCATTACGTAGGTGTATAAGTGTGTGTATATACATATTTTTAATATTTTTTTATTTGCTTATTTTATTTTTTTGCGCTTTAAATTTTTTATCTATGCTTTCTTTCTATCTCACTCTGTGCTTTAACGATATGTAGCGACTCGTTAAGCCGGCTATCAGACAAGTTGACGTCTAGTTGAACCAGTTTTTTTTTCCCACAAGCGTGTCGTAAAAGGGTGTTATTTAATTGAAGTAATTATATGTTACAGAATAAAGGAATTGCCAGAGACTCCAAGATAGTCCTGGTCCCAATATTTCAACACTTGTGTTACTCTCACGACCCTAGAAGGTCCTAAAATAATTTTTCCAAAATACTTCCATTGTATGAATGAGTCTCAATAGCTTTGTCCGTCTGTCCGTTCTTTTGTTCTTATGGAAATGACACTCTTGATTCAGAGAGAAAATAACGGCGCTTAAAAGTTATACCACGGAAGTCTATGAACTTCTTGCATTCATGACACATTCCACTGCAAATAATAACAAATCAAATTATAATCTATCTTTACAACATTTTGGTTTAAAATATTTTTCCAATATTTTCTCTTTTTCATTTTACTAATCTAATTTTGTCCAATATTTTGTACACTTAAAACTATTTGCAGCCACCAAGGTCACTGGTACCGTAAAATGGTTCAACGTTAAGAGCGGCTATGGCTTCATCAATCGCAATGACACCAAAGAGGATGTTTTCGTACATCAGAGCGCTATTGCACGTAACAATCCGAAAAAGGCAGTACGTTCGGTTGGTGATGGTGAAGTCGTTGAATTTGATGTTGTCATTGGCGAAAAGGGTAATGAGGCGGCCAATGTTACCGGACCCTCAGGTGAACCAGTACGTGGCAGTCAATTTGCTGCCGATAAACGTCGCAATTTTCGCCCATGGATTAAGAAGAATCGCCGCAAGCCAAATCTATCTGGTAGTGAACAACAAGGTGATCTAAGCGGCAGTGAGTTGCAACAGCAACAACATGATGGTCAACAGCAACAGCAGCTTGGTGGTGGTCCCGGTGGACCACGTGGACAACGTAATAACAACTATCGTCGCGGCGGACGTGGTGGTGGTGGTGGCGGACGTGGTGGACCACGTCGTTTTAATAACTATTATCCACGCAATAATGGGCCACGTCGCGGTTTAGGTGGCGGTGATGGTAGCGTAGATGGTATACCGCATGACCAGAACGCTGACTCTGTACAACGGGGCGGTGATGGTCAAGTGGGTGGACCACCACGTCGTGGAGGACCATCGCAAAGACGTTTCTTCCGACGCAATAACTTTAATAATGGACCGCGTCGTGATGGTGGAGAGTTGGGTAAGTTTTCTTTATTTCTTATTATTCATACAATATGCACATTACTCAGTTTAGCTAACTTACTAATTAATATTTTCATCAACTTTGATTTTTTTTTTTTTAGGCAATGGTCCAGGACCGCGCCAACAAAATCCACGTCCACGACGTATCAGAAAGCCAAATCTATCTGGCGGTGATCAACAGCCGCAGCAGGTAAACTAAGCAAACAAGAGCGATAAAAAATAAGAACTTTAAAATACAGCAGACTACTACGGCACCAATTTTAATAAAAATAACATCTCCAAACTACATTAAATAATTATTATAACAACAACAACTACTACCACGTCTACATTATAACCAACCAACCATCTATTATCAATTACTAAACTAAACAAAAATCGCGATAAAAACTTAACAACTAACAAAAAAAAAAAAAAAAAAATAATAATAAATTGCTGCTGTGAAGAGTATATAATTTTATTTTGAGGTGGTGGCATAATACATAAGTTTTTTTTGTTAACATACGACGCACTGTGCTGTTAAATAACTAACAGCATTATTGATATTAACAGTAGCAAATAACAGCAGCGCAGCTACAAAATTATAACAGCAACAAATGCAACGGGTGGCGGTAAAAAATTTTTTTTTAATATTAATTTAACATAACATTTTGACTAACTCCCATTTTCTTTTGTTTATGTTTTATGTAAAAAATTAATGTCGCAACACTTTTTTAATTTTATTTTGTTTAGAATGTACGAACGCGGAATTTAGGTTTTGCAAAGTACATTTTAAACGAAAAATTATAAAAGTGCATTTTTTTTTTAATGTATTTTTTGTTGAAAATTTTTTTATTTTATTTTTATTTATTTTTTTTCCCCTCTCCAAATTTCTTATCCTTTTTTGCACACAGAATGGTGGTCAAGAAGTACAAAATACCACAACAGAAAGCAATGCATAAATAAATATTTATGCATACAAAAAAAATGCGGCATGCAACTACAACAACAACAAAATGAGATGAAACAACTACAACAATAAAAGAAGATCAATTTTAACAGACATGCAGGCACAGTCTATTGAAAAACAAAAAAAAAATCAAGAGAGCAAAGAAAGAGTAATCAAAAAAAAAAACTTTTTTTTGGATGAAAATAATTAAAATCAAAAGAAAAAAAAAATAACAAACAAAAATATTTATTTAACTTTGCGTTTAAATTTATAAAACAACAAAAAATATTTGCAACATTAAATCCAAAAATTATATTTGAAATTTTTATATAAATAGTTTGATTTTTTTTAAATATGTGAAATTGTAAAATTTATATCAATGTTTAAAAAAAAAAAAAAAAATTATTAATATCTTAAAAAAAGATTTAATTTTATATACAACAAAAAAAATATTTATTAAAAAACAAATTTATACAAAGAAAACAACAACAAACAGCAATATTTGTTTAATATTTTTTTAAAAATAATTTTTAATGGCGTTATATATTTAATTATTTTAAAACTGCTTTTTGTGTAGCGTTAATATCAATATTTATACATTTAAAAAAAAGAAAATTGTGCGCGTATGTTTTAAATTTTTTTTTCTTGATACCATAAAAAAAAAAAATTAATTTTATTGAAAAATTAAAATTTGTATATAAGTTGTATGTATTTTTTTATACATTTTTAGAATACAAAAAAAAAAAAAACAAGCTCATAAAAACAATTACACTTGAACATAAAAATACATTTAAAAAAAAATCATCATATATTATATACTATATAATTATATATGCAGCTTATGTACAAATTTTATGGTAAAAACAAAAACTATATAAGAAAAATAAAAATTATACAAAACGTGAAAATTCTAATAAAAGTACTCATGTCTGTACAACAATAACAACAATAACTAACTGAAAGAAAGAAAAAACAAACAATTCTAATAAGAAAGCATGTTCGATTAAAATGCAAACAAAAAAGAAAAGCAAGCAAGAAACTGTAAAATGTCAAAAAATACAAAGAAAAAACTAAAAAAAAAAAATATTGGAAAAAAAAAAAAAAATTGAAAAATGTCGTATAAAAAAAAAGTGTTAATTTAATTTTAGTCTTAGCTCGCTACAGAATATCTGGAGCTGGTCTGCCTTTTTAGTAAAAATATAGAAAAGTAAAAAAAAAAAAACAATTTACTGAAGTAAATATTCCAAACTGCCATAAGGATCCATTGAAGCCAAAGTTGAAATGTTATTCCGTGGTAAAACCTTTTTTGCTTTTCCCTCATGCAAGGATTGTCTCTCGAAGCGCCCTTGATATCTTAAAATATTATATTAATGGTTTATTTAGTCTTGATTTGATCCACAATTATCGTTTTTTAAATATAAAATAAATTTCGAGATGATTTCAATAGAACTGCTTTGCTGCAGTTACGTCTGTCGGAATGACACAAATGATTTGAAAATTGGATTAGTGTACATAATTTTTTTTTTCTTTTCGAAATCGATTAATTGAAAAATCTTGATTTTTTTTTTTAGAAGCGTTTTAAATTGAGTTTTTCAAAGCGCTAGCGCTGAGTTTAATCCCGAAGTGACTTAAAAGTTTTGAAAAAATAAAAATTCAGCTTATTGTTTTTAAAACCTTTATTCGAATGCTTTATCACTTTTTTTTATATTTTATATAAACATAAAAAAAACGCCAGAAAATAATTAAGAAAATTTTTTAAAATACAAATGCATTCTTTTAAGGCCATATTCTTTTCTAGAGAAAGAAAACGCAGCATAATTAATTTAAGCTCTGCACTAGCACAACCTGATCAGTGACACGCGTTATTAAAGGATACAGCTCATTGGATTCTATTTTTGAACCCCATAGTTTTTCCAGTGTATCTGCAGCCAATTGTGCAGGATGATGTGACGTGCTTTTATCTGTTGCAGTTAATGTTAAAAAGATGACAACATCCTCAGCAATTGGACTATACGTATCACATATGGTGTGTAAGGCACGTGCCGCTTCTGCGGGTATTTCATTAAGATTCAAAATTAGTATAACGTTGCCTTCTTTGATTTTCAATTTATATTGTTGTATAGCATAACCATAATCTTTAATGGCTTGCCTTGATGTAAAATCTTCACGATTCATATGAACCGGATGCATACGCTGTCCAAAACATGAGGCAGCGTGTGCAGCAATATCGTTGATCAAACGTTTAGCTGCCGGCGTATTTTGTTGTTGTAAAAGAGATAAACGCTGGGCGTATTTGTTTCCTTATTGACGATCATTTCAATGCCTACGCGTAATGTTTGCCAAAACTGTGCCGTTTGTATTGGTTCTCGTTGTAGTAATCCCTTAAAAGTGCATTCGCGTCGTCGTTGTTGTTGTGCGTCGCTATTGACGTTACCAAGTGTACTATAGGCCACAATACCTAATATAATTGCTATAATGGCTACGATTAGCGTTAAACTAAAAGACGATGAATTTGCGCTTGATGAGGTTGTGTTTGTGCCGCGGGTTGCTGCGTATGCTACACTACTTTGTGGCGTATTGCGCGGTAATGTTGATTTAGGACGATCCGGTGTACGTGGTACACTGCGTGACATATTAAAGCTGCGTTTACTACTGCGTTCAAATGTTTCATTTATGCTGTAAGAAGCATCTCCGGCGGCGGTATAATGTGATTCATCAAGTTCACTGCCAGATTCATAATATGCATCTTGTTGTTGTTGCTGTCGTCGATTGTTCTCAGCAGCAGCATTTTCATGCTCCTCTCTTTCAGGTGTTAAAGAATCACGTTCGTGTATAGATGGTCGACGCTTTATATTAAACGTTTTGGACATGGTTTATTGCTTTCCGGCGATGTTTTTTTTTAAATTTATTGAAAAAAAGGGCTGCTTTCGTAAAGTGTAACCGAATTTCAAATTTTTTTAAATCTAAAAAATAACAAAAAAAACATTTTTTTTTTGGCGCTTAAAACTTTTAAAAAAATTTAATAATAATTTTGGCTATGTGAAGGAGAAGAACCCCTAATCCTAGCGTATTTCATGGGAGCTGAAACAATTCGGAGCACGAAGACGTGTTCTCTTGTTCTGAAAATTGTCGGACTGTGCAATTATCCTTAGTTGAGAGTAATAATAGCCTCTTCTTAGTTGCTATGGATGTATCTTTGTCACACCTCCGATTTGTTTCACAGTTCGTTTAAATTGAAATTCTCAATCCACACAAATTGAACAACCTATTATGCTAAATAAATAAATTAGATCATTTTTTACCTGTTGCTGGTCTTTTAGAATGCTAAATGTTCCCGAAATGACCAAGTGCCTATTCAGTCAAAAGCTATGACATATTCATTTAGGAATGTTTCTACTTCTCTATAAGTTTCCTGGCCTGTCACGAGTTTTGTTGTTGTACAGAATATATTTCTAGGGAAACCATTGTTAGCTCATAACCCAATGTCTTCGAGTGACTGGATACACATAGAAATTGCACTGTGTTTCATTATTCTAGTATTCTAGTAGTCACACAAGAAGCTTTACATCCTACATCACTTTCTACTGCAACTTTTGCTGATAGAGTTTGAACTGCTTAACATAAGATGCAGAAACTCTTAAAGCAACTATCACGCTTATATATTTTTAATAATGTTAAAATAACAATTTACTTGTTGTATTAAACTCCATTTTAAGTTTCGCTTTCTAGACTCACATTGTCGTATTTACAAGTGATACGAGTGTATAGATTACATAAAGTGTATTTAATTCATGAAATAAAAAAAAAAAATAATTATTTGCACTCATTTGTTGCCTAAAACAGTCACCGTATTCAATGTAAGCCGTTCCAAACGTCCCAAAACTAAAAGTTCATCTATACCGCGCTTTGCATAAAACTGTTGCTCTTCGTTTAATTTGCGATAGGCTTGTGCCCAGGCTTTAGCAAAGATATCAGCCTCATCTTCACGTTCCAACAACATTGATTGTGTCTGTTGCGATTTGGCAGGAAGTGTATCTTTAGCATTAGTACGCAGTGGATCCAATTTAGCGGTACTACCACCACCACTACTACTGCAATTGACTGCAACTCTACTTATTTGAGATACTTCATCGTCTTCTGCATCAAAGCCTTTTGTGGTGCGTCGACGTTTTAGCGCAGTTGTAGAATGTTCTGTGCTAAGAATTGACTGTAACAAGACAAGACAAAAGTTAACAATTCTCTTAGCACAATAAGAAAAATATATTTTTTAATACTCACATCATCTTCTTCATCATCTTCCAAATCAAAATTTGTATCATCCGCTTCATAAGCATTCAACGCTGCATCATCTAATTCCAATTTGGCAGTAATTGTTGCACCATTTAAGCTATCATCACCGCCATTGCTATTTCGAATTCGTTCATTTTTATCGCCGCCAACGCCACTACTTCTTATACGCTCTTTCTTGACAACAGTTTCGTCGGCATCTCCAATGTTCGATGCATCGCTGACACCGATCTCATCGAGATATTTGAGAAAGCATCTATGCCGCCGTAAATTGGATGTGCTCAGTCCACGACTGGTTAATACTTTGCTGCAACGTGTACAAAATAAGCGTGATTGTAGCACTGAACCATCCTCAAGTAGTATAAGATGAAAAATATCCCAAACATAACTTCGATTCTTTTTGCTGTCGTTACGCGAAAGCTTGTAAACGCCACTTGAAACTTTATCTGAGATTTCACTGTTTGATTCTACTTCGTTGTCGCCCATTTCACTGTCGGATAAATGCATTTAATATTTTGATTTATACAAAATGCTATTAAATGCTGCCGCTGTCTTATTTGTAAATTTATTTATTTTATTATTTATTATTTGATTTATTTATATACTATTATTATTATTTTATTATTTTGTTTTTTTTTTTTTTTTGTTTATGTGTTTCCTACTTACAGTGAATGGCTTAATAACACAGGGTGTTGTATCATTTATATAACGCCCTGTTCTGGTATTGAGAAATTTTTTTCTGAGGCACTATTCTGTCTTTGGCTCCGGATTTTCTTAAAATTTTGTCGGCCTGAGTGATCAAAGCAACCAAAAACTTTTAATTTCGAAGAAGTAGGCTGTGAAATTGAAAAACTTCATACAACTTGAAAAAATTGTATCAGTCTTCATCAGATATTTGAAGCAGCAGTATCGTGTTTATAAAAAAGCAACTAGTGCTATTGACAAAAAAGTATTTTAATCTTTTTAATTTGGAAGCTTTTGTATATAGGATCGCCTTTTGAAGACTACTGCCGGAGAAGTAAGTTTAAATGTTTTTATTATATTATTCGGCCATTTATGAGGGGAGGGAGTGAAGAAAAGAATGTGTGTCAGTTCTGCCGGACAATTTAGTATAAAACTTTTTAAACTTGCATAGAATGCTTTTGCTATAGAAGTGATAAAAGACAATTTTCTACCGGAATACTTTTTGTTTTTCTAAACTTACATAAGACTTTCCGACGGGACTGCTAAGATATTATTCGCTAAGCGTAGCAGAAAGAAAGTGAGTTAGTTCTGCCGTATAAATAAGTTTACGGCGGGAGTGGTACAAAATAAATTTGATTCGGTCAGTGCAAGTGGGCGGCGCAGGAATAGTATAATATACATATGTGTACTTTGGGAACGGGGGTGATGGAATAGGTAATGGAAGGTTAGTTACTTCTTGCGTAGCATATATATTGTTTGTATTTGCTCACGGGAGGCTGTAAAATTTTGTGTCCAGAGCGACAAAAAATTAAGTGGAAAAATGATAAATATTTTCCTCTTTTGTTTTAGTTTCTCAATTTTGGCTTTGGAAAAACTTTGGAAAAAGCATTTCGACTTCGAAGTACATACAGCAGCTCTCCGTTACCGCTAAACGCTATTGCACGCTATAACATAATGCACATAATTTGTGATTTTGATACCTTTTCTCGATTTTTAACATATATTGTGATGTATATAATAATCGTACTAGATTCTGCCTCTATCTATTATATTGCGCGTATATTATTAGAAATCAACAAAAAACATGAGGTAAGAATGTATAAAATATTAGAATATGATGCAATTATAACAAGGTGTAGCATTCTGTATGTCTCTCTTTATTTTGTTTAAATAATATGTCTCAGTATGTAAGCAATATGTAGAGAAGTATATAAAAAATATGTTTATCTATCTGTAACTTAATAAACAAGTGACGGCGGAATACTATACCTAGTTACCATTGCATTATTAGTGGAACGAGTTAATTCGGTTGTCTCGTGTTTTTTAAATTTTTTTTTATTAAATAAAATTTTAATTTCCGTTGATAGGAGATCAAGGAGAAGGAAATGATTAAAATGAATTATCGTATAATAAACATAAATCGACGTATCCGTGGTGATCAGATTCATTATCATTATAAGCCTGGCATAGTTCAAGTACCCATAAAAGAGACTGAGAGCAATGAATGTTACGAGCTGATGAAGACTTCGGTCATTGCTAATGTGTGGCACTATTAGTCAAATATTTACGATCAGAAAATTTTACACAAGTAAAAAAAAATATATTTTTTAAAAACAGAAAACATAAAAAAAAAAATGTAAAACAAACTTAAAAAAAAAAAAAATTTTAAAAAAAAAAAAAATTAAAATATAAATAAAAAAAAAAATTAAAAAGAAAATTTAAAAAAAAAAAAAAAAATAAAAAAATAAAAAAAAATTAGAAAATAAAAATTAAAAAAAAGTTTAAAAAAATTTAAAAAAAGTTTAAAACAAATTTAAAAAAAATAAAAAAAAAATAAAAAAAACAAATTTAAAAATAAATTACAAAAACATTGTTTTTTGAGTTAAAGAATATTATTTGGACATTATAACTTATATATATTGGCAATTTTTTTTTATGTAACACAAAATTTAAAAAATATATTAAAAATTTCAAGTGGTAAAGTTTTGTTATATTTTTATTCAAATACCATTTGGCTAGGGGAAGTACTCAAACCAGTAGAATGTATATATAACATTTAAATATAAAATTCGCGCATTTTGCGCTGCACTGTACTAATGACAAATCGTTAAAACTGTTACAAAAAGTCTAAACCGGTTATTAGTCGTCAGTGTTACTCACGTGCTGCATAAAGCCAAACAACGAAAATTGCCGCTGCCCGCTGTCGAAAAAGCCGCTTTGGCAGCACTGATCTAGAAAAAATGGCTATTCGCGTCAAGCAAAAACAGCTGTCTAAAATATTTATACAATTTTTTTTTTTGATTATTCTTTGCAAAATGAGTAATAAAAGCGAAACAACAACAACAAAAGTGCGTCATTTCCATAAACAAAAATTACGCGAAGTGTGGCTACAAAATCCAGATTTTAAAGAATGGGCGCGAAAATATCCAAGCGATAATACAAAAGTTTATTGTAATAATTGTAAATGTAGTTTAATTGCAAAAATTCATGATTTGCGACAACATGCAAAAACACAAAAACATTTACGCGCAACAGAGGACAGGAATAAGGAAAAAAGCGAAAATGTTGGTTTACTAAAAATGGAGCAAGCAGAAAGGTAAGTTAACTTTTGGCTTTAAGCCAATAATAGCATTTTTTTGTGTTGCTTTAACTACACAAATAAAGCCAAGAAAGCAATAACTATTGGCAACGCTTTTTTGCTTTTTGTTTTTTAATAAATGAATTTATACCAAATATTATTATTATTTTTAGCGATTCTTCAAGCAACCACGAGCAAACTAAAAATGTCGTTCCCGAAGAAGAATTAGTATTAAACGAAGCAGAGGTATGTGTAGTTATGTACGAGGTGTACTACAAAAGTATTTAAACTGCATTCATGACTTACTGCAAGCGTGTTTAGAGATTGGCTCGACACAGCGGGACCTACTAGCGCTGCGTTCAACACCACTAGTATCTCTCGTAAACGCTTTTTAATCGTTGCGTGCGACTATGAGAAAGTATAACATGCACAGTGGTCTAGAATGAAACTACAGCACGAAATATTAATAATTGATACTTTTTATCATATAAAGTTTACAAAATGGTGTGCTGTACATGATTTCTGGATTGCAGATTGAAGTTTATATTCTGTATAAACAACTTAGGACGTATAATTTTCTATTTTGTAGATAAACCAGAGTGCTCCGTTTTTATACTTTTTATACTCGTTACACATAGCGTAAACTGGTATATTCAGTTTGTCAGAAAGTATTTTTAAGCAATTAAATTTTTAATTTTCTTTTTCTAGGGAATTTTCGAAAATGTAAAATGTATCAAAACTGCCAACGACGCTAATCATCATATTATGGATCCCTTAAACAGAGATTTACATGCTACAACGTTACGTATAAATGATATAACAACTATGTACGATGATGAATCTGAGGTATTTGCCAAAGCATGGGCAATATCCTTTCGCAAATTAAGCGAAGATCAGAAATTCTATGCAAAACGTTGCATTGATGAAATTATGGTAATGGGTCGCTTAAATGAACTTGAATTGAATACGGTGAATGCGTTGCGAAAGAAATGATTTATTTTAGCGGAATTGACTCCTAAATTTCTGATGAAAGTTAGTGTTAAATTTTTTTTATTGATTTTAAGCAAAATTTTAATAAGTTTAATATGTATTTTTTGTACAATAAAAATGTGTGTATGTATATAAAGAATGGAGTTTTTTTTTTAGAAACGAGAACCCACAGTGTACGCAAAGTACCTCGGAATAAGTTTCTTTCCAAATTGCACATTAAATTCTGTCCAGTATAATGTGTAAAAATTGGGATTGTTTTTGATCCACCATAAGGATCCAAATTGTACAACACGCTGACTAAACTTGGTACCAGCAAAGTTCTTTCGCATTTTCGCGGAACTACTCGGGATTGTAGCACTGAACCATCCTCGAGTAGTATAAGATAAAAAAATAATCCAAACATAACTTCAATTCTTTTTGCTGTCGTTACGCGATAGCTTGTAAACGCCACTTGAAACTTTATCTGAGATTTCACTATTTGATTCTACTTCGTTGTCGCCCATTTCACTATCGGATAAATGCATTTAATATTTTGATTTATACAAGATGTTATTAAATGCTGCCGCTGTCTTATTTGTAAATTAATTTATTATTATTATTTAATTTATTTATTTTTAATTTATTTATTTTCTATTTTCTATTATTATTTTATTTTATTTTTTTGTTTATGTGTTTCCTACTTACAGTGAATGGCTTAGTAACACAGGGTGTTGTTGATTTATTTAACGCCCTGTTCTGGTATTGAAAATTTTTTCTGAGGCACTGTTCTGTTTTTGGGCTCCGGATTTTCTTAAAATTTTGTCGGTCTGAATGATCAACAAAACCAAGTATAGAGAAGTATATAAAAAATATGTTTATCTATCTGTAACTTAATAAACAAGTGACGGCGGAATACGACTGAATTCGGTTGTCTCGTGTGTTTTTTAAATTTTATTTGTTTACTAAATACAAATTTCCGTCGATAGGAGATCAAGGAGAAGGAAATGATTAAAATGAATTATCGTATAATAAACATAAATCGAAGTATTCGTGGTGATCAGAACAGGGGCTTAATAGAAGATATCATTATAAGCCTGGCATAATTCAAGTACCCATAGAAGAGAATGAGAGCAATGAATGTTACGAGCTGATGAAGACTTCGGTCATTGCTAATGTGTGGCATTATTAGTTTTCTGTCAAATATTTACGATCAAAAAATTTTACACAAGTTAAAAAAAATATATTTTTAAATAAAAAAAGTAACAATTAAACAAAAAAATTTAAAAAAAAAAAAAAGTTTAAAATAAACTTAAAAAAAACAAATTAAAAATAAAAATAAAAAAATTAAAATAAAATTAAAAAAAAAAAAAACAAAAAAAAATTAAAAAAGAACAAATTTAAATAATAAATTACAAAAAAGTTAAAAAAAAAATAAATTTAAAAAATAATTACAAAAAAAAATTGTTTTTTGAGTTAAAGAATATTATTTAAACATTACAACTTATATATTTTGCACAAAATCATAAAATGTTTATTTCAAAAAAAAAATTCTGATATAATTTTTGAAGAAGACATATTTCTGTAAAACTATACAAAAAACTTTTTTGGCAATTTTTTTTTAATGTACCACAAAATTTCAAGTGGTAAAGTTTTGTTATATTTTTATTCAAATATCATTTGGCTGGGGGAAGTACTCAAACCAGTAGAATGTATGATATATAACATTTAAATATAAAATTCGCGCATTTTGCGCTGCACTGTACTAATACAAATCGTTAAAACTGTTACAAAAAGTCTAAACCGGTTATTAGTCGTCAGTGTTACTCACGTGCTGCATAAAGCCAAACAACGAAAATTGCAGCTGCCTGCTGTCGAAAAAGCCGATTTGGCAGCACTGATCTAGAAAAAAATGGCTATTCGCATCAAGCAAAAAACAGCTGTCTAAAATATTTATAATTTTGTTGATATTTGATTTTTAATTGCAAAATGAGTAATAAAAGCGAAACAACAAAAACAAAAGTGCGTCATTTTTATAAACAAAAATTACGCGAAGTTTGGCTACAAAATCCAGATTTTAAAGAATGGGCGCGAAAATATCCAAGCGATAATACAAAAGTTTATTGTAATAATTGTAAATGTAGTTTACAAGCAAAAATTCATGATATGCGACAACATACAAAAACACAAAAACATTTACGCGCAACAAAGGACAGGAATAAGGAAAAAGGCGAAAATGTTGGTTCACTAAAAATGGAGCAAGCAGAAAGGTAAGTTAACTTTTGGCTTTAAGCCAAATAAAGCCAAGAAGGCAATAACTATTGGCAACGCTTTTTGCTTTTAAATGAAATTTTGTTTGTTTATTTTTAATAAATATTATTATTTTTTAGCGATTCTTCAAGCATCCACGAGCAAACAAAAAATGTGGTACCCGAAGAAGAATTAGTATTAAACGAAGCAGAGGTATGTGTAATTATGTACGAGGTGTACTAGAAAAGTATTTAAACTGCATTCATGATTTGCTGCAACCGTGTTTAGAGATTGGCGCGGTACAACGTTTAGAATTTTTTTTACTTTCAAGTTTATATTCTGTTACTCTAGACAATTTTAAACAACTTAGGACGTATAATTTTCTATACTTTAAAAACCCCTTTTTATACTCGTTACACATTGCGTAAACGGGTATACAGTGAAAGTATTTTACAATTAAATTGTTAATTTCTTTTTTTATTTTTTCTAGGGAATTTTCGAAAATGTAAAATGTATCAAAACTGCCAACGACGCTAATCATCATATTATGGATCCATTAAACAGAGATTTACATGCTACAACGTTACGTTTAAATGATATAACAACTGTGTACGATGATGAATCTGAGGTATTTGCCAAAGCATGGGCAATATCCTTTCGCAAATTAAGCGAAGATCAGAAATTCTATGCAAAACGTTGCATAGATGAAATTATGGTAATGGGTCGCTTAAATGAACTTGAATTGAATACGGTGAATGCGTTGCGAAAGAAATGATTTGTTTTAGCGGATTTGACTCCTGAATTTCTGATGAAAGTGAGTGGTAGAATTTTTTAATTTTAATAAATTTAGTAAATAATTTTTGTAAAAAAAAAATGTGTGTATGTATCTAATTGTACGTTGTTCTTGGCTTTATATAGAATGGAGACCCCACAGTGTACGCAAAGTAGCTCTGAATAAGTTTCTTTACAAATTGTCACATTAAATTGTGTCCAGCAAAATGTGTTAAAATTGGTATTGTTTTTGACCCACCCAGTTGTACAACACGCTGATAAAACTTGGTACTAGCAAAGTTCTTTCGCGATTTTCACAGACCTACTCGGGATGATATGTTAGCAAGGACTTTGGTAGGAAAACCATAATTTTTCTTTTTACCAATTTTACCGTGGGTTTTTACAATTGTATCGGATATGCTTTAGGTACCATTATAAAAGTAATTCATGCCAGTTATTTCAAATGCGGAAAAAATATGATTTTCTTAAGTTCAACGATCTGCGCAAGTATTTAGAAAAATAAAAAAATCTCTTTTTTTTAATCTTTACATTTATTGATTGATTATAAAGTACATTTTATATTTATTATAATTTTTTTATTTATATTTTTGCAATCAATCAATCAGAAACACGCGCAATCTCCTTTTTTATAGCATTATTTTTATTTCGCTCTAACACATAACGTCTGGGTTATGGATAATACAGTTTAATGAATTTATGCGCCTCGTTGCCAATCTAGCGCGTGGATTTACGATGCGCCGCACTCTCTCTCTGATAACAATTGTTGTACATTGATTGCATGTAATCGAAACAGTAAGAACAACAACAACAACATAGACATAATCAGCTGTCAATTAACGTTCAAAAATCAGCTGAAAAGAACAACAACAACAATGTAGTATTTTATTAGGCATTCCAAGTTAACGTTGCACAGTGTTTCAAATGAGTTCATTAAATCATTTTGTATCTTCTACATACGAATCACACTTTTCAGCATGATTTATTAAATTTGTGCAACAGGCAGAAGGAGGCAAGATAGACCCTATGAAGTATATACATTCTTAATCAGCATTGGAAGGGGAGTCGAACTATGAGTAAGATTATCTCGGAGACTATAAGAGATAGGGCCACTATATTTAAAACTTAGATTCTACTGAGCCATCAAGTGTGCACTTGCAAACAGGTTTTCTCTAGACCCATTTTAAGGGGTACCCTCCATACAAATCTACCCCAAAATTGTGGGTTTTTGTTGCACAAAAACGACATTTTTTCTTATTCTAGGAAGTCCAAATTTAGTATAAATTATGCCTATGTTGGTCCCAATAAAATATTCCAATATGTGTAGCACCTTAAAAAGGGTACAAAAAAAAAACAACAAAAATTTTAAAACATTTTTTCTAAATCGTTAACCACTGTGCCGACCGTTAGTAGCTGTGACGGGTGGTGATGCATATTATGTGCGGCGCGTCTTACTAATGTGGATCGTTAATTTGAAAGACGACGACATCGATTCGGTCATTTCTTCAGCGTCAATTACGCAAAGAGTGATAGTGACAAAAAAAAAAATGTAAATTTCAAATAGGCGAAAAAATAAAAAAACGATTTACTTACTGACATTTTGTATTAAAATAAATTAATAAAATTTAGCGGCGCCGCTCGCATGCGAGAATAACTGAAAAGGGCTTTACATTTGAGTTGCTTTCGCATTTTAAAATCGAGCGTCGTCGAATGAGCGCGTCGTCGAAAGCAAATAACTCGAATTTTATTTTATAATTTTTTTTTGAAATTTTTTTGTTGTTCAACGACTGCCGAAGCAGCAGCTGTTTATCGAATTAATTTGATCTCAAAATGACTCCAACGCCTGACGATACCATAAAAAAATTAGCGGCAACATCTCAGCCAGCGTCAGCAAGTCAGGATATAAAATCGGCTGCTGTTGCAAAAATAAATCTTCATCTTGCGGACGATTGGCAGATCTTGTCTTCAATCTATGAACTTTTACGTAGCGAGAAAGTTTTTTGCATTGATAAAACTTCATGGAATACAGAGAAGATAGTGCCATTCGTGCAGCCAGCGGATTTGCGGGTGAGTTTTATTTTTTATTTTTTGGAAGAAAGGTCATTTTACAAGGTTGTTTGCAATCAAACTTAATGTTAATTGGCTATAAAATTAACTTATTAAGTGGAAATACTTGATTGCTTTTTTATTAGATACGATACGTCACTAGTTTGTATTAATTTATCACCGTTAATAAATGCAATTTGTTAAGTAGACACTTGAGTACATATTTTAGCGTTTATAATTTTAAATTAAATATTCAGAAAGCAAAAGCTTAGTAGTTAAGCAAGCTTGACTATAGAGATGCGCAGGGTAAGCTGAAACCCTGGAATGGGCGAGACTCGGGAGAACTTTAAAATTGTGTAAAATGATGGAACTGGGCGTGTTAACTCCCGTTTGAAACGGACTAATACAAACTTCAGGTATAAAAAGTGATACTGGAAAAGTCCCAGACTTGGATTTGAACCAGATTGGAATATTTATAATAGGTGTAATCCATAAAGAGGTAGGGTTTGTGGGATCCCTTCAAATAGGTATGGGACAAACTTCGGGTATTAAACATTTAGTGTCATAAGATTTCTGTCCAAAACTTGGAAAATTTGAACCAGATTGGAATATTTTTAATAGGTGTAATCCATAAATGATGGTAGGGTAATTTGTTGGGATCCTCTTCAGGTAAAAAAAGGTGTCTTGTAAGGATTGTCTGGTCCAACTTTCATAAAAAATTAGAAAAAAAAATTATATACTGAAAAAATTAGGGAGAACTATGCATTTGATTCTGAATTCCGTCAAAAAAGTTCAATTTAACGCAGCGATATTTTTTTATATTGTCATTTCAGTCAAAACGTATCTTAAGTTTGCTCAAAATTTATGAAGGGCGTTCAAAATATTTAATCTTTTGCTGCCGACATATGTTATGCTGTAGAGACTTCGGTGATCAACGTTGATCAGTTAAAAAAAAAAATGAATGAATGGCAACATTTGGTCAACTTGGTTATTTTAAAGCTTTCCAACACTCTTTGTATGCCAACGCACCCAAAGTTAATCTTTTAGCAAAACTTTCTTCAACTTGAAGCGTGTGCTCCTACATTCAATCACAAAAAAAAAATAATTTCGCTTTTCTTTTGACATTATCAAATCTGCTTTTGATTTTCCTATCTTTTTATTTTTACAAAGTGTTGATTTATTTTCCACACATTTTCACTTCTTATAGGATTTATTTGTATTTTGTTGTTGTTTGTTGCATTTGAAAATTGTTTGTCAAGTTGTCAACACAACAAAAAACAGAAAAACAACAGCAACAACAAAAATAATCGCATTTTGTTGTGTTTTGATTGCTGTTTATTCAGTTTGTTTGTTTGTTTGTGATTATTTGTTGCTTTCTTTTGGATTAACACGCGCAACGGATTTTGATTTATGATTTCGATAAAATTTATACATGGAAAATATAAGTTTTCCTTTTAAGATTGTACCTACTTTTTGTTAACAATTCAATTTTTTTTTTTAATTTTCATTGCAGCGATTAATCGATCTCAAAATTGAGCAACATAAAAGTCTTACAATTGAAGAGATAAAGGAACTTTGTAAAACGGTTATAAAATATTCATTGAAGACAACAAATGGACGTTTTCATAATCAACTATTTGGACAAATGGATCCATTTGGTTTGGCGGGAAGTTGGATTACGGAAGCACTCAATACAAGTTCGTAAGTAAAAATTTTAAAATTTTGAAGTCGTCTGATTGGGCGGAACTTACCTAATAATAAAAAAAAAATTAAAACTTATATTTTTTCTCAGTTACACCTATGAAGTGGCACCTGTATTCTCACTCATTGAAACCGAAATCATACGCACTATTTGTCAGCTGATAGGCTACACTGAAGGTGATGGCATCTTTGCGCCAGGTGGTTCCACATCAAATATGTAAGTAATAAAAAAAAAAAAAATATACTTTAAGAAGCTTTTCATCTGTAAAATTTTTTTTCTTCAGGTATGCCATGGTACTCGCACGCTACAAACGCTATCCAAATGTCAAATCCAAAGGCATGTTTGGCATGCGTCCGCTGGTGCTCTTTACTTCCGAAGATGCACACTACAGTTTAAAGAAAGCAGCACATTGGATTGGTATTGGTACCGAGAATTGTATTACAGTCAAAACTAATACAGCTGGACAAATGCTTGCCGCTGATTTGGAATTAAAAATACAAAAAGCGCTTGCTGAAAATAGTGAACCATTTTTTGTTAATGCCACCGCAGGTACTACTGTACTAGGTGCTTTCGATGATCTAAATGCCTTGGCTGATGTTTGCGCCAAATATAAACTTTGGTTACATGTGGACGGTTGTTTGGGTGGTGCTACGCTACTTTCCGAACGTCATCGTCATTTGTTGCATGGTTTAGAGCGTACCGATTCATTTGCTTGGAATCCACATAAATCGTTGGGTGCACCATTGCAATGTTCATTGTTTTTAACGCGTGAACGTGATATACTTGCGCATTGTAATAGCGTTGAAGTGAATTATCTTTTTCAACAGGATAAATTCTATGATGTCTCATACGATACTGGCAATAAGAGTGTACAATGTGGACGAAAAATTGATGCATTTAAATTTTGGTTAATGTTAAAAGCACGCGGCTATGGTGGTTTCGGTGAGCTAATTGATCATGCAATGTGCATGTCACGTCTTTTGGAAGAAAAGCTTGCAACACGTAAAGATCGTTTTCATTTGGTATTGCCGGTGCATCAGTATTTAAATGTTTGCTTTTGGTATATACCGAAAGTTATGCGTGGTCAAACGGAAGATGAAGCATGGCGTGCGCGTTTATATGAGGTGCGTATAAATTTTTTTTAAATATAAAATTTTTACTTAAACATTTTTCCAAATTTTTGTAGGTTGCGCCTAAAATTAAAGAACAAATGGCCTATGCTGGTACTCTCATGATTGGCTATACACCCTTAAGTCATCATAATCTGGGTAACTTTTTTACGCATGGTCTTTACATGTTTTCCCATTGTTGATGAGCAAGAGTTGGATTTTATACTCGATGAAATTGAAAGATTGGGAGAATTGTGTACATATTAAATTTAATCATTTAAATATCTGTTGAGATTGATTGATTGATATAAATAAAATATAATTATAATAAATATGAAATAATAAAAGATTTATTAGCAATCCGAATTCTGGATTTTTGAATAGGTTCATACTATTGTACTAAGAGTTACCTAACTTTATACCACATTTTACACTATATCTAATTATTATTAAATACCATACAAATCAAGAACTTACCTTTTGCCATTTCATGAGGTGCAGATCTTATAAACACCATAACAGCTTTCTTAACAAAAGTGTAAGCAAATTTTGAAAGTGAAATTGTAGAAATAGTCACCTAGATAACATGCATACTGGACAAAATTTGTAATCAAATTAGAAAGACGACAATGTGTAAGTTTTAGAAAATCCTTATCTTGTCTAGGACTATTATTTTTCAAGATTTAAAAGAGCTCGAAATACCACTTGCAGATTACTTATTTTTTGTCAGAGTTAAGGCCATATCTAATGTCGCTTAGCATCACTTTTTGACTCACCTTAAGTCAAATTATATATTGAAAAAGGGAACAAAAAAAAAAAATTACAATCTTAAAGCGCATGTTGCATGCAACTCTAAACCATTTAAATAGAAACCCACATCAAACATTAAACAAAGTAAAAACATACTTCCACTCCCTGTACAGAGTTATATACTCCCACTGAAGTTTCAGCTTCTTTTTTAAAATTGTATTTTGATGCGCCGCAATAAAAAGTGCAACAAAAACAAAAACATCATGCAACATTCATCCAATCCAATCCATTACATTCATTCAGTCATTACAAAAAGATACAATTTCTTTATGTTTTCCTGTTGCTGTATTTTGTGTTATTTTTGGCAAACACGAATCTTGAAGTTTTCTTTATTTTTTTTTATTTTTTGCATTTCTTCGTTTGAAACCTTTCCAAACTTTGTGTTGCAGTTTCATGTTACACACTTTTTTTTGTGTGTTTTCTAAAATTCGCTGAAGTTTTTGTGTTTCTATATTTTTTTTATTTTATTTCGTGAAAACGTGTAAAACATTTTTAAAATGCATTTAAATTACTTCTTACCGCTTTATTTCGTGATGATTATAAACATTTTAACGCGTTAATTTTTTTTGTCTTTTAATTAAATAAAATTGAAAAAAAAAGGGAATAGGAAAGGCATTTCCGTAAGGTATTAAAAAAAAAAGGGGTTTGGAAAATTCTATCTTTCAGGCAAGATGAACATGAGAACATGGTGCCAGATGTTCAGGACTCACTTAGTTTATAGAGTAAATGCTTCTCTGTCCTACTTGTGTGTGAGGATGGGAACATTGCCGTCAGCGTAGAAGTGGAAGAACTGGATCCCTCAATGGATAAAGGGATCCCAGTACATTCACTGGATTATTATGAAGTCTTTGTAGTATTTCAAAAAACGGAAGATTTACAAAGCTGGAGCTTGATAACTAGATCGTGTGGGGTTCCATGAAAATAATATCACTTCTAGAGCTGCGATTTGATACCCGAGCCTACATAAAGACGTTCCATAGAGTAGTGTTGTTTCTTGGTGTCTTAGAAATCTAGAGTTAAGTCTACTTCGAGTGAAGACAGCAGCTTCAAGAGTGTATTAAATCGAAGAAAGATATCTGAAGCTACTTTTGGGAGTTTTACCTAAACTGTTGACATTTCGTAACTTTTTTTTAAACTTATAAAAAAAATAAAGCACAAGAAAAAAATCTATTCAAACTGCTTATCACATAATAAAAAATAGAAAAGTTATAAGCCAAATGGCATATTTAATTTGGAACTCAATTTAATTTGATAAAAAAAAAAAAAACTTTTATGATTTATTTACTTAAACAATGCGCAGCAGACTAACTGACTCCCACAAAAAAAAAAAAAAAAAAATATTATATCAAAATTAAGCACAAAATGCAACACACCTGGTTATCAACTCAAACAGTTGTTTATCTTATCACAAAGTAATAGTTTAGTGAACCACAAAAAAAAAAAAAAAAACCTTATAAACCCACACAAAAAAAAATGGATAAATGCAATTTAATGCACGCAACAAGGGTGGCCCACAAAAATTTCTGACAAACGCCGAAGCTTATGTTAATTTATGGTTTTTTACTTCTTTGTATATCAAATGAAAATGAATGCATTTGAAGCTAACAAAAAATTATAAAAAAAAATGGAATTATAGAACCAACATGTAACTTAATGCCGCCACAGAAAAAAATAGGTGGAACAAAAAAGCTGCAGATACAAAAGCCCAAAAGCATAGTTTTGAATGTAAAAATAAAATAAGAAAGCAACGGGACAGCTGGCTGGAAAGGGAATAAGTACTTAAAGCATTAAAGGAAAAAAAGGCTTCAAAGTAAACAGGCACAGTATGACAACCTGTAATCAGTTTGTGAAGCAAACACAAAGAAGATGCAATGTTCTGTGCTGGAACTTAATAAGCAAGCAAAAAAAAAAAAAAAAAAATCAACCGCAGGCCAGAATTCATAAAAAAATAAAACAACAAAGAGACAGCTACACGGTTCCGTATTGAAGATCACAGCATATGTAACACGAGCCAAGACGTGGAGAACTTTCAAGAAGAATGACGATGATGACGACGACGAAGACGTCATAGCAAATAAACTTAAATTATGCACAAAACAAATAAGTCGCAAGCATAAAATTAAACGCGCAAAGACTTTTAAAATTGCTGGCAACATGTCGCCAACATATGAATACGGCAACAGCAACAACAGCAACAGTTGCAACAAATTGCCAAGTCAGGGTCGTTGTGCTTTTGTTTTTTTGCTTAAGATGAGTTGAGATGAAATGTAGTAGCAGTAGCATTAGAAAAGAAGTATAGACAAACAGACAGACACTAAAAAAAAAAAGTCACCATTGCAACATTTGTTGTTGTTGCTGTCGCCAGCATATGTTGCTGCATGCTGCTCAGTCGACTAGTCTCGCCGCCAGTATATATTATAGCAATCTTTAAACTTAATAAAAAAAAAAAAACAAAAGCAATAGCATGGAATCGAAGAACTGAAAGAAAAACAATAAAGTTGGTAGAAAATGGAAGACTTTAAGAATATATTTTTTTTTTTGTGTAGAGAAGCAAAGATGAGATTGCTTTGTTGTAACGCGGAAATACGCTATTTTTTATCAGGAAAATGAAGAAAACATAAAATTTTCTTCAATAGAATTACTTCCTCAATGCTCAGAATTGGAAAAATATCTATGGTGTACGCTAATTCCTGACTTTAATCTAAAATTTCATTCAAATTTTTTTACCGGATTTAATATAAAAATCACACAGGGAACTTTTTGGTTTTACATTTGGATTCGTTGGAATCGAGTCCCAGATAGTGCTATATTCAAGTTGGACCAAAGAAATTTTTCCACTAGGACCAGTGGTCCGCCAATAGAGTATCCGAAGAAAGAAGTAAATCTTTCCTTTGACCTGAAATTTCTTCCTGACTCATCATAATAGTTCTTGGAAGACGCGTGGAGTGCCACCTCGCCTCACAGAACTTTCCTAAACATGTAGATTTTTTGGAACAAAATTTTTAACTGGAGTTAACTATAACCATGGCCTCAAGTAGTGACTGGGCAGAGGTCGCAAGACAAATAATTGTTCAGAGTGAAAGTGGAGACTCAAGGAAGTCACCCCATATTCCTACTATTAGCAAGGAGAAGAGTAGGAACCTGACAGGCCCTTGGAAACAGAAGATTAAAGAGCACCGCGATTCCATTGGAAGAGTATTGTTCCCGAGCCCGAAAGAGAAATGGTTAGGTAAAGAGACAAAGAAGTTGATTTATTGAAACGTTAAAATTCGGATTATTCCGATCGTAAATCTTCATAATGTCAACGAAAGTATAGGCAAATGTGTCGGGTTCCTATAAGCAGTCTCGGGAAATATATTCAAAAAATTATTTTATGTCTTTCCGAAAACCATAAATTTTTCCAAAAAAATACGTTTAATAATTCACTTCCAATGTAGCGCATTAAAATGACTACCAAGAAGAATTAAAAAAAAAAAATATGTAAAACAAAAAAAGAAAATATCGCGCGATCTAAACACGAGCCAACATTTTGCAACAAACGTTCAAACGTTGTACAGAATAGCTACCCGAGTTACTGGAGGCCAATAGCAAGCATATTGCAGCATAGAATTGGCAGACGACAGAAGCCAGAAGCCAAAGCTGGAAGATCAACAACAACAACAAAATTTAAGAAATCAACTTGAACCGGTTTATTTCAACGAATTGAGGCAACTGTTGTCTACATATGGAGCCAAAACGAAAAAGAAAACGAAGAAGAAGACAAAATAAGTATCCAAGGAAGATTGGCACACACCACAAAGTAAGTAAGTAAGTAAGAGAGAGAGTCTGCAGAATATACTACATACATATGCCAAGACGTGGAAATTGACGACGACAACGACAACAACGACGACGACATTGGATGTACTTGGATAAAATGATGCTACACGCATGCATATTGATTTGTGCTTTTTTTTTTTTTTGTATACGCTACAAAATTTATTTTTCAGAAGAGTATTTTTGGGATATTGGAAAGTTTGTATTGGAGAGGATTTTTGATTGATGGTAAAATTGGGAGAAAATAACTTTTTCGAAGAAGACTCCAGAAGGTTCGGAATGAGATAAGATTTTTGAGTTTCAGTGAAACTAGACAAATTTGTGAATAAAACAAAAAAAAAATTTAAAGGTAATAAATTTGTGAAAGTTTCTGAATAGAAGATTCTGTAAAGGAGATTTTGAACTATAAGAAGGAAATTTAGATATTATAAGTTTCGGGATAAGAAATTGTGTAAAAAGCGTTAGATACTATATACAGCCAGGCTCTCATTTTCGAAATTAGTGATTATCTTTTCAAATGGATAGCAAACCTTTTAAGAGAAAAGTTTCTGGATCAAAGAAAGTTCTTAACTTAAAAGTGAATTAGTGATAAAAGCATATTATGGGTGTGAGTGAAGATTTCGAGGAAATCAATGGGTTCAAAAGTAGATTTTGGATGAAAGGAGATTCTGGACATAAGAGAAGATTTTAAATCTATGAATACATTTTTAATTGGAGTTAAATAAGAAAAATAAAAAATAAGTTTCTGAATTAAAGAAGATTTTAATTTCAAATGTATATTTTGGAACGAGGGAAGACGATTTAAAAAAAAAAAATGTATGATTCTTGATTTAAGAGAAGATTTTGTATGTTTCAAAAAAGCAAAGATCTAGATAGGCCCCTTTTGTTCAAGAAAAGATTATGAGGAATATAAGAGAAAATTTTAGTTTTGAAAAAGTTTTGGATACAAAAGAACATTTCGTATACAAGAACATTCTGAATACAAAATATTTTTTAATTCTGAAACATTTTTTGTATTCAAAAAATTGGGATATAACAAAATTTTAGATATAAGAAAAGATTTACGATTTTTAGAGTTATTTTTGAATTCAAATAAATTAGAAGAAGACAACTGCATATAAAGTAAGAAAAAATTCTGAAGATTCTTATGAAAAAACAAGATTCTGGATATAAGAAAGATTTTTTTAAATTTATGATATTAAATAATATGCTAGGCTTAAACGGATGTTCAGGGTACAATAGATGAGTTTGTGTTGTACAAAAAAGTTATTGGATAATGAAGAATTCTGAGAATTCTTTTGACACAAATTAAAGGTTTTACTTCAGGGTACAAAAGACTTAAATAATTTCTTAGTATACATTTTCCAATTAGGAAGCCAGTAAGTACCCTAAGTGTAGTTTGGAGTTATTTGAAGACTTCATACGCCTTCAACTTCGCTTTGAACACTTGCTTGTCTTGTGACCACGTTCCAGATACTACTTCAAGCTTTTAAGGTTATGGTAAAGGTTTTACATTCAAATTTTTTAGTTTAAGCTGAAGTGTATTTCAAACTTCGTCTATATAGAACTTTATTTAATTTTTTTTTTTTTTTTTAACTGACTTAAGGCTTGAGCGCCTCAATCACGTTTCTGTCGTTTAAATGTGGCATGAATTGCGAATTGTGCGTTCTGCTGTCTCCTTTAACTCTTTCTTGTGTTTTTTTTTTTTTTTGCTCCACAGCTCTTGTGTGCAGTGCAACAGGAGTTTAAATTTTCACAAATGTTGTCTAAAAGTCAATGTTGATGTTGTCGATGATGTTGATGCAAAAACCACACATATGCTTCAATTCAAGTTGTTAGTTGTACACCAACTAAGGAACATTTTTTTTTTTTGCTCAAGACAAATCAAGCGGGAAAAAAAACAATTCTCTGAGATCTCTCGCAGCACACAGTACAATCAACTCTTTACTGCTGTACTGGTACTGGTACTGATCACCAGTCACTCATTAGTCGTAATCATGCGGCAATTGTCTACATCATTGTTTGTTGCATCTCTTCGTCTAGTTTTGTTTTTGTACTCATTCCCGTAACAATTTTCTTAGTTGTCAACTTAAGACTTAAATCAATTGTATAAAACGTTTGCCCCAGTACATCACTGACAAGCAGCTATATATTCTATACTATATGTACCATATATTCATCAACTATCGCCTACTGCGTTGCTGCAATCTGTGTTTTGTGCTAAATTTCTAAGATTCACAAATTCTTGCTAATATGCTGCAGTACCGCTCATCACATCACATCACATCAGCATCATCATCATCATCATCATCAACACATGAGAAATGTGGAATTGCCATTGAGGTAGTCAGTAGTCGTCGTCGTCGTTCATCTATGGAATTTCTTCACAGCTAGTATCAGCTTACATTTCTATGAGTAGAAGTTCATTACTCCCGAGGCATTTTTTTAGCTTCTATCTATCTTTTTTTTCGTATACGCGTTATTGACATAATTGCAATTTTTGTCTTGAGTTTCGTTACATTCAATTGAATTCAATGAGTTTGTGTCTAATCCGCATTCATTTGATTAGATTAACTGAAAGGTAAATGTGTTGGTACAGTGGTTTGAGTTGCGTAATTTATGTAAAGAGGAATTTAAATATGTAAGTAGCTTAAAATGTTGATAATAAATTTCAAATTGATTATAAATTCTGATACATCAAACTTCAAAGTTCTCTTTCAATTATTTATCTTTTTTCTCTTTCACAGTGCCTCAAGGCACTTAATATAAAAAACATATATCTACGTAAAATTTAGCTGGGAAATGTATCTAAGTTACTAATATGTTATACTAAACTACAAAATACACTTTTGGTCAATCTGAAACTTATAAACATTTAAGCATGTCTTAAGGCACTTATAAAATAAATCACATTAAGGAAAAATAAAGCTGATATTTAAAAAAAAAATAAAAGGAGAATCGGTCCGATTTTTTTCCACTTTCAATCTACATAAATTTTGGTTCATTTTCCAATACTAATTTAGGTATTTTTATATTCTTTGATCGCAGCTTTAATTTGGTTTTCTATTGCTGTGTTTGCTTGGCTAATCTGTTTAAATTTAAAAAATGCGTTTTGCAGCAGTGATTTTGTAATAAGAGCCTAAAGGCACATTTGTATAACACTTGCTTTAGCATTATTTTTTTTTTTAAATAATGAAATTTGTTTTACTGGAATTTGATGTAACAAGCTCCGTTTTAGTAACATAAAAATTGGTGTTCCTAGTGGTACACTTCATAAAATATATATCTGCTTTCAGCACTACTGCAAAACTACTCATTGCTTTATGCTAACCTGATAATTCACTTAGACTAAAATTGTTTTAATTTTTTACTATATTCACCTTACAATTATTAATTCATCACATTTTCAATAAAATTCTACTTATGCACAAAAGAGCCTTAAGGCACTTTTTTATATTTTACATCCAATAGGTACATGTATGTTTGTACAGACTTTTAAACAAGTCAGTACAGATTTTTTTGTACTTTTAATACCATAAAGCTGTTATTTTTATTGAAATTCCCACAGTGCCTTAAGGCACTTATTCATTTTTCTTTTATTTTGGCAAGTTATTTAAGTCATTACAAAATTTTTGTACTTTTAATAACATAAAGCCGTTATTTTTATTGAAATTCCCACAGTGCCTCAAGGCACCTATTCATTTTTCTTCTATTGGGAAGTAATTGAATGTTTGTAAAAACCATTTTACCAATTTTTGTAGTTTAAACCAAACTCCATTAAAATTGCCTTGAGGCACTTATCGCCTAATAATGTTTTTATAGACATTTGAACAGATTTTTTAAATTCAAATAATATCCTTTTTATATAATATCATTTTTTTATTGTCACCCATTTGCAACCACAGTTTAGCATAAACGAAAATTCTAATTTGCACATCAACAATTTCAGTCACAGTCGTCTCCTTTTCTTCACTCAATTTTTTTTACAAATTTGCAGCTTATTTCAATTTATTATTTGAATGCTCTTAGCTAAGCAACGCTCTGCTCTAAGTACTACAATCTGGAATTGTTCTGTAATCCGCACTTTTGCGTTAATGTCTTAAGTTCTGTCGTTCAGTATGTCCGTCCGTCTGTCTGTCTATATGTCCCTCAACTTGCGGTATCAGAACGAACGAAAAAACGTACGAACACGCGTATTTATTTATACAGCTTCCCGAGATCTTCGTCACTGATTATTGTTTTTTTTTTTTTTTTTTTTATATTTTATTTCTTCAGTTTAAGCATTTTTTTTACGTTTATAGGCAATTGACCGTAGCCGACATAAAGATCGGGACGTGGTGAAGCTTAAGCTTAAGAAAGTCTCTTGCTCCGCAGATTTTATACCGAGTATAAGGAAAAAAAAAAAAAAAACAAAACGCTTTTTATGAAAAATGTTATGAAGAATTAAAGAGGAGTATCTCGAAAGAAACAGAAGAAAGAAAAAAAAACGAGGGCAAAGATAAAGATTGAATACAACACTTTTATATATGTGGTTATTGGAGTTGGGGTTGTAATGCTGCTAGGGCTAAGGAATCGTTATCTTCAATCGTTAAAGTGGCTTCTGTGCGAATTGAATTGAAGTTGATGAAGAAAAAAAAGCATCTCTAAAAAAAAAAAAAAAAAAAAACCAGAACATGAAATAAAGTTGTTGACAATTCATTTTTTATTTCATTTAGTAAGTTTTTTTTTTTTAGTAGGTAGTGATTCTTTGTTTTTCAGTGACATTAAATAATTTGTTAGATCATTATTATTGTGGCTTGGAAATAGTTAATAGTCATGTCAGCTATTTAGGGAAGCATTAGGAAAAACTACTGGAAGAATTTTAAGAAAAACATAAAGTTGAATTATAAATGTTTCCAACTATGAAAAAACAGAAGGCGGCTTGATTATTTTATCTTTAAAATAATAAATTCTGCATAGGGGATTCAGCTGCATAGAACAATATTCGTGGCATACGTAAAATTTCGTTTTTCGATTTTAATTTTTGGAGTCCTTGATTTAAATTCTAACAATCGGACTAATTTCAAAACATGGATTTGGTTTTATATTTCAATTCAAAAAAAAAAAAATTTTTTTTATTGATTGGAAATCATTGGTTCTACGTTTCAGATAAGAAACTCTGGAGCCTATTTCAGCTCAGCGTAGGTGCACACTATATGGATGCACAAAATTATTGCCTTAGTGAACGACTTCGACAGAAGCTAGACCAATTTGGTAATCTCAATTTAGATAGCTCGTGGCCATAACCAGTTTCAAGCGGTCACAGGAATTACAAAAACATAGATTTGGCTTTCAAACCAAACGGTTTTAAAGAAAAAAAAAAAAACGTTTGTCTTAAAGGTAAATACTCACAGATAGCATCTGAATTGTCGTAATATGATATATATGGTTCGAAAGGTACAAGTTTTAACTATCTCAAACTGGTTTAAAATTAAAAATCGACTCGAGCTTTACTGAGATATTGCCATATAAATGAAAAATGATGCAAAAATCAGTTTTTTAACCATAAGTTCAGATTTTGGCAGTGTCCCCCATATTCCAACTATGCAGCTTGCTTTCACACGACAATAAAATTGAAAACCTAAGGGTCTAATTATAAAAGAATCTGTCAAAACATTATGTTTTAGCCATTTTCTAAAGATTATGTCAAGATTTCTGACATCAATTAATCTAGAAACCATTAAAGGGTCTCAAACGTAGCTATTTGATTACCATTACTTAACTATACACATGTTTCTATTTATAAAGCATTACATCAGTGAAGACCACAAGACTGCTAAAAGTTTCAACGAACTGATGGAACTGTCAAATACAATAATTTTACGGACAGGCAAAATTTCGCAGACAACTGTCAAAAGCAGACAAAAAAAAAAAAAAAAACTTCAACAAATAATATCAAAAAGCGCCTGCAGTCAAAGAAAAAGAAGATTCATACTTTATGTATTTAGTATACCTTAACACATAATTTTCAAAGGGAGTGTCATATGACTGGAAGGGAAGCGCTATACCGAACTCTAGCGATGAACAAATAAAAAACAGATTCAACACTGACATTGGCTGTCATTGATGTAAAATGTGATGACAAAAAAAAAAAAAAAAAAAAAGAGTTTGATGCTGTTTCTGCTGTTGTTCTGCTTTTTTACTTAATGATGCTGGTGCACAAAATCTCCTTTTTTTATTTTTTAAATGCGTACTTTATGCAGCATTTAATTTACAATGCAATTCACTTAACAGAAAGCCACAACACCAACGCAAATTCATTTTAAATTTAATATTTTATTCATTTGCAAAATCTTGCTCAAAGTCCGTCTCAAGTTTAAAAAAAAAAAACATTGTTTTGTTTGGTTTCAAGTTCAAAAAAAAAAAAAAAAGAAGAAGAGTCTTCTATGCTTTGTGCTGTACTTCGTTTATTGCTGCATCTTTGTTGCATGTTGCAACTTTAGTTTATGCTTTTCTGTTGTTCTTTTTTTTTTTTTTTTGTTTGTTGCACTTAAAGCACGTTTCTTTGGCTCCGTTACTTAGGCGGCGGCTGCAGCGCATGAGCATGCGCACCCAGTTGAGTCGTCTGAGTCGTTTGTTAGTCTGGATAAGTTGTTTTCATAGCCTTTGCTTCTATACTTTTTTGTAAAACTTTTTTTTCCCGATGCTGACATAAGCAAATTTAATGTTTCTAGAATAAGAAACAAAAAAAAAAAAAACCGAAAAAACTACTCCATTAAGAAAATAAAAAAATTGTGAAGGGTGGTGAGGGGACTTCAACTTAAATGGACATATCGATGAACTTAGTTACATATGTATATCTTCTTGTGCTTTAATTCTGAGCGAGATATTATGGAATTTTCCACAAATTCAGCACAAACTTAAACCCTAAGGGTACAGGGTATACAAACACACACCCTCTGTAAAATTTGGGATGGGTTTGCTTCAAATAGGCTTGGAAAAAATTGCCCAACGACATTTAATAATTTAAAAGAAACCAATCTTTGCATGAAACACTTTTCTACCTTAAAAAAGCTATAAAACAGCTTATCTAGTGAAAATTAAAATGCATTTAGTATTTTCAAAATTTTTATCAGTTTTATATTTTAAAAAAAAATCAACATTTCGGGTATTTCTCACTTAAACCCAAAATTAAATGCATCATTTAAAGTCTTTTAACACAACAAAATATTATATTTATTTTTTGTATATCTTAAGAACCCACATGAATATCATAAAAGAAAAAAAGAACCTGTTAACTAAACTAAAAAAAAATATTTTAAACAAATTAAAGCTTGTAGCATTTTCGAAAATAGAACCTTAATATCTCAACGAATTATCTCACAAATGAGCCACAAAAATAAACAAAAAAAAATTGAAAAATAAAGATGAAATGTTGAAACTAATTTGATTAGGAAGCCAATTATGCTTGTCTGCACTTTTTATTTTGAACTTGATTGAATGCTCATCAAGAAGTTTAAGCATTTAAGAAAGAGTTGAAAATAATAATATAAAGTTAAAAAGAGAAAGCACTATGCATATAATTAATAACGTATACGCGTCGTTGAACCTTTTGCATGTTAAAGTGAGATAGCAATATAAACAAAACCCAAATTTAATTGCATTTGAACGAAAATCAAAGTCAAAAGCAAATCCCGAAAAAAAAAACGTTTTCTTCTTTCTTATCTCAAATGAAGAACAAACATATAAAAACAAAAAGCAAAAAAAAAAAAAACCTAACTTCGGGAAGAAAAAAAATTTTTACCCAATTAAAAGCGCGTTTGTTTTGATTTTTGTATTGCAAAGACAATAAAAAAAAAACAAAAAACTAATAAAATAAAAGACACGCAAAAGCCGTTGACTTTGTTCAGATTTTTATGTTGTTTTTTTGTAGTTGTTGTGCGCGCTTTGATCGTTTCAGTTTAATTAAAAAAAAAAGAAAATTTTGTAGCAAAGTAATATAAACAAAAGAAAAAAAAAACAAATAAATAGAAAAACAACAACAAAACGGCTTAAATATTGTAAAAAAAAATATAAAAACAAAAGCAACAGCAAAAACAAAACAACAACCAAAACAACATATGCGCTTAATTTACTCTACGCTGAGAGCATAATTAAAAATGTTGAGCAACAAGAGCGGCTTTTGTAAAGCAAAAATTGAGTGCTTTGCGTGATGCACTCGAAAGCTTTTTATTTTTTATTTGTTTGAATGAAAAATTTTTGTAAAAAATTAATTACGTATACGACATGCTATTTTATGATTAAAAGAGTTTTTTACCTAAGAAATCTTAATATATGAAAAAAAATATTATGCAAAACGATAGTTTTGGCAAAAAATCACATTCGGTGATTTTTTCACAGTGATTTTAAAATCGCATAGTAGTGATTTGCGATTTTCTTGCACCTCAGTGACCATGTTCAGTTAATGGAAATTTTGTATATCACTCTTCTCAAACGAAACAATTCAGTTAGCAGCGATTTTGTGTATCACTTTTCGCGAGCAGAAGTCGCTGATTGTTTTTCGTAAGCTGCGATTTTATTACTATTTGCAGTCACCGCAATTTTCAAGTCACAGTCACTTATCACACTGCGACTCAAAAATCACTATTTTTTGCCAACACTACAAAACGAACAAGCAAGTTTTTTGTTTATGTTTTTTAACCGGGACAATATCGAATATATGGAGTTTATCCAGTATAAAGTTACATACTTGTTAATGCAATAAAGTTTTTGAACAGACCCACTGACATAAAGAAAAGCATAAGCTGCGCTTTATTTTCAAGCTCTCGCGCTCTGTTTTTCTGTATCTCTCTCACTGGTGGGTGGCTGTGGGCTGTGGGTATGCAGCATAGTTGAAGCAGTTTATGCTTGCGCTCTCTCTACTTTGCGCTTTTGTACGCTCTCAACTAATAGACCAGTTTATTTGGTAAACAAAAACTCATACACAGCCATTTTGTGTATTTATTGTAAGCAATTCATGATGGCAGAGCGCGTGCTCCAACTTCGCGTGCGCCATGTGCATGTATATGGAGTAACTGATCGCGCGCAAATTTTATATACTCCGCTTTGAGCATCTTTCAGTCTTCGTTTGATTACTCTCGCGTGCGGTGCCTTACATTGTGTAAATATTTATAATAATAAAAAAAAAAAATATTAAAAAAATTGTATTTAAATATTTGCAAAAAAAAAATTTGCCTAAAAAGTGACAAATACTGCAAAATATTTACTTAATAAAAAAAAATAAAAATATTTTTAAAAGTTTTATAAACAAAATAAAAACAACTAAACAAAAATTTATGAATGGCGGAAGTTTTTTCTATGAATTAAAAATTACTAACCTAGAAGCGTGAATATTCTGAATAAATTTACAATAAAAGCGAATAAAAATAAAAAATTTTGATAGTGTTGTTGTGTCTGCTAAAATTAAAAAAAAAAAACAAAACAAAAACAAATAAAAAACAACAACAAAAAAGTATCTAAAACGTAATGTATCTGCATTTTGTATAGAAACATAATTATGTCTTTAAGCGTATTTCATTTCATTACAACTGTCAGCAGTTAATTCATTATAAAAGTTGTTGTTAATTTGTTATATAAGCTTTTTTAGACAACAAAAACAACAACAACAATAAAAAGAAAAATACAACAATAACAAAAATCGAAGAAAAATACGAAGTAAGTAAAAGTTACAATTTAAGAGAAATAAAAAAATTAAATAAATAAAAAAAAAAAAAAATTACAATAAAAGAAATTCAAGTATAAACAGCTGCAATGACTTTCATTTGTATTAAAGAAAAATAAATTTGCAAACAGACTCAAATGACAAAATTTTCGCAAAAGCACAGTAAAGACTCTGAATTATTTTTTTTAAAGTAATTTTAATGTATGCGGAATACACAATTATTTGAAACTGGGGTTTTGATGCCCTTAAAAGGAATCAATAAGAGTAAAAATGAGAGAGACAAACAATCGTTTGCTCTCTCTTGGTCTTTTTCCTTTATACAAAACCCAGATATATTCCCTGAAAAAGTACAAACCGAATATCAGACTCTTAATCTGGTCTATAATCTACCCATATATTTTCTTTTGCTTCCATTAGAGATGGACACCGGGACCCATGGGATTGCTGTGAAAAAAAAAGACGCGATAAAAGTCTTATCTTGAAAAAGCCTCAAAATTGGAAGAACGTTGATCTAATTTCGATATTCCCGACACTCTAAGTCTTATGTTTATTTACTATTTCTTAGATAATCGCCTAGATAATCGATTTTATATAGCTGAAAGACAGAGGGACAGTGCAGTTTTCAATTCTTAAAAATATAGGGTGTCCCAGAATTAACGCCAGTCTCAGATTTGCAGGAACTTTATTGAAAATCGTGCGTTATTTCTGGGATTTGCGATAATTCTGGGACACCCTTTATATACCCACGAAACAATTTTGAAAAAAAATAAACAGGGATGAGCAAAGTTTGGGATATGAAAATTTTGAATCGTTATGAGGGAGACGAAGATTGAATATTTAATTCTGCGCCCATCTCTAAATCTGTACTGTAGAAGAAACTGTAGTTTGGTGAACTCCATGCATGTAGAACACAACTTGAGTGGATAATCTAGTTGATTCTTATGGTTTTAATAATGTCACAAGATTTCCAGACGCCAACTTATTTTATTGGAATTTATTTCTGTCTTCATATTTAAAATTTTTTCTTGGGTATACAGTTTTTTGTGTATATGTAAATTAATTCCAGAAAATGATTTTAAAAATTTCATCGCATTTCGTCAAATTGTTAATGAGTTTAGAATTGATTATAGTTTTCCAATCAATGATGGCTTTGTGAAAAAACATATCTCGTTCGGTCAGATCACTTTTTTGTTGTTGAATTAAGAAACCAAGCTTCGCCCATTTTTACGATTTGTCAATTTTAATTATATTTTTTTTTTTAAATATGCACACTTTGCCAGTTTTCACTGTATTACATTTGGTAGCATTTTGCTGTTCAATGTAAAGCCAAGAAAAAAAAAATTGTAATAAAGTAGCTTTTTATATCTTGTATCTTGCTGTGTGCGCATGCGCCAAAGTTGTATCTAAACTGAAATTTTGTTTGCTAATTTTACATTTTTGTTTTTAATTTTGCTTGTTTTTTTTTTTGTTTTTTCTCAGCCATAAATAATAATAATAAATATATACAACATGTACAACGTTGTTTTTTTCTTTCTTGTCTTGTTGCTCTTGTCATTTTTAGTTTTGTTAAAAAGAGTCATGAAACATTTTTAGCTACCAAATTGTGCACACAGTCTGTTCGTCCGTCCGTCTGTCCATATGTCTGCCTATTGTTTATGTGCGCCGATTTGTAGCTACTTATTTTAACAGTAGTTCGTTTGTTTTTATTTTTTAAAGGAGAGTTTTTTTTATTTTAGGATGACGTAGCTGCAATAAAATTTGCTATTTGGGTTCACTTAGGTAGTTACATTATAAAAGTACCTTAATTTTTTTTTATTTATCTGAACTCATTGTCAGTATATGCTCCACTTGAAATATTTCAAAGAAATTACTATTCAAATCTTAAAAAAATTGAAAAATTCTTACTACCCACTTGAAAAGTGTTTTGATTATTTAACTTTATACGCAGCATGCAGCTTAGTAGTTGATTCCAAGAAAATACTTAAAAGTTGATGCTCATAATTTAAGCCTACAACAGACACACACAGCCACTCGACGACATTCGATTAGAGAAAAACTTGCATAAGCATTTCTCAAATAGAAAACAACTTTTGTAACAGGCAACAGAACAACCATTTTTTTCTCTCTCTTTTTACATGCAACAACAACAACAACAGCTACAGAGCATCGATACAACTTTGGATATAGTCACAGATACTACTACAAAGTCTCAGAATAAGAAGAAAAAATCAACTCAATACAATGTTCGATGTTGCAGAAATCCAATGAAGAAAAAAATGTTACACAGCCTACATAGAATTCAAACTAACAAACTAACTAAATGCAACAAGAAAAATAAATATTAAAGTGCAACTTAATTGAATCAAAGTTTTAATACGCTTCCAAGTAAAAAAGCGGACAGACGGATAAACTGAAAATTTTGTATGGGGACAAAACTTAAATTAAGTATTAAAATTTGGAAACGCGAATTTCAAAAATTTTCGGTACCCATTTGCAGAAAATTCAGTAAAAGAGAAAATTGCGGACAGATGGACAAATTTTTAAAAAGGGTGATCCAATACAAGTATTGAAAGTTTAAAGTCTTTATCGCTTTCAGTAAGCCGGTCTATAAAGTTTTTATTTTTAACTAAATAAATACAGGGTCCGCCATCTAACATTTTTTTTGAACTAGTGGTTATTTCGAGTGTGGTAACACTGATGTCACATCTGATTGTACAGAAAGTTAGTTTTATCCTTCCGCTGAACGAAAATGGTTGTGTATACGATTGAGGAACGCGTTACGATCGATCTTGTGCGCACTGTTTTCGGAGACCGAATTATCAGCCGAAATTCTGATGTCGTTTGGCCGTCTCGGAGCTGTGATTTGACACCGTTGGATTATTATTTGTGGGGCGCCGTCAAAGACAAATTTTATGTGGACAAGCCAGCGACAATTCAAGCTTTGAAGGACAACATTCGCGTCGCCATTGCCGAAATACGGCCGCAAACAATCGGAAATGTCCTCAAAAATTGGGTCGACCGAATGGCGTACTGCAAGGCCAGCCGAGGCAGCCATTTGAACGAACTTATATTCCATAAGTAACCGGAAGGATTGTACTTTAATATGAAAAAATAAATTTGATGATCGGATGAACCGTTTTGTTTTTATTGCAAAAAAAAAAAAAGTTACGTGGCGGACCCTGTAGTTTCTTTTATAAAAAAAAAAAAAAATTGCGGACAGACGGACAAATTTTTAAGGAGGCTAACCCAATACAAGAGTTGAGTCACACTTAAAAATAACTTCAAATTCGTTTTCAGTAAGTCTCTCTATAAAGTTTTTTTTTTTTAACAGAATAAATAGTTTTTTTTATAAAAAAAAAAGAAAATTGCTGACGGACGAAATTTTTTTTATTGGTTGAATACTTTTTTTAGTTTTATTTAATACTCGGTTCCATTAAATCAACTTTAAAATAAAATTATAAATTTAGTTTTTTTAACATTTTCAGGATTTTTTAATTCTCAGAAAATTTTTTTATATGGACAGACGGACAAAAGTAAATGTATAGACGTAAATATTGGTATGGACGGACGTATAAAATTTTTAAGAGCAGGCAGACATAAGTGAGGTTGAAATATAAATGTGAATAGGTTTTTAGCGGAATATTATTTTTATAAAATAAAAGTAGCATATTTCGGATCACAGACTTAAAAAAAAAGCGGACAGACGGACATAGATAGATTTAAATGACTCCTAGAGCGGAACTGAAACAAAGCTTCTTTTTTGTATTTTCATAAAACAATTTTATAGTATTAAAAACTTCAGACCCAATTCAGACCTCTCGATTATTTAAAAATATCGGTTTAAATAAATTCTCTAAAAAAGTCGATTTTTTTTTTATTAATCGATTTTCTTAAGAGTTTTAAGTAAAGAGCAAAAAAAAAAAAACTATTCCGCATCACTCTGTAAAATCGAAAGATCAATTCACCTTTTTTAAAAAAAATCGATTAAATCGATCAAACGATTTAACTCTAAAAAAATCGATTAAATCGATTTTTTTGAAAACTCCGATTATTCGAACATTTTGCACACTACTAGCTTAAATACAAAGAAAGAAAATATAAGATTTGCTTGATTGGAGGGCTAAAAGTGTTTATTTTTTTTTGTAGTCAAGAAAGAAGTTAACTATTGCAGCAAATAGGCTAAATTAATAATACGAATAGCGTCGTTGTCTCTATTTGAAAAATAGGCTTAACCAGGCAACCAGTAAACAAGACAACTTTTTGCTTCAATTTTTTTTTTTTGTATTGTACTAAACTTGTATCTTCTTTTGATCTCGCTGCACCAAAGCAACCCACATTTGGTTTTGATCTTATGAAAAGCTGGAGCTGTAGCTGTTGCAGTCTGGGTTTGGTTTTGTGGCTGTGCTGTGCTGTGCTTATGTTGGCTGTTTTGAGATCGTTACTTCAGTCATTTAGTATTTTTTATGGCTTTCTTGCTTGTCATTCCTTTTTGACTTGGCTGGCTAAGTTGTCTTTTGCTAAATTTGGCATCAAAACCACTCGATGCTATATTTTCTTTTTTTTTTCTGATTTAAGTTTGAAAAAATTCTTGCAAGTTGTCATATTTCACTCGTTTCTATGCGCTTGTAACTGCACTAAGCTGCTTTAGCTTAAAAGTATCTATGTATCTGTAAGATACAAAAAAAAAATGCAACTAATGCTTAAATTGATAGCATTCTATTTTGTTTTGTTCCTTTAAAAAAAATCTAAGCAAAATATTTTATTTATTGACATTCACTCCCACACTTCAAACGCAAGCCGCAAACGATATACATAATTCTCTATTTTTTATATTGATTAGCACGCCCTCGGTCAGTGGCGCCTTTGTTTTTATACATTTTTTTTAATTGTGCCGCCTTCAATTTAGACTTGGACTTTGCTTAATTTATGAAAAATATTTTATCAAAAAAAAAAAAAATTGTTCAATACTTTAAGTGTTTTTCTTTGTTTTTTTTGATAATTTCAATATGCAAAGAATTTTAAATACTTAAAATCGTTTTACTTAACTTTATCGATTTGGCAATAATTTTATCTAGAACATAAATTTAGCTGCGCTTTGTAATTTTTATATTCTACTTGTTTTTTTTTTTCTTTTAAATGGAAAATTCGAAAGTAATTTAAGCGTTTAGCGATAAAAATGAAAGGTTGCTACTAATTTATGTATCTTTCATTGAAAATAGTTTTAGAAAGGACATAAAAAATGCACATTGGAAGTCGTAAAAATAATTTGAGTTTTAGACTAATTGCAATTTAAAGCATTTTTAACTATAAAATTCAATAAAAAGATTTAAATACAAAAAAAAAATAAAAAAAATAAAATAAAAAAAATAAATAAAAAATAAAATAAAAAAAAAAAAAATAAAATAAAAAAAAAAAAAAAAAAAAATAAAAAAAAAATAAAATAAAAAAAATAAAATTAAATATATAAAAATAAATAAAAATAAATAAAAAATAAATAAAATAAAAAATAAATAAATAATAAATAAATAAAAAATAATTAAAATAAAAAACTATTTCGCAATTTTTCTCTTTATGTAGATGGTGGCTTATAAAGTTTATTTATATAGATAAATAGTATTCCAAACGAATGGGGCTCTACAAATTGAAGATTTAAAATAATTTGTTAATTTTAAAGTAGAATTATTAAATGTATTAAAGGATTCTTTTAAATTAGAAGACAAGTTTTTACCTAAGAGATATAACCTTCTAGTGTCTTCGCCACTAGCCACAGACTACTGTACATCATACCCAACATTTGGTAGGAAGTACTCCAATATAAAACCAACACCGTAAATATCTATACAGATGGGTCCAAACTCGAAGGAAGGGTTGGAGGAGGTATCTTTTCCCCCGACCAGGAGCTTAAAGAATCTTTTAGAATTCGCGATCACTGCAGTGTTTATCAAGTTAAAATGATCGCTACTCAAGAATCCATGCATAGGCACCACTCAGGTAGTAGGCAAAAATTATACATCTTCTCGGATAGTCAAGCTGTCTTAAAAGCACAGGACTCATACAATAACACGCCTAAAACTACCTCCCAGTGCCGCACACTCTCAACGAGATGGTTGAGCATGTTTCTTACATGGGTTCTGGGTCACCAAGATATATTTGGTAATTGCGAAGCAGATAGATTGGTCCAGAGAAGGAGCTCGACAGAAATTCCCATGGCCTTTCTGAAGCTGCGAGTGAAAGAGGAAATAATCAGACTAGCAGAGATTAGGCTGGACCACAAATGCCAAATGCAATATCTCGAAACTTACGTGGCCAGAATTCAACATCAAACGAACAGCCCAACAGGCCCACAATAGACAGATTCTATCTATGATGGTTGTGAGCTCTCACGGGACACTGACTGGATGGGAGACATGTCGTCCAACTAGAGGTAAAGCATCAAATGACTTCTGTGGAAACTGTAGAAACGCGAAAAAGGAGGGGAAAGTGGAACATTTTCTCTGTCACTGCTCAGCCCTTGGGAGAACAAGGTTAATCGTACTTGGTGGGCCGTTTCTCAATAGTCTGGCGGAAATTGCATCAAACAAGATTAGTGCAGTAGTCGCCTTTATAAGAAAATCGAGCTGGTTTGAGTAGGAAGAAATAAATAAGGGATCATATAGTATCTTCATGGATTGCAATTGATCGCTTTTGACAAGTCGTAGCTCAACATAACTTTGCTTTGTATAGCTTTTCTATAAAGACTTTCAAACAATAGGAAATACCTTTTTGGGTCAGAACCATTCCCGAAACGTCCCTTTCACTTACAGAAGACACTCCATTGTTTCGCCCTTAAGTCGCAGATATCCTAGAATTAAGTGCAACACTTTTCGTAAATGAAGATTATTTCGCATAAACGTCGTAACTTGTAAGTCATTCATTTTTCCATTCACTTATTTCTCTAGCACACGCCGTTTGAGTTTTCTAGAGATGTGCAACGTTCGATATACCGATAGGTGCGTCGCTATAAATATTTCGCTGATATTTAGTTGCCATTCACATTGAATCACTTAACTATTACTACTACGATTGACTCTATAAAGTAAAGTTATTCTTGAACAGCATTAAAAAAAACCAGCATTTTAGCTTATCGTGTAAAAAATAGATTCTTCCTTATTTACGTCATATACAGTTTAGTATCTTTTTGCTACATGATTTGCTTTTAAACTTACTCAACATCAGCATTCATTCTTAATTTAAAATATTATTTTTCTATATATTTCTATCAATAGATACAAAAATTTAATGCATTAGCATCCGCAACAAAAATGACAATATAATTGCAATTAAATTCCGGGAAATGAGCGATTATAATGCTAAAAAGAAAAAAAAAAAGCTAAACAAAGAAACATTAGAATTATTTATAGACATTAAAAAATGTTAGGTGTGGATTTATTTATGACTTTGCTAAAAACAATTTTTTGCTGTTGCTGTATTCATTCATTCTTGTGTTAAAAATTAGCTAAAAAAGAAGTAATTAGCCTGAAAGTGTGATTTCAAATGCATTCGAGAAGTGGTTAATTGATTTATGCATTTTTGCAAAGTGCATGCAACATTTGCAGTACAGTTGCATCAAAACATTTTTTAGTAAGTGTGCAACTTATAAATTTTCTAGAGTGTCACATAATAGAATCATATGCGACATTGAATTACTGCGACAGTTTTCACAGATAATATAGTGAAAGCGCTATTTCGATTTGCCAATAATTGATAGCATTCAGGATGCTGCTGCTCTACAAACATCAAAGTCGTCGTTGTAGTTGTCGTCGTCGTCGTTGAGTCTCCTTTTAGCGAAAACTTTGTGTGTTGCGTTAATTTATGGCAGCATTTCGATAAGCGTCCAAGACAAAAAAACACGCGCATGCGTGCCAAACGAATTGAGTTGCAACGCATCGAACCTCTTCGCTACTAAATTGACCCATTTTATAGCCGTAAGCAAAATACTTAAAATATAAACTATCAGACGACATATTATATGTAAACTATTTGTAACTATGTACGCAGCTTTTTTTTTATAGCCAGTCTTGGTGTTTGGTGAAAAAGGGCAATGAGGTGGACAGCGCATGCGCAAATGTTTTGTTCATGTCTATTATGTGCGGCTTGTTTGGAATTTCTAATTCGTTTTTTTTTTTTTTTGTTATTTTGCATTTGCATGCACTACTCGCTTGTTTATTTTGTGAGGTAATATGAGTATCACAGATATTTGTAAGTGAGATATTGCATCTCATACAAATATAAATAGCATGAGATGCAGTGTTTACTTTTTGGAAGGGATCAAAGCTACTCAAAAAAATTCCTATTTGAATAAGATTTCGGATAGGTTAGGTTAAAGGTTAAAATGGCGCCTAAGGCCAAAGGCCCATTGTGATACCATATAAGCCCTCATTTATTTCTCCCACTCGAACCAGTCGATTTCTTTAAAGGCACACTGTATAATCTTGACTGATGCAACTTCCGCCAGACTATCGAGAAACGGCCTACCAAGGCGGTAAACCTTATCTCCCAAGGGTTGGGCAGTGACAGAGAAAATTTCTAATGTCTCCTCCCTTCCTACAGCCCTACAGCCCTCACCGGCATATCCGTAGAGCCAACCATCATGGATAGAATCTGCCTTTTGTGGCGCATAAGTTGGGCTGTTCGTTTGGTGTTGTATTCGCCACGTAATTCGAGATATTGCATTTGGGATTTGTGGTCCATCTACTCTCTGCCATTGTGATTATTTCCTCTTCCACCCACAGAGAGGCCATGGGAATTCCTGTCGAACTTCTACCTGGAGTAATACCTACCGGAATTTGTACCTTCTCTTTCGGATAAGACAACGTTATGCACCAATGAAGCTTCTGGATAAATGAGAAAAAGAAGAAAATTAAATTCGGAGAGCTTAGATAAAACTCTTTTGTAGTAGGAAACTTTTGTAAATACAGAAGTAGACTTTCAGTCAAAGAACATTTTGGATAGAAGATATAATTTTAGTTTAAACAAGAACTATTTTGTGTAATGGAACCTTCAAGATACAAGAAAAGTTTCTGGATAAAAGAAAATTTCGACTTCAAACTAAGATTTCGGATAAAAGTTGATTCTGAAATTAAAAATGTATGGATACAATTTTGCTTTTCTTCTCGGTTGCAACATTATTTTACTTGTTTATATTCCTAGCTCCTCCATAATCTAGCCATTCCAAGCACTTAAGTTTACAGTACATGTTTTATGTTCAAACTTAAGATTACAAAAAAAACTCCATGGAAAATAAAAAACCCCTTAAAAAAATATGTAAATTTGAAGTGTATTAGCGCATCTGTTATACTGCATCATGACTTCCATGTCACTTAAGACATGCCAACGTTGTCAAACTTCAAGAGGAACTTAAACCAAGTCTCAAAGTAGTTAATAGTGAAAAAAAAGTTGTCACATGTAGAGCATTTTGTATGCGCATGTCCGTCCGTCTGTCCATCATGTCGTGTTTGCGTGTTGAATTTAGTTATTTCGTGTTTATTTTGTTTTTTTTTTTTTTTGTATTATTTGTTTCTTTTGCTCTCTTCTAACTTCGAAACGTTAAAATGAAAAACTTTTACAATCTTCATTTGTATTACGTGCACATTTTATTTATGCGCTACTTTGCGCTGTCGTCCGTCTTCTGTGCTTCTTAAGAACTTCAGAAAAAGTAGAAAGAAAAAAAAAAGTTGTTCTAACGGTTCATTCGAATGGTTTAAACTCGTTCAAAATGTTTCTCCATTTCTAGTAACGTTGCTGCTTATGCAATGAAATTTTTTATTTAATGGGCTGCTACCGTCTACAGAAGAATTCATTTCAAATGTGATTGACTGTGGCGACTGTCTTCTGAGTGATAAATGACAAATGTTGCACGTTAATGACATATATTACAACTTGTTCTGCATAATTTATAACTTAATTAAAAATGAAAAAAATGTATTTAGTTTTATAGAATTGCAAATTCAAATGACATTTATACTGAGTATTAATGAGTTTGATTTTTATTTGATTTGAAGTGAAATTATTAAATGTTATAGTGTAGACAGACAGTCCATCAGACTTGATATATTGAAATACAAATCCCTATGATCATAAGTTGCTTGTTGCCAGGTAAACTTGTGAACAGCCATTTTCGGTTCGGAAAGCTTATGCATCCAGTATCTAAGTTTATCCAGAGCCATTTAAAAACAAAAAAATTATCCCGTATATAAGCTTCAAAATCTTGAAAAAGTTAATATTGAAATAAGTCTATGAAGAAAATTTCTCATGGACCCAGAATAAACTGCCATAATTGTCAAGTTTTGTAGCTTTATCTATAATAGTTTCTGAGATCAATGAGGTGAAACATGGTTGAAAGATATACAGAAAACGGTTGACGCGTTGACAGAAGGATGAAAGAACATGTTCCTGGACGTATATATGGATGTAAGAAAACACGGAAGAATAAGAATATGGATGGTTTTGTATGGAATGAGCGATACGGATAGATGGTTTACTGAGATCATGAACGAAGAGATAAGGGAAGAGCTACACTACTATATTCTGAGCTAATTTTATAGGAGCTAAGAAGTTTCATGACTTAATTTATTGCTGTGACTTCTGTCTTTGTCAGTTTATTGCCTTAAAAGGTCTCATGGATGTCCTCATAATTAATAGAACTGATCAGAAATGGGGACACGAATAAATATTTTATCTTGATTCCCGCTAATTTTATAGGAACCATAGATCTCGGTGCTCTCATCTCTAGACAAGATATCTCTTCAGTAATATTAGCGAATATGGGACACTATCAATAGACACACCGAAGGAATAAATACTTAATCTTGATTTTTTTTGGTTCCATTCAGCAAATCTATAGGTACACACAGTATTGTAGGTCTTTCATCGAAGTACTTATTTATGTGTTGTAAAAATTGTAAGGCGTAGGAAAATGTTGCACAGCTGCTTAGCCCTAAGTAGGAGAAAAATTTGAACGAATGAGAAAGTATTTCTTTGAAGATCTGCCAAAGATTCTATAGATGCAAGTTGGCATAGATCTTGGCTTCTTCTTAAGACAACATATTTCGATACTTTGTAAATATCATTAGTATCGATACTTTGTAAATATCAGTAGTATCGATACTTTGTAAATATCAGTAGTATCGATACTTTGTAAATATCATTAGTATCGATACTTTGTAAATATCAGTAGTATCGATACTTTGTAAATATCGATCAGTATCGATACTTTGTAAATATCAATAGTATCGATACTTTGTAAATATCAATAGTAGAGATACTTTGTAAATATCAATAGTATCGATACTTTGTAAATATCGATAGTATCGATACTTTGTAAATATCGATAGTATCGATATTTCGAATTCAATCAAGTTATTGAATAGCTAAAGACAAAAATCTTAGCTCTGGAAACTTATCTCTGTTATTTAAGAATTATACTTCCAATAAAACGCATATACAAAAATGTGTCCGTCTGTCCATATGCAGTTTTTAAAGATTTTTTTTATTGTTTTTTATTTTAAAACTAAATCGTAATTTATCTTAAATTATGTCAAGTTTATTGACAGGTTTTGATTTTATATTTAAAATTTTTTTTTTTGCTCACTTTTATTGACAAAGCTAATATGTATGCACAAATGGATTTTTTTATACATATTATTTGTGTGTAAATATTTTACTGTGCATTGAAAAAATACAGCAGCATATTTGTCTTTCAATCAAGTTAATCTAAGTGCTACTTGGCAAAATATACACCGCAATGCGCAAATGGCTAATTACACTTTGAGCAAAAAAAAAAAATTTAAAAGAAATAATAATAAAAATATTAATAATAAAAAACTAAAATAAATAAAAATAAAACAATAATAATAATTTAAGTTATTATTTATATTTAATAACCCACGCCCATTACTTGACTTTAACATGTTTTTTTCGAATAATTAAAAACCAGTTTAAGCCAATTCAAAAAAAAAATTATTAAATATTGCGAATAAATGTTAAATAAAAAAATATTTATATCTGTTATTAAAAATAATTATAATTTTTTTTTTATTACAATTGCTACCAATAAAATTTTTTTTTTATACAATTTCAAGCTAAAACAATGCAACATTAAAAATTTCAACAAAACAAAAAAACCTTGACTTGTGAGTTCTTTAGTTAATTTTGCAAAAAAATTATATTTTTTTGTTGTTCAAGGTTTTCCTAAATTATTGATTTCTGTGTGTGATCTTTTGTTAAGCGTAGAAATTTTGGTTTGTTATGGTAATTAAGTAGCATGTCGGGATTAGCTTGAGATTTTTGTTTAGACTTAAATAATTTCAAGTGATTTTGTTCTGCTTAGCATAACAATTGAATGGCAAGGTTTTTTTAATAATTTGAAGTTGTCGAAAAGAGCAACACTTGCCGCTGGGAGTATGTAGAGTACTTGACATTCCAATGGAGTTTTTACAAGATTGTAGAAGGTTAAAATATTTTGTGGTTATTAACATAAATATGAGGAACAGACGTACAGAGTAATTATGAATTATATAATTTTATTTCGCTTATAAGCGGTAATCAGAAGAAGCAATGGCCGAAGAAATCGACGGATGAGGTAGATTCTTTCATTCTGCCTGATGCGAATGCACATTGTCTCCATAAATATTCGGATATGGTTTTTGATACATAAAACGATTTGATCTTGTTTCAAGAACAAATTGTTTTTGATAAAAACTATTTTTCTGGAACGAATTGTTCTTGATACATGAACGAAAAGTTCTTGATATAGGCATACTGTTAATCTTTAATGAAGTAAACAGAACAAATATTTTTTAATACAAGAACGCAAGGTTCTTTGCAGAGGATTAAATGGTTCTTGTTACATAAAGCGATTTAGTATTGTTTCAAGAGCAAATTTTTGTTGATGAAACAATTTTTCTTGATGTGAAAACGATTCGTTTTTTGGTACAAAATGGAACAGTTCTTGATTCAAGATTGAACAAGAGGGAACAGTTTTAGATACAAAAAGAAACAGTTTGTGATACAAGAATGAGAATTTCTTGATACAAGGACGAACAGTTCTTGATACAAATATATCCAGTTCTTTATACAAGCATGAACAGTTCTTAATACAAGAACGAACAGTTCTTGATACAAGAATTAACAGTTTTTAATACAAGCATGAACAGTTCATGATACAATAATGAAAAGTTCTTGACATAAGAACGAACAGTTCTTGATACAAGGACCAATAGTTCTTGATACAAGACCGAAGAGTTTCTTGATACAAGAACGAAAAGTTCTTGATACAAGAACGAACAGTTCTTGATACAAAAATGAACAGTTCTTAATACAAGAACGAACAGTTCTTGATACAAGAATTAACAGTTCTTAAAACAAGCATGAACAGTTCATGATACAATAATGAAAAGTTCTTGATATAAGAACAAACAGTTCTTGACATAAGGACCAATAGTTCTTTATATATGGACGAATAGTTCTTGATAAAACGACGAACAATTCCTAATATGTGGACGAACAGTTCTTGAATTCTTGAACTAAACCTCTGGTTGTATATACAAGAACGAACTGTTCTTGATATGAGAAAAATTGTTTTTAATACAGGAACGATTAAAGGGCGAACAGTTTCTTGGTACAAAACATGAACTAAAACGAATTGCTCACGATATATGAACGAGTTATGAGACTCGTTGTTAAAAGTATCTTAATCTGTTTGAAATCATTTGAGACACCTCTTTATCTCTCTATATGAAGCGTATTAAAAATTTCAAGATCAATATCGTTTATATCATCACAGCAATCTTTTAATTACGAATTGCATTGACTTATGCCAAGTTTACTATTTGCAACTACTATATGGGTTTCTACACTAACTATAAAGTAACTGTCAGTTAAAATACTCATCTAAAAAAAAACTTTTACGTTTGTCACTTTAAGTGCTAAATTGTGTGTTTGTTTTTTTTTTTTTTAATCTTTTTTTTTCGTTTTGAATATTTATTTAATTAAATGCCAATCGAAAGACGTAATTAAATAAAATCAACGTTGAACAACACAAAAACAAGATTTAACAATTTACAATTGAATTTACAATTGATTTTTATGAATTGGATTTTAGTTTATAGCATTTGAATTTAGTTATTTAGTTAGTCAGGCTTTTCTGTAATTTGTTGTTTCTTGTTATTTTTTATAAGAGTTCATTTAGATTTGCATTTTTGAAATATAATTGAATTGGTTAAAGTTGATTTGTTTAGAATACTTTGAACTGTTTTGAAGTGGTTTAGAATAATTTATATATTTTTTTAAGTATCTTAAAAAAAAAGTATCTTAAAAAAAGTATCTTAAAAAATTATCTTAAAAAAGTATCTTAAAAAAAAAAAAAAGTATTTTAATAAAGTATCTTAAAAAAGTATCTTAAAAAAGTATCTTAAAAAAGTATCTTAAAAAAGTATCTTAAAAAAAGTATCTTAAAAAATATAACTGCTCCATAAATGTATCTTTTTAATTAGAGCCAATTGCAACGTTGACATTTTATTCCCCTAGTGAACTGGTTTTTAGCATTTATATTTTACCCAAGGGATAAAACTAATATATTTATTCTAAATTTAATATATTGCAATACATTTTAAAAATAATTTATGCTAAAGTAAATTTATTGCTGCTATATGAAGTAACTGCATAAATCAAACTAAGCCGTTCATTCATACATTGAAAAATTGCAAAGTGTCGCAAGAAATATATGGCACCACATGGGATTTTATTAATTAAATAAAAAATGTAAAATAAAATAATTTTTTTTTTTAATTACGTACAAGCAGCTTGCATAAAATTGCCATTAAAACAATTAATCAAAAAAAATTGAAAAAAATTAATTAATCGACAAAGTGTTTTGCGTTTGAAATGGACAATAATACTAAAAAATCTATGAAATGGAATATATGTGTAGGATGTTGCATATGAAGGTCACAAGTTCTTACCTAGTTATTTACTATTCAAACACACTGTATCTATAGCTGAGTACTTTAAATGTATGCAAAATTACAATTAATTATTTAAGCAGGTTCTGATCTGACACTTGCGAGAGAACTTTTATTATTCGATTTATCAGAGACATGCAATCGAAACGTGGCTTTAGATATTAGCAGCATCAGGCATATTAAATCGCTTTGCCTGTTTGCATTTCATGCAAGAATTTCGAATTTGCCAATATCCATTCATTTATGCTTAATTATAGACAATCAATCGCATCGAGTCTCGAAACATTGATTCATGTGCATAGACCGACTCTCAGTCTTTAAGAGTGACGCTGGAAATTGCCAATCAGCTGTAGTTTTTTTTTTTTTTAATTACAATAATTTCTCATGGTAAATTTCATGCAAAAAAAAAAAAAAAATGCCAAATGATTTTTTGTAGAAAAAGTAGTTCAAAGCCTTTCGGTGGTCAGCAGCTCCATTGCTATAGGCAGTCAGGCAAAAGTTGTTTTGGATTTTATGTTCATTGGATGCCTTCAAGTTTTTTTCATTTGAAATCGTTATACAGATACATTTTTTTGGTTTTGTTTTTTTGTTTGTTTGTCTGTGATTTTTTCAGTTGTGAACTTCAGTAAAGTTTTTTTTGTTCGAATTTCACTGCCCGAAATGCTTGGAGTTTAGTTGAATAAAAAACGTATCTTCGAATTTTCGGGAGACCCCAAAATCTGTATTCATATTTTTTCAGTATTGGGACTATATAACACGAGCCGAATTTTATTTTTTGACCAGATTTTGAAAGATAAAAATTAGAGCTTTCGAACAGTGTGTATAGTGTTATGATATTTTAGATCCTATCTGTTATTTTTGGGTCGTGTTTAAGTCTAAAGCAGTCCATTAAATTCTAAAAAATTTAATTCAAGATTTACCATCTCCATTTTAAATTTCTCTTAAATGTCATTAATTTATTATCAGAGTGACGTGTTTTAGATGTGGCCATTAAATTAAATTTTTCTTTGCTAGCTGATTTTTAAAATTAGATTATGGGTTAAGTTAAAATCCCAAAAAATTTTAAAAAAATTTTCCCCAAAACCTGCTGATTAATTGAATATTTTACCATGTTTTAAAGTAAGTATTCAAAGTTTTTTACCATTTTCAGGTCAACAAATTTTTCCAATCAGAAATATTTATTTATAAAATTTCTTCAAAATTTCTTAGTAAAAATTCTCCCACGTTGCTTATTAAAATTGTTCGTCATCGTAGCACTAATCAGACCAAAAAAAATATACAAATCATTATGAAAACAATGATTCTTATGTTTGAAAGTGTGCAAAAAAATTTGCTAGCTACAAAAATGGTAAAAGATTTCATGTGACAACAGTAATTTTGCGCAAATGTGACATGAAAAAAATATAAAATAAAATAAGCACAGAAATGGTTAGAATTAGTTTTGCAGATCATTGACACTCTTAAATGACATACATTTCAAGTATATAAAATGACTTAATGACTTAATATTGTCAAAAGTTTTGGTGTTTTTTTTTTGTTTAAGTCGAAAAACTAAATTTTTCTTTTTTAGGTACAAAATAATTTCGGAGTTATGTAGCGAAGATTTTAGCTGGCAGATCTATCTTGGCCTTCATTTTGCACTTTCATCCAGTTAAAATGTCTCAGTCAGCTATTCGAATTCTTATTCTTCAATACCCCAAAATCATTCCATAAGTTTTATCGAAAATTTCGCGCGTGGCGACCCCTTTTTTTTGCAAATTAAACTTTCGCATTACTTTTGCTGGAAATCGATAATCACTTCTTAACCATTGAAATTAATGTTGCAGACACTCTCCATGGTTTCGGTAATAATTAAAAAAAAAAAAAAAATTTTCTTCAAAAATTCAAAACGTTTTCATTTTGCAAAATAGTTTAGATACTTAGATACATTTTATTTAGTTAATTAACGTCTTTATTCATCAAAAAAATAAAAAAAAAACTCTCACCCACAGTGATTAATTATAAAATCATATAATTTATCATAACTTTATTTTCAAAAGAAATAATAAAACTTAAACGATTTTTGATTAAATATTTTTTTTTTTTTGTGAAAGTATCTGTTAATGCAAAGAAATCTATCTTTCTATCTATAAATGTATCTACAGCATATTACATGTGCAAATCCGGCAAATATTAATAGTGTCGAAAGCATACAAAAAAAAAAATTGAAATTGAAATTATTATTAATGAAAAAAAAAATAGAAAATAATAATAAAAGCGAGTCACAGCATCTGCAAAAGAAGTAATAATTAAATAAGCTTAAAAATGCTATTTAATGCGATTAACAAGAAATAAAACAAGATAATAATTACAGCAAATACAACTCAATTAATTATGATTTTATGTTTGCAAATTTTTATTTGTTGTTGTGTCTCAAAAAAAAAAAAATTATTTTCAAAGAAGTTAATTAACATTAATCATTTGTATTATACGTGTTGTGGCTTTTTTAATGTAGAATGACACACGACAAATAATAAAATACTATAAAGGGAAACGTGAAGATGCTAAAAAATAAGAAAATAAATTTTAGTTTTAGAATACCGAAGATTTTGTGCTATTCTTATTAGTATAAAATCTGCGGACAGACGGACAAATTTATTTGTAGGCTGTATTTGAATAGAAAATTAGGAGAGATTTTATGGCGATTTAATATTTCTTTATCAATTAAAGCATTCATAGTGATTTTTAATTACTTTAAGTATTTTAAGGGTCATATGGGCAGACGATGGACAGGGACAGACGGACACATGAACAAACAGATACATATGTGGTATAAAATGTGCGGACAGACGGACAAATATATTTGAAGGCTGCTTATTAATTGAAAATTAGGAAAGATTTTATAAAGCTTAAATATTTGTTCATCATTTAAAGCCTTTACATGTGGACAGACGGGTAGACGGACATAAGGACACACGGACATATAGACAGACGGACATCTGGACAGACGGACATCTGGACAGACGGACATATGGACGGACTATACAAAGATACATTTCATGTGATCTCCGACATATAATCTCAAACGTTACAAACTTTATTTCAAAAGTTATATACTCTTCACCACAAAATATAACTAAAAAAATTACCAAAAAAATGCACAAAAAAATTCAACAAAATTCAAAAAAAAACCCGTTTACACAAGGTTTAAAAATATTTCACAAAAAATATTCAACAAAATTCCGAGAAAAAAAAAAAAAACTTTTTATTCACAAAAAAAAAAAAAAAACAAAAAAAAAATAATAATAATGGTCATGGTCACTCTCACTGGCGCTTAACGCTTGAAGCAATTTTTTCACTAAGCTAAAAAAAATATAAAAAAAATATTTGCTATGAAAAAATATTTGATTTAATGAGCTCAGCTTTGGGGCATAAAACAAAAACGAAAAAAAAAAAAAAAAATTTTGCAAAAATAAAATTAAAAAAAAAAACGTCATACATCATAAAACCAAAGTTATGTATCGCTTATTTGATTATAATAAAAAAATAAAATAAATAGATAAATAAAAAAATATAATACAAAATGTAAATCGAGTTGGTTATATGTGAAACTTTATTTATTTATTTTTTTTTTTGCTATTTTTAAGTTGATTGAACTTTTAAATTAAATATCAAATATGAACAATAAAGCTTAGACCGCTGCTTGAAAAATTATGTTTGATCAATTTTGACATTAAAAAAAAAATATCTGATATTAAGTCACGCTTTAAAAAATTACATTTTTTTTTTCGTTTGTAATTAAATATGACATGCAAATGTGTTACTAAACGTATTTTTATATCTCTAATTTCGTATTTATGCGATATACCGGTGAACTTCAATTATGCGATACGTTTATGCGATACTATCGTTAGCTAAAGTACAATGAACTTGGAAGTCATTTTTTTTTTGCTCAAAAATATCTGGTCTAGTTCAAACTGATTGACGGGGGTTATGCACTCTAAACTTTGGTTTTCAAAGTCAGTTAATTGAAAAAGATTTTTTAAAAATAAAATAGTCCAAAAATGTAGTTTATTTTTAGGAAATAAATTCTCACCTGAATACAAATTTAAAAAAAGGTAAAAGTTTTGGAAGTAATGCTACTTGAATGGAACTAGAGTTTCATGATTTCTGTAGTAGCTGTAGGAAATGAGAAGGGGAAAGAAAAATAATAAAAATTCCTCCACCGTCTTTGCCGGTCATTTGGAGAAAAAGGTTTATTTCGTCTTCGTAAAGCTGTTGTCCGAGAGCTCTGGTCTAGCAATGTCTTTTTCCCTGTTGGAAACCGGAACTTATGAAATTATTTAGCAGAAGTCACAATCTTGTTTAAGGCAGAATTTTATGTTATGAATTTTATGTTGAGGCAAATTACAAGTTAGCTAACCTTTGGTACTCTTGAAGTACCTTTTGATGTTCATAAGTATATACCGAGCCAATAACGATTTTTTAGCTATTGCGTTCCTGTTTAAGACCCACTAGGCATAAGTATAAAGAGCTTTCAATTATGCTTGTTTCTTTTTTTTTTGTAGTAACGGAAAAAAATCGTTTAATCGAAAAAAATTTATATCAAATTTTAATACTCGAGATTAATTACCTAACAATATAAACAATCAATCATATGAATATGTAAATTTATTAATTAACTCATTAACTTCTTTGTTTTATTTTTACATTAGCTAGTCGCTTTGAAATTAAATCATTTTCTTTTACTTTTAAATGAAAAATTGGTTTATTTAAATATTACTTTATAACACTTAAAAATATCGATATCTTATCGATATATTTCAAATATCGATTTCTTGATATTTAATTTTTTTAATGCAAAGACAAATATTGATAATGATGTGGCAGTAAACACTTCTATGACAGTTTTAGCCAAGATCTAACGGACAATTTTTTTACTGATACTCGATACTTGTTGATTTTTTTAAATATCGAAAAGTATCGATACAATTTTAAAGTCTTTCCTACGAGTCCTCGTCTACATTCCTGATCTAGGAGTCGAGAGGTTCTTTAGATTTCCAGATGACTGCAGCGCATATCAAGCGAAAGTTATGACCATCCAAGAAGCTGTAAGATAAATAGAAGCTTACGCAACGCTGACTGAACAGGACCTTATCTACTTAAATAGCAAAGCTTCCCTTAAGGCTCTAGATTTCTGGCTGAGTAAGTTCAAAACTATCAATAAGTGCCGCAGATTCGTTAATGGAATGGCGCAGCACTGTCGAGCCCAACTCTTTTGGGTCTCGAGACACAGTAATATAGAGAATGGAGCAAACGAATAATTCAGAAAGTGCTCTACGACTCTGCGACATGCTTCAAGTAGCTCATCAATGAAAGAACCATTGAAGGTTCAAATAGAAAATGAACCAACCTTAAATTCTTGTGGTTTTTCTAAGAAAACTTGGACTTGTGTCACCGGAAGAGAACTAGAAACGTGTTAAAAATTAGCACAGAGGCCATTGTCCCATAGGCAGACGCGCTATTTGAAATGAGAGGGTAACGACTAATAGAGGAGTGTCGGACATGTAATTGCTCCACGCTTTGTAGACGCTGATCTTAGTACTTAGGGAAATGCTTCCTAGAGTAGCTTTCTGTAATTTAATTTTTTTAAATTTGTGAGAACCTTGAGTTGGTTCTATAATTCTCGTCGGTTAAGGGTCTTTCTCGTCATAGATGAAATCTGTGTGGTATCACAGTAGCCCAAAATTTTGTGGATCTAAGTGTTATGTCGGTTCTTAGCCTAGCAAACAAAATCTAAATGAAACAGCTTCTGTATATAAGGTGCCTGGATAAGAAATCAGTATTATATGAAAGAAATAATATACAATACCAAATAGAAACATTTTGTTTATATCCTAAATATCATTTTTTGCTTCCATTAAAAAAAAAATAAGAAAAAATAAGCAGGAAATGATTTCGATGCATGTAAATTTTTTTTTTTGTCTTCCGCTGTTTATACAAGTAGATAAGTTTTTGCTGCTTGTTTATTTTTTTTTTACGTTTTTGAATTTTTTTTCAAATCTAATTCAAGAGGCGGTTTATAAAGCGTAAAACAAAAAACTGAACAACTGAACTGAATTTGTACAAGAAACAAATGCTACACCGCACCACACCATATGTATGCAACATGCAACATTAAGTGTTGCACTTAAATTGAATTAAGAGTGCGAAAAAAAACCACAAAAATAAATAAAAATTAAACAGAAAACAAAAGTGCAAAGGCAGAAAATTACACACATCACATTTGCCTGAACGGAATAACATATTTTTCGCGCCTGCTTTACTTTAAAACACAACTTCACTCGGCTTTTCCCGGGTTATTTGCTTCGTTACGCTTAAGTAAATATAATATTCGAGACGCTAAATGCTTAAACAAAATGCGTAGGCTGATCGATGTTGCACGCAATTCAGCATTTCAGCATTTCAGCAGTTTGTTGCACTCTTTTAATATTGTATTTTATGTTAATGCTTATTGGATCATTGGGGGCTCAGATACAACATTGATCTGAAATGACCCTCTTCTTCTGCTTTATAACGTTCTGCAACATTTGCAACGCATGCGTAAATTTGTGTGTGTAAATAAAGTCAAACCACAAATAATATTGCAACATTTTTTGCTGTTTTTAATTTAGTATTGTTTCGATTGTTGTTGTTTTTTTTATTTGCAGAACATGTGCAAAGTTGGTTTTTGAAATAAATGGAAGAGGGCGGTTTAATTAAGAGTTTGGTGAAATTATAATAAAAAAATGTTGCAAATTTTTTGTTCCAAATTTTTTGTTGCAAATTTTTTTGTTATAAATTTTTTGTTACAAATTTTTTGTTGCAAATTTTTTGTTGCAAATTTTTTGTTGTAAATTTTTTGTTGTAAATATTTTGTTTTAAATTTTTTGCTGTAAATTTTTTTGTTGTAATTTTTTTGTTTAAAATTTTTAGTTGTAAAATTTTTTGTTGTAAATTTTTTGTTGTAAATTTTTTGTTTCAAATTTTTAGTTGTAAATTTTTTGCTGGAAATTTTTTGGTTTAATTTTTGTTCAAAATTTTTAGTTGTAAATTTTTTTGTAGTACATTTTTTTTTGTAAATTTTTTTTTGTAAATTTTTTGTTGTATATTTTTTGTTGTAAATTTTTTGTTGTAAATTTTTTGTTGTAAATTTTTTTGTTGTAAATTTTTTGTTGTATATTTTTTGTTGTAAATTTTTTGTTGTAAATTTTTTGTTGCTAATTTTTATTTGCAAATTTTTTGTTGTAAATTTTTTTGTTGTATAATTTTTTGTTGTAAATTTTTTGATGAAATTTGTTGTAAATTATTTGTTGTTAGTTTTTTGTTGTAAATTTTTAGTTTTACATTTTTTTGTTTTGATTATTTGTAAATTTCTTTTTTTTTTGTTGCAAATTTTTTGTTTCAAATTTTTTGTTGTAAATTTTTTGTTGTAAATTTTTTGTTGTAAATTTTTTGTTGGAAATATTTTGTTGCAAATTATTTGCTGTAAATTTTTAGTTATAAATTTTTTGTTGTCAAATTTGTTATTGTAAAATTTTGTTGCAAATTTTTTGTTGTAAATTTTTTGTTGCAAATTTTTTGTTACAAATTTTTTGTTACAAATTTTTTGTTTGAAATTTTTTTTATAAATTTTTTGTTACAAATTTTTTGTTGTAAATATTTTCTTGTAAATTTTTTTTGTTCTACATTTTTTTGTAAATTTTTTGTTGTAATTTTTTTTGTTGTAAATTTTTTGTTGTAAATATTTCGTTGTCAAATTTGTTATTGAAAAATTTTGTTGCAAAGTTTTTGTTGTAAATTTTTTGTTGTAAATTTTTTGTTGGAAATTTTTTTGTTGCAAATTTTTTTCTTGTTATAAATTTGTTGTCCTAAATTTTACTATTTCTGTTGATAGTTTTTGACAATTTTGTCAAACATTTTTGGTCTTCTTTAATTAAAATTTTTTTTCGAGAAATTTGTTGGTAATTTTTTGTAATTTAGTTCAAGCTACTTCTTCTTTGCTATCAAGGTCAACGGGGTTTATCTTGTTGTGTGTTACTTCTATGTTAATTATCCCATATGTCCATTACAGACTTACATAAATAAATAATTTCACAGTATCTGAAGATGCACATTCAAACTTTTAAGACAAACCTCGTCGAATAAGAAGATTTATTAAAAAAAAAATACGCATGCAAAACTTAAATTAGCAAAAACATTCAATTTCATTTCATTTCGTTTATTTTTTGATGCCAAATTACTTCTTATGCCGAAATTAAATTGAGGCATGGCATGTGTTTATGTGTACAAATGAAGTGTGTAGGTTAGTTTCTTTTCTTCGTTTTTTTTTTTTTTTTTTGGGGTTTTTGTTTTCGAAAATTTATTTTCTGCCAAACTAATTTTGCATGCAAAGCATAAACATGAAATACGACAATAACGACGACAAATGACACCCCGAAATAAAAAAAAAATTATAAATAAAAAAAAAATTATAAATAAACGTGGGTGGTTTTGTAAATGATAATGAAAATTTTTTAAAGATTAAAATTGATTTTATTTTAAAGAAAATTCTATTCTTTCTATTTTTTTTAGATTCTTTTTGTCATATTTGCAACTGAAAAATTTGTTATAAATGGTAAGTACAATAAACTCTAAAACTATCTCAAACCACCCACGCTGAAATTAGTATCTTGCAGACAATTTTTTCGTTTTTTTAATAACAAAGATCAAATGTTTTGTTTTTATTTTTATTTTTGTTATTTATAAAAACTGTCACATAACACGCCACATAAGCATAAACTCTTGAACACACTCAAGCACATTTGAAGATACAGATACTTTATCTAAGTATGTATATATCCATTCATATATGTAGTTGAGAAGATGGTTATGGTCTCGCATATTGCGCAGATATAAAATTTATGTGACAACAAATGTTTGCATTTGAGTCTGGTGCGTTTTGGTTGATTTTAGCTTAACTTAACTCAACTCAATACGAATGCAAAGTGTTGGACACATTTCTTTAAATTAATGTTGACACTTGTTTGCCTGTCTGTCTGTCTGTCCGTTTGTTTTAGCGTACGACAATGCGTGTCTCTGTGGAATTTGCAATAAGCTGAAAGAAAAAAAAAATATAGCGAGAGATACTTCAATAAGAAAAAAATAAATAAAAACAAACTTTAGCTGAAATTTGAACTGCTGCCCAAAAGCTTAGATCGATATATTTTGTGTGTATCATCTCTCATATTCTGAAATTCAAGGCAGCTCAAGGTTAAACCTTAGTCAAGCCCACATAATGAAGAACATATCTAGCGAGTATTTTTTTTTGTTTTGTTTTTTTGGGCAAACAGGCAGGCAGTTTTAATTTTGATGCGGGTTTTTGTTTGTAATTTTTTTTTTGTTATTTTGTTAAAGGTATTTCTTTATTTTTGAAGAATCTTTTTTAGTATACACTATACTTAGAGTATTATATTTTTAACATAGAGTTTGTGACGTATAAAATAAGAAGACAGTTTACATATTCTTTATTAGCACCATTAGATGTATCGATCTAATTTATTTTTATAAATATTTTTTAAATGTCGACAATTCTCTTAAGTAGAACTGAACACTCCATCACAACAGAAGTAATGGAATCAGAAGTGCTGAAATTGGGTTTACTTAAACTATTTGTACTGATGGCTCTAAATGTAATAATCTGCTCAGAGTCACCCAGCTGCATAACAGGAAGTGTCTTTAAATTATTAACGAAAAGTCTAAATGATCGCGAGACACCGGAACCCATATCGCGGGAATATTTTAAAATATAGGGGATGAAGGGTATCATGAGGTACTTCAAAATTAGTGGACTGAGGAGAATACTAGTCTAAACATGACATTCTTGAATATGAAAATTAATTTTGGTGCCATATAAAATGACTGTCTCATTTATACCAGATTGGGAAAGTTTTTTTGATTATCTCACGTAAAATTCATATGGAATTTAGTGTTTCTAGGATATTTAATAAAATAAAAAGAAAATCAAATATTTAGTCCCCAAGATAACCAATTTCAGACAGCAAGCTAACGGACAGACGGACATTGCTTTTTTGACTAAGCTTTTAGATGCTGATCAAGAATATATAATCTTTTTGGGGACTAATATGCCTTAAAATGCATAGCCATATAAATCGGGTACTGGACATAAAAAGGTTGAAATAAATTCTACATCCACGGGGTAAATTCGAAAAAAAAACCTGGGATGGGCGGGATCAAGACCGAAAATATTGGCCATCGGTATGGGGTGAACGTTATCAAATAATTATTTCCGCACCTAATTCCAATTGCAATAAATTATCTGGATGCCAAAGCATAGTAATATTGACGAAAAACTATAAAGCAGATAAATTTGCGACCCTGGTTACAGCTGCCTGACTTTATTTGAAAGAATTTAGTCCAGTTTGCTTTTTTTAAGAGCAGACAGCTCATTAAAGTAAACAACTTTTTTCTTTCAACAGAAACAAGTCCATCTTCAGTTTTCAAATCGCTAGTTCCAAGTAATTTGTGAAAAGTCTTTATAATTTTTATAAAAAAAAAATATGAGAAGAGTAGGGCTCCCATAAAATGATTTTTGTAAAGAGCACAAATTTCTATTATTTCTTGATTTGGAGTTGCACTGTTGTAAATTTTTTTTTTGGGATTACTATCGAATGTTCAAACAAAAATTTGGAAAACAGTCAGAAGAGTAGGACACGGTTTTCTTTCTTAAGAATTTTATTCAAATAATTTTTTTTTATTTAGAAGTAAAGACGAGCTTAATCCCATTTGTACTTTTTATAACCATTTTTGACATACCAGTACCTATTTCTAGAACACTGCTATGTTCTTCACAACTTTCCAGATCATATGGCGATACTATAGGTCAATCTTTTTCGTTTTAGTAGTGCAAAGTGTTTGGGTGTACATCCGTCTTTCTGTTCATCGGTCTCAAAGCCAAATAATTTCGTCCGTAGATTCCTCCATTTCTTTTCTTCAGCTGCCCATAAGTTCTTTCCATCAGTTTGAAGTGTATTACAGCTTTTATTCGACACAATATAAATTTTATTCTGTTTTTTTTTTATAATTTTTTTTTAAAGTTTAATAAATCTTCTTTCATTTTTACTTCAATTTTATTTTTCTTTTTTTTGAGTTGCCACATGCAGTTTAATCAGTTGAAGCAATGCTGCTGATATTTGCTGCTGTTTCAATTCTAAATAAATAAATTCAATTCTAACGACTTTGTTCACAAATGTTTTCTTGTTTTTGTTTTTATTTTGATACTTAATATGGCTATCAGATGCAGAAGATGATGATGATGTTTCTTGTTTTGGTTTTTCTCTTCATATTTTATTTATCTTGAGCTGGATTTGTGCAAAATGTCGCTTTGGCTTAGCGTAGACAATCCCCTATTTTTTTTTTTTTTTTTTTTACTGACCACATGTAGCGCTTGTTGTACTCAAAGCACTCTTTTTTTTTCGCTGTTAGAAGCGGCAACAGTGGCTAAAAGACAGCCTCCAAATAGTCAGCGGCTTGTTGTGTCTTTGCGTTCATCTAATCGCAGCGAGATCAGTTTTTTTCGCATTTTCTCTTATTATGTTTCGAGTTAGTACAGCAAAAATTAGTATGTCCCTCCGTCTGTACATAGAGACAAGAACTGCTCACTGCTTATTCTAGTAGCTTTCTATATTTTTTTTTTTTTTTTTGTTAAGGAAGTGAGAGTGTTGTATGTACCAATTAAAAATAATTTGTTTAGCTTGTACAAGTTGCATGTAGACACCAAAAAAAAAAAAGGGAAAAAAAAATATCATAAAAAATTAATGAAGTTATACAAAGTTGTAAATTTAAATGACTGATAACGAACAAAAAAGTTGAAACATAGAAAAAAGAAACTTTAGATAGGATCTGGGCGAATGTTTTAATGGTTTTTATAAACTAATTTTTTTTTATTTTGATTAAATACATGTAGCGGATTAAATATTTGTTTTAATTCTAAATTTCAATACAAAAACTCAAAAATGGGCGATAGGTTTATATGGGGGCTATACCTAAAAATGGGCGCTGCACCTTGATTCTTAAATTAGCAAACTGCCTAGGATCAAAAAAGTACGTAGATTATATTTAAAAATTTGAGGTCAATATGACGCGTATAAACTACAATGCGTACAAAAAGAAGGAGAATTTTCTAAATATATGAACTAATGGGGTGCGTTTGCATGGGGTGCTTTTTCTTATAGTTGGCAGGACTCTTAATAACATCTGGGCCAAATTTCATGTCAATGTTTACCAAGCTTACCAAGAGTGCATTTATTCGATAATAATCTTTTTCAATGTCTGATTTAATTGAGCAGAGAAGTGTCATCATATTTTGTTTTCTGAATGGAATAAATGGAATAAAAACGTTGAAGAAGGCTTACGGGGGCCGAGCTCTACCAAAATCAACAACATTTGATTGGTAAAAATTGTTCAAAAGAAGGTTGAGAACGTGTTGAAGACGAAGAACGCCCTGATCGACCATCAACCTCAACGGACAGCCATCAAAATTCAAAAGAACGGTTGCACAGCGTCGATTAACTATAAGAGACATTGCTGACGAAATTGGCGTATCGAAAGGATCAATTAATACCATTTGGAATAATGTTTTGGGCCTCAAACAGTAGTCTCGATTGGTACTCAAAAATGGTGTATTTTCTTGGAAAACAGCGTCGATTCTTCGTGACTTTTTCTCCAGCAACCACCGTTTTCGCCTGATTTGGCTCCGTGTGTCTTCTGGGTATTTCCAAAACTCAAGAGACCACTCCGGGGAACGCGTCTTAAATCGATTGAGGAGATAAAAGCTGAATCGAAGAAGGCGCTGATGGCTATACCAGAAAGGGACTGTTTGTCATGTTTCGAGGATTGGAAAAACGTTGGTATAAGTGTATTTTATCGGGAGGGGATTACTTTGAAGGGGATGGAATGGATTTACAATAACCTTAGATACTTATGTTTACCAAGTCCATTTAAAAAAAAAAAAAATTGTTTCAAAATAGAACCAGCAGTTTTGATTATTATTCTTCTTGCTGATAAAATACCAAGGCACCGATGGCAATAGTGCTCTACTGATTGTCGTTTCTTTCCGAGTGTTGTTATTGTTTTTCTCTGAAAGACAAAACTTTCAGTTTGTCATCGAAAAACTTATAATTTTAATATTTGCTTACCTTGTCCCATGAGAGAGGCTTTGGCTCCATCTTGAACGATATGAATAACAGAAAAGTTGACAACATCAATTTGCATAAATATATGAAACGGCTGTCTTCGTACAACCATTGGTGTTAGACGTGATGTTACTGGGCATCACAGAATGTACGAAGCATTTCTTGTTGGTGATGGTAATACATATTAATATATGATATACATATTCCCACCACCAACAAAAATTGCTCTATAGCGTTGTGTGATTGCACATTTAAATTTACGAATAAGTTTTCACAAAAATAGTTAACAGTTATATCGGAAGGAGGCTCAGTTTTGAAGAACTTTTTCCTTTTCTCACTGAACGTTGGCGTTGTAATGCATTCATATATTTCATCACGACGCCAACGATCAGCGGGAAAAAAAAAACATTACACACACATCAACTTTAGCCATTTTTCGTTTTTTTTATAAAATATAATATTTGTTTTCCCAAATACCGAATCGAAAACACGATATTTGACAAATTAATGGCAAAGTGAACTTGATTTGGACTGATTTATTTTTTACTTAGTTAAAATAATGAAAAGTAAAGCAAAGTTTTCTTTATAAGTCTAAACGGACCACTAAGGATGTGCAAGGGCCATACTTGAAAATGGGCGGGGGTAAAAAACATCTGTCCATCTGCATTGCTGTCTGAGGTATGAAAATAATTATCTTCAGTAGACTGTTAGAGATAGGCCCACTATATTTGAAACTCAGATGCTCCTTAGCCGTTTTTCTCTAGTCCCATTAGATTCATTCAGAAAAAATAAGTGTTTCATACAAAAACTCGAAAATGAACCGTAAGTTTGTATGGGGGCTATAGCGTAGCACCTTGGATTTGACATTGGATGACATAAGAAGTGTTTTTACCAAATTTTGAGTAAATACATATATTCATAAATAATTTCTATTTTCATACAAAAATTCGAAAATGGGGGGGTAGATTTGTATGGGGGCTATTTCTAAAAATGGGCGTGGCACCTTGATTCTGACATACAAACTGCTTATGAATCAAAAAAAAGCTTAAGTAAAACGCATTTCAACAGACGGACAGACAGATGGACATGGCTAAATCGATTCGTCTCGTCGAGCTGATATATACTTTATGGGGTCTCCGATGCCTCCTTTAATGCGTTACAAACTTTTCGACAAACTGATAATACTCTTCACAGAATCTAATTTTTAGTCTCTGAGTTAATCGGCGAAGCACGGTTTTCCGAACACGGACAGACGGACAAAGCTAGCTATGCTGATTAAGAATATAAAAAATATATATTTTTTTTTCCTATTACATACATCTTTTTCGCTACTTGTTCATGGCATAAAAAATCGATTTGTAGTTTTGCAATAAAAAGGTTAAAAAAATTTCAGGATTTAAGAACACACCGATTTCATTTCGATAGTTTTGGTTTTGCTTAACTTATTTGGGAATATTTTTCGATAGCACAGTTTTTAAACTTTGGCATTCAAATCCTTTACAACGGCAACAAAATCATAAGCAATTCAATACAATTCTGAAAAAAAATTTAAAAAAATTGAAAACTAGAACACACTCAAATAAAATTTCTTTGGTGGTTTATCACTAAGCAATATGTTTCATAATTTTGCCAGTTTTCTGTGCTTCTTTTCAAAAAAATTATCAATACTGTAAATCTTCACACCATGTTTTTTTGGAGCTTATCGAAAAATTTTTAAAAGAGCACCCAAACTTGTAATTAATGTTTTCATTATTTCTTTATTTTTTTTAACTTAATGCTAAATGTGAAAAGTAAGGTCATATTGTAAAAATTTAATATGACATGATTTACTTTTGACCCTGAAGGTCTAGGTAAACGATTGCAAAGCATTAAAATGCGAACTTTTTAAAATTTATTTAAGGTAAAAAAAAAAAAAAACGAGTAATAATGTAAATAAAATGTCTTACATAAAAAATAAAATAAGTTATATATTTTATTTTATTTCCATTTTTTATTGTAAGTGAAGTGACTGATGTGGCTCATTTCCGTATATGGCGTAGTTGCCCTAACGAAGGTGTTGCTTTAATGTAAACTTTAAGTAACTAACAAACATTTATTTTTTTTTATTACAAACTTAAAGTAGGTAAGAGATATGTAAATCTTATTTTTAGTAATTTATGTGGGCAAATAAAGTACACAAATAGTAAATCAGTTGAATGACCATGGCCCATGCGCCGCTGCCTCTGCAAAACGTATAAAATGCGTGCAAGTTTTCAGTTCATTTGGCTTTTGAGTAACTCTTTTACAACTTGGTAGTCAGCAGCCCACTTTGATTTTGTAACTAAAAGAAATATTATCTATAAAAAAAAAAAAAAAAATAGTAAAGAAATGCAAAGCAAAGTTATAAAAATTACATTGACAGCAACAACAGCAGCAGCAGCAAATTCAATGAAATATAATACGCCTGCGAGTAGCTCAATACGACGCTCACTTTTAACAATGCAAAAAATGTATCTTTTTTTATGCTGGCTGCTATTCAAGTGGAACTCATCGTAGTTTTCAACTTCAGTTTACATTAAGTGCAAAACATTCACAATAAATTCCAATCACACGCATATCGCTTGGATTTTTTTTTATTTTTTTTTATTATTTATAAATGAAGAAATAAAAATCAAGTTAATTTTCAGATTTAACTGATTTTAAATTAAACAATTTAGGTGCAAAAGTATTAATAGAATTTTTATCAGCATAAATAAAAACGTATTGCAAAATGATATGAGGCATTAACATTTTGTTTATAAAAGCAACCAAAGAAATGACCAATGTTTATGTCTATTAATTTGTGGTAATCAATTTTCGCCAGACAAAATCGATACCTCTTTTGGGATGGGTGCGGAATACCGGGTGCAATGGAATCTACGGGACAGTTGTTCAATATGTTGCAATGTACTGAATCGGAAAAGAAATTTAATATTGTCTGGCAAAACAGTATATTGGTCCAATCTCGACTTTCCCGATAAAAACATTTAAAAACTACTTCCAGTTCATAAGAGGAGCGGACGACGCAAAAAGCTATTTCTACTCAGCTTCCCAGCCGCTCAAAAAATGTTTATACTTTATGGTATTTATTCTGTTTTCTTATGTCTGACTGTCCGTCCGTCTGTTTGTCTGTCTATCTATCTGTCTGTCCTGCTGTCTACCGTATGAGAGAAATTATCTCGGAGACTATAAGAGATAGGGCCACCATATTTGAAATTTAGACTCTCCAGAGCAGTCAAGTATTCACTTGCATTTAACCTTTAGGGGGTACCCCCCATTTTAACCTGTCATAAAAACATCATTGTTTTTTATTCTAAAATTTAAGTATAAATTATGTCTAAGATAGTCCCAATAAAATATCCCAATATGGGTAGGACCAACAAAATTTTAGGTATAGCCCCCATACAAATGTACCCCAAAATTTTGGGTTTTTTCATAAAACGTCATTGTTTTTTATTCTAGGAAGTTTAAATTTAGTATAAATTATGAGTCTAAGATAGTCCCAGTAAAATATCCCAATATACCTAGGTAGGTCCAACAAAGTTTAAGATATAGCCCCATACAATGATATACCCGATTTTTTAAGTCTTTGTATGAAAATTCAATTCAATGAGGTATTGTAGTAAAATAGAACCGATCTTAAAGTTCATAAAGGTTGGGTACAGGGTATCTTGCAGTCGAGCATACTCAGCGTTCTTTCTTGTTTTAATACCAAAAACCCAAAAGTGCACAGTAAAGTTCATGAATAAATTTAAATTTTAAGAGTTTAAGATTTTAATTTAATCAATTCTCTGGTGGTAATCGGGACCCGCGAAAATGCCGCCCGATGTCCATCACTAATAAAAATTTTCGATGTCACATCTCCAACCTTGACATTGCTTTATCGGCCTTCACTCATCTTTACTGGTTACATCGGATCCTTCTTTTGTAGCTGCTTTTGTCTTTTACGTTCATAGCAAAAGAATTGGACCAGCTAGCACTATGAGTTTTGGCACCCTAGTTCATGCTGTGCCTTTTCTTCCATTGAGCGTTGTTTTTTCTCTTTTTCTCCTGCCTAAAACTAGGGCTGATAGGGATTTCATTTCTTCAGTTTCTCTCCTTTCTTTCAAAGACATTGCTGCCTTCCTTGATGGCTAGGAGTGATGCTTCTTTAAAATACGTAATTCTTATACGAGATCTCATTAGAAGCTACATTCCCTTCCACCTGAACTGTCTTTGGCTAATCCACGACAGTGTCCCTGGCAACTGTTCGCATTGTACTAGTTAAACCAACATGGTTGGTCTCAGACTAAACACTTTGATTATTCCAGGAGATCAGTCTGCCCGCAACTACTATTTTGATAGGAACAGTTTCCTTACAGATTTTTTTTTTTTAAAGGAGCTCCGGGATTACTGATTCGATTTCTTTGTATTGATATACTATTTTTTAGGTATTGAGTTTGTAGATGGTCCCACGAGTTTCCACTGAGAGCCACAATGCCCAGGAAAATGTTGGTTGGAACAGACGTTCGATACTCATCTGAGCTCTCCGTTAATAACATGGATATTTTTTTATTTATTGAGTATCGTTTTTTTTTTACCATTTTTTGTCCCAAATTTTTTTTCCAAATTATACTCGATAAATTTATAAACAGTTTCTGAACCATTAATCTGATGGCAAAATTTTATTCAGATGGTTGATAGAGAATATAATGATAATCACGATGATCAAACCATCTGAACCATTGATATAGGCACTTGGGAAACAAAAATACTAAAACAAATTAGCAATCGCAAAAAAAATAGTGGAACTCATTATTATGCAACATGTTATTGACCCTTAACTTAAAATAAATTAATCATGGTTACAATAATACTTACAAGAGTGCTTAAAGCAAAATCCATAAAAGTAGCCAAAAAATATAGATGCGCGCTGTAAAAGGTAAACCACACCCAACTAAAAAAAAAACAAAAGCATAAATTACAAACAATCAATCAAATTCATTATTTTTTATATAGAAAATTTTGTTATAAATAATAAATCAAAAAAAAAAAAAGTTAGAGAGAGCTTATTGCCATAAAGAAGCAAAAAAAATCCTAAAGTATTAAAATGCTGCACTCATTTTAAGAATTTTTATTCAATACAAAACGGATGTTACTTGAGCAAGAATAAAGCGTTTTATATTCTAAGACAATGAAAAAAAAAATCTTTACGCTTGGACCAAGCCATTGGCATTTTATATAAATTTTTCTGGCGGTTTTGATTTATTTTCTGATTTTTGAAGTTTTTTTTTTTTTTTTTTGCAGCTCACGTTTTCGTAGAAATCAAAATAAAAATAAAAAAAGAAGAAAATAAAAAAAATAAATAAAAACAAAAACAGACTTCAAACGACCTTCAAATGGTCATCTGCGGCTTTAAAAAATATTTTTTATATACAAATACAAATTTGTATATAAAGATCGACACACGATCACGCCACTTCATATGCCACTAGAGGCTGCTTTTGGTTGATGTTGTTGTTGTTGTTGCTGCTCTTGGTTGCCACTTTGCGTAGAAACTTGCTAAGTGAAACACTTAACAAAAAAAAAATCTGGTTTCGCTTAATAAGATATATAATGTTGCTAAGAAAAAATGTTGCTAAGAAAAATGTTGCTAAGAAAAATGTTGCTAAGAAAATATTGCTAAGAAAAATGTTGCTAAGAAAAATGATGCTTAGAAAAATTTTGCTAAAAAAAATATTGCTTGAAAAATGTTGTACAATTTTTAAATGAAAAAATGTTTCAAAGTAAAATGTTGCTAGAAAAAATGTTGCTAAGAAAAATGTTGCTAAGAAAAATATTGCATAAAAAATGTTGCTACAAAAATGTTGCTAAAGTTTTGCAATGAAAAATAAGCTTAAATATTGCTGCTATAATTTCTGTGATCAAATGTTGCTAAAAAAAATATGTGCTGCAAGCGTCATGCTGCTACGTTGCTGTTTTATACAGTTTACGCCTTTTGAACTTGAAAAGAAATATTGCGAAAAAATAAAACAAAACAAATTTCAAAAAAAAAAAAAAAAAAAAAAACAAAAAAAAAAAAATCTCAGTAACATATTTTATGCATCCGCAGTTTGCTCTTCGACTTGAGCCAAGCTTTTATAACAACAACAAAAAAACGATCTACAACATCAAAACAACAGCATAAAAACATGGCAACAATAAAATACATTTTAAAGTTAAAGAAAACTTTAAAATAAACTTGCCATGCGGCATAAATGAAACTTTTGTACACTACACAAGCTTATGGTTTACATAAAATAAAAACAACGATACACTACAAATTATTTCAATACTAAAAAAAAGACAATAAATTTTTTGTAAGGCTTTAAAATTAAAATCCTTTACACTTCACAATATGTTTTAACATTTTTAATGAAAACTAGGTGAACTTTAGGTTTTTTTGCTTTTTGGCTTTAAAGTATTTTTTTCTTTTAGAATCGTTTTTTAAGTTTTTTTTTTTATTAAAGAGAATTTAACGTATTAAATAGTTCCATCATTAATAAAAGCGCGTCTTAGATTTTTGCAATAAAATGGTAAAAAGTATCGATACTAGTCACCTAGATTTTATTAAAAATATCTTTAATTTATGTTTTATGTCGTTTTGGTATTTTTTTATTTCAAATTAAAAACAAACTTTTTTATTCCTCATGACTGACATTAGGAACCACACCAACCTTCTATAATCTTACCATTGTCATGAGTTCACCATTGAGCCTAAAAATCTACCGCTCTCTTTTTCATTCTATTGGAATGAGTTGAGTACGAAATGAATGAGTATAGTAAGCAGCTAATAACATTCAATTGTACTTACTGTGCACTCATTGTACAATTTACATTTTACTCAGTTTAGGTTGAGATTAAGAACCTCATAATTAAAAATTTTTCTTTGGAACTTGTTAATTCTTTAGAATGTGAAGTATAGATTAAATGTGTAATTGAACTTTTTTAAAAAGTAAAGCCATCACTTTCATTAATCGATAACTACTGTCTATTTCAGATTTTATTGTAAACAAACTGTTTAATTAATTTTATAGAATGTAATGGAATCTTGTAATGCATCTCTATAGTAATGCATTTCTTATAGTACAAAATGTATTGGAAGTAAGGTATGGAAAAAATTTGCATTCACTGTGAACTTGCGTTAACAGCAATTTCTCTTATCGGTTCGATTAATTTGGCAATCGTAAGTTGCCCATATTTATGAAAACAGCTGACAAAATAACCGCAAAAATAAACATTTTCCCAGACGCTTCAGCTGCACATATTCAAAAGGCAGATAAACATTTCATGCTCGTTTTGGACAGCAGTTACTAAAGCAATAACAGCAAAAAATGCAAAACAAAATCAGCTGTTTGAGAACTCGAGCGATAACTAACGCTAAAGCACTGTTATGCATTTTTCGATAAATTGTTAACGCGATAACAAAACCAGGGCCAGTGGAAATGTACTATTACAATATTAATAGATTCCCGCTATAAGAGATATAAAAAAAAAAGAGAAAATTATATTCGCAAACATGCGGAATTGAATCGTTTTATTTTTTTATATTTTTTTGGTTTTTATAAATTATAAACTTAATTTAAAGCTTAAAAACGTTTACAATTCCCAATAAGTTTAAATATATTTTACGATAACTGATAGTGAGTAATGTTTATCTTGTATCATTATTTTTTTGTTTTTTTTTTATTTATTCTTTTTTTTTTTTATATATTTTTGAAATTCAATTAATTCAGTCGAAGTTATGTACTTGCCGTAAATTGCACCTTACAGGCCCAATTGATATTTTGTGCCACTTAGATTAAATATTTGTTTATCAAACTACGCGCTGTTTAATCCTTTTAGAGTAATCTATGCTGAATATAATAATTTATTATATCCTGTTTTTTTTTTTTTTGTTGAATGTGGTATTAATGCTTAACTTAAGCTAAAGCAGCTGTTAAATTTTTGTCTATAGCTGTGAAACAGGACTCGTCCTGGTGTCATTGGACCACTTGCTGGTAAGCTAATACTCGAAAAAATTAATTTTGTCGTCAGTTTTCCAGTAATTGCTCAAATTCAAGAAGCAGAAAAATTGATATTTATATGGTGAAATTGTATAAATTCACCATAACATGCATACTCAACAAAATATGTTACCAAATTAGAAAGAGACAGTCACCTGATATAATTGCATCATGGTGTGTATATAAGAACCGTTACAAACTTTTCAACGAACTTTATAAAACCAGAAAAGTTTCAAATTATAGCGCGCATAATATTAAAAACAGAAAAAAAAGGACGAAGGTCGTTTTAAGGTAACTTTTTTTTTTTTTTTGCATGGATTTCTCTCAGGTATCTGATTTTAATTTTCGTATTTTTTGCTTTATTTATTTATTTTTTTTTCAATAAAATTAAATACACAACTGAGATTTATTTCTTCCTGTGAAGCACACTTCAATCTCCTGAGAGTGCAATGTGTACTAATTGTCATCAATGGAAATAAAAAAAATACAAAAAAAGTATCTTAAAGATAAAAACAAAAACTGCAGGACCTATGTGCAAAATTTTCGCATGTGCATTTTTTAAGCACAATTTTTTGCTGTACTGACAATTTTTTGTATTTTTACGTTTATTAATTTCATGAAACAATTTTTTTCCCATCATAAAAAATTTCTGGCTGGTTTCCTTTTTCGGTCTACAATTCAACTACGTAGAAAACTGGCTTTTTGGAATTGTCGCCATTTACTGACAGTTTGGTCAAGTTTTTTTTAAGTTGAGCTGAGTTGAGTTGCTTTGCTTTGGTATCTGGTATCTGGTTACGATCTGTGTAGTGTGTAGTCAGTCATATCATTGCTTAGCTGTGATTTCCTCTACTTGAACGCTTTTGCTCTGATTATTTCATTATATTTTGTGTTATTTCTACAAGTTTTACGCCGCACCACCGCTGCTGTTGCTGCTACTTCTAACTACTTTTTTATTTTTCATTAAATAAATAAAGTCACTATCGAAGAATTGAAGAAATGAAATTGTATATAAAAAAAAAAGGTAAAAAGCAACGCCGTCACTTTTTTAAAATTTTTTTTTTATTTTACTTTTGGAATTTGGGTCAACACTTTTGACTTTACCTTCTACATTTGTCCACAGTTGTTGGTCAACATAAACTTCTGTTGCTTCGGCTTCTTGTGTCTTATTTCAATTTTTTTGTTTTTTTTTTTTCGTTCATTTAATAAAATAATGCGTTGATGTATTACTTTGACTGGCTTTAATGCTTAATATAACTTATAAAGTATCAAAACTGAACATTTGGACAGACAGACAGACGGGCGAACGGACGGACGGACATTGGTGGTGTTGATAATTTTCATGTTGCGTTGATATTTTTGTTTATGTTTGGTATTTTGATGATTACATTTGCTGCTGGCACATAGCAATTTGCTGCTTAATGTTTTTATTATGCTCATACATTAAGTTTGAAATAAATGAAAAAAAAAAATACGAAATAAATATAATTATAATTTTTGGTACGCTTTGATGAATGAGAAAGCGAATTATTTGCTTGAATTTTTTTTTTTGTTTTTATTTTTTGGATTTGCCTCTTTAATCTGTTGACCTAGAATGTTTTGGGATAATGGGTTAATAATTTAAATTAATAACGAATTGAACTAGGATAAGGCTTAAGGGGTTATATACAGTTAGAAGGTCGAAAAAAAGGCATTTTTCAAAAATTTTTTTCTAAGCAAACTATTTGGTTTATTGATTTGAAACTTGGCAGGTATATTATGACAACCTTAAACTATATTCACATATTTTTTATTGCCAAAAATATTTATCGGTAACGTTGATATCGCCAATTTTGCAGAGGTCCGCAAAAAAAAAGGCCTCTTGCGGTGAGCACGATATCTCTGGACTGGATCATCTAAAATGAAAAAAACCAAATAGATTTCATTAATATAATAAATAATCTAGTGATTAATCGAAGGAATAAGCACAAAAAAAAAATTTATTGACAAAATGGCGGCTACTCAAAGCAAAAGGTTCGATTTTTGACCAAAATTCGGCTCTTTAATTGTTTAAAAAAATAAGAAATTTTCATCGGATGGGGAAATTCTTCGATTAATTACTAAAAAATATAGTTAAGAAGCTTGTGTAAAAATTTCAGACCGATCGGCTCAGCCGTTTCTGAGAAATCTTGCTCACCGACTTTGAAAACACCGTTTCGAGAAAAACGCGTTTAAAGTTTTGAAAGCACTTAAAAGCACTGCGAGATCTCTCGGCGCGCCTTCACTAATGTGTCTATAATATTTGTCGGATCGACTTGAAATTTTATCAATTAAATGAAAAAAAAAACGATTTTTTGAAAATCCTAACTGTATATAACCCCTTAAATATTCTGAAAAGGCAGTGGAGGAATTGTTGTAATTATTGTGAAAAGAAATTTTTAAAATCGGCAGTTTCTCCGTACACAATTGTAATTTGGAATTTTTAGTTTAGAATATCTTCATGTGAGACGGTACAATTCCAAGTATGGATTCGGAATCAGCGTACCAAAATTCTTGTCTTTGGTTAAGAAAATTATTAGCCTTTGCTGAAATTCACGAAATTCGGTCCAATTCGGCGATTGCGTTGGCCACTTTAATATATTATTTTCTAAAGGGACTCAAAAAAAAATCAAGGAACCATATAGAGCAATTTGGCCCAGAGAAAAGTGTTCTATTTAGGCTGCATGCTTTACTGTCTTCTTGGAATGGAAAGGTTGTCATCAAGAAATTCGTTATTATAGTCTGATATTATTATTATTATCGAAAGGGTTGGATATATTTAGAGAAGAATAGAACGATGAGTTATTTCCGAAATTCTATTTTTGGACATTTTCGATGGTATAAAATAATTTTTGCAAATGATGTTGCTAACTGTTAAAATTGCTTAATATAAAAAAAAATATAAGATGTACAAAATAATATTTTTCTACTGTCTGGAAATGAGGAATATTTTTTAAGCAATTGAATGGATTTGTTTTAAACCAGTATGCACATTATTCTTTATATATCAATACCCTTTCCCCACAAAACGACACATCTTAGGAACACAAACATGCGACAATATGTATGTACTTTAAATCATATTGAAACTCAGAAGAGCCCTGATTTTTAAAATTCAATTTAATGCATAATAAAAAGTATTACAATTCACAAATAGTTTTACAACACATTTCACTTTAAATGGGTCAAATATTTTACTTTGGTGTGTTCTTTTTGATTTTTGATTTTTATATTTTATTTTCTGTTTTTATAAATTTGTTTTCGTTACTGTTTTTTCTTTCAAATTAAATTAGACATAGTTATTTAAAAGTTGTTTTAATTAAATAATAATAATTTGGCCCTTTATTTAACAATTTGACTGCATTTTTTATACCCGCCACACATAGTGGGGAGGGTATTATCATTTTGTCAGAAAGTTTGTAACGCATTAAAGGAGACGTCGTAGACCCTATAAAGTATATATATTCTTGATCAGCACGACGAGACGAGTCGATCTGGCCATGTCTGTCTGTCCGTCCGTCCGTCCGTCTGTCTGTATTTATGCGATTCATTCGCTCAATTTTAAAGATAAACTCGGAACTTAAGCTTTTCTAAGTCCTAAGCAGTTCAAGTGTTAAAATCAAAGTGCCACGCCCATTTTAAGGTATAGCCCCCATACAAACTTACCGTTTTTTTTTTCATTTTTTGCATGAAAATAGCTATTATTTATGAATGTAGTCACTTGAAGTTGAAAAGAAATACTTCTAATGTCATCCAATATCAAATCCAAGCTGCCACGCCCATTTTTAGATATAGCCCCCATACAAACTTACCGCCCATTATCGAATTTTTGTATTAAAAATAGGTATTATTTATGAAACTATTCACTCAAATTTGGGTAAAAACACTTGTAATGACATTCAATATCAAAACCAAGGTGCCACGCCCATTTTTAGCTAAGGCACCCATACAAACTTATTGATTATTTTCGAACATTTTTATGAAAAGTAATTATTTTCAAATATATATTTATAAATGTATATAAGCTACTGATGATCACACATAAACTATTCAAAGATTCGTGTGACGGGTATTTAAGCTTCGGTTCCACCGAAGTTAACGTTTTTCCTTGTTTTTAGTTAAGTTTTTAAGAAGAAGAAGCCTTGTTAATGTGGTGAAGTTGGCATATTAAGACTCTGTCTCTTTCTATTGTCGAGCCACTAAATTCTCTGTTTCGTTTTCTCCTATTGCTTTTTAACGCACGCAGCTAAGTTGAAAAAGTTTAATGGTTCAGAGTGGCCGAAGTATGCCAGCTGATAATCATCGAACTAAGCAAATGTAATTCGATGCCAAAGTAGAGAACATTTAAAAAAAAAAAGCTTTATTTAGTTTAAATCAAAACAATTTTCATGATTAATAGTTAAATTCCTCTTAAACAGTTTAAGTTTTATTTTTCTTTTTAATTGTTTGACACATGTTGCTGTCACATTTCAGCTATAATATATCGCCTTTTTTAACACATTAAAAACGATTTCAAAGAATTTCACCTACACACACAGAATTGTATCTGAACTAATAGATTTCGATCATTAATGGCAAATTTGCAATCAGATATTGAAACTTGGCTAATTGCTAACCATTAAAAAAACGTCTATTTATGGCTAATGCAAGAATGCAAAAAAAAAAAATAATAAGATACAAAAAAATAAATCTATATATAAAAAAAAAAATAATTCAAATTTACATATGTATCTAAAGCAATGATCAAAATGTCGTCGACATGCGACGTCGCGACGTTTGTGTTGTATATTAAATTACATTTTAATTAGACGACTTTTTACTGAAGCAATTAATACGATTAATATTATTATTATTATTGGAATTGTTACTATAAGAACTTGAAAAGTGGTTAAGCTGTTGATTTATAAGCGAGTTATTCGCTTATATAAACTACCTATAATTGGTATTAGTTTGAGATACTTTGTAGTTTTGCAAACTCGGTCAAGCGCAAATTAAATGTTTTAATGATGAAGATATCTGTTTGTTTCTTTGCGGTTTTAAAGAGTACAGCATAGATATAGTTGAAATTGAAACCATAAAAATGTTGAGAAACTGTTAAATTGGAATAAGATCAGCTTTATTTTAAGTTAAATGTGTTAAAGTTGAATTGAAGCTATAAAAAATACTTGAGATACTTTTGTATCTTAAGTATCTCAAAGTATCTTTATGTTTCTTTGCAACTCTTACAACTCTCTTTATGCAGCATCTACCTAAAATCTTCACATTTCAATAGTTTTTTTCATATATTAGTATGTTAACACACACACTCAACATATACGTACACATAGATACATATAATGTACGCCTCTTTTTCGCCCCATTCAAAAGTCAATTATAAAACAATTGTTTCTTAAGTGTTGAAAATAATAACAAGAAATTTGGCCTACAACACTCAACACGCCTCAAAAAAAAAAAAAAAAAGGAAAAGAAAATTGTTAGAGGAAAGAAAAAATTGTTAGCAACAATTGTTGAGGCAGCACAGAAACCAAACATCATCCGGTGTTCAATAACCTTAAAAGCTTTAAGAAAAAAAAAAAAAAAAATGAAATGAAATGAAAAAAAAAAATATGTTAAACCTTTTCGGATATGGATACCAGGTTTGATATAAAAGATTTCTTAGGTTAACATATGAATTTTTGCATGCCTAAAGTCGTTTAATGAATTAATCCAGCACACGTGGTTTAGTTAGTCATCTAAAAAGTGACATACTGTGTATGTGCCCACCACTGACTTATAATAATAGTTTCAACCGTTTTTTGCTTTCGACTAAAAGGGAACTCACCCAGTAAACTGTTTTAAGGCAAATATTAAACGCATCCAGATCTTACTTTTCAGAAGTTTGCTCTACAAAACTTTCAGAAGTCTCTTTTTAAATGCTTTCAGAAGTCACTCAGTTGACACTTCCAGAAGTTTGTTCTACATCACTTCTTAAAGTCAATCCGTCGACGGTTCAAGACGGTTTTTTCTAGTTCCAGAATTTTGTACTTCTAAACTTCCAGATGTTACTTCTTTGAAGCTTCTAGAGGTTTGTTCTGGATACTTCCAGAGGTTTGTTCTACGATACTTCCATAGAATTTTTTTATGACACTTCGTCATAAGTTTGTTCTTCTTCGTCTTCCAGAAGTTGCTTCTTCGTCGCTTTAATCGAACTTGTTTCTTCGACGTGATACAAAAAAAAAATGAAAAATAAACTTATAAAAGTATCACGGAGGAGAGCCTAGCTGTAGCCTCATTAGATGAAGTATATTAATTGTTGACGTAGTTGTCTGTACATGTTCGGAAACTATTGAATCACAACTTTTAAAAAAACTTTCTACACACAGGTCGAACGTAAAGAAAATCAAAAAAACCAGCAAACGAAATAAAGAAAAATTATATTCAAAAAAATCAAAGATACTTTTTTTTCTTGATTTTTTTTTTTTATTTTATTTTTTTTTTTGCCTTATTGCATTTCACGCTGATTTACGCAACTTTCACAGCAGCAACAGCAATTGTTGCAACTTGCATATATGCTATAAACATATGCGAGAGTGAGTAAACAATATTGTATTGTATATCTATGCTTATCGATCTTAAGCTATTTGTATTGTTGCACTTACTGGCCCACGCATGCGAGTATATGCATACATACACATACGTACACTAGATGAAATCCCTTAAGGAGTTTTTCCGCTTTTTTAGTTTAAGATACACTTTATATGTGTTAAGAGTTTGGGTATTTACGATTTGCTTAGGCGTTTAGTAACAAAGAGAATTTTATAGATACAAAGTGTTGTTTGTGTCTTTTAAATTTTTAAAAAAGTATCTATAAGATACATTTTGTATCTTTTAGCTTAGCTTCAGTAGTGCAGTATCTAAATATTTCTTTTTTCACGTAGCGTATAAAAACTTTCATTAAACTAAAACAAATCGTTGCAGCATGCAATTCAAAACTGTTAAAAGCAACAAACGAAAATAAGCAGAGTTCCCTCCAATTGTCTGCAACAAGCTGCACCTCGTTCCACCAACGCAGGCCATAGTCAAGTCAAAGTTTTTGCTTAGTTTTTACATTTTTTTTTTGTGAATTGTGCTTATGCGGGCGTTGAATCTTGAAGTCTTGAAGTGATTTTATTAATGAGTTTAAACGCACGCTTAACACGAATCAAGCCACCGTCGATTCAATCCGATCCAAGTGATCATCGATGGCTTAAAAGATTTGTGTTTGGTGGTGGTGGCTTATGCGCTTAAAGCTTTTATATATATTTATACTTTTTTTTTTTTTGTTAAAATAAAATACATAAATGGTAGAAAGCGTGGTATGCTTCCAATATTTTTGTTTCTTGTTTGTGGGTTGTAGTTGATGCATGCAGTATTTGTGTTTTTTTTTTTTTGTTTCGTAGATACTTTTTGAAGATACTTTTTTTTTTAGAGCATAGCATAGCGCGTCTTTTATTGTTTTGCCATAGATACATATATAACATATATCTTTGTTGTGGAGGTGTATGCTATACTACGAGCACCATATAATATACAATTATATATTTATTTTATGCAACAGTGAAGTGTCACACTTTGACGCGACTTAAGACTCGTGCCGTAGCCCTTGGATATCTATTTTTGGAAAGTCTTAAGCGATTCTTATTTAAATAAATTTAATAAGTTATTCTGTTCATTTTTGTTTTTGTTTATTTTTTGATTAATAGCTTATGTAACGCCCATAAATGACCTAGTAGCATTTGTTGTAATAAATTACAAGTTTAGTCTATTAAATTTCTTAATGTATATCTAGATTTGGCTTAAATCCATTTAATTTTATTGTTAATTTATATCTTTTGTTTTGTTCTTCTTATTTTCAGCTCAACGCAACAGCTGAGGAAGTGCTTGTAATAAATGTTTTGATTTGGAAAAAGTGAACGTTCATTGTCAAGTAAGTGGATTTTACTAATTTCCTTAAATAGAAATATATTTTTATATATTTAAAATTATTTTATACGAGGAACGGATGTTACCATAATGCATTTGTTATCGTTGCCCTCGTATTCGAAAATATGGAATAGTTACATTGCCTGTTATCGTTTTAGATGTTATTGTTATCAGCTGATATCTGCTGCAGCGTTATAGCTGTTAATGTTGCATCTGTTAATCGTTGCCCCTGTTATCGTTGTCGCTGTTATCGTTCGCTTTTTGGAATCGTTACATCTGTTATCGTTGCATCTGCAAGTGTTGCTTCTGTTATCGTTGCAACTGTTAACGTAGAATTTTGCTATCGTCTTCTGTTAGAAAAAATTTTAAAGCAGTGTGTGAATATTGGAACATCTTGTTATGGCTTAACCTTGCCACCATATTATGAAAACGCTGAAAAAGTTTACTTTTACGGGGAACCCAGCGGAATATTTTTCAAATTAAAGAGCTTAAACCCTCTTTTTTTCTTGTACAAGTGCTTTGGTACATCTGTACAGCTAAAAAATGTATACAAAAAACTAAAGCTTCTAGAAATTTTCGACCGCTTATCATACACAAGGTCACTTAAAAAAATGTAGTGGACCGAGACCTGCTGTCGCCGGGCCTGGTTGTTACCATTACTTGTATAGTCGCTAGTTTTGTTATCGTTGTCATTAGTTATCGTTATCATTTGTTATCGTTGCCATTAGTTATCGTTAACATAAATTATCATTGCCACTTGTTTCTATAGTTATTTCTTATCTGCTATACATTTGCTTTCGATTTCTTTTTTTGATATCGTTGCCTTTCTTATCGTTTTAATTAATTGTTGCTGCTATCGTTGCTTTTTGTTATTTCAGCATCGGTTGTCAGTGGTCAATGTCATCGATAATTTTGTTATCGTTCGCTTTTTACCAATGCTTTTTTAACTTTTACAGACGGACATGTATCGACATGGCAATATTGTTGCTATATAGATTAAAATTACAAACTTAAAAAAACTTTAGCCATCAGATATTTTAAATAATAATAAAAATATAAAATAGATCCAAAAATTAAACACATAAAACTCTTTCTATTTATTTTTTTTTAATTTCCCTTTATAGTTCCGGTTTAACTATACAAATAAAAAGCCATAATTAAATAACAAAACAAGCAAAAATCAGTGAACCTTTCTCTCAACAATGTAAAATGCTTCACACATCATTCAAATTAAGTTCAAATTATTTAAAATCATGTTTAAAATAATTAAACAAACCAACAAACAAGCGAATTAAAGAGTAAACAACTTTCTGATTTTTAACACTGTTGACATTTTCACTAAAAATTAAAAAAACAAAAAAAAATTATATTTATTTTTGATGGACAGTTTCAGATTGTGGAAACAGAAGAAAACCAAAAAAAAAAAAAAAATAAATATAACTTTGGGAAACTATTTTCAAAATGAAATGAAATGAAATGCATGTTGACAGCTGCGTGGTTGTCAAATTGTAACAGAGTTGATTTTTAATGATGATGAAGCTGATCACAACTGATGTAAATGGAGTTTAAGATTATTGTTGTAGGTTTTGTGCATCCATCCATTAAAAAATGCAAATCATACAAAATAGCTGCTTGGGTCAATGAGCCATTTAACAGCATTACTCGTATAGTAAAATTTTTTTTTTTGTTAATTTCTGTGGGCAGCTTCTCACTGATGTCTTTCAAAGTGGATGCACAAGTAACTAAAAGCAAATCTTAAACTCCATTTGCATCAGTTGTGATCAGTATTTATCATCATTAAAAATCAACTTTGTTACAATTTGACAACCACGCAGCTGTCAACATGCATTTCATTTCATTTTGAAAATAGTTTCCCGTTTCTCGTAGGGGGTAAATACTAAAGCTTACAGGTTTTTTTTTATTTAAAAAAAATAAAAAAAAAAATTTTTCTTTTAACACCTTAAAATGTGATTTTCTTCTGTTTCCACAATCTTTTTGAAACTGTCCATCAAAAATAAAGCATGAAATCTTTTTTTTTTTTAAATTTTGGTAGTGCAAATGTCAACAATGTTTAGAAAAATCAAAAGGTGTGTTACTACTTTAATTCGCTTGTTTGTTGGTTTGTATAATGTATTTAAATACAATGATTTTAAATAATTTGAACTTAATTTGAATGATGTGGTGAAGCTTTTTGACACTTGCGTTTAGACGAAAGGTTCACGTGATTTTGGCTTGTTTTGGATTTATTCTAGTTGGATGGCCTTTTTATTCGTAGTTTGAATAGAAGAATCCATAAAGGAAATGTTTGTAAAAAATCTCTAACTATGAAAAGGTTTATAAAAGTTTTTTGAAAGGTGGGTCTATTTATAAACGATTTTTATTATTTTGAAACTAGAATGATAGACGTACAAGATGGCACAAATATGATAGACATGAGTATAGATAGGTAAGAGGAAACCCCATAAAAAGAAATGGGTATAAATTATATATAATCTTGATACCTGAAGGTATCGATATTTGTACTCATAAAATTTTACTCAATATTCTGAGTATAAGTATCGATTTTAAATTGAATACATTTATATCCCTAATGTTAGCGGTGCTGTGCGCTAATCGTAAAACCGAACAATGTTTGCCTTGCAGTATGTTTCCCTACTTCATTGTATTTCCGATATATTTAACTTTGTTCATATGAGTACTCATAACGTTAACGAAAAAAAAAAAACGATAAAACCGATAAGCTTATCGAATATAAATATCGATGCCAAAATGTATCACATTCATCGCAAAAAACATCGATATGTATCGAGTAAGTACTTGTATCAAAATATACCTATTAAAGCACACAAACATGAGTACATACAGAGGGTCATGGCTATATTTATACCTCTGTTTATCTTGAATAAACTTAATATATCATATGCCAATTTCCATAATTTTACTTTGACTGCCAAATAAATACTTAAAAATAAAAGATCTGCTTAAAAATTATGAACAACATTACTTTTTATGAGCTTTTAATAAAGGTCTTCTGCTAGTTAATGTTTTGTTTTGTCGTTTAATATTAATGCATATATGGTTAGTGTTGTTGTTGTATCTTGATATTTTTGTTGTTGCTTTCATTGCAGTTGTTCCGCTTCGTTCACTTTAAAAGCAAAAGTGCTTCTTTTACTGTCTCGACGCTTTTTAATTTTTCTTTACAACTTAAAAGTGCGCTACAAGAAAAAAAAATCTTTAGAAAGGGTATAAACATTTTATTAAAAAAAAATGCTAAATAATAAACTTGTTTTAGGAGACCAATCCTCTGATCCAGAATCTGATTGATCCTCAGCCAAGATTTAAGAAGTTCTTCCTTGCAACTTTTATAGTTCGAATTTGTATTCGTAAAAATTTCTGTATTTCTGAAACAGCAGCGCTCTCTGTGCTTTGCAGTATGCCTAAAGAGTTCGGTATTTTGAAACTCACAAAATTTTTGCATCTTGGTCTCAAACTCTCTTAGCTCTTCACAAGTCCCCATGAAGCGTACAAAAACTTTGTTTATATAAAACTTTCGTATTATTTTCCCTCATTTTTTTTTCATAATTTTTTATTGTTCAACTTTTTTCACTTTTGTACTTATTTAACATGAAGTTTGTATTTTTTTTTTTCTCATTTTTTACCTTTTACCTTTTTATTTTACGTTGTTTGTATTTCGTTGGAAATATAAAGATCGTTTTTGTTGTTGTTGTTGTTGTTTGACGCTTTTGTTGTTGTGGCACGTGCTGCATTTAGTTGTAAATTGACGTACCCATGTGGAAATTAAGCACATAGCTAGAAAAGTATCTGACAGAATAAAACTTTATTTCAATTAATTTTTAAGTACTTAATAACTTAGTTGCACTTTCTAAAACCAATTACTTATAAAAGAGCTATTCAAGATAGAATATAAACAACTATGACCCGATAAATGTTGAATCTTATGGCTTTTTATTGTTCAGATATTTAAAGAAAATCGATAGAATCATCTTGTTAAATTAAATTGATCATAAAAGAGTTCAAAATTTAGTATACTTTCGCTGACAGCTCATATATGAATAATATATACAGTGAAAACTCTTCTAACGTACTCCACCATTGGGCGGAGATTACCATTTTTTTATTTTTTTAAAACAGATATACCTAAAAGTTGTTGCTCAATGGTTCTTGAGTGTTTTACATTCAAACTGGAGGATCCAATATGGCGGATCCAATGTGGAAGGGTATCGGGTAACTCTCGATTGGGTTTTCACTGTTCTTTTTAATTGAATAAGAGAATGAAAACCACGGTTTATAATTCTAGTTGAATATTAAAAACATTTCTTAAAACATTTGTTTTATATATTTATACTGGATTGTAAGGAGTATCGCTAGAGATTTATCTTTCCATTATATAGTAAATCTTTTAAAAAATGGCTCAGTGTCACAGAATTTTGAGAGGTTTTATTATTCGAAAATTATTCAAAACGCATGCTTTTCACAACACCTAGACAGTTTATATGTTGAAATTAAAGTTTTACGCTCATTTTTTTTCATGTCTCTCATAAAGATTTATTAATCATTTTTGAACTTTAATATTTTAGTTTGAATTTCGTTAAAACGGAAGAACTATAGCAGATGGTTCCTCTAATAAACCTTACGCCCATTTCCGAGTTTTACAATCTCCATTATGAACTCCATTATGGTCTTTAAACTTGGATTGTATCCAACCAGTAAGCTCCTCGATGATCATACTCAATCTTTACGAAGTTTCGTATGTCGTGGTTTTCAGCTTCGGTCTTATAAATAAACTCCAAAGGTAATCTCAATTGTGTTCAGTACTAACAAGATTCTCTCTCTCTCTCTCCAAAAAATGATTTGACTCGATTATTTAAGACTACTTTAACTTCTTTTATATTAAGAATTCATACAAAATGAGTATTTATATTTATTTCTATTGGGTCTGACACCCTCATACATCATTTCATTGTGTACAAAATTCATATTTTTTTAAACTAAACTGCTTGTTCATGTATTCGCTTAAAAACTCATTTATATAAAAAAAGACTTTTTCAATGCCCTTTTTTGAAAAAAATGTACAAAAGAAAAAAAAAAAAAACTTAAATAATTTTTGTTCGACATTTTGTTTATTTTATACAATAATTTTGTGCATACAAAATGCTGATGCATTGCTTGTCTGAAAGATCTGTCCATAATCCAGCACTTCAAGATACACAAAAAAAAAAAAAAAAAATACGTAATAATAATTTTTTGTTTTCAACTTAAACCGCGAACATACAATTTAAATGTCTGCAGTTGTTAACAAGTGCCTTCATACGTCTCGTCAACTGCACGTCCGTCTGTCTGATTAATGAAGTTATTAGCATAAATAAACATAAAAGCAAATTATAATCAATTTTTTTTTTCTCTTCTCATTTCCATAAAAGTTAATATTAGATTATTTGATTAATGCCAATGTTAATTTTGCGCTGCTAATCAGCTTAAGTCAAATCAAGAAATAGAATTGCTCAACAGCAATTGACGTGCAACTGTCAAAAAAAAAATGGAAAAAAAGATACGAAGCTGTAATTTTTTAGTTTTTCTGCTTGTTGAGATTTTTCCAATGAATTTTCGAATCTTTAATCTTGAAAACAACATTTTACGTTAATTAAATGTGTAAACATAATTTACATTGCGACTTATCTTAGGCAACATATGCACCAAGACGTGCCAGAGGCAATTTGTAATCAAGAAATACATAGTTACTGTGTCCCAAAAAATGTTGTTTTGGTGTTTAGTGTAATATAAAATATTTAAGCAATGGAAAGGTGTTTGAATAGAATGTTTAAGCAGCTTAGGTAATAAATTATGTAATAATTAGCGATCAATTAACTTTTGAAATATTTGTTTTTTTTATATAATTTTGTCTCACAATGTTTTGGGACAAATATTTATTATTCATATTCAAACAAGTATTGCGCTTTTCGCTTGATTACTAATGTTTTTAAAGAACAAATTTTCAATAAAAAACTCACAAAATACATTTTGGGACAAAACTAAAATTGTGTTTTTCAAAGAATTTGTGTTAGTTTTTTTTAATGCAAGGAAACTGTCTAAAAAACAAGATTTTTTTGGTGTTTTCTTCATTTTGGGACAAACATGTACGTAAAATATATTAATATACTTTCGGACAATATAATTTGTTTGTTCTTTTAAAATTATTATTTTGTCTGTCCCAAATTTTTAGGACCATTTGTAACTATAGTTTTAACTGTATTGTTGCTTCATTATAAGGCCAAAAGAAAAGTTTTCCCTCATTATTTTCACAGAAAGTATTACAGCAGAGTATAACTCGAAGAAAAAAGTGTCCAACAATTATTTTACACAAAAAAAATCTGTCCCAAAAATTTTGGATACCTAAGGATACTTAGCAAATTAACTATTTTGTTGTTTAATAATAATTATAACATAAATTATACAGAAAAATTGCGTTCTCATAAAAAATTACACAAAAAATTTTGTCCCAAAATAAATTTACACAGTAAATCTGTCACAAACATCTTTGGAACTAAAAAGATAACTAGCGTTTTAAATGGGTTATTGTCCCAAAAGCGTTTAAGCAGTTAGTAGTTTAAAAAAATATTTGTCCCAAAAAATGAACACCCATGAAAAAATTAGGTTTATAAGAACTTTATTACTTGCTTAAGATTTTAAAGCTGTTTTTTGATTACTTGCTTGTCTTGCTTTTATCAATAAAATATGATATGATGTTGATGCACACTAAAAAAAATTGTCCCAAAAATTGACACCAATTAAGGGTTTGGGTAAAGATGAATTTTTTTTACTTAATTGACACCTTAAAGCACATTTTAACATGCTTTTAACAATGCAAAAATTCCCAATGGTTTGGCAAATAAAATGGGACAACTATAAATTATGGGACAACTAAAATTTTGGGACAAATCAAATTTTGGGACAAATAAATTTGTTTTAAATTTATCTGTTAATTGTTCAACGTTGTAAATATTTTGTGACAGTATTAAAATATTACTTAAATTCCGATTCGTATAAAATGTTTTCACACCACCCACCCATGCAAACAACAAATTTTCAAATTTTCCATTTTATTTTTTATGCCAAAAAATTTTCACTAACAACAACAAACAAATTGAACAAGTGTCATAAACACACAACGTGTGTGGTAGAAATCAACGCATAAATCTGAACTCGTTTACAACACGATTTCAAGAGTTGTAACCATAAACTCGAAACGGTGACATACATAACCAATTATAACAAGAAGCTAACGACTTGCTTGTTGCAATGTAACGAAATGCCAAGATACATTATACAAAAAAAAAAAAATATATACAATTATTATGTAAAAAAAAAGGCCACACAACGCGTAAAATGCAAACTCATGACTATGAAATTTTTTTTTATCAAACTTTTAACATAAAAGAAGCCAATGGCTGAATAATTTCTTTCCATAAAAATTAAATTGCGTCAATTAAACGCCAATAAAATGGAGAATTATTTTATGCAATAGGCTAATAAGACAATTTTTATGTTTTTTTAAGCTCTGCAGCAATTAATGTGCTATGCCCTGCAGCAAATGGGAACAGCAACAGCAATTGTTGCTGTTAATAAGTTAGTAGAAAATTTGATAATTTGTAGTTTTTAATAAAATACAATTTGCAAATTACTTTGCAGAAAATTATATAGTTGTGCTGTATTTAAGCAGCAATTGGGTGGAGTTCCTTATTTTTTTTTTTTTATTATTAGAAACAAGATATGCAAAGCTAATTGTTGCTGTGTTCTCTTGTAGCGTAGATTGCAATCTTATTTGATTTATATAATTTTTGTTTGAGTTTTTAACAATGAAATTTTTATTTGCATATTTTACTCATTTAACTTGTTTAAATGTTTCGTAATCTGCGATTTTACAAAATACTCTCGTATACCGGGTTTGGTTTCTTTTAAATCTGTTCTGAAAATAACAATTAGTATTAATTCACAATTAGTTTAAACTACAAATTAAAAAAATTTGATATATATTTTATTTATTTTTTAAATAATGTTTAATATAGTTGTGAATTATATTTAGTATTTCATTGAATTTTAAAAGAGATTTGAAGCCAACCAAAAAGAGTTTTTGCGTGCCATCCCTGATAATAAGAGTTTGAAGTCATATTAATATGCTGAAGCATGATACAATTACTAAAGGTTGTGGCAAGAGCATTTTTCTCTCTCAGTTTTGGTTCCAACAGCAATCGTGCTGCGTTGGTCGAAGTGAAAAAGAAACAACACCAGAGGAAAACAAAAAAATATTCTATCTTCTTTACACTTGCAAAACTACATACGAAACTAATTAAATAGAGAAAATTTGTCATCTCTTTCGTAATCATATGTTTCATAACTTGTTTATAAATGACTGAAGTATAAATATTGATTAAAGAATGGATTTTGAACATAAGGGATCTCACATGTATCATACATTCTTAATCAGCATCGAAAGTTTTCTAGATCTCAAAACGAAACAAGCAAGCAACGAAAAATTTGAATTTTCTAGAAACCTTGTGAATTCGTTTATATTAAATTATTTTTCTTACCCTTCTTCAAGCGGTAGCCACCATAAAAACCTAATTCCAAAGTTTTGTATTTTGGTTACCTAATCTAGAAACCTAATCTTACGATCCCAATAAAATATTCCGATTTGTCTCATTTCTGTCAATTATCGAACAATTTTCGAATCTTGTGTCGAGAAAATCCCTCATCTGTTAAGGCGAACCACAAACCAAATAAATTTTTAGCATCTTCAAGAAAACATGTTAAAAGTGCTACTCACTCAGGTCATGAGAATCGGATTGGAATAGGTGGTAATCAATGGCTGGGGAGTATTGCGGATGGTACCGAACTTTTGCTCTTAAGTGTTCCCAAGTTAACTTTGATCAAATTAGACACATAGCCTTGTCGTCAAGCCAGATCAGCATATCATGTAATTCTTGATATAGAGACCAGTTTTTGCTCAAATTTCGGCTTCAACTTTTTTCGTCGGTTTTGAATCTTTCCCTAGTAAAGACTTCATGTCTTCGGACTCAAATTCGGCATCAACGTTTCAGATTTGTTGTTGATATTTTGTCGGTTTGGAATCTGTTCCTCGTAAAGTATTTATGTCTTCGGATTCAAATTACTGACATCTTAATTAATTAACAGAATCCTCGCCTTCGGTATAAACATAAAAAATATAACAATTGTGACCAATTTAAAGTTTCATTTTGAGAAAAAATATGATGTATCAATTAGTAATGCTTGGATATTGTAAACATTAATTAATACTATCGATCCATTTATGTTAATGTTCTTTCTAAATCTGATGACATGTCATATCTTAATTAAATCATTATAAATATCGAATTTTTTTAACAACAACGAACTCTAAAGTTAGACAAAAAGAGCACAGCCTCTGACAATAATCAATTAACTCATCTGCCACAGTGACTAACTAGCTTATTCTAAAGAAATAAAAATTAACTAAAAATAAAGTTGTTCATGAAGAACCTGTTAAACTAAGCATTCAGACATTGTCTGGATTTGTATAAAATGTATAAAATGACGCCATCCCGATCTTATCAAAACAAAGTTATTGTCAAGGTTCAAATAGGAAAGAATCAATTTGTTTATATTTGATGATTAAATATTGCTGATAACCTTTAGCTATAATAAATTGTTTTGTATTGTCTTAGCGCAACTCAACTCAACTTAAATAAACACTTTAATACTTCACACCTTTTGATAATGCCAAACAATTTATATGAAATGAACACCCTTTTACAATAAACAATAGAGTAAAAAATAAAATAAATAATAATTTATGTTAATTTAACTCAATGCATTTGTTTATGGAAAGAACTAAAGACAAACTCCAGCACAAATGTTTGCAGTAGTCAGCAACTTGTTTAAACAAAATATTAATTCAATTTATTATTTATCATAACGAATACTTCGGATACCAATAATAATTCCATTTAGCCATATATCATACGACCAACACGAGACAACACAACTAACTGATTTATGTTAATTTGTATTTGTTGTTGTTATTTATTTAAATAGTATTTTGGAAAAAATTTATGAATTTTTTATTATTTATGAAGTTTGTTTGTTTGTTTTTTTTTTATTCATTTGCACCTTTTTTCATTGGAATTTTTTTTTTGTTTGGCTCATTGTCAACTTGATCAAACATTCTATTCTGAATTATATAACTCATCTCTTAAGCGCTTTATAAAGATCTTTCATAAATTTCAACGCATAACATCTAAGCTAGACCACACACAGAAGTTTAACTTTGATTTGATATAAGTTTGCGCAGGAAGAAGTTTCATGAAATTTTAATCCTTTTGTGTGTGAAGTAAAAGCGATAGTCACAAAAAAAAAAATGGAAAAAAATTAAGGTGTGCTTGTTACTTTTATGCTGCTTGGCGAGTTCTCCTTCTTTTGGTCAAAGCATTTTGATATGAAAAATGATATTTCTATGGCTTTCTCTGTCATAAATTTGAGCTGTTTTTTATGTTTATACTTTTTTTATTTTATTTTTTTAAAGACACCCACACTTGTGCAAGAATTTGTGTAAGGCATGTGAAATAATGAAGATATTATGCGGTAACAATAAATAATATGGGTGTGACATTTTTGACTTCAAAATGACATGAACAAGAATTCAACACAAAATGACTTTTGATTGGCTTCCGGAACAATTTAGTATTTTTTTTTTTTTTTGCTTTTGTGGTTTTAGCTGTTTTGTAATTTAAAGAAAGTGGTTGATAAAAAAAAATAAAAATATGTTGAATAAATTTGAAAAAAAAAAAATTTTATACGTCTTGAGTGTAGAAAATTATTCTAGATGGAATACAGTTTGACTAAGCACGCCCAAATTGTGGTGATAGAGTAGTAAGTTATAAGATGGTGCAAAAAAATTATATAAAGGAAAAACATAAACTTCGCTGACAGGTGGACAAAAGGGAGAGATGAACAAATGGGACAGACGGACATTAGTCATGGGACCTGTGTAAATGAGCTATTGAGACCGAATAAAACATTCAACGGGAAGCAATACCGAACTCAATTAAGGGGTTATATACATAAATTTTAATTATTGCCAAAAAACTAATTTGGTTTATCGATTTTAAACGTTGGCAGGTATATTATGAACCTTAAACTATATTCACATATTTTTTATTGCCAAAAATAATTTGCCAATTTTGCAGAGGTCCGCAAAAAAAAAAAAACACTTGCGGTGAGCACCATATCTCTGGACTGGATCATCTAAAATGCAAAAACCAAAAAGATTTCATTAATATAATAAATAATCTAGTGATAAATCGAAGGAATTAGCAAAAAAAAAAAATTTATTGACAAAATGGCGGCTACTCAAAGCAAAAGGTTCGATTTTTGACCAAAATTCGGCTCTTTAATTGTTTAAAAAAATAAGAAATTTTCATCGGATGGGAACATCCTTCGTTTAATTACTAAAAAATATACTTAAGAAGCTTGTGTAAAAATTTCAGGCCGATCGGTTCAGCCGTTTATAAGAAATCTTGCTCACCGACTTTGAAAGCACTGCGAAATCTCTCGGCGCGCCTTCACTAATGTGTCTATAACTTCGAAAATAGTAAATTTTTTTTTTTTTTTTGTAACAGTATAAATGTAATAACCACAAAAGATGACATAAACGTTACGTTATCTTTTGTGTTGTTCGTCGGATCGACTTGAAATTTTGTGTGTGTATACTCAGATATATATATATATATATATATATTTTTTTTTTTTTTTTTAAAAAATGCAAAAAAAAATCGATTTTTGAAAATCCTAACTGTATATAACCCCTTAAGGCGTTTGAGCGTTTGAGTAATAAAGAAAAAATGGTCAAAATATGTCGAGTATCACGAAAAAAATTTTTCGATTCATGGATTGCATCAAAAGGACACGTTTTTCTTCCGATCTTGTATCTCCGTAAATTACCAGAAAAATAGAAAAAGTAGTCACTGCCCCACACTGATGCAAAGCTAAGCGCTCATGGATTAGTGCCGAGCCTGAGCCTTGAGCCTGAGCGAATAAATTGTGTTCATTTTTATAATAAGGTTCAACTCTTTTTGCAACAGCCCTGACTAGTCAGCGACTAATCCGATTGAACTAATCATTGAAAAGTCAGTAAGGTCATTTGACCCGAGCCAGTACTTCTGGGTTCTGTAAAATATAATTTTGAAGTGTCTCTATTTTTTTGATTGTTCTTGGGCGAACAACTATACAGGGTGACGAATAGTTAGACAATATTAAAAAGGTTGTAATTTTGTTCCAAACAATCCCTTTAAAACATATCGATTTGATACAAATTATGTAAATATATCGATAAATGTATATTAACCAAAATATCGATACAGTATCGATATTGCATGATTTCGATATTTCTTCCATTTCAAAGACAGACATACTTATATTGGCCAGTGTATACTGATTAAGAATAGAGATACTATAATGGTTATCTCAATTTATTTTGTATAGCTTTTTATTTCAATTAAAAACAATTACCAAAAAAATTCAATTCATGTCTGTACATCAAGTGAAATATAATTATAAAAATATTTATTTAATTTTTTTAAAATAATTCCATAAAAGTTAAGCGTTCTATTTGAAATCAAATTTTTTTTCATCATTAAACTACAAATCACTTAAAATTCCAAACACGCACTTGTGTTCTAAATTCGTATTCAAATTCAATGGCAAAATCTTCAAAGATTTATTAGCTGTGGGTCGTAGACAAGACCAATAACTTTGCTATTTTTTTGTTTTAAATTTTTATTCAACTTACTTTTAATTCTTTAAATAAATATATATTTTTTAAGTCAAGTTTATGAATGCCAAATATTAAAATATTTCTTTTTTATTTTTTTTTTTTAATTGAAAAAAAATTTAGAGCGTTGCCATATTTGGCAATTATTCAATTTACAAGTTTTGCGCTTGCGCGCAAACTATTTATATTTTATTTTGATTATTTTATTTTATTTAATTTTTTTTATATTTAAGACACGTACTTGAAAAGCGTATAGTAATTTTTTGCGTATTTGTAATCAAATTGTTCTTTATTTAGACAAATTAATGAGTATATTCGTGTCAATCGACTTGTTCATTACGTCTTTGAGTTTCAATTCACAACATTAAATATGTCGTCGCGTCAAAGATTTGTTAAATATTGAATTCGATTTTTATTTGAATTTAATATTGAACGAACCATACGACCAAGTGTTATTAATTATTTAAGTTGAATTTAGACTGTCATGTCATGTGTTTTTTTGTTATAAGATATTTGACATGTTTAAGATATTAATATGAAAATAATTTATTTAAGCGAGAATAATTGCTTGCAATATTTGACGTAGGTTTGTATGGGGTTACCTCTTTAAAATAAGGTTAATAAAATAATTTAAAAAAATATATTAAATCTGAGGTCAATGGAAAACATATGCTTAGAATTTGCTTATAGTCGCCAAGATCAGTGGACAGATGGACAAAAGGGACAGACAAATATAGTTGCCAAATAATGGGAATGGGTTGCGAGTGTAAAAACATAGAAAAAGCAACTAAAAGATACCAGATTTTTATATTGCAGGGGCTAGTAGTAAAAAACATAAAAAAGCAAAAAATTTTTATCAGAAAATTTTAAAAATCGACTTCATAAATGAACCAAATGTACCTAATGCATTGTTTTAGTTGCCTATAACAATACTTTCATTGTTTTCTTTTAAATGAAGCCGGTTTGGGACTCAACGGTAGCATGGTTTCAAGGTTCATAGCGGACATAGAAACATTTTATATATACTTTTTACTATTTTGAACATTTGAGAAGGTAACTCATGTAAAATGTGGTTTATAGGGCTGAAATCTATGCTGCCTACTAGAAAACTTTATTTAATTTTCATAAAAATAAACCTTTTTGAACAAATTATTTCTTATCATAAATTTATTATCAATTCCTGCTTAAAATCAATATAAAAAATCATGTAAAATCATAAAAAATTAGCATAAAAAAATATTTGACAATTTGCTTTAATTTTGTAGCTTTTTATATAAAAATAAAAACAAGTTACAAATTAATTTGATATAAATTGAAAATAAATGTTATCAATAAATAAATTTTATTACAAAATTAATATGCAAAATATTTTGAAAAATTTTAAAAAATATTAAATTTTTTTTTTTTAACTTTGCCGTCATTTAATAAAATTTATTGAAAAAATTAAATTCCAATTTAAATTAGTTGCGGCAACACTTGTTGTCTTCGTTGTCATCTTGTGAGCATCTTCGATTAAAATCATTGAAGGCGTTCATGTATTAGTTTTTTTAGCTCAACTTAAATTAATTTAAAATTTTTTTGTATTTCAAATATTTTGTTTTTAATTTTTGGTTTTATATTTTTTTTTTTTTTTGGCTTATCGCACGCGTTGCGCATTTATTTAAAAAAAAAAATAAAATGTCGCGTTAAGCTTGAACTCTGCGCTTAAAATAAGATTTGTTGGATTTGTTAATCAGTTTTCCCTTTTTTGAAATTTTGTCTATTTTTTTTTTTAAATATTTCAAAAGTATTCAAAGTCAGCTCCACTTGATAAGTGTCTAAAATTATGACGCGCCATACGCATTTGAATTGTTATTTATGTGCATTTTAGTGCGATAGTTTATTTAATAATAAATTTTGAGTTAATATTTTATATTATTTTATTGATTGTAGAGAATTTTAATTGATTTTTGACAATGGAAAATATTAAGTTTAGTTGGATTGTTGTGTTAATACGCTTCACTTTAATGAAGAAACTAGTGGACAGACGGACATATGAAATGGACAGACGGACACATGAGTTCTTTAGCCTTCTTGAGTCTTTTTATGGGGCTCTCAACATATTTTTTTCTGAAATAAAAAGTGTTTATTTTAGTAAAAGCAACGCTTTTATACGCTTCACGTCAATGTAGAAATCTGCGGACAGACGGACACTAGAAACGGACAGACGGACATAGCGTCAATCTAGCCATCAAGACTCTTCTTATGAGATTTTTAACAAATTTCACAGAAATAAATATTTCAGTTTTTGCCGAGAAGCTGTTTTATCACGCTTCCTATTTATGTAGAAACAAGCGGACAGACGGACATTAAAACGAACAGTCCGACATCAAATCGGACAGACGGACATGTCTCTATATAGCCGTCTCCACTATTCTTATAGCGTCTTCAATGCTGTTTTTTTTATTAGAAAATGAAAAGAAAATGTAAATTCTTATGGAACTGGTGAAACGTATGCTTCATTTAAAAACAAGCGGACAGACGGACATGAAAAGGATAGACGGACATGAGTACAAAACGAAACTTGATTTCAACTCAAACTCCTTGTCAAATGTTACATGGTGTAAAACAAACCAAATTTGTTGGTTGCTGAAAGATATGTTGCTGAAAACCCAAGGGACAGACGGACATGAAAGCGAACTGACGGACATGTAAAACGGACAGACGGACATGAAAAACGGACAGACGGACATCAGTTCTTTTAGCCTTCTAGACTAATTTTTTTTGGACACTTCAACGCATATTTCTCAAAGTCACAAATTTCATATAAAAATTTACTATACTCTCCAAGACATGTGTAGTGTATTAAATTCAAATTTTGTTAACTTTTAATAATTTCTCAGTTTTATGAGTTTTCAATAAATTTTCTTTTTAAGCATTTCTCATAATTTATTTGTCAAATGTAAATATTTTTTATGCATTTTCCATAAGTTTCTTGGCTTTAATTGAGGCTTGCATATGTTTGTTGTTGTTTTATATTTTTTAATTTTTTTTTATGATTAAATGAGCATTGAATTTATGGTTTTTATATTGTCCTCAATATTCAAATCAACTATAGAGTCTCAAGTCACTTGATGTTCATTGAATATGCTGACTTTGTGCTCAAGTGCTCATAAATGAATTTCTTTTATTTATTTGTTTTTTTTTTATTGAATTGGCTCAATTCTATTTTAAGGTCTTTTTTAATTTGCATGCATATATTTTATGAGCAATAAAAAAAAAAAAAAAAAAACAATATTGTAATTATTGAAATGTTGTGAAAATAAAGAAAAAAAATAAATGAAATTGTTGTATCGATTTTAATAGCAAAACATAAACATTAACCATTTTAATACAATATTTTTTTTATTTCTTAATTGGAAAGTATATATTTCTTTTGTTGTGCGATTTATGTTTAAAAGTATAAAAACGTAGAGTCTAAATAATAAATTTTAAATGGGCGAGGTGATCATTTTATATGTAATATTCAATGGACAGACGGACATAGCAAAATCTTTACAAAATGTATGGCTGATCAAGAGATTTTTTTTTTAATCTTCAAACTTTTTTATACGCATTATTCAAAGAGAAAGTACCCAGAAAATGGTATGCAGCATCTTCTCGTTCAGATTTTAAGCGCTGAGTCGCTCTTGATCTAATCTTTTATCGGTCCGATTGTTCATTTTCTGTCGTACGCAGCAACTGATCATAGAATGATATTTTATGATCGATCGCAACACTGTATTTTTCCGGGAAACATTTAAACTTCGGTTGCTATGAATTTAAAGTTGTTTCTTTAATTTTTTATACATAATTAAAACTCCAAAAATTTTAAAAATATAATTCACAAGTAGTTTATGCTTTTAACAAATCAATATGATAATGAAAACTGTTGGAAACAATAATTTTTCGTTTAATTTTTATTTTTGTTAACCTTTGTTCTCAATATTTTTAAGAATAGTTTTACTTGATTCAAACGTTGGTTTATTTCTATATAACCAAAATTATACTTTTTGTCAGGTTGAACAGTTTTTCGACTTAGACTTTTGTTTGGCGTATACGATTTAATAATTTTTTTTTACAAATTTTATATGACCGTTTTTCGATTTCTACATAATGCCAGTTCGAGTAGTTCCAAAGTCCTAAGTCACGCAATGCACTGAGTCCTACGTCACCCTCTTTCCATCAGAATTGAATTATAAGTGAAATATAAGTGTCAGGCTGACTTCAGATTTTCAAAGAACTACATTAAGATCATTTTCAATTATAGATAATATCCCAGTATCCACTCCCAGACAATCTACACAACGTAGACGGTCTATGAGGACGAACTTTAGCTTTGAGGCTGTAGAAAACTTTCATTTAAATATAAGGATTTGCAAGCTCAGTCGATTCTTCATGTGTCGAGTGTCCATAAAGTTCTCAAAGCTTTTCCAGTCGGCTTTTCAACACGTCAAGCTTAAGCTTCATGCACTCCGATCTCATCTCAGAATGCTACGATAGATTGACTTGCACTTAACCAACTCTATCTCTTTTATGTAGACACATTGCCTTCAAATTCCATTCAGAATAATACACTTTCACTTGCCCAAGGTTGCCTTTATTCTACTATCTTCAGCTGTGAATATTGTTAATTTTTTTTTAATATTTAGCATGATTGGAGTTATTGATACAATTTTCAGCATTATTCTAAAAATTCAATTGAAAATCTTTTAAGAATACACTATTTATTGCCCTACTAATTCAAATATCAATTTCTAATAATTTATGAACCACTTAACCCAACGCGAAATGCAAATATTAATATTAACTTCCGTTTTTTCTTGCCACTATCTACAAAAATTGTTTCCCACAAATACGAGTATTTTCCAAATCGAATAACAAAACTACAAAAACACAATACGGAAACCCTTGCGATAAGCATGATTGACAGGTGCAATACTGTCAAATGCCATAAGGATTATAATGCAAATGTGGAAAAGTGCTATGAGGCAAAGTAATAAATTTTATGCTGCACTTCCGTTGTGTGAATCACTTTCAAAGTCAAATACATAATTAAACAAAAATATGTATATGCAATCAATGAGGGTGCAGTGCCATAAATTCTACGGCTTAAAGGAAATTAACCAAACAAAACCAAAATATCTTCAATAGAAGCTATAAATTTTGCGCCAGACTGATTGTAGCCAGTTTAAAAAGATCGAAACGGAAAATTAGCATATTTAGACGTCTTTTGTAATGAAAAAGAAAATGTAAAAGCAGAAGTTCGTTCTTGAGTGATGAAAAGATTCTTTACCTGCTTGGCTTGATTTTACAAGACATGCTACAAATGTTCTATCTTTCCCTTTGTCTGTCTGTCTGCCTGTTTGACTATCTATATTGTTTCATTCATTAGCCAGTTCAATATAGCATATTAAAGTATAGAGCGTATCCGCCTTTTGTGCCACTGTGTGTATTTTGTCAAGCATGTTGTGGCATATATAAACAGCTACAATATCTCTCAGGCAATGGTTTTCGTTTTTTTGGGTTCATTTAAAATGGACAATCGCCAGCTGTGTTTTACCTCATGTCAAGGTTGCTGCTCATTATTCTTCGAGTAGAAGACGACGACGACAACATTTCAACAAACACAGTTGCATGCCACTTGAATATCATTCTTTCACTTTTCATAATATACTAGTAAGTATCTTATAGATACTTTTTTTTTATCCAAGTTGTTCGATCGTACATTCGATCACTACACGTGCCTCTGTTTCGCCCTTACTTAACTATAATTTTCGTCTGTCTGTCTGCCTTTCTTGCTAATGTTAATTTGTCTCGCTAACCAATGTTAAAAATTGTCTGTGGTCAGAGATTTTTCCTTTGCCTTATGAACATTGGTTTCTGATCGTGATGTATAGATATAGATACGATCAAAACGTCTCCCCTAACTATGAGTACATTGTGCTCATTTAGTTGTACACTGTGTGTCTGTGTGTGACTTGATTTTTATGTATGCCTTGAAGGCAACATAACATCAAATCCGTCACTCACTCAACCAATATTTAAGAAGAAGAAGTTTTACTGGTGTTGGCGAAGCAAGAAGATTCTATTACAAGCAGCAGTTGATTTTAGTTTAATGATTTAGTTTGTTTTCTTTTTGTTTTGTTTTTCCTTGATTTTTATGACAATTGACTGTCTCCAATCGTCGTTGTCGTTGGCGGTTCTTGTTATTATTTTTGACCCTACCCTAGTATGCAGCGGCGTAGAGAAAGATAGCTAAGAAGGGTGAAATTTTCAAAAATTTTTGAGATTCTTTTTGCCTAAGATACTTTTTAGGCAAAGTTTTCACTACAATTACGTTTACGTTAGCATCGTATGTTTGATTTACGATATTTTAGCTAATCGAACCGATAACAGAAATCGAATTATTGAATGTTATGGTGCATTAGTTTTTAAGCTTTTTATTTACCCAACCATTAATGTAAGGAAAGCGTCTCATCTTTTGCTAAAGTTCTATAGTAGACGCTGTTTATGATAACTTGATTTCTGTTATCGGTTCGATTATTGGAATAATCGTAAATCGGTCTTTAAGCGCTTACGAGAACGCCATGTAGTGTAAATGTAGCCATAATCATCGGAGACCGCGAGAGAAGTAAATTTGGGAAGTTTGTCTTACTGCTTTCAGATTGGCATGGAAATCGGCTGTCGGGGCGATATGGGGTATCCGAGTAAAGTGCAGCTCTCCTCAGAAGATTCGAAGCGGACCTAAGCAATATGTTCTTTTTTATACTACATACGCCTCTGATGTACATCCCATTTATTATTTTGTTTGTTTTTTTTTTCTGTGTGTTGCATGCATCCAGCCGGTCGGTCGGTCGTTCGCTTGCTCGGTCGATCTGTTGTTGTTTTGCTTGTTGTTGGGTTTGTTGGGTTTGTTTAGCCGCTTATTCGGTTTTTCTTTTTATTTTGTTTTATTTTTTCTGCCCTCTTCTTATTCTACGTCACTTCGCACTCACTCTACGCTCTTTTGTAATCGGAAACGTTCGTAGAACGCCGACGCATAATTCTTGCTTAGCAGGTTTCTCAGTTATTGTTTTGTTTACTTCTTTCTTCATTCGCTTTTATATGTATTTTTTTTTGTTTATTCGTTTTATTTTATATTTTTTGCTCTTCAACTTTGTATTTCTCTCTCTCTTGTCTTGCTTCGCTTTATTCGTTTGCTGCTTGTCGTATTGTTTTCGTATTTTGATTTTTTAGTTTACTTCGTGAAGTTGCGCGGTTCGGTTAACTTCTTTTTTTTTGTGGTTTGGCGTTGCGCATGTCAACAAAATTTTCAAACGTTTTGAAAAGATCTTAAAAATAAAAAACAAAATAAAAGTGCAGCATGTGGCTTAAAAATTAAAATAAATAAAATATTTATTATGAAACAAAATCTGTTTTATTAAACACAGAAAAAAGTGTTTATTTTGTGCAAATTTATTTAAAAAATATTAAAAAGTAATAAAAAATATAAAAATATTTGGAATATAATCTAAAAAAATAAAAAAAACGTGTTTATAACTTCCATATGTGCTTTGGTGCTATATTTTTGAAAAATGATTTATTAACTAAAAAAAAAAAATTTTTTTATATAATTTATGCTTTGCATACAAACAATTTTGGATTAAACGAATTTTTTAACATAAGTGTTATGATTAGAGAAAGTAAGTAGAAGATTAATAGTTTTTTTTATAAAAAGTGTTACGATAAAAGTATCTGTAAAAAGTATCTTATTAGTGTTAGGTTCACTATTCTTAGGTAATATCCAAATAAATGCTTCCATATCAAGTTTTAGCTTTAATTAAAAAAAAATTGAATCGAATAACAAATTAAAAAAGACAATAAGATATTTCGATATTGTCGAAACAATAGAATAAGTATCGACATAAAAAGATACTTTTTGCTGTTTTCAAGATTTTCTTTAAAAAAAAAAATTATTTATATTTTTATGAGATCAAAGAGATCTTTAAGTATTCTAAATCGGTATCAAAAGCTAAGTCTTTACATATTTATTGTTATATGCGTCCATTAGAGCGTCTGTCCGTCCATCCTCCTTCATGTCGGTATGCTTGCATTCAAGTGCAAGACAATAAAATTTTTGAACTTCATTTTAACTTTAAGAAATGATTTTCTTATGGATCAGTTCGATATTTTGAATGTCAATAACGAACCAAGACCTTTCTGCTAATTATCAGGGGTGATATTCGAAGACACCATCATAGGCGGGTATTAAAACCACGACGGACAGACGTACTTTTAATATATATATAACATTCATTCATTTACTTAAATAAAGTTGTGCGATTATTTGAAAATATCGATTTTAATCGATTATCAAAAAATCGTTCGATTAATTGATTTTTTTATTGAACAAAAGGAACACAAAATTAAAAAAAAATATTACACATGTCGATAGACCGGAATCAGAGACTAGATATAGACCATATTAGGGATTTTGCTACTCTGATTCTGAATTCGTGCTTTGAACTACGGCTGAGATATTTTAAACCAAAAACAAAAAGTCCGATTTTTTAATTCGTTAAGGTAAGAATATCTCGAAGACCCTGTGCTAATTATCAGGAATGACACCGAATATACTTACACTAGAGTTTTGAGTTTTACATTTTAAATAGAGTTGTAAGGTTTCATTTTCAGTTTAGCGGGTCGCAAATTTGAATTTAAAAAATATTAAAAAAATTAGCTACCCTATGGAATCAATGAAGTATCGATGTATCGATGAAATGGTGTAAATTTTCGAGAACTTACACCAAAACACTTAAACCAAAACTCTGAGTTTTCGGTGTCACCTCTGATTAATTAGCTTTTTCGAAGTTTTTGATCTGTGTTTGAAATTTTTGACAAGTTAAGTTTGATCTCATCTTTAAAGAGTACATTTATCTTATTTTTACTGTTAAAAGTCATGATTGTTTCTCAAAGGCCAATGTCATGACGACTGATGATTCTGTAAATAATATTATATCTATTTTTACTTCCAAGTTCAAGACTTCATTATGCAATCAATGCAATCAATGAGTAAGCTGCATATAAACTTTTCCCAGCTAAAAAAGAAAAAAAAAATTATGTTTAATTAAATATTCGTAATAATATCGAGTTATGATTTATTATAATTCTTAAAATTTTATTTTATTTTTACAAATTCTGCGTTAATGTTTCTCTAAAAGATGCTGTTTTATGCAGTCGCACTTCAGTTGAGTAGCAAGCGTTCAAGTTGCTAAACATCAAGATACATTATGAAAAAGATACAAGATACAATATAAAAAAGATACAAGATATATTATAAAAAGATACAATATACATTATAAAAAGAATTCAAGTTAGATTTTTTTTAAAATAGGTGGGTACATTTTTAAGCTTATTAAATTCGTATAATTCAATATTAAATTCTTATTTATTTTATTTTATTTGTTTTTTTTTTTTTACAGCATGATCATCTTAAAATTCAACAAAATGCATAATCTTTGGTTACTTTTACTACAAATATTTATGTTACTAAAACAAATTCATGGTTACAAAAGTAAAACTTCAACGAATTATGAATTATTGGAAAATGATTCGCGTTATATATCATATCAAGGTGAGTGTTTGGTTATTTGTAAGAGAAGTGATTACTTTTTTTTTTTTTTCTTGTAATGAGTAAAAAAAAAAAATAATTATAAAATTACAAGAAATTAAAAGTAATCAATCAAAGAGGCACATGCGTAAATTAGTTTGCTGTTGAAATTTGTTTAAAAGATACTTTTATGAAATGATTATATAATATTGAGGAAGAAATATGCGCAAATACTGCAGGTTGTCTTACCGACTCGCAACGCTAGTTCCGCAGTTTATTTTAAAGAAAAAAAATCATATCAAGTTTTTGTTAAATATTTACATTTATTTGATTTCGCTGTTGCTGATATGAAAGAATAATTTGTATTTTTTTTGCAAGTTTAGCATTTTGTTTTCAGTGGTTTATTTTTTATAAATTAAATATTTATTTTAAATGTCACTTTTGATAAAAAAAAAAAAAATAAAAAAACAAGTGAATTTTTTTTACTGCTTTAAAGCAGCATTTATGGCACAAAAACGCAATTTGATTATAAATTTTGTATAAAAAAAATGTTTGAGTTATTTAAGTTATGCAGTTCATTGTTTAAATTGCTCTTAAAAAAAAACTCCATAAATAAATACTGGATTGTTTAATGACTTAAAAAGAATTATTTATGAGTTTTAAGTTTGTATTTAAAAAACAAACCATTTTGGGAAAGTCAGGAATTTCAAAGAAATTTATTTATTACACTTCGAATGTACTTATCAAGCAAGCCATACCGAATGACTTTTTAATATGAAGTTCAAATGAGATGATGTAGACTTTAAATATATTATATATGGGTGTGCTTTTGTATGAGGATTATTTTGAACTGACGGACGGACAGACAGACAAATATAACTCATTTCTTATACAAAAAATATTTTAGAAAACGAGTATATATGTGAATTATTCCATTGCCCAGAGAGATATTTGAGATATTCTAACCAATCGGAAAAATCGGAATTTATGCTTTAGGCTTAAAATATCTCAAAAACCCAAGGGTCATAGTTCTGAGCATGATTCGGAGTCAGCGTGCCATAAGAACTAGGATGGACTATTTCTAGTCTCTGATTCCGGTCTTTCGACATGTGTAGGCTTTCAATCGATTACGAATCGGAAGCTATTTTTAAAAAAAAAAAATTAACGAAGCAAATCCAGTGTAACATTTTTAAACATGAAAAGTAGTCAGTACTGTTAAAAACATGCCCACTAAAAATAAAAAAAAGGCTCTTTTGGAGTTTAGACAAATATTTTGCAGTTTAAGACAAATAATAAATTTAAATTTTTTGGGATCAAACCGCCTGCTTTTTGAGATTAAATTTTTTTTTTATATATCTTAACTTTAGGCTTTATCGATAAATTGGAAAGAATCTATTTTTCAAAAAATCGTTTTAATCGATTTAATCGATTTAATCGATTTTATTTAAAGCTTGATAGATCGATCGATTTAAAAGAAAGATGAGGAATGTTTTTTTAGTTTTAGGTCTTCATTTTGTATCTATAATTTTTTCATGGCTCTTCTAGTTTAACCAATAAAAAATCGATGAATCCAACAAAATCGATTTTTTTCGATAAACGATTAAAATCGATATTTTCAAATAATAGCACAGCGCTTTAACTGGCCCTAACACTATTTAGCTAAAGTAAATGAATAGTTAAAATATAGAAGTGCGTCTGTCTGTTTTGGATTTTGCGTATGGAAATAATAGAACGATGTATACATATATCAAATGTTGTGCTTTCCATATACTTCGGCAAATATAGTTTATAAATTTTGTTGTAATTTATTTTAGTTTCAGAACACAACTTTACTCTATGGCTTATATAAGTATGTAGTATATGTAGGTACTGGGTAAAACGAAAGAAGTTTCATTGTCTGTTTAGACTTTATTTTATACTTCCCATTCATAACTTTTTTTTTTTGTCGCTTTTAATATTTTTTTCAGATTTAATGACATCAGCGAAACGATACTACGATGCCGATACAAGTTCATATTCTGAATTACTCTTCGATGTTGGACGTAATCAAGTTATTGTGGGTGCAAGGTGAGTCTACACATAATTTAATTCTTTTAAAACCAACAAATGACTAAAAGATGTGACGTGATATATTTTATATAGTTCCTGTAATTAAATGCTGATTTGCACGATAAAAATATATATTTTTACGACTAAATGACGCATTCGGTTAAAGTTATTTAATGTTTTAGTAACTATTTCCGAACAATTCATTGCTTTGTACTTTAGTGCTATATTTTTAATGTGATAAGAATTATAGACATTTGTGGGATTCTCAGAAAATTGTGTATTACATTTTATAAATTTTAATTTTTTTTTACAATTTGTTAGGTTCTAAGCTTTACATAACCAATTCAATAAATCAAATACATAAACAATTTTTTTCATCCCTATTCCATGAAATTTTTTTATCTAAACATATCCGTCTGGCATCTCCTGACAAATTCTCCATATTATGTACCGCGGCACTTGACTTTTGAAAAAACGGCAAAACTAATCCATCGAATTATTCGAACAAATTTGAAATAAACAAAAAAAAATGTAAGAAAAAAAAAATATTAAAATATGAAAGGAAATGAATGTCATAGAAATTCGAGCCTTATGAGTCAAGTGTCGCCGGAGACATAAATGTGTGTGCGTGTGTGGGCGTTTAAGAAAATCAGGCTTTAAAATATGAAATGCCCTCTTTGCTTTCTCTCTCCCTCTCTCTCTCTTCTTCCCTGTTTATGTAATTTGACCTTTATGTAAACGTTCTGTAATTAAATGACTTAAAAGAAATTTGTTGTTATTGAAACTAAAATCAGTGGCGTAATTATTTAACTCATTATTTAATGCTTCATTTTTTTTTTTTTTTTTTCCATCTTTGACGTCGTTTCGGTTAAAGTATTTAACGGATATTTGAGCTGCTCACATGATACGCATTCAACTGTAGCGAATAAAAGAAATTTTGAAAGAAATCTGTTACCCATTGTTGAGTCACTATTTTTTTCCTTTGTTAGTGTGGCATGTTTTGGGTTTGAGTTCGAAAAAGTCAAAAAAGATTAAGTTAAAGTTATGTGACTTCGAAGCTTGAAATATGTTGTATATTGGAAATAAAGTTGTTATGGGGTAAATATACAGTTTCAGTAGAGTTTGTAAAGCTCGTAAATATATGGTTTGGAGGTTAAAAGCAGCATAATTTTAAAGCTTAAGAATCATTGAAATGTTTTATGATGTATTTAAATCTTATTAAATTACGATATTCAATAAAAAGTACAGTCATATAGAGATCGACAAAATGAACTTTTAAAAAAAATACACAAACACATGATCGTTTCGGTGTTGCCATACCGTTGAGCTATTAGCCTACTTGGTTCAGCCACTTTCATGCACATTTCCTATTTTCTTAAAAATATTAAAGAAATATATAAAAATTCAATATGTAATAAAGGTGGGGTGAAGAAATCCACTTTAACGTTTCGAGGAGACAGGCTTTAGTATAAAATATAGATCGTGGAAAGAGTTCCTGATCCAGTTCATGATCATTTTCCATGACCTTTCGGAATGTTTCTCTACACACTACCTTTTTATAATCCAAAAACTTTAATATAGTATCTTGGGGATATCTATGTAGATAGTCTCTTAAGCTTTCATTACAAAGCACGCCACTGTGTGAGGCAAAAGTAAACTTCCAACTAGGTTTCTATATTTGAAATCATACCGAATGTTTTCCGCCTTTTCCGCATTGCTTATCAAACCTGACCCAAAGCTATCTAGAAAGCATCTTTTTATATTAAAACAAGAAAAAAAGTTAACTTCGGTTGGACCGAAGCTCATATACCTGTTACACAACATTTGACGTGGATAGACCTTCGTGTGCAGCATTTGTATTAAATTTTATTTCAAAATACTAAACAAATTAAATATATATTTTTAAAAATTTAGGAATTCGCGGTCCGATTTAAACCAATTTTAAACTGAAGATTTGGCTTAATATACGAAGCATTTGTACCATATTTGAAGCCATTTGCTTTATAAATAAATTTTTTTTCTTATAAGAACTTGACAAAATGTTATTCTTTTCTATGGGAGCCATATCTAAAAGTGGGCGTGGCACATTGATTTTAACATAGAAACTACACAGGACCTAGAAAAGCTTAAGTTTAAAATTTCAGCCCAATATCTTTAAAACTGAGCGAATAAACCGCGCAGCAACACACAGACAGACGGACAGACGGACGGACGGACAGACGGACAGACAGACGGACATGGCTAAATCGATTCGTCTCGTCGAGGTGATCAAGAATATATATACTTTATAGGGTCTACGATGCCTCCTTTAATGCGTTACAAACTTTCCGACAAACTGAATATACCTTTTTACACTAGTGTAACAGGTATAAAAAATTTGCTAAAAATATAAATTTTCTTAAACCTAAATATTATCTGAACACTTAATAAAAAAAAACTTTTCAAAACACTTATCACCTAAAAATAACCTATAAACCCAAAACTTAATCAACTTAAAGATATCTCATAAAGAAAAACGAAACTTAAATACACAAAAAAAGGAATACGTAACCGAAAGAAATAAAAAAAAATAAAATTAAATGTGTGACAAATGATTGACGACAAACGTCAAAGTCTGCATGATAAACAACCTAAACTAACTCAGATACAATATTTCGTATACCATTTTTTTTTTTTTTTTTTGTATGTTATTTAAATAACCATGCGGTGCTAATGGGTTAAAATGTACAAGCGTTACGTGATAAGCATAGAAAGCGAACTGAACTGAACTACAATGTGAAAAAATACTTGTACGTAGGTACTATCAGCAACAAATTGTGTATATTCGCTTATCTACAAATTGTATAGTTGAGGTGTCGTAGTACTGCATTTACGTACTCAAAAGATACATTTTCAACCACGTTTTTCCTTTTTTTTTTTTTTCCAGTCACTTGTTGTTCTTTTATTTATTTTGATCTACGCACAACAATTCTTATCTTTATTTAACACTTTGTTATGAGATAAAAAAAAAAAAACGAACTGTAGTACTTAAAGATTTCATTTTACCTTGTTCTTATTTGGATTTTTTTTTTTCTGGTCGATTTATGTACTTCATAGCAGGCATTTGGCGCACTTTTTGTTCTTTAAACTGAAAATAAATTTCATAATCCTATATAAGACAACGTTCTCGCTGGCGCTATTTTTGTAGCTCATGCCTTGAGTTGAGCAGAAGCAGCAGCAGCAGTACCACTTGAAAATGTGGCTTTATCAGTCTCGTCTTTTGGGATTTTGTAATTTGTTGCTTGCTTGTTTGTTGTGGTTGTTTTTGTGATTTTGTAATTGTACTTCACTACAAATTATTTGAGATTGTTTAATTTGATTTGTTTTTTGTGTGGTTTTATTTTTCATAATCATTTTTTAGCTAGTATATTTTATACAAGGCTGGTGGTTTTAAGAAATGTAAATTATTATAAATCGAATCGTAGCTAGTTGGTACTAAATTATTTTAGACTATAACTTGGATAGTACCCTTCCAAACATCATCGCAACGAGAGCGAGTGTGGAGCTAAAGAAACATATAATTGATAGAAACAGACAGAATCTGAACTTCTTCGATAGAAAACATATTTTAAATAATTTTTTTAATCTAAAAATTACAATAATTAAAAATCAATCGAACCAGATTTAGAGAAGATTGTGCTGTTGATCGATGACCACATTCCCTATTTTGTTAGGCATTGTGCTATTTGGAGTACCATCATATCGAGACCCTTCATTATTAAATTATTATAAATGGTTTACATACAAAATTAACATACCTTTTAGTGTGCAAAAGGACCAATTAATCGATTAATTGGAAAGCGTCAATTAAAAGCATTTCTGAATACATCGATCGACTTAATCGATTCAAAACATTTTATTTCAAGATGAATTGATAGATTACAGAGAAAAAAAGAATGTTTTTTTTTTGCGCTTCATTTTAAAAAGTTAAAAAAATCGAATAAATAAAAAAATTAATCGTAATAAATTGATTAATAGTAAGAATCTTTTAATCGTAAACGATCGATAACTCGTAAAATAATAACTTATCAAAAAAATCGATTAATCAAAATAGTCGATTAATCGTAAAAATCGATTAATCGTAAATTATCAATTAATCGTAAAACTGATTATTCGTAAAAATCAATTAAATTGATTTTCTAAATCAATCGTTCGATTTAATAGATAGTATGTAGAATGTTTTTTGCGTTTCAAAAAACTGTTCAAAAAAATCGAATAGTTCAAAAATAATCGTAATAAAATGATTACACGTGAGAATAAATTAATCTTAAATAATCGATAATTCGCAAGAAATCAACTTATCAAAAAAATCGATTAAACCAAAAAATCGATTAATCGTAAATATCGATTATTTGTAAGAATCGATTAACGGTAAAAATTGATCAATCGTTAAATCGGTTAATCGTTAAATCAGTTAATCGTAAAATCAGTTAATCGTAAAAGTCGTAAAATAGTAAAAAATAGTAATAGTAAAAAAATCACTTAACTGAACAAAATCGTTTGATCTTAACAAAATCGATTAATCGAAAAATCGTTTTTTTAAAAATACATTGCAAAAAGCTTTCTTTTACTCATTGTTCGGATTATTATTAATATCTGTTTATTCGTTTTAAAATCATCTAACAGCTTAAGTTTGTCATTTTAATAAAAATAATATTTTTTTTTTATAATTTAATCAAAATTCATAATGAATAATATGCTATAAAAAACTATAATAATATTACTTAATACCAAACAACTAGTGCAACAAAAAAAAAAAAAAAATTAGAGATAAAAAAACTTAAATCGTTTAACAAATAAATAAATAATTCAAGAGTTAAAATTGAGTACATGTAAAGCTTTCATCGCTAACAAAGTGCTTATTTGTGCTACCACACGGCAAACATTGCGTATGAGCAATAAAAACAAATCATTTTGCACGCCTTTTATTTTTTTTTTGTTTTTCGATAAATAACAAATTATATTACACATACGAATGTAACAAATTAAATAAACGATTTATTGAATTAATAAAAAAAAATTAAATAAAATAAATAAAAAATATAAAAAAATTAATAAATAAATGAATTACTTATTAGACGCATGAATTAATTTAATAAAAATTAATGCAGCAACATGTGTAAATAAAAATAAATATTTTTTTAAATTAAATTTAAAGCAAATGAATACATTTTTCGCACGTTTCTATTTATATTTTTTTTTTTGAAATTTTTTTTTACAAATAAATGTGAAGTTTTTTTGAAATGTTTTTTTTATTTTTAAAATCGACACATATTGCTTTTGGCATGTCAATATATATATATATTTTTGCTATATATATACACGTAAGATATATATATAGACGCGATAAAAATCGACCTTGTCAATTAGCATTTAAGTTGACTGATATTTCAGTGCCTTGTTACAATCGCTTTAAAAAATAAAAAAATTCGATTTGCATGTGCAAATTATTTATGCTTCGAAGAAGTGTGAAATATTTTCAACGAACTATTTTTAAGAACTTTATTTTTTGTTTTTCTTAACACGTATTTTAACAACATTCTACCTGCCTTTGGCAAATATGGGCGTGTTTTGTAGCTGTGAAGTTAAAAAGTTTAGTTTAAATATTTAATTTTAGTTATTTTTTTTTAGCACAAAAATGGCTATGATGACTTGTAGCTAAAAATCAGTATTCTTTAGGCAGTCATATTTTCTTTGGTTAACTGTTTACTTAATGAGTTATTGTCGTAGTTAAGATAATCAGACTAAATAGTGATAATTATAAGCTAAAAATGATATGATATATAACTGTATAATTGTATGATTTGCTAAAAAAACTTATCAAGTTTGTAGTTTTTTTTATAGGCTTTTGATAGTAGTTTTTTGATGAGTGTTTTTATGTGAAATGACCTTGTCGTTTTCGTGTAGTTTTAATTGATACTTTAGGTGTAATAGATCAAATTTAAAAGCATTATAATCGGAAGTAGCATATAGAAAGTGGCGTTCTATAAGCAGAATTGTATCTAGATACTTTAACTATTTTAATTTTTTAAGAGCACAACTTCTTTCACTTGTATAGCCAAAACTATTCTGCTGAAACCTTCTGAGTAAGTAAAATGAGTAAAAATGTTTGGGTCTAATGCAAGGCTTATTAGAATCTTCTCGAATTCGAAGATGGGTATACTTTTTCTAATAGAATCTACATACAAATTCAGTATTTTTTATGCACAATAAATTAATAGCCAAAATGCATGATTGTACTCATTTCAAAAGCATAAATGTATCTACACTGAAAAAGTATCTATTGCATTTATTCTTACTATTTCCTACTTGATTGTGCAAATTTGTACAGTACAAGTGAGTTAAGTTAAATAATTGTGTTTATTTTGCATTTTTTTTTTTTTGCGCTTAGTTTTTTTCTCATTTTTGTGTCAAAGTAAAGCCAATTCGAAAGCAAACAAATACGAGTAGTATACTATAGATACATGAGTGTATATATAATTTGTCAAGTATCGTTACGAATCAGCAAATTATAATTTTTGCAGCCGTTAAGTCTACGCGAATTTTATGACGTTTGTTTTTTTTTTTTTTTATTTATTATTTATTTTTCCGATAGTATTTTTTGTTATTCTAGCAAGTGTGAACGTTACTTTTGTCACGTCATCTGTAAGTGATATATACGCGTGATATATTCATGTGATTTTTTGTATAATATGCATTTTTTTTCAATATTTTCTATTAATTTGTAATTATTGCTTTTTTAATTATTCTGTTTTCTTTTTAAATATTTATTATTTAACTGCAACAAGCAAAGCTGTTTCAGTTTAGTGTTCTGGTGTTGATAAAATTAATGGAACTATTTTTAAATTATAAGTTAAAAAAATATGTTATAAATTAGAGGAAAAGGAACTGTACCCCCTTTACAAATAATTACACCAAAATTTTGGGATTTTTTAGTTCATACTTGACTTCAAAACGTTCTTTCTATGTTTTAACGATTTAAATTTTAAAATTTTAAAAAAACTGCCAGTTAGTGCTTAACTGGACATTGAAATAATGATGCTTAAAATTACTATTTCTATAATTTTAAGAAAAAAAATTAGATTTTTTTAAAAAATATATTTGAAAGATTATAAAAATTAAGTAATTTTTTTTTTACAAAATAATTTAATTCAATTAATTTTACCAATAAAAAGTTTAAAATAAAATATAATACAAAATTTTTTTAAAATTTTTTTAAGTTTAAAAATGCTAATTTTTATATTAAAGTTATTATCTTCATTCAAAAATATCAGCCATTGAATTAATTGGTCAAAAGTGTTTCCGGTCAGTAAAGGGTTAAGGAAAAAAAGTTTAAAATTTTAATTTTGAAAATCTTAAAAATCTTTTTGGTGCGAGTAACAGGCGAACAGAATTGTTGAGACAGCATTCAAAATGACAATTTGACAAGAGCGCCAGCATACGGTTTAGAAAGAAATGGAAGATCAATAAGGCACGCATACACGCACATTTGCATATATGTAGTTTGTTTACATTTTATATAACGGTACACTGACGCACTCTCATTGGCTTAGAATGAAATCAAAAAGCACATGTGCAATTTTTGTTTACATTTTTTATAACGGTAAATTGCAAATTTGCAATGCAATTTGGGCTTTCGTTTGCAGCTTACTACACAATTCTGTGCACCTAATACAAAAGCGATTCGAAGATTTTATAAAATTTTTGTTGACAAGTACAGTGCTGTCTAAAATATTGGCACAGAAATTTTTTACTTTTGCTTGTGAACATTTGAATTGCGTTTTCTAATTTTTATAAAATATTCCATTAAAATTTTAAGAAAAAAAGAAGAAAATAAAACAAATTTTTTTTACAAAATTCTTTAAAAAACATAAAAACATTTATTTACAATATCATTATAAATTTAAACTTATTAATATACAATAAACATTAATCAAAATTTAAAACTTTATTTACAATTTTTTTAATTTATAATTTTTTACTTATCTACAAACATAAACGTCCTTAAGTAACACTTAAACTTACATTTAAGCATTTAAGGACAAAAAAATATGTGTATAATATTAAACTAAAATCGCAGCTCCCAAACTTGTCTCCTTTATAACTCAACTCTATAAAGGGACAAGGTTGATATATGCTCTTGAAGACAATTTCATGCTGACTATTGGACTTGCAAGCCTTGTGGTAAAGGATTAAAATCCGTTAAAGCGTGTTGTACTTCAATCTATAAAAAGAGAGAAAAAAAGTTATGTTAAATAAAATTAAAATAGATAAAGTAATTTTTGATTATTTCTTATAATCTAATAATTTTATAATAATCCTACACCACAAATTGTGTATTTCAGATCAGCATAACGAGCTGAGTAGATCTGGTCTTTTGAATTCTGGTTGTCTTGCATCAACAGAGTTGTCACTAGTCTTGTCTCTTTATTTTGGAGTTAACGTTATGAAATTTTATACATGGAGACTCTAGTAGACTGACGATAATTGTTACTTCATCCTACTGGTTTTCTCTATTAGAAATATTCCACAGAGAGGCGAAAATATCAAATATAATAGTCTACTTGCGCTGATCGTTATTTATAGCTCCATTACTTCCCTTAAGGCGTTGGCCAATAACACAGAAAAAACTATTGAACTTTACAAAACCTTTTTTTTTTTTTTTGTTTATTCCAATTTTTGTGCTACCTAAAAAACACCTACAGTAGCAAAATAAAATTCCAAGAAATGTCATGAAATGTCTCATTTAAATAAAACTGCAATCAGTTTACATCAAAAAACCCTAACCATATTTAGCTACTGCGATACTATTTGAAAATTTTTAAAAATGATTTACGCATTCAAAAAACTAAAGAAAAAAAAATAGGTAAACTGTCAAAAATGCATAAAAAGTTAGTCGTCAAGGCATTTAAAAATTCTCAAGAAATATTTTTTATTATATTAAATCTATTAAAAACTCAAAACTTGACTTTAAGTAACGCAAAACTGACGCCAAAAAAAAAATAAAAAAAAAACTGTGTGAGTGCAAAACAATCAACAAAAAAATTCAAGTTAAAACGGTCCAGCAAACAAACAAACAAACAAAATGCTTTATGCTAAAATATTTTTGCGATTTTGCGCAGGCGTAGCGTGCCAAGCCAACGCTGTAATGTAAAATGTATACATACACGAGTATGTAAGCCGCTTTGAAAGCGTTTTGAACGAGCGTAAAAGCGCTATTTAAGCATTTTTAATTACAACGAACAGCGGCAGGCAGCCAGCCAGCAAATAGCTAAACTGCAATCTACAACTTACAACCTGTAATAATATGATTGTCGTCGAAGTCGTAGTCGTCGTAGTTGTAGTTGCACCTATACACACACACACTTCAACGAGCTATAATTCCTGATTGTCACATTTAAATTGTGCCACAGCTGACAACAACGACGACGTCGACAACGATAGCAAAGGCGAATGTGGCGACGCTGTGAATGTCTGCCTGCCTACCACCGCATGTAATGCTGACCAGTGTGTTTCGATACAGGATGAGGTATGAAAAGTTTTAGGATTTAGAAAAGAATTTATGCAGTTTGATTTGAAAAGAAATAGGTTTTGAAATGGGCAAATCGAGTCTTTAGTTTTTTGAAAGAGGACCCGTAAAAGTAACGCAAGCAGAAATTCTGTTCTCCTCATCATCCATTTAATACTCCCGAGAGAATCGAAAAGGACTGTTGTATTTTAAGGTTCTCGTATTATCAAACCCAAAATTGAAGCAAACCTTTCAGGGATAGTGATGTAATAACCCCACCAAAATAAAAGAAGAAGGAGAAGGAGCCAGTAATATTTTGAGAGTCTCGTGAAAAGACTCCCAGATTTTTCATAAAATACATCGATTTTTTTGGTTTTAATCCCTTTTAACCATTTTAGGGAAGATCGAAAATAGAACAAGTCTTAAAAAAAGCTACTCTAGGCAAAGATTTTTTTCCGGAATGCATGAATTATCTCACATTTTCAAAGAAGCTACTCAGTTGGAGTTTTTTTTAAGAAACTATTATCGACTTATACCATGGATATACTAGCGATAGCACTACATCTAGTATAACTCTGCTTAGATTTTAATTATTCGAAGCGAGGTGAACTTGACACCAAAAGACGTTTTAGTCCATCCGGCATTTCTGTCAAGAAATATAGAATTTAAGAGCATATATTCTTTGATGAGTCCAGTAATTTTAGAAGTTTTGATCAGCAAATACTAGGAGATAATTAAACCTAGTGCATCTGTCGGGCTGCAGTGATGTTCCGTATATACACAATGATTTCAGTTACTATTGAGGAAAACCACCAAACTTGTTACTTAGACTCTTTTAAATAGATTCCAGGGCACAAATCCGCCTTAAATGTTGGAATTTTTGAAAACAAAATTTTTCGCATTTTCAGGTTCAATTTAAGGTTCATATAAACTAGTTAAAGAGAATATCATAATCGATCTACTGTACCCTTAATATAAACAATTCAAACTACACTCGCTAAACATATTTTTTCGCTACAGCTTTGCCTCAAGCTGCCGCCAAGCAGGCGCTAGACAAACACCCACGCATGGCGGCTATGACTATGGCACCACACCACCACAACAGTTTCAACTTCAATCTTTAAAGCTTTGAGTATGTTTAGCTACCAAAAAACTAAAGCCTTTTTGTTCGCTTGTCTTAGCTGTCGTTGATCCATTCAATTGAACGGTGGTCCGGTCGAGCGAGCATGTTCATTTAATGCGCGTTGGAGATCAAGTCTTATGCTTCGATCATATATTTTATTTAAAAATTTGTTTTTTTTTCTTTCTAGATATTTGCGCAAGGTGTGCGAAAAAACGAAAAAAAAATAAATGATTGCACTTGTCTTTTTATTTAAAAAAAAAAATAAAATAATTTTGGTTTTATTCTTTTTTTTTGTGTTTGGTTGCCACGCGCACAAAATGGGTCATGGTGCATGTGGCTTTTTGAAGAATATTAATTAAAATTTATGAAAAAATGGGTTTAAGCGAAAAAAAAATATGCAAACTTTTATTTTTTCTTAGCCACAAAGTCGGCAAACCAAATTGCAGTTGACATGGCTCGTGCAGTCTACACGCAGCTGCTCTTTGCGTAAGGGCGATTTCGAAGTTCAGCTGTAGTTCGATCAGTTCTGATCAGTTTCAGCTGTTTAATATTATATATTTTTTTTTTTTTTGTTTTGTTTTAATAAATATTGTCGAATGTTTGTCACGTCCGTGCTGTCATCGTTGTCGTTGTCATCAGCTTAACTTGTTCTGAACGTTGTTCTCAGGTTACAGCCAGCGTGCCACGCGCCAGCTTAAAAGTTGATTCGCACGAATGCGTTATATGTATTATATAAATGGATGAATGAATGATTGGTTTTAGGCGAACGATCAAGTCTAACTCACTTACTGATCATTTGCAGGCAGCTGTACTAAGAGTCGACGACGACTATGACTACGACAACATCATAAATGCAGCGCTTGTGGGTTTTTTTTTTTTTTTTTTTATAGGCGTCTTTAACAACTTGCCAAGTTGGCGACGTCTGTCTTGTTTGATTTTTTTTTTTCTTGTTTTAGTTTTTTCGTTATTTATTAAACAGTCGTGTTGTTTGTTTTAATTTTTCTTTTTTTCTAAACTGCAAATTCAATTCTCGCTTTTGTTTCTTAGTTTAGATACAATTTTTTTTTTTAGATACTTTTTTAGATACATTTTTTTATGTTGTTGTTCTGACTTCTTCAAGCGACTTCAATAAGTTTGCGCGCTGTCGTTGCACTTGATCTATTGATCTTCGTGTTCAATTCGATAATGAGGTTTTTTTTAATGGTTGTGGTTATACAAAAGCGTAGGGTGTCTGTCGACACTGGCTATAAGTTATGAATAGGTTTTGAGAAAAGAAAAAATCAAGAAGATTTATTTCTAAAGTGTTAAGTTGTTGAAATGATCATAATTTAAGCAGAGTTGCACCAAAAGCAAGGAAGGAATAGGATTTCGTGCTGCAACACATGACTCTGTTGCAGCATAGAAGACAATTTGCGCGGTGATCGGAGAGGAAAATCTTAAAATAAATTTCGATTGGAACCTACAATCATTTCCCGTGGTATATCTTGGATGATAGAATTCTGGTGTCGCTATAGTGTCTTTGTGATGACGTCATCCAATGCGCCATTGCTTTTCATTATGGGATATGGGAGGACTACTTTAAAAACAAAAAAAAATTACAATAAAATTTTTGCACAATAAAGATATTTTCTAAAAAATTAGAACCAGAGAAGCCACATTTAATTTTACTATTTCAAATAGAAAAGGGTTACACCTAAGACTTTTACAAATAGAAAATAGTAAAACATATAAATTAAATGAATAGAAAATTGCAAGAAGAGTAAAAAAAATAAAAAGTTATAGAAAAAAAAGGAATTTATTATTTTGACTTATTAAAACAAATTTTAAATTTTGCTATTTTCTATTTCAATTAGTAAATATTTTCTAATTGAAAAAGTTGCAAAATATATTTGACAAAACTGACCGTAACTAAACTTGTATGTGTATATTTTTTGCTTAATATCAACTTGCAACAAATCTTTATTTAATGCCTTTAATAAACTGCATAAAAGCCCACCATTGACTTTAAATTCATTATCTATATTATATGACAAGATAGCATAAAATAGTGTAAAGAAAAAAAATAAACAGAGAACTACATTCTCTTCTCATGCTTAAGAACCACGACGAAGCGACTACTAAAGCCTTTCCAAATATGTCGTTGACGTGGTTTGATAAAATATTATCTATTTAGGCTTAGCCTATCAAGCAAAAACTACTACAGAACGCCCACAACAAAAACAAAAAATACTTGTGGCAATAACAAGTGATATACACTGTGGGCATTCTCAGATACATTTGTATCTTATAGTTGTAGTAGTCGTGTGTCTGTAGTCTTATAAACTACCTGTTTGCCTTGCAGTTCAATGGCCCAGCAATATGTATGTATAAGATTGCGTTTTGACACCTCGGCATGACGGCGGCCAGTCAGTTGTACATCGCAAAAAAAAAAAAAAAAAAATGTTCATTGAACCAGTTACCAAACCTCAACATAAATTCAATACAATCTATGCGGAATTATGATTGCTATAAAGAGCAGCGGCCTTATTTGTAAAACAATTGTAGGTAGTTAAACAGACGACGACAACAACAAAAAAACGCCTTTATTTGACGCCAATATTTGCAGCATTCCATAAAAAACTAACTTTTCGTCTTTTTTTTTTTTTTTCATTTCATTTCAGAGATACACTCTATCGCATGTCCTTCGATCTGGAACTATTGGAACGCGCCGAATGGGAGGCAACACCATCACAGATCTCAATGTGCCAGGCAAAAGGCCAGTCAGATCGTTTGTGTCGCAACTATGTACGCGTTTTACAAAGTTATGGTGAGAACCAATTGTACGCGTGTGGGACGTATGCCTTCAATCCGAATTGTTCATGGCGCCAGGTGAGTTTAATGCAAACAGACGCTACATACTACACACATATACAAAACTATACAAGATGTATTTATGTTTTGTGTTTTTCTTTTTCACACTTGTAGATGGAAAATCTAACAGTCACCGATTACGATAGCGGTGTGGGAAAATGCCCCTTTAATCCGCATTCGAATATAACAAGCATTATGGCATCGAATGGTAAAATGTTTGTGGGCACAGCAACTGATTTCTCAGGCAGCGATGCAGCTGTTATACGTACGGATGTGGTTAGTATTTAGGGTTATTAAAAGTAATAATAATAATAATAATAATAATGAATAAATCATTGAGCGGCATTATCAAGTTCTACATTTGAAGTACAGCCTCAAATTTTTTACTCATCTTTAAATGAAAAATTATATAGAAACTTTGTTTAAAATTATTTAATAGTTTTCTTGAGGGAGAATCTGTGGTCAGGTTTTAGCTATATTTAGTTTTCTACATATATGCGTTGCGTAATTAGAGATCCTCTGTATAGATCATTCTGAGCTACAGTTTTTTTTTTCTAAATACCCTATATCAAAATGTTTTTAGAAACTATCAGAACAGTGCTTTGATTTCTTTTCGTACTTTTGTTTGCTTTTCGTAATTGTTGAGAGTCCCACAGACCGATTTTGAAGAGCTTATCGCTAAAGAATTTCAAATATTGGAAGTCGTATGCCTCTTCTTATTCTATTTTCTGTATATTTTTCTGTCAGTGAATTTTTGTAGTTGATTAACCTGTATGGTTGCTCGAACCCTAGAAATTTTCTGTCTCTTAGCTAAGCATTCAGCTCCAATTTTCCCAAAAACCCATCTTAGTTGCTCTTACTTAAGGCTACTTACTTGATAACGTAGTGGGTACAATGTTCTTAGATTTCCCCTAAGTAAAATTGGTCTATCTTCAGAAACAGCGTGTAGACTATGTCTGGAAGATGATGACAGCTGTTCACATCTTATATTTGGCTGTCCGATTTTGGTCAGATGCTTACTGTCTCTGATTTTATCAAAGAATCCTCGACTACAATCAACCGCGGACTTATCAAAGAAGCGGAGTATGTCTTAGGTCATTTAACATAGCTTTAAGTATATAAAGTCTTACTTCTAGAGAAAGGTCTGGAGATAATATTAAAAAAGAAAATCCTGAGAATCCCACAAAGCAACTATGCCTCCCTTAGAAATCAAGCAGTTCTTAGTTGATTCAGTAACGAATCTTTTACAAATTCATTCATAGATGTTCCGCAATACTTTAAAGGAAAATATATCTAACCACAAAATTCTCTCGACCCTTTTTCAGCTCGACGGCAGCAACAAAATTATACGCACTAAACAATACAACAACAATTGGCTTAATAATCCACAATTTGTTGGTAGCTTTGAGTCTGGGAATTTTGTCTATTTCCTGTTTCGTGAATCTGCAGCGGAATATATGAATTGCGGCAAGGTAAGATCAATAATTAATTACTATTTGTAATCTATAATTAAATCGCCCACTTTTACACAGGCTGTCTATTCACGCATTGCGCGCGTCTGTAAGAATGATGCTGGCGGTGATCGTATACTAAAGGATAATTGGACCTCCTTCTTGAAGGCGCGTCTTAATTGCTCATTACCCGGTGAATATCCATATTATTTCGATGAAATACAAGGCATGAGCTATGCCGAGCATGAAGATGTGCTCTATGCAACATTCACGACAACGGGTAGCAGCATTTATGGTTCTGCGGTTTGTGCCTTCAATATAAGCGCTATAAATACAGCATTCGAGGGTGCCTTCAAGCATCAGGAACATCAGGATTCTGCTTGGAAAACTGTAAATCCAGCAAATCGTAATCAATTTCAATGTGATGCAGCGCCACAACATAATCGCTATAATCATTTACTGGAATCCTCACGTTATCAATTAATGGAACAAGCGGTACAACCTATTACTGCGCAGCCACTCTACTATTCCAAAATGGAACGTTTCAAGCATATAGCACTGGATATGTTGCAGCTGAAAACGGAGAAGGTGCATGTACTTTTTGTCTCAACAAATGAAAATCGCATCAAGAAATTATCGGTGAAATATAATGAAGCGCAACAGCAAGCACAGACATGTCTCGTCGAAGTTTGGCAATCCGATGATACGGGCATGTCGCAATTGTTGAAAATGGAATATCTCAAAGTGACAGAATCACTTTATTTGGGCACAGATTTGGCGCTGACACGCATACCAGCGCAACATTGTAGTCGTCATGTTTCCATGGCAAGTTGCCTGAATGCCATGGATCCGTATTGCGGTTGGAATGAGCGTATCGAACGTTGCACTGCACAAAAGTTGGATGCACAACTGTACAATTATTGGATACAAGCACCAAAGTTAGAGTGTCCAGTGTTGACAGCGCCCATTGATGGTGCTTGGTCTGCCTGGTCGGATTGGAATAAATGCCAGAAATATGGAGAGAATGATAGCGATTGTTTGTGTCGCACACGTGAATGTAATAATCCGAGACCACAAAATGGTGGCAACGCTTGTGTTGGCATAACAACCGAGGTGTCTAACTGTACAGTACATGGTGGCTGGACTGAATGGTCCGCATGGTCACCCTGCTCACAGACATGCGGTGTAGCAGTGAAAACGCGTCGTCGTACTTGTGGCAATCCGAAACCAGCATTTGGTGGACGCACTTGTGTTGGTCCCGAACAATCCGAAATGTATTGTCATCACTTGCCACCTTGTCCAACACCTAAATTGCCTGCTGTCGATGGTGCCTGGGGTCCTTGGGGTGAGTGGAGTGAATGTAGCGCACAATGTGGCGGCGGTTTTCGCATAAGAACGCGTGAATGCAATGATCCAACACCACAGAATGGTGGACTTGAATGTCCTGGTTGTAAAATTGATCATGAAGATTGTAATATGCACAGCTGTCCGGAAGTAAAGAAACTAAGTGCCTGGACACCGTGGCTAGTGCAATACAATGAAAGTCGTGAGTCGAGTAGTGAAACGCATGTGGAGCGTCGTTTTCGTTATGCTTGTCGTGCGACAACCGCTGATGCTGGTTCAGTGCGCATTAATTTGGCCAAAGAAGAGACACGCATTTGTCGCGCCGATGGCAGTTGTCAGCGTCATGCGGAGCATGAAGAAGCAGAAGTTGAATGGGGTGCCTGTAATGTCACATGCGGTGGTGGTGTACAAATACGTGTACATGAGAGTAAACGTCATGGTGGACGTCACGTGCAGAGTCGTGCGTGTAATCTGCAACCATGTGAACAGGAGAATAATAATATAAATGAGGTGCTTATGGTCGCAGCGACAAATGAATGGAGCTGTTGGACCGAATGGAGTCCATGTTCGGTAAGCTGTGGCGTTGGTTTACGTAAACGTACCAGAAAATGTCTCGGCGGACATGAGAAACTATGCAATGGGCGTGCCATAGATGAGGAAAAGTGTGAGATGACACCATGTGAAGGTGAGTTGTTGAAAAACTTAACTCTCTAAATTGTAAACCTTTACATAATATTCTTTGCTAATCTTCTTACAGATTTTCTCGGTTGGTCTGCTTGGAGTGATTGGTCAGAGTGTTCCAGTGATGGCATACGTTTTAGACATCGTAAATGCCTTGTAGAGAGTCCTGCTACAAATGAATGTCGTGGTGCTGAATTCGAGAAAACTGCCTGTGTGCCTGGTGAATGTGAAGGTAAATGAAACTCTGCAATAATTTTCATTTTATTGTTTAATAATATTCTAAAAATTTCGTTTTAGGCACCCAATACGCTTCAACTGGTTCTCTGGTTGGCATTATTCTCGGTGTACTACTCATGTACACCATTAGTTGCTATCTGGTCTTCTGGTTTACACGCAAACATTATATGCCGCTCACTATTGCAGCGTTAAATAAAAATAATACACCCAATGCGCCAAATTTCGATACATATCCAAATCAGTATTCAAGTCTACCAACAAAGGATGTAAGTAACGCCATTATAACTTGCTTAAATTTTAATATAAAACTCTTCAATTTCTCTCTCTCTCTCTCTCTATTGCAGTACTACGATGTACGTCCAAAAGTGAAACGTCAATCCAGTTTTAATATGTGTTCACCTTCCAAAAATAATACCAATATGGGCACACTAAATCGTAATAATATGAATCATAATCATACACCTAAGGTGCTGGCAAAGACCTATAATGACTGTGAAACGGGCACTTTAAAACGTAATTCAGCGCTTAATAATTGTCGTAGCACTATGGACGATGAAAAGTTTTAAACTTGAATTGAATTCTTGAACCATAAAATCTTTGTGCCATTTACAAACGAAAAAAAGTTATGCCTTGGGAAGTCTGTATTTGTTTTTTATTTTTTTTTATTTTTTAAACAGAAAATCTTAGTATTTTCTTTGTCGTTTATATGTAATTGAAGTTCCTGACTCATATTGAGTTATGATTTATAATTAGTTAATATTTTTAGTTTAGCTTAAGTTTTAGTTTTTAATAAATGTTTAAAATTATAATTGCATTCATAAATCAAAATGATATATTATATATAGACTGATGTGGAACATTGTTTTTTTATATTAGCGAAAAACTACAAAATTGTTTTTGATCAATTGTAAAATAATTTAAAAAGAAGATAATTAATTTGTAAATTATTAACAAAATGCCTTAAAATGCATAAAAATTGATTTAAGTTTAATTTTAAAAACACAACGAAATTGTAAAACGAAAATAAAAGTAATTTTACTAACCAGAGATTGTTTTTCATATTGTAAAAAAATTGTTTTAATGCCAGTTTATCAGGGGTTATAGAACCTTCTACACTTGAGATATGAGCGCTATATATTTGACTCCGATCCTGATTATTCCGATGTACAATTTTTTATAAACCAATCCCGCCTATTCATGGTTTTTTGCACCGCGCTCTGCTCTATTCTAGACTATACATCAATCTGCAGTAAACGAGCTTTTATTGTATCGAACTGTTCGGGCTCATAATCGGTTCTCTAAATTTAGTAAGGATTATTTCCATGATAGTTTCAACAAAATATCCCAGTTTGGGTAAATTTATTGGACTTTTTGTATGAAAACCTACATTTTTTTTTATTTTTATATTTTTGTAACAATATTTAAGTTTTACATAAAATAATATTGAGAAAATTCCGATTAAATAGGGTCTTAATCCAAAATAGTATACTGAAGATAGCTTGACATTCTGAAACTCCGCGAAAACATGACGACTTTAAGATTGTTTCTATTCTGCTCACACCTTTGCATGAGATAAAAAAAAAAATAAAAGTTTAACCGAACCCCCACCCTATGTTTCGTTAAATTCCTCCTGCTCTACTCTTTACAACACAGGGTGTTGATTTTCAGAAACACAGTCTCATTCATGCCTGAAACTTTAAAACGTAGATGGGAAGCATACATATTGCATACTTTTAGGCATATTTTGGTATCGAAATTTATCATCGTGATCGATTAATCCAATAAAATGCAATCCAATAAAATCGACTCCTTTTACAATGCCGATGAAGATAATTTATGTATACTTTATGGGGTTAATCATGCCTCCTTCGCCCTGTGCCCTTCGCCCTGTCAAAGCTCATGAAACCAAATGTGGACAGACGGACATGACTAAATTGTTTAAGAATCTTTATAGCGTTGCATTGGACACAGTTTTCCTTCCTTTAAACTAGGATATCCTATTTAAAAATATCAAATGGTTGCAAGTGCTGAAATACAAAAAGGTACAGATTTTCACTACATTTAAACGATGTATAGCTCATCCTTATAATTTTATAGATATAATTTAATAATGTCGGTTATTGGAAAAATTTAGCGACAATTTATGACCATTCTACGCCACCATACGGACCATGGAAAACTTGATGTTTTTGGGTGTAGCCTAGAAAATAGTTTATTTATATAGTAAAATGAGAAATACGGAAAATCAGATATGACTTTTCACCTATGGTTCTATTTTAAAATTGTTATTAAAATATCCCAAAGATAATAATCCTAATAACCGCTTGATCATATTTTTTTCACTCTAATAAATTGGCTCACCCTAATGTGGAATTAGTTTTGTTCACTTAGAAAGTTGAGTTTATTTTATACTGTCCGTCTGTGCGCCTAAAATGCTCCTTAAAATTATTATTATATAAAAAAAAAAACATTTTCATAAAAACTCTAAAAATATCTTAATAAAAACAATTACAGACTGCTACAATGTAACAATCATTAATCTTTTAATTACAACCGCCACACTAATTTTAATGTGCTTTCCCACAGTAATTTCTCAAAATGAGACCAAAAGAAGGAAAAATCTCTGCATCATAAAAAAAAACCACAAATGCGCATAATAAAAGGACCATTTCACTTTCGAAGAAAACTGATTTCCTGTACAAATTAAAGCAAGCGGCACCAAATAAACAGAATGTAAAATTTAGTCAAAATAATAATATGAAATATGCCGCGAGAAAAATTTTAATCAATGCGCGCAGGCGTACAAAAATTTCAATGAAAAATAAAAAAAAAAAAATAGAAAGAAAAACAATGACAACAACAATGCACCTCAACTGACTGCGATCAGTCAAAAAAGTTGTCACAAATCATTCAGAAAAATACAAACACAAACAAAACTTAAGCAAATCTCGATCAGCGCAACAACACCAAAACACCCCACATAAAATGTATCTCATCAAAGAAAGAAAGTGTAATGAAAATTAAATGAGCGGAAGAAAAATATGTTGAAAATGTTAAACTAAAATTTAAACAGTTGCTTAGAAAATATCACAAAATCAATGATGTAATGCAAGCCGAGCGTAAAAAGATACAATATCTGCTTAGCAATCACAATCACACTCACACTCTCCTCAGCTAAGCTACAGTTACATGTGCACACGTTCTGTTTTAAAGTTGAATAAACTCCACAAATTTTGAACGTAGCACATTTTATCCTGTACTACGTTGTCAGCATCAAATTACAATGCATGAAAAATTAGTACGCTTCCGTTGTATCTACGAGATACATGACTGTATCTGATACGAATTTTCCTAAGGTTAATGAACTAAAATACGAGTGCGTGCATCGCTACAGTTTATCCTGTAACTTGTACAGGATAATAGCGCTAATCTTATTATTTAAACTCAGACATGCTGGAGTCAATGACTTTTGATGTAAGATTTTGGTACAGTAGCGTCACACACACTAAAGAAATGAATTAAATTAAAATGATATAAATTTTTTAATTAAATTCAATAAAAAGATTTGCTAAATAACTATGAAGTTTTTATTTTTAAAAGATTTCATTTTTAGCTATTTTCTTTGTATCAATTACTTTTCTATTGCATGCCATAAAAATCGTATAAAATTTTTTTACGATGTGACTTTTTCGTTCTGTTTGACATTTTGTATCTGTTTGGTAGACAAGTCAAATAGAGAATTTTATGGCTTATTGAACGCATACACGTTTTATGGGTGTGTAAATTGTGTGTTTCGGTTGCACAAATTGTGTTGATTAATAGCAACTTTTGAATTTTCGGTTTTAATTTAGAATAAAAATAGAAAGTTTCAAAATACATTAACTGTTTCAGTAGAACGCAGTAGAAATTAAACTGTAACATATACAGCAACCAGTTGGCCTTTTTCATCTATAAATGCAGCTTTTGCGAGATCTTTTAAGAGCTCCAAGATGATACGATATGATGAGCTACGATGAGGACTCCTCATTGTCACTTTTAAGGATAGCATTTGATGACTCAAATATACGCCATTTCGTTCGATAATTTGTTGCAATTCAGATCCTCTACCAGTAAAGCCCATGTCTCTGCCTGCAACAAACTAAGACAATCAATTTTCACAAGTCTCTCTTGAAGCCAGTTTAATACCTCCAATGACATTTGCCATGGTCAAAAAAAAAGATGTTACTCGCGGTGCCAGATCTGGAATATAATGCGGATACATTAAAATCTCCCATACGAGCTGTCGGAGCTTTAAGTGGCTCACGAAAAGTGTGTGGTCTAGCGTTGTTCAATCTTGGGTACTTCTGGTCAATCATCAGCCCCGAACGGTCTAGTGGCTGACAGTACAGGTTCGAATTAAGTATTTGACTATATAAAATCAGCTCCCGGCTATTCCTACCAAACACACAGCAAAACTTTCCTGACTTTCAATCCTGGCTTTTCCACGTTTTTTTTTTGGCTTTAATGAAAAGGTTTCATAAGAGAATGCCAGTAAAATGCAGCTTCTTCCGGCATTCAGAACCGTTTTCATAATATGATTAATTCTAACGGTAAATCATGATAAACCATGATATGTATCATCTAAAAATCTGTCTCCATGATTGAAAGATACAAATAATCGAGTACAAACTTACACATACGCCTTGTTTGCATAACAAATGTTTGGATATGTTTATGATTTCGGATATCGTGTTCCTTAAATCTTTTCCGTGGTTTTTTGTCATGAGTAGCATATTTAACGGTAGTTGGGGTCTTCAGAATCCATGCCCTTGCCGTGGAGTTCACCACGGGTGGATTATCACTTCTGTGTCTGCCAACTGAAGTAGTTTTGTTTTTTTCTAGCCGTCTCATTCATAGTTGGTGGGTTCTTATGGATTCAAGTTGTTATTCGGTTGAAGGGACCAACACCCCATGCGCAACCAACCTCATCCTGAAGGATTGTCTCTTTAGACGCCTCTTACGTCAAGCTGAGCCTGCTGTGGTGTTATTGTTGACATCACGCTCACCACACGGGCAAATGTTTTCGAATATGGTGTACGGTTTTTACAATTTAGATGGGGCCTAGCATTTTCTCTTGTCGACTGTTAGCCGTTGGGTTTGTGTAATTCGTAGGCTCACTCTTTCTACGAAGGAGAAACGTTGTACGATGGAAGATATATGACGTTGGCTACCTCTAGAAATTCCATAATCGATCACTTTGGAATTGCTATGTCTATAAGGCAGCGTCTCACGTAGAACAAATGGGTTCTAGTATACATCTGATATTGACTTAAACTAGAAGATATGTTTAAATAAAGAGTTTCAATCAGAGAAATTTTTACAGAATCCAATGCTACTTTTGAAAACGGCTGAGTGCTACTTATGCAGTTTTTTCCATTTATAAAAAATGTACAAAAATAGTAAATCAATTTAAAAAAAAATAAATTAAAAAATATCCAGTACTAAGTACTAAGAATATTTATACAAAAAAGCTACTTCTATTTAAGTCACATAAAAAAATAAAAGATTCAATCAAAATGCAACTAAGCGTCTAAAAATTTTAGCATGCAAAAGATACTTTCACAGAATTAAATACTATTTTCGAGCATTAAAAAAAATCAAACACAAATTTAAAATAGATACAGATACAAAGATACAAGTTCTATATAAAAAAAGCATTCTCTAGAGTCCAAAGTATTTCTAAAGAAAGCAAAAGTTGCTATAACTTCGCAGGGAGTTAAGGCCAAAATAAATTGTCGCTGATTTTTAAAGACACATTTGCTTTATTTCTATTTTTTTTTTTTTTTGTATTTGGGGTAAACATTCTAAATAGTCTAGGCGACTGGAATCTAATGGCGCAGCTAGTGAGTAACTGAAACTATTTTTAGCATTTGACACTTTGACGTCGTCGTTGTCGTTGTCGTCGGATGCAAGGAAAAGAAATGCGTTGTCGGCATACCGCGCTGTCTATTCAAATGTCTCTCCGTTCTGTCTTTGTATCTATGCAAGGCAGCGCTAGTTAGTAACAAAACTGCACGTTCTATGTGTATCTAGATACATTATACATGCATTTTATATGTTAAAGATTGCTTGAAGGGATGTCGCTGCTGTTGCCGTTGGCTGCTGCTGTTGTTGTCTTTCTTCTGCTGTCTTTACAGTTCGAAAAACGATCTCAACTCAATTGCATTCCAGAAGCGCGCATGTACGGTTAGGATTTCTTTTTCTTTTTTTTTTTTTTTTTTTTGTCTGATCAAACGGAATAAATTTTCAAAAAGCACGCAACATAACGAATTTGTAGCTGAAACGAATTGTTACAAGGATGTGGCATATTAAATAAATACGCGCGCGAGTTTTATTTAATTGATTTTAAATTCGAGTTTTGTTTTTGTAATTGTATTACAAAAATTGTAAAATTGGTTTTCGATTTGATTGCCACAAAATATTGGATTATCAGTGAAAGTGTTTTGTATGTGTAGCAACATTTTTGTGCATAAATACAAAAAAAAAAAAAAATACTTTAAAAAATATTTGTCTTATGCAATACAAGACATATTTATTATAGTGAATATGTACTTATTTTTTAAAATAAAAAGTTCCTAACTATTGAAACGCATTTGCCAAAATACAAAAAGTTATGAATTATTCCTAATAAAAAAAAAAAAAAAATAATACAGGGTTCCTAAGAGTAATAACTCACATACCAAAAAATACTTATAATAAAAAAATTCAGTGTGTAATAAGAAAACGTTCCAAGGATTTTATAAAAGACAAAATTAATTAAAGTTTTGGTAAGTGAAAATACTTATAAACAAGAAAGAACGCTGAAGTCGAGTATGCTCGACTGCAAGATACCCTGTACCCCATCTTGATGTACCTTTAGTTAAGTTTTATCTTAGCAGTAGTATTGGGTTTTCATACAAAACCCCAAAAATGTAGGTAAATTTGTATGGAGGCTATACCTAACATTTTTTTGGACCTACCCATTTTGGGATATTCCTTTGGGACTATATTATACATAATTTATACCAAATTTTGACTTCCTAGAATAAGAAACAATTACGTTTTTATACAAAAACCCTAATTTTTGGGTTAGATTTGTATGGAGGATACCCCTTAAAATGGGTCTAGAGCAAAAAAGCAGTTTACAAATGCACACTTGACGGCTCAAAAGAGTGGAAGTTTCAAATATGGTTGTCCTACCTCTTATAGTCTCCGAGATAATCTCTTTCATACGGCAGACAGCAAGACGGACAGACGATAGCTAAATCGACTCTCCTTTCAATGTTGATCAAGAATAAGTGATCTATAAGTGACCCCTTGAGAGGCCTAAAAGAGTCATTGTTTCGATTATGGTGGCTGTATCTATTATTGCATCCGAGATAATCAATTTCAACCTATATATTTTCTTTTAAGTTAGTTTATGTAGAAGGAGCCATGTCAGATCCAATAAAGTGTGGCAAGCTGTGTCGAAACCGTTATATTCTCCTAAATCGTCCACAGATAGCCTTTTTTTAAAATTCTTTGCAATGGATGCCCTCATACACACCTTAACATATTTTCCTTAAATTTTTCCAATAAGAAATCCAACATAGTGGTTGGTTTGTATTAGGTGAATGCTACAAATTACGATTCACAGTTCTCCACAGTTAGAATTTGTTGAACACTTTGCCAAGGGAACATAGATATAAAGCAAGCTTTTGAATTTTTGTATTCAAAATTATTTTACATGATCTATAAACATCGTATTTGGTGTAGAATACAACATATTTACGATTCCTATAATATATGACCTTTAAATACATTGGAAGAATATAGTAAGTTTGTGTAAAGGTATGCAAGAGAACAAGGCTTGAGAGACACCATGAAGTAAACGGATACATGAGCAGCATCGAAAGCTAAGTTGATATACGTATCTGTCTGTCTACCTACTTTGTGAATTCGAATATCTCAGAGACTATAAAAAATAGAGCCCAAACTTGCTGATTCGATTCACCTAATCCCAATATTAAAATATCTTTCTTTATTAATTTTTTGTGTATTTGTTTTAGGCATTTAGAAATTATTTATTTATTTTTAAATTTTTTAAGTCATCTAATGAAGTTTATTGTTCAGTTAAATCTTAGCTAAAGTCTTCATTTCACAACTTTTCGAAAAAAAAAACACTCAAGTAACTCAGCTAAAGGATCTGCACTAACAAAGACTTGCACAAAAAGATACATGTATACTTCCCCATGCACCTCTCGCTTTCAATTACATTTTTATTTCATTCTTTAAACTGTCACGCGAAAAAAAACAAAATCTTTCAACAATGTCAACTTCTAAAATAAAACGCAATTCAATTAAAATTGAAAATAAGCGAATTTTTATTTGTCTTATGTGTGCGCCCCAAAAATAAAAGATTCATTGCAATTCAATTTCACTTTCAAAAAAAAAGATACAAAATAAATAAATAAGAAGAAGCAGTAGCATGGCGCATTGCACAAGTTCAAAATTCTCACAGACTCCAGTCATATAAAAACAAAGCAAGAGAGAGAAAGATATAAAGGCTGACAAAGATAGACTGCGTCGCGATCAGCGACCAGAACAACAACAAAAACAAAAAAGAAAAAAATTAAAAGTAGAAAATGCACAAACACATACAAACGCACAACAAATAAGGAGCAAAAAGCAACAACAAAACGAAGGCAATAAACTGCAGCAAAAGTAGTTTAATGCAGTTTGCTGGGGATCCTAGCCTCTGTCGCAGTCACAGTCGACGCCATTGCATCAGCGCAGCAGCAGCAGCACAAGACATTTTCCTTTACTGCACTTTGGCGCGCGCCCGCTTACTCGCTCGCTTGTCATTTATTTCCTTTTCGATCTTAGTTTTTTTTTCCTTTCTTTTACGATCGTTTTTGACTTGATCTATTTTTGGGGCAATGCAGCCAGTAGCAGTAGCAGAAGAACAGAGGCATTTTTCTTGTTTCTCTTTATTGTTTTTGTTATGCGTTTTTCATCGCCTTAAGTAATTTGCTGCATTAGATTTGAGATAAATGTGTCTAGTACACTGTGAAAAATTTATGTATTTATGTGATTTATGGAAAATTAAAATTGTGGAAAGCAGAAAAGAAATCATATAAATAAAAAAGCTAAATTAATTTGAGATTTTAGCTTGACTAGCAAATTTGACCTATAAAAAAATCCAAAGTTTTGATGATTTGTATTACGGCAATGTACCATGTAGCATTTCGCAAACTGAAACAAATTCGAAAATTTAGTTGGAATCATTATCCACCATAAAAAAATGTCAGAAACTCCAGGAATATTCAAATGGACCTTGACCCTAAAATTATGGTCTAGTATCTTTCAAGAGTTTATGCTTTGGGAACTAAAATTGTTCGGTTTCTATGAGATTTTTCATACATTTTGCAAATGTAAATAAGTAGTATAAGGTGTGGTCTAGAGATTCAGTTTGATTTTTCAAAAAGTTTAATAGAAAAAATTTAAAATTTTGTAAAATTTTTATTTTTTGGATAAGTTTGAAAAGGATAGACCTAGACCGTAGACACCTAAATCCTAAGAGTGCATGTGAAGAAGTTGGTTGGGGTCTCATTTTAAAGAGCAATATTAGCAGTTTAAACACTGGTTTCCCAAAAACATATCGTGAAGAGTGGTTTTCGAGACCAGAATCAATTTTAGTACGAAGAAAAGGAGTATCAAAATTTCTGATTTTTATTATTTAAATAAAAAAATTGTCTATAAACTTTATGAGGTTTGTCCTGAGTTCTCTTTCATATATCGGGAAGAGGCGAAAAGAAACCTATACTTTTGATCTCGGAACTATAGTGGGATGGTCATCTTTCAGATGATACTTTTTCATCTTTACATTTTAGAGGCTTTTTAGATCACTCATGAGTTTTACTCCAATTTTCTTATTCCCTAATTCTAACTAATTTTAATCTCAGTGTATTTTTGCAAACGTGCCACAAAATGCCACAGTAAACGCCACTAAAATATGCACATAAACATTTTAAATGAAAATGTTTACTTAAAAAGTTTGCGCGTACAACAAAATGCAACATAACAAACAACAAGAATAACATTTTCCCGCTTCAAACATACAAAAAAAAAAAAAGAAGCAAACCAAAAACTAACAATTACAAAGTTTTTAAGACGACGTCGCGGCTATTGCACTGCAAACTGTAGCTGAATAAAAACTAAAAATAGTGCAATACAACTGAAGAAAAAACGATGACGATGCAATCGCGTGCAACAGCAGCAATATAGATACGCGCGACACCTACTTGAGATACACACAGATACATACACACACAGATACAAAACATTAAACGCCAAAAGTGCAATGCCATTGCATGTTGTGTTGTGTTGGCAGTGAAAAAAATCACAGAGAATATTTTGTGTGTGCATTTAATAATTTGTATCTGAATATCTGTGCACGCATGTTTAGATACATTACTTCATGTGTGTTACTTAGATAGTTGCGTTGAGCAGAGAGAGTTCCTTGCACTTTGTTTCTGCTGTTTGAAGTTCATTGCTAAACAGCGGTGACTGACACAAATGCGCATCTGCTGGCAGCCGGTAGCCGTAAGAAAAAAAATAATCATTGCAGGGGGCCATAGACAATATTTTCTGTGTATGTGTAATTGTTGGGGGAAATTGTGTGTCTAACATTTTCGAAAAAACAAAAAAAAAAACTTCCGTACATTACGCGTGCTAGTATTTCTGCTTGTTGTAGCTATGAGATACTTGCAACAGCAGCAGAAGCAGCAGAAGCATGTGTGAACTTGAAGATTTATGTAGAAGTTTACTATGTATTTTTGTTGCTACTATTACATTAAGTGGCATTAAAGCTGGCACCCTCACTCTCTTTTACGCTTGCTTACATATAGTTTACAAGCTTGAGATACTTTTGTATCTAATAGTTTCTAAGTAAATGCTTAAAGTTTTTTTTTTATTTTTTGGTTGCAGCTCATTTCCGCTGTAGAAATTGTCTGCAACATTTGTCATTTTAAAGATACATATTAGTTTTTTTTAGTGTTATATCATTAGAGAGAATTAATGATTATGTTTCTGACACTACAACTCATTTCCTATTTTTTTTTTTTGTATTTTTTACAGCACCAAAAAAAAAAAAACAAGATGTACAGGCACAACTATAACACATCGAAACAGCAACACCAACAAGTCACCGCCTACACAACAACAACACAAGATCTCAATGTCAGCTCAATGCATTCTGAGTGCAGCGAAACTTCTTATGATTCAGATACTTCACCTATCTATAACGAATTAAATGCAACGACGCCTGCATTACCCATTAATCCAGCGCCCACACTACAGCAGCAGCAACAACAACAACAACATCTGGCATTATCTATGGTTTTCGTACGCGTCATTTATCCTGCATCGAAGAACAGGATTCGGATTCATTGCATTCCACATCGATACCACGTTCCTATGAATTGATGAAAGATGCCGATGAAACCTTTAAGAAACTAACCGAAGCAGCAGCAGCAGAAAGCAGATAATGCTGCAAAACAATGGCCAAAAGATTATGAAGCAGCATGTGAAGACGATGAAATTGCAATGATTGATGAAAGTCGTCTCTATGAAATGGATTATTTGGATGAGCTGAATACAATGAATACGTCAAACATTGCTGATGACTCTGGTAATGTGGAAGAATATTGGCAACGTTCAGCAACGAATGCAACTAATAGCTTCAATCGTAATGATATTATGATGACTTCATGTTATGGCACGTTAAATAGTTCATTTGGTAGTGAAATGTCGGGGGTAGCGCCAATACATCAAGAAACCAATCATGCAGCAACAACACCAACAAAACCTAAAACTGAGTCGTCATCGTCAATCTATGCTACACCGGAAAAACGTCGCGAACATAATCGTAGTTTTGATTCGTCCTGTCAATCGCAATCGAGTTCTATTTATGGTGGTTCTATGACTTCATCGTTGGATCTTAAATATATGAGCGCATCGCTAGGTGGCGCTGTTACTGCAAATGTCGGCGGTGCTGCTGGTGCAGTTGGTGCTGGCATTAGCGCTACTAGCACTTTACGTGGTAATTCTGTACCACCTATGGATCTTTCGCTTATGTCTATGGATGGCACGAAATCATTGGATTGGAGTTCGGTTAGTGTTAGTGGCATGCTTGATAATGGTGATGGTAATCCGGCTGAGGAATTGAATGAAGAAATGGCTGCAAAATGTTTGAGCGCTGCAGAAAATGGTAAGTGGAAAAAAAACTATTTTTAGACTTGATTACTATTTCAAATTTTGAATTTTGAAATGGTTTTGAATATTTTATAAGTTTTTGCACCCCATTGCTCCCGAGTTGCAACAAAGAGTTTTTCCTCAGCTCCCACTTTTCCAAAGCATCCAATTTTTTCGGTTATAATATGCCTAAACGCTTTACAAACTATATGGTGGCAACCTGCAAGCCTCTTCCACACAAACAAAAAATTATATCTCGTGCGGCAGATCAGAGCTGTCATTTCAAAATTTAATTATAAAGTCAAAATAAAAAAAATAAAAAAACAGACAAGCGTTAAGAACAATAAAATAATTAAGCGCTTTTTTTTCTCTCACACATTCATTCATTAATTTAAGAGCTATGAAATAATTAAGCCCTTTTTTCTCTCTCACACATTCATTCATTTAAATTTAAGAAGCAATGATATAATTAGGCTTTTTACTCTCTCTCACACATTCATTCATTTAAATTTAAGAGCAATGAAATAATAATGCATTTTTTCTCTCTCTCACACATTCATTCATACAGGTTTAAATTAAAATTCAACAATTTTAGTTAGTGAATTTGTGCATGTTGTGCAATCACTGGAGACAAAATTTAAGCACTTCAATGAATCTTTAAGCATCTTAAGTTTAAATATAAAAATAGAAATACCAATTTTCCTTAAAAAGTAGTACAATAAATTCCGCATTTAGATTCTCAAAAAAAAAATATTGCTAAAAATAAATAAATTTATTGAAGCAAAAACAAAATCGTATAGAGTAACAATACCAAACAAAAACTTCTATAAGTAACAGCAACAACAATTTTAAGCTACAAACTTGGTCAGTTGAGTATACAAAAGCGTATAAACAAACAAACAAAAAAAAAAAAACCTTTTCTTCTTATAAGTATCTTTAAGATACTTGCGTATATTTCTGCAGAACTATTTATCGCGCCATAGAGCATAGCATACGAACTCCTTTTTTTTATTTTTTCGTATATGTATGTTCTGTTTGTCTGAAAAGCCGGTTTTGCCAGAGGAGCAACCGTTTAAAAAGCTTAAAGGCAAACTATAGTCTGGGCATCTTGCAACCATCTACCGTTTTGTCTTTTGTTTGATTTTGTCTTGAGAAGACTATTTGTAGCTACAAGCAAAAGTAAGCAAAGTAAGCAAGCGAAACGTACAACGGATGCGATAGTTTAGTAGACTGTCGCTACTTGAGTGTGTGTGTGTTGCACGTTGCAAGTAGATAGCTAGATAGTTGTTGTATGCGGCATGCTGCTGCTGCTGCTTGTATCTGTTTACCTTTTCTACCTGTCAGTGGCACAACTTGTCTGTAGATACTTTTTACTATTGGCTGCAAGTCGCTACGTTCGAACGCTTTGTGCGTTTTGCTATCTCAAGTGTTTTTTTCGAAAAGTTTTTTTTTTTTTTTGTTTCTTTCATGCGCGATAAGAAAAGTTACTTTATTGGATTGCAGTATGTCTGTCTGTCTGTCCGCAACAGGTATTCTACTTTTATTGCTTATGCTTATGTACTTTATGATTATGAAGTCAATATGTTGAAATAGTTTGTACATCGAATCGATATAATGGATCATCATTATGTTGATTATAGACGACTTTTGATTGTGATTCATTTAGCTTTTCACTTTTATTTTATGTTTTTTTTTTTTGCTTGTTATCTTTCACTCACTGCAAAATGTATTTTTTCATAATGTAACGCATCCGTAAAGTGAAAGATACATTGCGTGTCTGACTTTAACCTTTTGCATATCACACTAACTATACGAAAATTACGGTGACATTGCACTTTAGCTTTTGATTTGGCAATTTGTTGCCTGATTGTGTTTATTTTATTTGATTTGTAATTTATTTAAATATTAAATTTTATATACGTGGTTGCTTGCTTGCTTTTTATTGATTAGTTTTAAATTATAGAAGTCAGCTACATAAATCTTCGAATTTTATTGGAAACTGTCAGAGTTCGCTGCGTGTCTTTGGTTTGCTTAATTTTTTTGTTGTTGTTTTTTTTTCTTTTGGTTTTCACTTGAACATTTTCATTCATTGCTGTTAAATTGCATTCAATGCATCGATTTGTGATTTTCTAAAAATTTTCCGGTGTGTCGTATCGCGCTGCGTATGTGATTTGTTCGATGATTTATGAGTTGCGCTTGATTATTGTGAGAAGCTGCAAATAGTTAGTTAGGTACATATGAATTTAGAGAAGCTTTCACCTGCGGTCGTGATTATAAATTTGTTTTTTTTTTTTTTTTTTTTTTTGGGGTTTAATGAGGAGCAAAATAATTTTAAATTGCAGCTGTTCGTTAGTAAAGTTCAAGTGCATTTTGATTGGTAATGACATTTTTCATTTGCTTTGGCTTTTGTAGGAGTTAATGAAGCGTATAGATACTTTTGAATTTTATAGATACTTTTGAATCTTATAGATACTTCTGAATAAAACTAATTAAACTAAGAATTTAAGCATAGTTTTGCATAAATTAAAATAGAAAGACAATACTTTTGTTATACTCAAGGAGACAAATCCTTCTTAATCTGTGTACGTGGCGATTCATCTGTTCGTCTGTCTGTCCAAGTATATTTCTTTATATCTTTTTATTTTATTTTTTTTTTTCTGAAACATATGCCCAAAATAAATGCACATTAAAAAAAACCTTTTAGTCTACCTCAAAATCTATCTACATGAAAAAAAATAAGCGTTATAAAAGCACCAACAAAAAAAAAAAATCCAATAGATACGCAACGAAACATGACAATAATTGACTATAAAAACTACAAGTAAGTATCTATTATCTACAACAATATTATGCTACTAAACATTGACTAATGCCTTTGACATAATCTTGATTAATGAGCATATTTTTTTTTTTTTTTTGGAAGTGGGGTATATTTATTTGCTTTACAATTGATAAAGGTTACATCGTGAGTATCCTTGCATAAAAAGGCTATTACTGTAGTACAGTCAAAAAGGAAGCCAAATAAATCTAAATAGTTGATTCTCAACTACATGCTCCCTACCTCCCTTAGCCCTGCTTATGGGCAATTTAAAAAAAAAAGAAATCAATTTGAAAAAAATCAAATGTGATTATAAAACTATAAGTTCGATAAGAGCACAAATCTTTAAAGTAAAACAATATAAATTAAAAATAACAAGAACAACATATATTGTAATAAACATTAAGCTTACTTAATAGTGAACTGAATTGGTCTAGATATACATATAGTACATGCATAGATAGGTTTATTGCAGGTTGAGTGTACAAAATTGCATTTTAAAAGTGTGTATGTTTTATTGGAAATATATACTTTGCAGCTTATAGAGTATTATCTTGCCTTAGACACGCGACACAGCGCATATACATTTCTTTTTAATGTATATGTTAACATTTGTTATTATTAGAGCTGGGAGAAATATCGATAACAGATCGCAATTTTTTTAATGTTAGAGCAATTATCGATTTAACAATTTATACATATCGAATTGTTCCAGCCCGTAGCTAGAATTATGGCTAACGTTTTTTTTTCTTTCATCTCATTGTACCTTTCAAACAAAATACTTAAACCATACATTTTATCGAAAGTTCTAAGTTTTTAAAAGCGTTTAGAGAAAAACGTTTAATAGTGTGACTCTATCTTTTTACAGTCTTCAAGATAATTTGTTACATTTTAATCATTTCGTAAAAATAAATTTTTTAAATACTTTTTTTAAAGATTTTCTAATTTTATGAATTCAATAGTTTAGCTAATCTGGCAATGCTATTTGACAGAATTGAAACAACCAACTTTAAAAATATTATCCAATGCTGATTTAATTTAATCTATTTTGTATAAGCATATTATTCGAAATATGACTTGAAAATTGTTTTGAGAATCGTGGACATTTAAAATTAAGGCTTTTTTTACAATCTAATTCAGTTTCAAGAAAGGTTCAAAACAGGTTCAGAAAGCTACTTTTTAGGATACGTTTCAGGTCAACCGTTGAAGTCCATTATTCATGGAAGGGTTTCCTTTTCATGTTTTTTTTCAAAATTTTTTGACCATAATTTTTTGAGTGTGTTTCCCAAACTTCAAGTAAGAAATATGGTTTTACCCTACCAGAACTACAACAGCTACCATAAGACTTCCCAACTATTTAAAATTTTTGGTCGCACAGTGTTCTTATGGCACATTCCAAACGTGTAATTTTACCAATTAGAATTGTATCAAATCCAAACTAGTAACTTGCGTCATCAAACAAACTAAAGAACGAACACAAATACATAATCTAAACGGATTGATAAGGCATTAAGAAAACAAAAGTAGAAAGAGACTAAAACCAAAAATTAAAAACTGAATGAAAAACCAAAGAAAAATAAATCTAAATAAACAAAACAAAAAAAAAAAAAAAGAAATATAAGGAAAAGTGATAGTAACTGATAAAAAAAAAAAAAAAAAAAAAAAAAATTAACGCTAAAAAAGAGAGCAAACAAAGACAAAAAAGAGAGTAACTGATCAAACGGTAAACCGGCTATGCAAACGGTTAAGTTAACATTTTTATATTGGAGAGTTTGTAGAGTTGCTCTTTATTGCATACACAGCTGTTTGTTTGGAGACCGGTTTTTTTTGTATTTCTTTCTTTGCTTTTTTTGCGGGTACGCTTCACTTGAACACTTGTTTGGCTTTCGTACAATTCAATACGAGAAATGCTGTCAAAGCTCGCGCAACGTTAAATCGCGTCACGCGCGCATCTAAAGCAAAATTACTCATACGCGAAAATTTTTTGCGGAGACAATAAGAAAAATTGTAATTCTTATTAAAACTTGTGCTGATCGCGTGTGAATGTCTTTCAACATGTGCAATTTATTTATTAAAACATGCAAAATAATTATTAATAACAAATTGTGTATTATTTAATTGAAGCATAAAAAAATAATCAAGTTGGAAAAATCACGTGAAAATTTTTAATGTGGAAAAAAATTTTAAAAATTTATAAAAGTGTTAATTATGCAAAAGATGCTTTTAAGTAATTTTTTGAAAATTTAAATATTTTATGTGTCATCAAAAAAAAAAATAAAGTGTTTCTAAAATGTGCTTTGGAACGGTTAACTGAACCAATGTCAACAAAAATAAAAAAAATATATAGAAAAGGTTGATAAGCAACAACAAATTGATTTATTTATAAATTGAATATTGTATTGACTAAAAATAAAAAAAAAAAATAAATAAATAAAATAAATGATTATTTATAAAGTAAACAAAGTGTAAACTGAAATGTAAAAATAAAAAAAAAAAAAAATTAAAACATAAAAAATAAATTGCGCCATTTATGTGGAATACAACAAATTTTAATTATTTATATAAAAAATAAAAAATAAATAATTAAATAATAAAAGTAATTAAATATCTCACATTTACAAACTTTGAAAGAAATGGGTTTTTGCGAGTCTCTTAAGCATTTCTTTTAAAGTGAGTAAAGAGAAAAACAATTAAAGAAAAATTTAACAAATTTATATGGATAATTCGAGCAAATAAGACAAATCTATGACAAAACAAAATAGGAGGCTATAGATACCCTGATAAATAAATGAAGTTTATTAATTTTTCAAGCTCCATTCTCATAAAAAATACAAATTTAGGAATAACTCTGTATGGAGGTGTACAGGTTACAGTTTAACTTTTATTTGGTCTTTCCATTTTGAGAAAAACAAAGTTTTTCATATAAAAACTTTAAAAAATTGAGTTCAATTTGTATGGGAATACACGTAAAATTTGGTCAAAGAGAGAACTGGGCATTTCATAGGCATTGTTGATACTAAATTTAAAATTCAAAGAGTGCATATGACTCGAAAATTCTTTTTAAACCGTGGGCATTTAAAATTTGATACGCAAAACAGGTCTGGATATAATTTTATAAAGGTTCGTGAAAGGTTCAAGAAAGGTTCAAAAAAGGTTCAACAAGTTATTGCCTGTAAAACGCTTCAAATAATGGTAGAACATGTTCCTTTCAATTTACGATTCATATTAAAGCGATTTAGAGCAAATATAAGGACAAAAAATATTTGAATGAGCTACTTTGCATCACTATGCTAGGCACTTTTGAGTATAATTTTAGTGCATTTACTCTTAAAGTCTATTGTTCACGGAAAGGTTTTCTTGTTATGCTTTAGGGACGAACTTTTTGTTCGAATTTTCCAAGTCAAACTCAAAAAATATACAATAAAATAAAACTACTTTAACTTTAAACTCAAATGTTACAATTTTCAGTTAAGCAGCAAAAAAAAAGTAAGACTTTAAACTAGCTAAATAAAAAATAGAAATAAAAAAAATCAAAAATCGTGTAACTAAAGACCGTGAGTGATCAAGCGAAACACGCTTAAAACTACAAAGTTAACTTGAAGATACACAAACTTACGCTAAAGTTGCTTCTCACTGAATTTCAGCAGATAAAAAAAATAAAGCTGAGTCACACAAAAGCAGCGACAGCTGCAAAATACAAAAAAAAAAAGTAAAGCTAAAATAACCAAGTTACTTGGTTAAGACTTGGTCAAAAGCAGTAACTAAAACAAAAGACTTTTGCTGTCTTTGAAGAGTTAAACATAACAACAACAACAATAATAATAAGAATAGCTACCGCAAAATGTATCTTTACTGATGCGAAACGTTTAAATCACGTTCTAAGCAATAACAACAACAACAACGAAAAAGCTAGCTATATATGTATATACAGATACAATATATACTATATATATCGCATAAATTTGCACAGCAACAAGCTTAAACTTATTGGCATGTGTTACTACAACAAGCCGCAATTTAACTTAAAAGGGACAACTTTAAAGGAATTTCAATAATACCGAACAAGTCATGTCCTCAACTACAAACAGCAAACAAGACAGCAACGGCAACGGCAACGGCAAGGATAAAATAAATTTTCAAAATACCTGGAGCTGTAATAAAACAACCGGACGTCGTGCTGGAAGTGGGTATAGCTGCAGTTTTTTAGGTAAATCTCATGTGAATTCATTAAATGCAAACAAAACATTTTATTTTTTTCTTAACAATTTGGCTTTCTTAATTCTAGTTAAAAGTATTCAAAAATAAATTCAGAAAAGATACTTTTTTTGATATACATATTCAAAGAAGATAAATCCCTTCCAATGTAAAAGATACATTTTCAAAAAGATACATTATTGGTTTTATTCAAAAAAGATAAATTTTCAAAAAAGATACACTTTTTCCAAAAGCTGCAACATCAAAAAAAGATACATCTTTTGCTATCAATAAAAAAGATACATTTTTAATTTCTCATGCTTTTGGGGCTGCATCACATTTTAATTATAAATTTTAATTTTAAGATACGTTTTAGTTTAAATATTAAAAAAAAAAAAAACTTCAACTAATTTACTTGTCTCATAACGCTGCCGTTTTTATGTATTTCATAATATTTTTTTATACACAGCTTCTTTGTATTTTATAAGCGTAATTTTCTTCTTTTTGTTTTTATTATTATTTTTTTTTTTTTTTCATCCAGATACAACAGACAGTACTGAAATTCTTTAATGAAAGTGCAGCTACACACAGTACAACCGAAAGACAATGAACGTTTTTTGTCTTTCCCACAAGTTTATCTGCACGTCTGTCTGCCTGTGTCTTTCTGTTACGTTATGTGTTGTCTGCGCATGCGCACAGCACAAGGGTTAAACAAGCAAACGACCAACAACTCTGAAATTCTATGCTATGCATAAATTCTTATTGTATCTCGAAGCACTTCCATAAAAATTCTTTCATTTTGCGCTTTAAGATTTCTTTTTTTTTTTTTGCTTTAATTTTTTCTTGGTTTATTATTTTTATTTATTTTTGTTGTTGTTGTTTTTATACGTTCGTAATTTTTGTAAAGCGCTTCTTTTCTTATTGCTTTGCTTTTTTCTAAGAAATACTTATAAAATTTTAGGCTTAAACGTGTATTTTTTTGCTTTGTATATTGAAGTTGGATTTTTTTTTTTTTGGATAAAGGATTTTGTTTTTGTTTATTGTTTATTGTTGCATTTGTTGTTTTTTTAAGCAAATTTATTGATTTGTTGAGACAGGTGATTTGTATTCAATGTCAAATTCAATGTTTTTATTTGCAAATAGGATTATATTTGTTGAATAATAATTAAGAACAATCGTAAACATGATACTTATAGATACTTTGTCAAAAAGAATAACTACAAAAGTGACAATTGAAATTTGATAGTTTAAGCTGTTGATAGATTTTAAACACAGTCTCTTAAGCTTTGTATCTAATAAATCTAATGGTGTGCATAGTAACTTTTGAACCCGCTGAGTTGGATCTCATTATTGAATGAAGATTCAAATGAGTTTTGAAAGCTTAGAAAAAGAATTTTATATAAACTCAAATCAAGAGATTTCGATTGCCTATTTTTCGCATGCGTACAAATTATTTAAGGCAAATTGGGAAGGACTTTTTGCTTGGAATCTTAACAGGGAACGAAAAATGGTTTTAATATGACAACCCAAACCGCAGAAAATCCGTTGAGCAAGCGCGGCCATGCAGTCTCTTCCAAAGCCAATCCGAATATTTATTGCAATAAAGTTAAGCTGTGCATCTGATGGGATCAACTATGCGATAATTGGCTTAAAACCTTAAAGTAAAAGGTTGAATGCCCGCCTTTTGTACCAATTTAAATTTTGAATTTGATTCAATATCTATAAATTGCAAAATATATATAAAATAGTCAAAAATTTTTCTATGTCCGCTAATGTACCATGAAACCATTCAACCGATGAGTACCAACCCGGTTTCATTTGAAAGATAATAATGCAAGTATAGTTATAGACCACTAAAACAATGCAATAGGTACATTCGATTTATTCATAAAGTCGATTTTTGACTTTTCCATACAAAAATGTTTTGGATTTTTTGCTTGTTTTGAAACTAGCCCCTAACACATTGAAAAAAAAACAGTTATTTTTTAGTCTTTTTATTTAAGCCAACATACTTTAGCCTCGCTGCAATCAAAAAAAAAAAAAAATTATACAAAAGTACTAAAAAATGCCAAGAAAAGTAACTAACTCTTGTCTCTAACTAACATAAATAATGCCCTTAGGCGTATTCATTCTTTATAATAACAATAATAATTGCAACTTGTATTCTTGGCATAAAATGAAGAAATAAATACTTTTACAAAACACAGAAAAACCAAGATAAATGCTATGCAAAAAAAAAAAACCTCTTAAATCATTTTCTGAGTAGAACTAAATGAAGTACCGCTTCCATTATTTATAGCATTCTAGCCTTTGGGCAAAAAACTCTTACATTAAAAAGAAAGAAAAAATGTTACACATTGCTAGACATAACAACGTAATAAAAATCGATGATTAACAAATATTTATAGTTTTAAAATCTGTAATTTAAGGCGATGCTGCAGCGGAAATTTCGAAAATAAATCTTATTCCAAGTAAACTAGATACGCGAACAAGTCAATTTTCTACCAAAAAAAAACACACCCACCCAGTCTCATTAAGTGATGACGGCGTACAAAAAAAAAAAAAAAAAAAAAAAGCAAAAATAAGCAGGCAAACTGTCTGAACTGTTTTGTTTAGTTTTGCAAATTAACTCACAAACACATTAGGCTGAGTGTTAAGATGCGCTGCAGGGCACGCAGTTAAATGAGCATTTTAAAGCGCTGAAATGGACCGGACCGACCAAACGATCCAACGATCAACGTCTGTGAACAACAGCAACAATTTGCAATCTTCTGTTGCATAAAATCAAATTAGCTATTCAGTGTTGTCTACTAATGATTGGCAAAGATGTCTAGTTCCACGGCTACATGGCTACAGGGCTATGCTTTGATTTTAAGCTTAATTATGCGTCGCTGCGCATCATTTTGTAGAAGAGGCAAGAGAACTTAGGATAAGCTTTTGCGTTGCTACATTGATTGCTACCTGCATTTTGCGTTTTATGAAATATAATATTTTTTTTTTTTTATAAACTTCATAAATAGATGGATTAGTATATTCATTTTAAAAAGAGTTTTTGCAACAGCTATAAAGTTTGTTGATAATTATGGTGAGATAAAATTATTTAGATATGTTCTCAGGCCCCATTTCACACCTTGGCACCAAAAAATGCACTGTGATTTTCCCCACTATGGACTGAAACACTTTGCCTCAAATGGTCTCAAGATTTGTATGTTTCTCTTGGACCATTTTGTAATTAATAAATATTTTTTAAAGTAGATACTTTCTAGGAAGGGCAAATATTTCAAAATCTTTATTTCGGTTTCTTATATTCAGGGGAGACGAATATGATTTTTCTTTTACATCCAATTCAGGCCCGAAGAGTGTTGTGAAGAAGAGGAAAATCCTGCGAGACAGTAGATTTTAAGGTGCACGAACTATTTTTTATACTTCGGTTCTCTTTATATTTTCACAAATTTAATTCCACTCTCGGATTATCTCTCGCCGGGTCTGCTATAATATTCGATTTAAATGAATCTTTTTAAAATATTTTAGTTGACTTTCTAATACAATGAAATGTTCTAAATTGTTTTTCAAGAATTCCATTTTAAATAGAAGTCCCATTTATTGATTTTTACACATTTTTCCCTGTAATTTGTATATTGAGGACAGACGGACATGATATTTCTATCAAAAAATTATTGTAACTGCATACGTATGTGTAGCGTACCAAAGCTTCGTTGCTATTAAAGTAATTATAATCTCTTCTTTTTTTTTTTTTTATATAACAACATAATTTTCAAGTCAAATTTGCTTCAGGTAAAATAGCAACTTAACTGCAAAATCTTCCTTCTTCTGTCTGACTGCATATTTTTTTTTTCCATAATAAATTACTTTCGATTTGTTGTTGTGACATTTTGAATTATTTGACACTTTATGTGGTGATTTTATAAAACTTTGTTTTTTTTTCTGCAGTTGCATTATTAACCCATTACCTTAGCTTGAGGAGTTTCATATTCGCTTTGAAAATATTTTGCTTGTCTTAGCATTTTTTTGTTGTTGTTGTTATTTGATAAACTGCTTGCATTCTTGATGCCATTAGGCGCATGAAAATCATTTTTAATTTTTATATATTTTTTTATATGTAAATTTTTTTTTATATTGCTTCTTTAATAAAGCATATAAATTTTCATTTTTAAATTAAATTGCGTATAAAAAATATTAGTAATGCGTTTGAGTCATTGAACTTACCCCAAAATATATAAAAAATTGAAATGAAGCCCGATAAGTTTTAGGCACATGCTAAGCTGAAGTGAAATTTTCTACAGTTGCCGCAGAAGTATCTGATTTGAGGCGGTGTTTGTTGTTTGGAAAAAATGACGCAAGAACTAATAATAAAGATTCAATCAAGTGGAATCAAAATTAAAAATTTTGTTACACCATTTTCTTTTCAATTTATTCAAATTATCAAACCGAAGGATTTAAGAAAAATGTTTACTTATTAAGTAAAAACTATTTGTGAATTATAAACAGATCTACACTAACTATAATTTTTAAACTCCATCCACTTTTTCAAACTTGGAGCTTTTTTAAGAAAAAAAAAACTTAACCAACCTAATCTTGTCATGGAAAACTGCGTTAAGTATAAAAAGCTGCGTCGATTTAGCTATGTCCGTCCGTCCTTTATTTCGATGTTACTTCTGTATATCGCCAGCGGCATTATTTCATAGTAGCTCCATGAGAAACAAATTCAGCATTTTTTTTTGTGTTTAACTTAAAAATCGATTAGTCGAAAAAAAAAAGATTTTTGTAAAAAGAATCGTTTTAGTCGACTTTATTTTACTTGAATTGAATTCGATTAATCGAAAAGAACTCGACATTTCTAAAAATCGTTTTAATTGACTTTTTTATTTGAATTGATCGAATAATCGATTTTTTCTAAAGATGAATCGATTGTTGAATATGTTTTACAAAGAGAAGAGAAATGTTTTTAGTTCTTAAACACTCACAAAATCAATTAATCGGTATTCGATTTTTTCAAAAATCGTTTTAATCGACATTTTTATATTCAGTTTGTCCGAAAGTTTGTAACGCATTGAAGGAGACTTCGGAGACCCCATAAAGTGTATATATTCTTGATCAGCTCGATGAGACAAATCGATCTAGCCATGTCCGTCTGTCTGTCTGTCCGACTGTTTGTTGCTATGCGAATCATTCGCTTAGTTTCAAAGATATTGAACTGAAATTTTAAACTTCAGCTTTTCTCGGCAACGACTAGGTTAAGTTCGAGAATGAGAGTGCCACGCCCATTTTTAGGTATTGCCCCCATACAAACTTACCGATTTTTTTCGATTTTTTGTATAAAAATAGTAATTATTTACGAATGTATTCGCTCCCAATTGGGTAAAAACATTTTTTTTGTCATCGAGTGTCAAATCCAAGATGCCACGCCCATTTTTAGGTATAGCCCCCATACAAATATACCGCCCATTTTCGAAATTTTGTATAAAAAATTTATTTTTTCCGAATGAATTCAATTAAAATTTGATAAAATCAATTCTAATGTCAACTCCATCGATATGGTAAAGATCAGGCTAATATTACAAAATCCCCTCCATACAAATTTGACCAAATTCATCGTGAAATTTAATCTAAGCGCCTAGTGAACATATAGACTATTAAAAGTGATGTGTAACGTGTATTTCAGCCTCGGTTCCACCGAAGTTAACATTTTTCCTTGTTTTTAATTGAATTGATCGAATAATCGATTTTTTTTAAAAGATGATTCGATTGTTGCATTAGTTTTACAAAGAGATGAGACATGTTTTTAGTAATCGGAACAAATCAATTATTTTTTCAAATTTGGAAGATATTTGTGAGAGGGTATAACTAAAATATGATTGAATTTATCTAAATTACGTATACCCCCACACAAATAAAGCGGAATTCGTTGAAATTTTATATCAAAAAATCCGTTTTGACAGTCGTTGTTCAGTCAGGGGCAGTTCTGTACGATTATTTTAAAAAAACTTTTTTGATTAATCGATTTTGTGACAACTTAAAAATATTGTGATGTGTGATGCGTACTTAAACTTTGGTTTTAAAGTTTTTCCGTGTTTTTTTTTTTCTGTTTTTTATTATCATTACTGGAACAAGTAAAACCAATTATTCTTTTAATTATGTGCAAATATTGTTTTAGCATAGACGGCGCTAGAATTGTGCAAACTAAAAAAAACAAAAAAAATACTTTTAAAATCAAATATAGACAAAAAAAAAAAAAATAAATCGAGAGTACAAAGTACAAGCCGCAGAAAAAATGTATCTATTATAGCACATTAAACATTTATTGCATATAGAAGATATATAACAACAACAACAATAACAACAACGAAAAAAATTGCTTATCTAATCAAAAGTTTAACATTTCATGCTTTTGGCATGCCACAAGACCGACCGTGTCGAATGAGTCAAGTTACTTCATAAAAGATACAAATACAAAAAAACAAAGCAAGCGACACAGTTAGATACAAAAAGCGCAAACTGAGTACACTTGACCTTCTTTGTTGTTGTAATGTGTTGTGTTGCTATTGATTATAACAAAAAAAAAAAAAAATTTAAATTGAAAATCTAACATACTTTTTATTTAAATTTTTATTTTTTTTTTTGCCGATAAACTGTTTTTGGCCAATTCAAGGCTTTAACATTTTTTTTTTTTTTTAATTTTTTTTGCCTTTCGCAAATTAAATTTCTTTAATTACTTCACTTGTCATATGTCCTCGGTAGCTACGGCTGCTGCTGTTTAGCGAGTTTGCAGCTTGTTTCATTTGTCAGCTACAAACGCCTACTACAAAATTTTTGTTACGCAGTTTTGCAGTTGTTTATTTCAAGTGTTTTTTTTTTTTTTTTTTTGAGTTATTTCACAATCTGAGTTGCAGTAAACATTTTTGTTTGCAAATAAATAATTAATTGTTTTAGTAGTTAACCCAAAAAAAAAAACAGAAATTAAACTCTTGTTGTGCGCAGTAGTTAGTTAGTTAGTTTGAGATACATTTGTATCTTATAGCTGCATAATCAATTTGTCAATAATTTATTTGCACCTACACAAAAAAAAGTACTAAAAAATTTAATGAGTTTTAATGTTTGCTTCCTGGAGTTTTTTTTAATGGCAAAAGCTTAAATAAAATTGCTATAAGTCATAAAATAATTTTATTTAATGTTGCTAAATTACATAAAAGTATCTTGTAATTTTTATTTTATTTTTTTTTTAGTACACGTGTCATCTCTTAAGCAGTTGTATAGTTTTATATTTATTTACATCATGTAGGCGTGTCAATTATTGTAATTTATTAAGTGTTTTTTTTTTTTTTTTTTGGCAATTTTAGTATGTAACTTTTTTTTTATGTGTTTGCATGTATCTTCTATTTTTTTTTATTTAACACGCAAAGTGTTTGCCTCATTGGCAGTAATTTTTTTTTCTTATTTCAACTTTCACCTAACAAAATGATTACTCATTAAAGTTTTTTGTTTTATTTTTTTAAAGTTTTTTGTTCGACGTGATTTGGAATTATTGTTTTATGACTACGCATTTCTTTGATTATGCCATTCAAAAACAGCAGCAGTAAATCTAACCAAAAAAAAAAATAGTAAATAAATAAGAAACACTTTTATAAATTAGCTGCTTTGTTAGTCGTCGTCGTAATGAGTAATCATCTATTAAAAAATTTTAGTTACTAAGTGGCTTATTAGAATTTGGCTAAAAGTTTTTTTGTAGGCGTTTTACTTTAAAAAATTATGTTTTAAAAATCGATGTAACTTTAAATCTAGAAATGATAGAAAGTTACGTTCTTTGAGAGAAAGAAAAAAAGTCAAGAAAAAAAAGTCATTATGTTCTCACACTTTCACGATTTCTTGAGGGTCAAATAAATTTGTGAATACACCACCTATTTATAAATAGTCCATCTTGCACATTCCAGGCCTTTTAAAAATTGTACCATCAGTCTCATGGATCCCGGCCATAGCACCACCTTCTTTTAAAACACTCGGTATAAATTTTTTATATTCTATAACCGAAGTTCAAAAATACAGTATTTTTTATATATATTCTTGATCAGCGCCCAAAGGCTTTACGAAGTAGCTATGTCCGTCTGTCCGTTCGTTCGTTGGTCTATCGTATGAAACCGACTATATCAAAGACTTGTACAACACTATGGAGTTCACTAATATTAAAATTTTGTCTGTTCCCATTGTGAGGTGTAGCCCCATACAACGCTAACCCTTAACAATGAATTTTCGTCTTAAACATAGAAACACCGAATTCGGTATAAATATCCCCTAAGGAAATACAGTGCAATATTTCATACCGCAAGCCAATTTGGAATAACTTTCCCGTTCGCGCCCATTCTGCCATTTAAAGCTTTTGCTTTAAGCTTTTGCAAAAATTTTTACTCGGTATACATGATTTTTAATATATAATTTTTTTTTTTTTTTTTTTAATGCTGTAATCTTTATTTGCAATCAGTCCCTAAGGGGACTATCAGCGAATTGTTATGCATAACATTGACTTTCTATAAAGTATTCCATGACTTGGGAGTTGTAATTGGGGTTTAAAAAGGGTGGGGGTGATGGAGGAGGGAGGAGAATGTAAAAGTTTATGTGTGTGGCAAATCCAGGGGGTGTAACCTCTTCAGTCGCCAAATCGTTGTACTGTTATCTAGCAGGTTTATGACCAGAGGGTTGACATGGTTGTCCAGCCTATCCAGATATGCCTTAGTGAGCCTAGCCACCTCCTGGCTTATGAGAGGGACTTCTAGTTCCTGGTGGATTTCTGCATTTGTATGATATGGGTGCGCCTCAGAAATAATGCTCAGAACCTTGTTTTGGAAGACTTGGATTCTTTCCCTGTTGCTTCTCTTTGCACTGCCCCAGAGTGCTATGCCATACGTCCACATAGGTTTAAGTATGGCTTTGTAAATGAGGAGTTTGACCCTTAGTTTGATGGAGGACCTTCTATCAAGCAGCCACAGATGCTTGCGCAACCTCACGTTCAACTGGGAACGTTTTTGTGTGAGATGACTACTCCAGGTTAAGCGCCTATCCAATACCAGGCCTAAGTACTTTACAGTGACGCTGCTGGATATGGCAACACCATCCAGACTGACGGCAGGGCAGTCTCCTCTTCTCAGGGCAAAAGTAATGTGTGTGGATTTGTCTGGGTTGACTACGATATTCCACCGTCTTAGCCATGTGTTTAGGCGGTCCAGCTAATATATAATTTTAGCTTAATAAATATTTATTCCAATTGTTTATCTACCAAGTCATTTTTTCAGTTGTGGAAACAGTAAATTTTCTCAGGAAGCTAAATCTGTTGGAGAATCAAATGGAAGAAGTTGCAATTCGTTAATCAATTTATGAAATTTTGCATCCATGTATTCTTTGTTGGAAGACCACATTTTTTCGCAATATGGCATCGCTTTTTCTTTTATACATTATCGTCTGTGTTCGGAATCATATTTGCCGTTAATGGTTTAACCCTTTTCAACATGAATGACATCGCGTGCCTCCCAAAAAAAAAACCTCTCGACATGTTCTTTTTGGCAGACATTACCACCCAACTTGGACGTTCACCTAGTGAGCTCCACAGCTTTGACTGTTCCTTATTCTCAGCAATGTTGTGATGGATTCATGAAATTTAAAGCTGAACACAAATGGCAACTTTAAAATCTTTTTATTTTTTTTTCGGCGTGTATCTAGATACTTTTTTTGTTGAATATTTAATACGTTTTTTTTTTTAATTATTTCGCTTCACCCATCAAACTATAATAATGAAATTATCAAAGTCACACTCAAACACCAAACACCATAATTTTGACAGTTATAATTATTTTAAATGGCTAATTAATCAATTAAAATATTTTAATGATTGCCAAAAAAATATATAAATAAACACACTCAAAACGGTAATAAACGTTTTGACTTTTTAGGCATTTACCAAAAAAAGTATCTATAAAAAAGTATCTATAAAAAAAAGTATCTATAAAAAAAGTATCTATAAAAAAGTATCTATAAAAGAAGTATCTAAAAAAAGTATCTATAAAAAAGTATCTATAAAAAAAGTATCTACAAAAAAAAAGTTTCAAAAAAATATCTCAAAAAAAAAAGAGAAACACAATCACACAAAATCTTATCAAACAATTTTGCTTAGTTGTCGCTTTTGTCTATAATAACAAATAATAAAATTCAAGTGTACTAAATACTTTTTGATTTATTATGTCGTCACACAAAGCAATAACAACAACAAAAAAAATGTTATAGATACTTTTTGTAAAAAAAAAAAACGACTTTTATGTCGCGACTTTAGCGCAGCATAATTCTTTTTATATATTTTTATAGCTTATGTCATTCTTAAGTATTTTGAGTGTGTGTAAATAAAATTTTTATTTTATTTTTTAAGACTTAAAAAAATATAAAATTAAAAAAAAAAAAGGAAAAAAATATAATTAAGCCGCGCTCAGTTAAATTTGGCACTCAACTGAAACGAATTTTTTCAATGCGCTTTTTGATCTGTTAGGCTTCTGCTCGTCTCGTCAGCATTAAAACGACGCAATGGGTCAAATAATTTGAACTTTTTAATTATTTTTTAGTTTTAAATATTTTTTTTTTTTTTTTCTTATAAAAATGATTTTCAATTTTTGATAAACAAACAAACACACAGACTGCTCGTCTTTCTTACAACGCGCTTGATTAGCATATTTTTCGTGTTTCATTTAATCAAATCGCCACTTAAGTTTAGAAAAAAAAATTTTTTTATAGATTTCTTACTCTGTTAGGTTTCAATGTCAACTTGATCACGTTTTGACGTTTTCTTTCAAATAAATAGCTCAATTTTTAACGCTTTAAAAGCCATAACAAATTATTTAAAAAAAAATTAAATAAATGTATTTGTTTAGTTTTTGAACGATTTGTTTATTTGGACACACCTGTAATTGTTATTTATATTTGAGTTACTATATATAACAATAATGAAGTGTAAAGTGGACTTTGTTTAAAAAGGAAACTATTGTGTTCTATTTTGTTTGGGACAAACAAGCTCAAATGCTAACTAAGCGCAGTGTTTCCCAAATGGCTATAAGGTTCTTAAAAAATATTGAATGTAGTTTTAGGCGTAAGCTAGTGTTTCTAGCTTTATTTTCACAAAATAAAATTATATAAAATAGATTAACTTATTAAACATATCACAAAAATTATAAATTTAGGAATAATTTTGTATGGGAACCATATGCAATAGTGAACCCAATGGTAAAATTTTATTATGTTTAGCATGAAAATAGGCTAAAGTAACAAAAATAGTTTTTCAGACAAAGACTCAAAAAATTGGGGTATATTTGTATTAGGGCCTTACGTAAAATTTGTTTAATCTTGCCCAAATTGGAATATTTTATGAAGACTAATATAGGCAGAACTAGTCCTAAATATAGAGCTGCGAGATTATTATTTAAAAAAAGAAGATTTAATGCAAAAATTTCAAAATTTTGGTACAGGTTGTATGGAAACCATCCTTTAAAATGGGGCTAGAGAATAACAGGTTGAGTGAGAAATAAATTATCTCTTACTGTCTGCGAGATAATCTATTTCAAACAGCAGGGAGTACAGACAGACTGACATCAACCTAAATCCATTATATGGGGGCAAATCTGAACCAAATTTATATACAATATTTTATTAAGTTCATCATTGGAGTAATACAAATCGAATTCAGTATTTTTAGGTTAAGTAATAAAAAAGTTTTCTTAAAAAACATTTATTAGGATGTAATCATTTAATATGGGAACAGTAAAAAAAAATTATAATATCTCTTGGGCACAAAAGTTCCCAGTAGAACTGACTTTTTCATTCTCCGAAAATTGCGGCCCCATACGATTCTGTACAATTTCACCATGGTCTCACATAAAGGCTAAGGAAATAACTTACATTTGTCTGCTTATATCAAAACTCTGAAGTAGTGCGAATGTGGAGAAGCAAAATATTTTTGTAGAGCGAAGTAGTTCATAAAAAAATATATAAGTTCTCCAATTCCTAAGGCTCAGAAAGAGGTGGAAAATGCATAAAGCAAGAAGGTGGACAAGAATCAGATTTTCATAAAAACAAATCTTGATACTTCAATGTTCTGAATCATGGTGAAATAACAAAAAGGTGAGCAAAACGGCACTTATGTATATGCTAGTTGTGTGGGGGAATATGGATTTTCCTCTCAGCCACCTCTATCTAACCAAAAGTTGGCTTCCTCTCACTCTCCTTTTAATTTAACAGATCAAAGAGGTGGAATATGCCAACTGTGTAAAAAAAAGAATTACTAAAAAATTGTCATTTTTTAGTAGTAAGCTGGAAAGTCTGATCAAGTCAACAATTTCTCATAATTAATCAGCTACAATATTTTTGGCATATTTAAAAAAGGGATGAGTTAGAAAGGTGTGAACAGCAAAAGCTAGTAACACTGATGAAACATGTAGGCCAGTCACTGACGAGCACTGAGTCAACAGCTATAATCAGTCAGTGATCAAGATACTGAATCGTATTCGGTTTAAAAAGAACAGAAAGTTGGGCTAATTTAAAAAATTTTTAAATCAAGTTAGAACAATGTTGATGATTCAAAAAATTGGCGTTCACATCAATGTTGATTAACAGATTAATTTTAATCAATTCAAATATCTTAAAAATATAGCAAAAATAACTTTTTTGTATCTTTTAATTAATTTTTTTTTTCATAAATTCAAAATGTTTCTCAAGCGCTTTTAAGGCGCTCCAGCTGTTTGAAATCTATTAGCACAAACTCATCAAAGTCTAGACAGTTAAAACAATTAGGCTTATATTTCAAATGTAACCAAAAAAAAAAAAAAAAAAAAAAAAATAGCGAAACGACTTTACACAAATATTTTGTAATTCAATTCTTATCGGCATTTTTTTATACAATATATAAAATAAATAAAATAATTTTTTTTTTCTACGACTTATTAGGTTCAAATAATCAATCAACCCGCATTAGAAAAAAAATAAATAAAATAGAAAAAAGTACAAAACATTCTGACATCATATAGACAAGTCTCAGGCCAAAGCTTGTCAATCATTTGCGCTATTTAAACAAAATTAGATCTGATTCAAATTTGGTCAAAATTGTGGTAAAAAAAAAAATTAAGTCACTTTAATGAGTTATAAAATTGATAGAAGAAATTTATGTAAATAATTATTGACGCCATAATTTGTCGTTTATAATTTTTCTAACAAATTTGTAATCAAATCTAAAACATTTACAATTCTAGCATGCGATACATTTTTTTTTTTTTTGTACATGTGGCGCCCACACGCACGCATGCGCAGAGAGACAGAGTTGAGAACTTACTATGTCGCTTGCATAATTTATGTGCAATCAAACATAACGCTCAGCAGCAATAGGATACATACATTTTTTACTTGTTGCCGTTGTATCTGTCTGTCTGCATCTAAGCTGCATGCGCCCTATGGCGCTACTGAACTTGCATTCGAAGACATTGTCTGCATTTTTAATGAGCTGCGACAAAACTCAAGCGCAAGCGCGTTAGCACTTAACACACACACAGATTGAATTTCTATTGATGACAAATGTTATACAATGTGAAGAAAAGAAAAGAGTTAAGAAAAGATACACACAAAATGTATCTCATAGATAAAAAAAAATTTAAATGAAAAGATTAAGAAAAATCGCTTGCTAGAAATTAGTTTGAATTTATTTCTAACACACGCCGCAGCTTAAATATGCTAATTATAATTTTATTAAAATGTATTTCAAATATTTAATACGCTACACACATATGTCTTTGTGATTTTTTACTAAATACCTTTAAGCTGCTGTTTAGACATTGACTTAGATTAGCATATTGATCAGAGCCGTCTCATTCCAAAAGATCTTAATGAAGTGTTAAAATCAAAGAGGAAACATTTGAAAGACGAAGAAAAAAAAAAGTATCTCACGAAGTTGCGCAGTATTTTATCTTTTTTTGTTAAATGCTAAATATCTTTTTTTAAGAAACATAAAAATTTGAAATTTAAATTAAAGCATTTTTAAATTTATAACTATTTTAGACTACCTATACTAAGGAATTATATTATTAAATTTAAATTGCGTGAAATTAATTTAAAATTAATTTTTGATTTTGTTTTTTTGTTAGAGTTTATGGTTTTGAATTTTCTGTTTTTGCTTTTTTGCTTAAAATTTAATGTTGCAAGGCTTTCGAGTTTACGAGTATTTATTATTTTCTGATTATAGGCTTTTGATAAAATTGATTTTATTATTGTATTTTTAGATCTTTAATCTATAAGGTTGCATTATAAATATAATGAGTCACATAACGGTGCTTAAGTAAATTATAATACAGATAAATAATACAGATTAAAATTTCTTTAAATGATCTCCAAAAATGCATTTAAAATTAATTGTTACCACATTAATGCAACGGTGGGATCTGTTTATAAAAATACCTCTCAGCAGCGTCTCTCAAATTAGGCAAATTATACCATAGAGATGAAACAATTCCGATTGGTTGCTATTATACATATCTGACAACAGTGTTGCCAACACTAACTAAACATGCGTTTGATGCTCTAGAAATTTTAGAAATCCTCACTATATATTTATAAAAAACGCTTTCAAATAAATGAAAAGAAGGCTATCCAATAAAAATTTTTAAAGTAATATTAGGATAAATAATATTAGAAATTATTAGCAGTCAACCTTCCAAAAGAAATATTCAAAATTATTTGCTTAATGGATCAATTTAAGACACTTCTTCAAACAGTTTTTTTCTTTCAGCAGACGACAAATACTTCCAAATTTTTTTTCTAAGAATTCGTTAAACAAAAGTAAATTCACATTAAGCCATTTTTTGTTTATTTTTGTCGGCAAACATACAAAAGCAAACAAAGAACAAAGTCTGAACTGGCAAAAAATATACAAAAAAATTTGAAACTTTTTTTTTTTTGAGGATTCACTCAGAGTCATTTAGTCAATAAGTCTGGTCAAGACGCAGTAACGTTTGTCAAATTAAGCGTATTTAGACAACTTAAAAAAAAAATAAATATTTTCAAAGCATTTGGTGCACACTTTTTGCCTAACAGACTACTCGCTTGATTTTTGTTTTTATTTGCAATCAGAAATAGATAAAAAAAACGTTGTAGAAGATACATTAACCTTCAATGTTCAGTTTGTATCTTAGTTGACTTATTTCGTTTTGTTTTGTTATGTTTTTGTTACGCAAATACTTGTATCTAAAATCAACAAGTTCACAGATAAAAAAAAATTTAACCAACTGACAAACTAAATACACATTTTTTTTTTTGTTTTTGAAGCAAAGTAAGAAGTTTTTCATTTGTCTGACATTATTAAATCGCAGTTAAATTTCATAATTATTTAGAATTTTGAGAGTGCTACCTACAGTTTTTTACATTTGTATTTAGAAAATGTATCTACAAGATACTTTCAGTGTCATTTTCGTATATCATATCTATATACGCTTGTCAGTTATAATTTATGTACGCAACTACTGTTGAAAATTGTTTAAATTTATTTTCCTTTCTTTGTTTTTCCTTTTTTTTTCAATGTTATTGTCCGGAAAAACTTATTATGTATGTAGTTGTTCATTTACTTTCATTATTTAAATATTTTATTTGTTGTAAGTATCTAAAGTGATTTATCTTTGTTGCAGTTACGTCTACACACAGCAAACCCTTAGGCTAGTATTTGTTGTTGTGAGACGAACTAAAGGAAGCCTTTCACTTATTATTTAAATTTGTTTTTTAGTTTAATTTATGAAAGCAAATAATTGGCAGAATATTTTATAGTAAAATATAAATTTGATTAGGCACGATTTTGGCATACGCTGCAGCAAATTAAAAAAACAATTTTTTTTTTGCAGTGTAATAAGGCTTTGATCTGATCCCAATTAGAAAGCTTTATTGAGATAATCATTGGACAGTTTAATTGTGGCTTACTAGAGTAAATTAAGTTTAGGAACTAAGTTTTATATAAGATAGTCTCCGAGATCTATTACATAAATTAATTTAAATCTATAAGTTTTAAAACTGGAATTAATTCTTAGATATTTTCATCTTTTGATTTTGGGAACGTCCACAAGTCACATTATTTTTTTTTTCTTATAAAGAATCTCTGAAAATCCTCCAGATAATCTATATTTTATTTAATTGTCTTAAATTTTTTCTTATTACTATTCTCTGAAAATTCTACAAATGTGGATCTTTAAAAAAACAATCTTAAAAAATGTTCTTTTTAGAATTCTTCCAAAAATCTCCAAATGATTTTATTTGGGATTCTCCAGCAATATTCCTTTTATGAACTATCCAAAAATTTTATTATCCGAAAATCTAAAAAAATCTCCATTTTTTTCTTATTTGGAGTCTCGGAAAATCCCTAAAATTTTATATATTTTTCCATCTCAAAAACTTTCTTATTTTTTAAAAATGGCAACCCGTAATTTGATTTTATTTAAAACAATTTCGTTTTTTTATATCTAAAGGTTTTTTTCTTAATTTTTTATTTGTTAATAATCAAAATATTTTTTAATCTCTTTACAGGTATGTAAAACGCATTATTTTTTGGTCAAATTATTGGATAAGTATTACGACTTTTTATTGTTTATCATATTAAATTACGAAAGCTTAAAGCTCCCAGACTTTAGTGAAGTTATGATTGGTTCTTAACCATCCAAACTTAAACTTTTCCAAATATCTTTGATGTAGATTTATTTGCGCAAAACAGAGAGACAAAGAAATAGAGCAGAAGCATTGACTAACAATCGAGCTTTAATAGCTCGAAATGGTATTTCTTTAAGAGCTTTCCAAAAGTTCTTTTTGGCAGATTTGATTGGCTAAATTGTTAAAGCAGTTTTCGAAATGTCAGTCAATGTGTGCGAGAACTCTTATGAGTAGAGAAAGAATATAACCATAATTAATAAATGTTTAAGAGCAATTTTCTTGTAGCAAGTTTGCCGCTGTTTTATTATTAAACAAACCAAAATTTCATTAAAAAACTTTAATGACTCATAACAATATTTGATGCATTCCAAAAACTTGCTATCCACAACTGTCTTCTTGCATTTAAATAATTTTGCAACATTTTTAATGAATTTATCAAGTAACACATTTACCGCTACGTGCAACATCAGCAACAACATGAAAAATGCAGTTCACTTTTTAAGAAAGAACGTTTCAATATAAAAAATCAGCGAAAAAAGATACAAAAAAAAAAAGCGCAACTTTAGAAATAAAATTCAGCGCAATAAATTTGGCAAACAGAACTCATGATTCTTCGAAGTGACCAACAGAAGACAAGCGGACAGACAGACAGAAAGACAGGCAAGAGTAGATACTCGAAAGAAGCGATAGCACCAAACTGAAAATGAAGTACAACAAACAAAAAATTGTGTTTGAAACATTTAGCCACATTAAAAGCTAAATTCATGCAACATTGAAATCATGAAAAGCAACAACTCACGACGACGTAGCGGCTGCAGGAATTTGATACTTTTTTTTTTATATAAAAAACTTAAGGCGAGTAGGTAGCTGCCAAAAAGTTAAGCAAAAAAAAAAAAAAGAGTTAAAATAAAAATTCGAAACGCTTTTAAAGGCTTTTGGGCAAACATTTTTTTTTTAATTTTTTTTTTTTTGTAGGGAGTCTGTCTCGCATATAAACATATTTAAAAATTTGATTTATGCGCCAAAGATGACCAAATGCAGATACGCGCCGACAGACAGACAGACAGACAGACAGACAAGTCGCTGTAGAACGCTCAAATGTATCTGCAGTTTGTGTCTTTAGCCAGCTGGCTGGCTGTGTTCTGTGTACAATGAGAGTGCATTTCTCAAGATGCATTCATGAAGTGTGTGTATGTATCTGCTGCATTGCGGATAGTCATTGATGCGACTGCGACTGCGCGTACATGCCAAAACATAAATTATGTTTATGCTTATTTGTATATAAATATTAAATCGAGTTGACTGACTGACTGACGGACTAACTAACTAACTAACTGACTAGTTGCTTTGTTGCTTGGCAGAAGTTAGCAAGTGGGATATTTGAAGAAAAATATTAAATTGAAAAAATTGGAGAAAGAAAATCCATTCGAGAACTGAAGTGTAAAAAGGTAATAAGTCGTTCTTGACTGAGCTCCGCCGTTGTTGAGTCGAAAAGTATTTGTTATCCAGTTCGCACTTCACATCAAAAAGTGAATCGATCGAATAGTATCCGCCCTGGTGTCCATTTGTCATATTTAACCGATTATACAACAGAAAGAGCCATAAAAATTGTAAATTAGATCCTTTAGAGCCCTCCTGGAATACCTTATATATTTTTTTTGAGGATATCTCGAGAACGATTGGAAAAAATATTCAAGAACTGAAGTGCAAAAAGGTGATAAGTCATTGATGACAGACCTTCAACGTTGTTGAGTCGAAAAGTATTTGGCATCCAGTTCGTATTCCACATCAAAAACTGAATCGATCAAATAGTATCCGTCCGGGTATCAATTTGTCATATGAAATCGGGCCACAAAACTTGCAAATTAGATTCTCTAGAACCCTCCTAGGATACCTTATTTTTTGAGAATATCTCGAGAACATTCTTTAAGAAAAAAAGTGACCATTTTTGATACGTAAGAGCCCAGATCCCTCGACAAAGTCAAAATTTGTAAACTAGTGTAATGTTTCCATTTGACCACTATCAGATAGGGCCATATAAATAATTGTACCATAAATTTTGGACTTAATTTTTCATCAGAGACAAAAGCTGAGTGGATCCAGATTTGCCCCACGGTTTCTTTTTTGTTTTACTCATCGAAAGTTCAGTACCCTCAAATAACTACATGCATGGTGAATTTTTCCCGTCACAGTTATTTCCCGTTGTGCCTGAGTACTGTGTGGAATACTTTGTGGAAATCTGTGTGGAATCCCGCGATTCATGGTGGATTCCGTATACTTTTGTGACCGAAAAATTAATAATTTTTTGAATTTAGTGTTTTAACTTGAAATTTTCAAACTTTCTAGCAAACTTTTGAACACTGGCAACCTTCAAGCACTGAAAATCTGCAAATTGTGTTAGCCCCCAAAATTCTTAAAACACCCTTCATGCGCATATATATGCAACATCAGCATATGTACAATTTACAACAGCAGCAGAAGCGAGAAAAATTACTGCAAAGCAAAATAAACTGCAACTCAAAATTTTACACAACTTTTCAAAGTTCGAAGTTTCTTATCGCGCGTTGCGAATCTGCGGTTGTGCGGCTTTTCCGTTTACAAAAAAATACATTTGCAACGCGACTTAAACTCTCAACTCAATTCGAATGCTTCATTGTTTACAAACTCGACGACAAAACATAAACACAATAAAAAAAAATTTATATTTTTTTAGGGAAGATACAAAATGAAGTGCATATGTATCTTTTTTTTTTTTTTTTTTAATACTTCTTTTAATTATTTTTTAAATTCTTTTCATTAAAACACATTTTGACTGCATAACTTATAAGCAGATTTATTATACAAAAAAAAATACTAAAGTTGATTAATTATTGTATTTAGCGGAAGCATACACTGGCCATTACCGGGTTAAAAAGCCTCTCGTATCTCTTAGCTTAATGCTCATTTGTGCGCATTAAAAAATAATTCAAATTAGTGAAACCACAAACAACAACAACAAAAAAACCAATAAGCTTAAAGTATTTAAAATAATAAAAAAAAATCGAATTTTGAAGGTTTTAATTTGTTGTAAAAAAAATTGTATAAAGGGCCCACAAAAAAACATCATACGAATTGTTTAAGTTATCACATTTGTGACTGTGAACTGTTGAACCTGCTTGTTTGTATACAAAAATATATTTTATGATACTTTTGGGCTGTGTAGATACTTTTGTATTTATTGTTGATAATGATGATGATTTTATTTTGTTAAATAGGTTTTGATTAATGAAAATATTATTGGAATGTTACATATTGTCAATATTTGTAACCACAAGAATTGAAGAAAAAAAAAGTTTTTTTTTTTTAATTTTTTTTGGCTAATTATCAAAAACCACAAGAATATTGATTCAAATCAGTTGTGGACATGCATTTGCTACCACAAGTCACTATTAAATCACAGCAAAACAAAAGACGAACACCTTTTGTCGCACCAGCAGATTTTGCAGTTAAAACATGCGTGATAGAAAATTGAAAAAGTGTTCACCACTGATCAATATAATTAATAGATTGAAATGGTGCAAGAAATAAAGCTGTTGGAGCTGTTTGTATAAGTCTTGTATTTTAAGGCTCATCTTCACTCTATGATTTTGTCAAAAAAAAAAAAAAATATTGGCAAATTTGAAATGAAACAATGCCCATGGAGCTCCAACAGCTACAGAAATGTTTGAAAAATTCGAATGTCTAATGCGATTTATAGTTGTCTGTTGGTAAACTGAAAAAATTCGTGATTTTTGCTTTCGAACCTCTTTCGAACCTCTCTCGAACCTTCGAACCTTTGACCCCAAAACACTGTCAAATATCGATATTAATAATATTATAACTAAAAACAAAAAAAAAAGATGGGAAATATCGAAGGTTTGAAGGTTCAAGCGAGGTTTAAGCACAAAAGTCACTTTAATTGTTAGTTTTTAGGTATAATAATATTAATATCGATATTTAACGCTGTTTGGGGTCAAAGGTTCAAAGGTTCGAGAAAGGTTCAAAAGCAAAACTCACCATTATAAGTAAATGCAAATTACAAATTTCAATGTCACTCCATATATGTACATGGTTTTAATAAAAATTCGGATTAAAGCCAGCGGGTAGAATGGGAACAAGCAAATCATTCGATACGGTAGTATTTTGATAGAAAAGTATTTTGAATGAAAAAATATCTATAAAAAAAAAGCCTTACACAAAAAAAAAAAAAATAAAAGACTTACCTGTATAAATCCAAATTAAACTTGAACTTGAATAAATTTGTTTTCCTTTTTTTAATTCAAATGTACCTCAACATCGCTAAAATTGGCATCAAAATGTGTTAATTCATGTATAGCTGCAAAGAAATAAGATATAAAATAATAAAATCAACAAAATCAAATTACAATCAAGGCTTTTATAGCGCTAATCTACTATTAATTCTGTAATGAACAATGATCTCTACTATTTTGTTGTTTTTTTTTTTCGAGCCTATCTTTGAGTGTACTTGAAGAATGTGAACAAACTAAGCCGCTCATAATCATCATAACGCTTCAAAAATGTGCACATGTAAATAATTTACAATTCCACAATTCCATATATGTAATGTGCGAACAAACAGTCTTGAGCAGTTACAGATACAATAATAAAAATAACTCTAGACAGCTGCCGTCAAAGTCTGGCGCCATATTACAAATAAAAATGACATAAACGAAAAAAAAAAAATTATATCGTATCATCAAACAACAACAACAGCAGCAGCATCAGCAACAACTTGAAAACACACACTCAGCAACACAGAAAAAGCTCAGGCAAATTATTATTGCAATAGATACAAAAGTACCTTAAACTATTTGCTTTTTTTTTTTTTTTGTCAATTGAGCTGCTCGTCACGAACACAAAATTACAAGAGACTTTTGTAAATTTAAATACAAGAAGAAAAAAAAAATAAAATTGTTTATAGCCAAAGAAAGATTATATCGAAAAAAATAAAAAGAAATAATTATGTGCCAGAAAAAAATGTATATTTTAAAAATTTAAATATAAAAAATAAAACACACGCACACGAGCTGCACAACTTTGTCTCTAAAAGCCCTCAATGAGCATCGTAAAAAAATAAAAATTATAAAGAATTAATTTCGCAAAAAAACAAAAAAGATACTTTGTAATGTTGATGTTGCTGTATCTTACAATAATAAAGAAATAACACATGAGCTACAAAACGTGAAAAATGTTTTTATATAAAAAAAAAATAAAAAATAAACAAAATGAAACCAAGCATAAAATTACCAAATGTCAAAGCAATTAGTTATCATTTATGAAAAATCATTTTTTTAGAGTGTAATTATAGACGTCATTTGCTGTTGTCATTACATATCACATTGTATCTATCTATCTATGTAATGTACAATATGAATCCATGAGAGAATGCTTTAGAATGTATCTGAAAGATGCAAATATTTGAAATTTTTGTTTTGTTTTAAATATTCAAAAAAAATTATTATTAAACGCAAGTAGGTACTGCGACTAGTCTAGTGGAATAATTTGAAAACATCGATTTAAATCGAATATATAAAAAATTCAATTATTTTTGATTAATCGATTTTTTTAACAGTTTTAACGCGAAGAGCAAAAAAAATTAGCATAGGTTTCAAAATAAAGAGCTTAAAAAAAACATTGGTTATCTCTCATTAAAATTTTTCGATTAATCGATGCAACTTTAAACTCTCACTAAAATTTATCGATTAATCGATGCATCTTTAAACAAATCGTTTAAAATATCTAATTGAATATCATTCAAAATAAAGAGCAACAATAAATACATAAAAATAATAAAATCGATCGACCGACTTAAAAAAAATATATATTATTTCCGATTAATCGATAGTTTTGCATACTACTAAATGCAACTTTATCAGATCTTTTATAACACCCTATTTAGTGCACCTTATCTACCCAATTTGCCCTGAATAAGACTAACAGGTTTATTGAATTTAAATTTAGTAAAAAACATTCTGCAAAATTGGCAATATCTGAACCTCGTAATTGACTCCTCGACCAGCTTGGATCTGATTAAATAGAAACTCATTGATTTGATTTACAAAAATATTTCCCTCTGTTTTGCCATTTTGAAAACGTATAAAATATTTCGAATTCGAAACTCTTTGTTGCTTCAATTTCTCAGCAAGTTGTAATTAAATGAAAATATAATCATTCTTCGAAAACGCAAATATTTATCGATTTAATTTCGAATAATTTTATCGAAATTGGAATTGGGAACAGAGGCGAATTGAAAATAGTGAATTAAAAAAACAATTGCTTAGTTTGGCACATTCCTTTCGATTTTCTGTTTACAAATAACAGATTACACCAGATTTTGGTTTTTTAGAGAGTCATCTCGGAAGCACTCAAAATTTACGTCAGGACAGTTTTAATATTAATTTAGAAATTCGTACCAAAGGCGATTGAATTTTATGAAAAAGTGTCAAGAGGATCGGATACGATTTTTTAACTTTTACGCCAGAAGGTACCAACTTCAATTTGTATCCCTGAATTCCTAGAGGATTATCTTTCAAAAAATGTTGTTCTGGTTTTGTCACTTACTCAAAACTCTTAAAAAAAAATAACACCACATAACAAGTTTTTACAAATTGAAAGATATAAAATGCAAATTGCAATAAAAATTTCCTTTTTATAATTTCTAACAAATAAATGAACGATCAACTGACATGAAAAACTCATTCAAACACAAAAATTTGTAGACTTTAAAAAACGTTGGAAATTGTTGTCTACAACAAAATTCACACTTGCAACTGCAGCTGTGCTGTCTGAAAGCCTTTTCAAAACCTTCACGTTTAAAGGCTTTCTCCACATTGGAAGGCAGAAGATACTCTACTACAAAACTAAGAAATTGCACAGAGAGTACCCACAATGTAGTTAAGTGAGGTCAAAAACCACATCAGAGCCTCTCTGTGTGTGTGTGTGTGTGGTTTGTAAATTGGTATTTTAAAAACTTTAATAAATTACATTAAAAGTCGAAGAAGCACAGCGCATACGCCAAAGTGCCGCGATAATTTAGACAACAGCAGCCGCAGTAGCAGCAAGGCAAAGACTTTCTGTATTCTTTTTTTTTTTCGTACAGTGACAGCCAAGCGTATATAACAGCAACCCTTTTTCTGATAGAAGCAATTAGGTTGTGGGGAGCAGCTTGAATGTTGTTGCATCGTTAAAGTTCAAGTTGAGCGAAAATTGCAGTAGCCATTTACTGTACTGCTGCAATGGCATGGAGAGGTGTAAATTTAATACTTTTTTTGTTGTTTAAAAAAAAAGAAGCCTGAAAAATTAAAAAAAAAAAATAAATAAAATATAATGACAACAACTTAAAACAACAAGAAATTAACTATAATAACAAGAGAAGCGAAAAAGTTTATTGAAAAAAGTGAAACGAGTTTTTTAATACGCTTTTTGAAATTTAAGGAGCAACTGCAGCATACTCGTTCCATTTCAGAACTAAAGATCGAGGCTTATTTTTGTGCTCATTTAGTCTGTCATATTTGGGTATCAAATTCAGTTTTCATTTTTTGGATCCTATAATATACACAACAACTTTAAGCCATTATTCAAAAAGTCTCCATTCCATGGCCTTCATAGATACTGAAAAATTCCTTAAAAATCTTCATTCTATGGCCGAAAAGTGTTTATTTCAGTTTGACAACAGTCAATCATCATCAAAAGTCCAAAGAGTCTTCCGAGAGGGCCTGACCAACACGATATATATATCAAAAAACAACCACGATTAAAATTTCAAACTCCCATTTTCTCCATTTTGGAAAAAAAAATTAAAGCATTAAAAAGAGGAGCAACCCAATTTTTTTTTTTTTTTTTTTGTGGTTCGACCTTTTCTAAAAAAAACATAATAATAACTACTAACAGCAGTGTATTTCTCAAAGGAAAGTTCTAAGATCCTTAAGGTCAGAAGCTAAAAATATCCCACGTTAAAAGAAATTTTAAAAATAGTTTCAAAATTCGTTTTATAATCAACCTAAAACATCTAAACTTTATCGATATATATCAAAATTGTCTCTTGTATATAGACTTTGGGTTGATTTTGAATTGGCCTACCTCTCCGACTTATACATTGCTAGAAGGCAACGCTTGAAACCCCGCTCTTTTTTTCCTCCTTGTGCTTGGCGAAGTTTCTGTGAGAGACTCTCGACTCCCCTGGTTTCGGTTTTCAACCGTCCGTCTAAATAATGTGATTGCCTTTACTAATGAGACTAATGAGACGTTTATCCATCGTCAGCTCTTTTTCATGATTTCTGCTATAATTTCGGGTGTCTCAAGAATTCTCTGTCAGGGGAAGCAGTTCTCCCCGTTACCTGTGTTTTTGAAATTTAAATAATAAATTGTTGCCAGGGATCTTGAGCTCAAACGCTTCGATTCCCCGGTAACAAATTTAAAAGTTCACCCTTTGGACATAGGTCCCGTTTTCGGTAATGACCGCGATTTCCCCTTAATCGAGTTAATTAAACTTTGTAAAGATGTTCCAATCAGTTCCAAACCAGATAGATCCAATTGCAGATAAGATTATGGATTAAGATTTTTGGATTACAATTTAAGATTAGGAGAAAATCTTTTTTTCAAGAAAACGACTACACTGCGTTACGTAATTTTCTACTAAATCAAAGAACACCAATTGAAGGGTACTGCAACAAAATCTTTTAAAGTAAGCGTTGTGCTCGACATTTATTTAGTTTTTTTGTTTTTTTCCATACTTATTTGTCGGAAAACTTGAAAAACTTGTTGTTTGTGGTCGTCTGTCTGTATGTCTTTCGGTCGGTTCATCGTTTGTTTGTTTGGTTATTCATTCGCTTAGCCGCAGCCCCATTGTCAAACTTCTACATTGCATCTTTTCTTATGTGGACTTCTACTTCTTCTGCTTCTGCTTCTTCTTCTTAGTTGACTTTGGTTTACACTTGAGTGTCAAGAGCTACCAAAGTCGGCAGTAGGCTGACAACAAAAAAAAAAATTGTTCCAAGTAAAAACAAAGAGACTACTACTTCAACTGGTACGGTTATACTGGTAGTCAGCCAATGTCCAGTTCCAATCCAGTTCGCTGCCTGTCAACACAAAAGAACAAACAATGCAGACAGTCAAGCTTCTTCTTTTTCTTCTTCTTTTTTAAGTAACTTGCTACACTTTTTTTTTTTTGTAGCATGCAACTTAAAGCAGCGAGATGCCCTGAAAGTGCAATTAACATGCAATTAAATACTTTTAAGTTGGCAGAAACAAAAAAAAAAAAGTTGCAATCCAAGTTTTAAATTTAAAACAAAAGAAATGCAGCAGCGTTAAGACACAAATAAGTAACTTTAAAATTAAATTTCTACTTTTCTTCATTTATTTTTATGGTTTTTTATTTTTAAGATTCGTCGCACTTTTATTACATTCTGTCAACTTAAAAGTTTCACACTGACCTATTTTTAACGTTTGAGTAACTTTTTTTTTTCTAGAACGAAAGACTCTTTTTTTTTTTAAATGCGTTCTAATGTGATATGGCCTCATCGTATTTCGGTTTATTTATGTGTAAAAGTGTTAATTAAATTTAGTTTTATTTATTTTTTATTTTTGTGTGCGTTGAAATAAATAAAGACAAAAAAAAAAAAAGTCGCAATGAAAGGTAATGTTTGAAAGTCTATACTTTTCTGAATGATTTTCTAATGGAGCGTATCAGATAACCTTTATTGTTATTATTATTATTTTTTTTTATTTAAAATGTGCGCACTATGCGCAATGAATTGGAAATGAGTCAATATATTATATATATTTTTTTTATTTGGTGGTTATGTGCGACATAATATTTTGTGATATGAAATCAATTCTAGGTCTAGAATTGTCGAGACATGTGCTGGATTCGTGCATTAATATTTCATATTAAAATATTACTATCGAGTTTAATTTTGGGTTAGCATAAGTTGTGTTTACACTAAGTATAAAAAATAAATATTTTAAGCGAATACCAGCAATTTTTTCAGTTCTTTCGTCAATTTCGATCCGCCATCTATGATTTCAAAAGGACAATTTGAACAATATTTTCCAAAAACGCAAATCTTTACCAAATTTTTAAATAAATTTTTCAAGGTAAAGCAGAATAAGCTTTGGTTGCAAGTCACTCGGAAAATATTCCATATATTCCTGACTTAGCATGGTGCAACATTTGATGTTTCTATGAATCGAAATTCCGCTCATAGGGTATCATAGAAGCACTGTTCAGACTCTGAACGGGATCGGGAAACTTTTAAAAAGTTCGGGAGGATAGCTCGACTATCCCGAAAACTCCCGAAAATTTTAAAAGTTTCCCGATCCCGCCCAATCCCGAAAAAATTTCGGGACCCGCGGAATCCCGCGGGATTCCCGCCCGTCGCCCATCTCTAGTTCAGAGCATATTATTCAACCAGCCCGAGTTTATAATCGCAAATAGAATGTTTATACCCGTCACAAACAGTGTAGAGGGTATTATCATTTTGTCAGAAAGTTTGTAACGCATTAAAGGTGACACCTTAGACCCTATAAAGTATATACATTCTTGATCAGCTCGACGAGACGATTCGATCTAGCCATGACCGTCTTTCTGTCTGTCCATCCGTCTGTCTGTATGTATGCGTTTCATTCGCTCAGTTTTAAAGATATTGACCTGAAACTCGGAACTTAAGCTTTTCTCAGTCCTAAGCAGTTCAAGTGTTAAAATCAAAGTGCCACGCCCATTTTTAGCTATAGCCCCCATACAAACTTACCGCCCATTTTCGAATTTTTGTATAAAAATAGGTATTATTTATGAGAATATTCACTCAAATTTTGATAAAAACACTTCTAATGACATCCAATAACAAAACCAAGGTGCCACGCCCATTTTTAGCCATAGTCCCCATACAAACTTATCGATTATTTTCGAACAAATGTATGAAAAAGTAATTATTTTCGAATATATATTTATAAATGTATTTAAGCCACTGATGATCACACATAAACTATTCAAAGATTCGTGTGACGGGTATTTAAGCTTCGGTTCCATCGAAGTTAACGTTTTTTCTTGTTTTTTTTTTTAAGATCAACCCATATTCTACATAAAAATAAACACTTGTTGCTCTCAATCACAATTCATAACCCATACATTTCCAGTTGGAAAAAAAATTCACATGACATTGAAACAAATATCATATGCTACATTTAACTTAAAAAAAATAAATAAACTTTAAAACTATTTTGCTCTCACTAACACTGACCCAGTTCCAAGAATGGAGAACAACCATTAAAAAACCAAAACATCAATGACAATTTTGGGCACATCTGCAAAGATAACTCAAAACAAAATTAAAAAAATTTTGAAAACTATAACAAAAACAAATTTAACGATTAAAAAAAACTGAACGCTTCAAAAACAAACCATAAAATAAAAAATAGATAATTTGTAACAAACAAAATGTGCAGGCGTCTTTTTCTTCACACTAAATGTATCTTTTAGCTGCAAAATATGTGATAAATCCAAAAAAAAAAATTATGCCAACAAACAAATATAAACAAAAAAACAAACAAATAAATAAATAAATAAATATAGCACGCCGGAAATCGACAGTGACAACGCAACACGCAAAGTGACAAAAATTTTTTTTTTTTTGGTTTGCAACAATTTTTGGGCAGCGGAAAAGAGACACATGCAGCTACGACTGCGCAAATAAATCAAATACACTTCCGTTCGCACATCACAGTCAATTCAAATTTAAATGTAGATTTTGCCCACATATGTGTATGTACCAAAAAAAAAAAAACTTTTTTTAAAATTAAACTAGACACTGGAAAACCTGACTATATCATTTTTTTTATAAAATAAAAATATTTTTTTGCAAAATTTTGTCTATGGCAAATGTTGTTGTTGTTATGGCAAATGTGTTAAAAATGACGCCCAACGCAACAGACGCACCAAAAATGTCTGACGTTTGCATTATGTGTAGTGTTCGAGTGGGGCTCTAAAAGTTAAATTATGTACAACTTACGAGTCTGCTTTGCCATTTTTGGCAATAACTTTTGACATGCGTACAACTCTACTCACTCTACTCACGTTGTACAACGAACGTACGAATGAATGTCTTGTCTAGTTTCAAATGACTACTGATATATTTTTTTTTTGCAGGGTGGTAGTGAGGTGAAAGTTTATAAAAAGGGGCCGAGCAATTCGACTTATATTTCAGAAATTTTTATGTTTTTTCTTTAATGGTATAATTATTTATTTTTTTTATTTATTTAAAGGTCAAGAAAATATTCAATTAATAATCGATAAATAATCGATAAGTAATCGATAAATTATTGAAAAATGTTCAATAAATATTCGATAAATAATCGATAAATTATCGCTAAATAATCGATACATAATCGAAGAATAATTAATAAATAATCGATACAGTTTATATGTATAGTCGATTATAAGCTGTACCCAAAATTATTTAATTATTTATTAATTGCAAATAATCGAAAGTTTTCTAATAACATTTTTCCGAATATTTTTTTTGTGTGGACTTTATATTTTTTATTAATTCCTGGCTTCCAGACATAAATTATGTTTAACCTAAACGATTATTAAAGTTAATGAAATATAATCGATTAATTGCTTATTATATTTTTTTTTAACAATTTAAATGTAAAATATTTTTGAATAGGCTCTACTCCTACATCTTCAAAAAAATATTTATGGGCCCCTTTTATAACTAAACCTCTCCATTGAAACCACACCAGTCATGCTGCATGCAACAGACGCCCCCTGGGTTGTTGTTCAAGGTAACGCTACCATCGAAATAGTAAAAACCCACGCAAACAGTCATTCATGCAGTTACTTACTACAACATCATACAACAGCATCCATTCAGCTAGACTCAGTTAGTCAAACACTCACTCACTCACTCACTTAGTCAATCAGTCAGTCAAGTCATGCATTCATTCATTCATTCACTTAGTCATTTACTCAATGCTCGTTCGCTCTACTGAATTTCATTCATAAAAAAAAAAAAAAAAAAAAAATCAGCGCTCGTAAAAATTGTCAAATAAATTTCGTTGACAAATGCAACTTAGCAACACAACAGCAGCAGCGAGAGCGGCAACATGTTGTTGTCATTGTTGCTCATGTTGCTGCCGCTGCTGTTGCTGCTGCTGTTGCTTGTGGGTGCAACACACAACAACTAAAATAAATATATATTGCACTCGTAAACCATAATAGGTGTCGACTCTCGAATGGGTCCATCGATCAAATTTTATAAAATGCTGTCAGTGCGCATTAAAACTAAATTTAATGCAGCTCGGTCTACTTAGTTCTTGCTTTTTTTTTAGATAGGTTTTTTTTTATAGCTTTTACTTATTTATTTTATTCGTTTTGTTGTTAATTTAGTGTTTTACTTTTCTTGTGTTTATAGTTTTAGGGTTTTTAAGCTGTTTTTGATTTAGTGTTCATATTTTTAGGTTTTTTATATGGTAATGCCTTTGAACTAATTTGCTTTTTACTAATTTGTTTTTAAATAAAATTAATGGTCAACATGTTTTTTTGTAGAGAAATAATAAAGAAAGTTTCTGTGAAAGCTTCGATGTCCATTTTGTCCAAACAAATTTTGTAAAAATTGAATCAAAAGTCTTACAGTAGATTAAGCTTTCAGGGTGACCCATAATAAATATTTAATAGTCTTCCGAAATCATCGATTCATATTGTGGCATAAAAAACGTTATTATTTGAAAGCTGTGACAAGTCTCTTGCGAGAAAAACAATGATCTAGATGTCTCTAAAGCAATTATGAGCATGCACCCAGTAGTAAACTTTTTAGGTGCTGCCTAGAGGATGATGAACCACCGGAACATTTCTTGGAGAACTATTGAGCATTATTTTTTACGAGGCTCGACTGACTCGAGGTATGCTGCAGGCATTAAATCGAAGAAATCTGATTGCCGTCTTCAGTGCTACAGGTACAGGCAGGGCACAATAGATCTGACAGTGTCACAGTGGCTTCTTTCAATAAAATATTCAAATTAGCGCAGCGGTTCACTATAATTTGGAACCGCAGGTTCGGTTCTGGTTTTGAATCATAGTCGAATTGCGTTTCTTTTCGGTTGAAGCTGTTAAAGTAAATCCTTGAAGAAATAACTTAAAATAGAAAAATTAGCTAGAAGCATTCCAAATATGCATCAAAACTTAAAAGTGCCTCAAGGCACTTGTAAAATTAATCACATTAATGGTAAATTTTAATCGTTTTTTAATAACAAAAACGTATTTATTAAAAGAATATAAGTGAATAATGCGTGTTTCACGTATTAAAACTAAGAGTGCCTTGAGACACTTATCACATAAATCGCTTTTTGTACCAAAAACTCATTAAGTAAAACAATTTATATACAAAATTTTACTAGTCTACAAAATCCATGAGTACATAGTACAAAAATTCGAAATATCTCCTGGTGCTCTGGGCCAATAAATTAACTAGTGGTCATCGGGTAAGAATTATATATTTAAGTATTTCCTTGTGCCAGCTTTAAGTACTCTTGTAGCTGCTATCAGATCCATTATTAATCGTGTCATCTATATAATTTTACATAAAAAAAAATCTGCTTAATGCATTTACAATGCCAACCAACAGAAAAAACTACTTCCAGCTGATATCTTAATGCAGATCATATCATTAATGTCAACTAAATCTGCTTTATTATATAAAATTCAATCTTAATAATGCAGCTTTCTTTCTGTCAACAACAGAAATAATAAAATACCTCTTCAAATCGAACAAACAATTAAAATGAACCCTTTTCAAAAAAAGTTGACCTACTTACATTTGCAAACCAAATCAGAACATCTTAAAATGAATAAAATAAAATAAAATAAAAAAGAAATTCATTCTTGCATAAAAATAAAATGTAGAAAGTGTGAAAATAAATAAAATCATTTGTGACAAAATAATTCAAGCAAAAAATTGAACTCAAATGAAGCCTAAAATTGTGGAAAAGGCTAAAAACTTAATAAATATATTTATTTCATATTTAAAAGAAATAAACAAAAAAAAAGTCGTGAGATTTTGCATTTTGATGAACTCATTTTCACCCAACTTAACTTGAAGCTTAAAAGACGATTTAACGCCCACTTTTAGGTTTTTTTTTTTTTTTGGATATAAACGTGCCATTTTAAGTTTTTTTTTTTTATATTTTATTTTTTATCGTTAGCGCGTGAAAAATGCAGCATTATAAAAAAAATAATAATAATAAAAGAAGTTGCACTTTACTTAGAAAAATCTTTAAAAAAACTTAGCAAAAAAAAGAAAACTTTAAAATTTAGAAAGATAAAACAAGGCGGCACATAATTCGTTGCGGCATGGATTAGTTAGGAGCGGCGACTTAGTTTAGAGTTTTTCATGGAAAAACCATTAAAAATTCAAATTTTACGCTTAGTTTTAACTAAAAATGTTTTTCTTTGACTTTGTACGTCTTTATCTGACTGCGTTTTTTTTTTCTTTCGTTTTTTCGTGATATTTTTTTATGAAATGGGTCGTAGGTTTTATTTATATTTTTCGAAAAGACCACTTGCACTTAAATACGCGCTAAAACGGTAAAATAAAAATAATAAAAATTAAACCATGAATGAATAAAATAACTGAATGGTTTTTTTTTAGGTTTAAGTACATTGACACTACACTGAGAGAAAATAGAAGCTATAAATTACACTTAGATTGACCCCTCTTGAAAAATGTGAATTTTTAAGATGAACGAAAAAGCTTTAAAATTTAAAATCTTAAAACCCAAGCCCAAATTTTAAATAATAAAACTTAGACAATTTGAAACTAAAATCTTTTATGAATCTCGAAAACGCTTTAAATTTAAGTTAACTTTTCTTGAAAGCCATCAAAACCCAAGAGTGCCTCAAGGCACTTGAAAAATAAATGCAAACGGCAAATCTAAACGTTTTAAATAACAAAAACGTATTTGCATTAAATGATTTAAAGTAAATATTGCATGTTGTACCTATTAAAACTAAGAGTGCCTTAAGGCACTTATCGCATAAATCGCTTTAATGGCAAAAGTAACTGTTTTTGTAGCAACATCTACTTTAGTAAAATATTTTAAATACAAAATTCTACTAAAACTCTTTAAAATCCATGAGTGCCTTAAGGTATATTGCACATAATTGCGCAATAAGGGCCAAAGAAACAGTTCCTAAAAAAAGAAACACATTACAAAATGAAGAAATGTTTTAAGTCAAAAATGCGTATAAACCAAATAAAAGCTAAGAGTGCCTTAAGGCACTTTTCACAAAAATGGAAAATATAACTGTTTTTACAACAAAAAATCGTTTAATGCCTTTTTTAAAACCAAAAAAAGCAACATATTTAAATGCTCTTCGAAGCAAATATTCTATAAAAAAAAATGAACAGACTTATACATTTCTAACCAAAGAATTCTGTCTCTTAAAAACATTCCTAGTACAGTAGATGTTTCAAATGTGGAAATACTTAGCACACTTTAAGATATAAAATGAAGACAAATGTTACGGACAAATGCACGAAGAAAATATATTTTACAGAAAGACTCAGTGCTAACTTTTATTAAAAAGGTTTTATATAACAAATTTAGTACAATTAAATTTTTCACAGTGTACTAAAACTTATCTAATCTGAATGCATATTTCATAAATATTTGCAAAACGTGATGATGATTACCAAGCGTCGATAATGAATTGCTTAAATAAACGCAAAAAATATGACAAGAGCTTACCTACAACGACATTTTCTTGTCGATGACGCTAACGTCATCGCGCGTATCTACCATTTTTTTTTTTTTTTGCCTGATGACTAAAATAAATACCAAGTACCTAATATATCTAGAGATAATTGTACAGCGAAAAAAAAAACGCTAGCGCCAAGTTTATATTTAAAACTTAGATAAATATTTGAGTAAACAAAAAATATAACACTGGGAAATAGCACAAAGTTGCACAAATATTTTTTGCAATAAAATGACCTGAGTCCCATTGCAAACAAATTCAGATAAAACCAGCTGCACGAATTTGCGCAATTACAAGATACTCTACACACAGTCTATAAAATTAGTTGCAAACAAGCGTCAAACAGCTCATAAGTCTCACAGCAACCTACAACATTTTTATAAATAAATTTTTTTAGCAATCTATTAAAAACAAATCACTCATGGACAACGTTTCGCATCAGCTGCCAAATAATATATCAGGTCAGGGTTAACAAATTAAACGATATTGAGATTTACTTTCAATTAGAGTTGACAAAATGTGTTTTTAATTTTCATAGAGTACAAAGATCGAAACATTTTTTTTTGACTGCTCCCAAGTTGTTGGCATTCTTTAAAACTCAGCTTCATTTATTTAGCCTGATTGACAGTTCTTCAAATGCGGCACCCATTCGTTGGACCATGGTCCATTTAATAACAACAACAACCAACAAGAATAATTCCAACACTGTGCGCAGTGGCACATGTCAATAAATAAATTCCAATTCCAATTAAATTTTAGCATAAACCGCATCAATTAAAAGCAGCAAACAACATGGAAAATTTTTTCAGTTTTATGATTTTTCTTTTGTTAAAATGCTGACATTTTTTTTTTTTTTTTTTGTTTATTTTATTTTAATTACATTTTCAAGCGAAAGGCAATGTTTTTGCATTAAATTTATTTTATTTTAAATCAAAAATTTTTTTGTTTAAAAAACTATTTAAATATTTCAAGTTCAACGCGTAGGTTGCAATGTTGCGAGACGCTTTTTTATCGCATGCAATTTTTTTTTGTTGTATGATTTTAAATTCGTTGAATTTGTTAGTTGATTTTATTGTTATAATTTTTGTGTAGTGTAGGTGTGCATCTTTTTATCTATTTTTTCTGCAATAAGTTAGTCAATATTTTTGAATGATTCACATACAATTTGATGTGGAAAAAATGTTTAGCGGAAATGAATATTTACATTTTTTTGCAATATTTTTTTATGCAACTAGACAGGAAATGAAGAATGTTAGAGATAAATATGTAAAGGTTGAGAGTAAGAAGCTTAGAAATTTGCTTAAAAATGATTCTTCAGTAAAAATTGCGTATTTCACAAAAAAAAATTACAGTGCCTTAAGACTGTAAACACATTTAACTATTTTTTATAAAAAAAAACTAATTTAATAAAATAATTAAAGAAAAAAATATGTATTTGAACTTAAAATCTGAATAGTGCCTTAAGACACTTAACACATAAAATCACTATTACAAATGTTACTAATTTTTATAGCAAAACTCAATTAGTAATATTTTTCCAGTAAAAATAAGCAAATGAGACATAAAAATTTTTAAGAGTGCCTTTAGGCACAACTTTATCATATTAAACAATTTAACGAAAAATTTATATAAAAGCGTAATACAACTATAAAATCTGAGAGTCCCTTAGGACACTTTCAAAGAAAAACGCTTTGCAGCAAAATATTCCTTTTTTACAACAAAAAATCATTATTTGATATAATTGAAGCAACATGTAAATGAGACCTAAAAATTCTGAAAGTGCCTTGAGGCATTTATCACAAAAATAGCTTAAACGGAAAATTTAACTATTTTACATAACAAAAACATATGAAGTTAAATAATTTAAAAGAAAAGTGCTTAAGATACATGTAAAATTTAAGCGTGCCTTAAGGCACTTAACTCTTAAAAAGGCTCTTTTTCTTCACTGGGTATATTAATCTCGAGAACTCGCACCTCATATAATGCTACGGAAACTCCATTACATATGAATACAAAAGACTTCTCATAAATTAATTTACACAAAAGCAAGGTGCTATGAATTCAAGCAAATAATAAATTCAATTGAGCGTAACACGACAAAAAAAAATGTTCTCAAGGAAGTCAAGTAAATTTTTTTTCCAAGAAAAATTGCATATAAACATTTCACTAACATAGCTAAATACATAAGTAGCACCCAAGCAAATAGCTCAAATTACAACGATTTAACTAGACAATGCAACATAACATATACTCGTATTAGTATGTTACAACAACAATGACTATTAAAATTTATTAAAAACAATTTGTGCACAAATTATGCAAAAATTATAACAAAAAAAAAAAGCTACAAGAAATAAGAAAGAAAAAACAAGTGCACTACTACACGTTGCAACGCAACGACTCACTGACTGAGTAAACTATGTATTTGATTGTTGTGACTAAAAGTAAAGCTTAACACGCGAGCTACTTCATGCAACGAAAAAAAGAAGAAAAAAAAAATCCAATACAATAATAATAAAACTCTTTATAAAACCCACTCGACCGAACGAAAGACCAACTGCAAAACAGATTGTATCTCCCCATTCGACCCGCACTAACGCCATTTTAACGCCTACGCGCAAACTCAGTTTGCCAATTCTATAATGCGATAAAAAAAAAACAAAAAAACATAAACGCCAACGCAGTGTACACTTTTTAATAGCATGCGAGATAAAATGAAAAAAAAAAAATTTTTTTTTTTTTTTTTGCAAAGTGAAAAGCCGCTGTAAAAAAAAATAAATAAATAGGCAATCCATTCATAAAAAAATGTGCAGCGGAAAATTGAATTGAATTTGATTTGTAGTGAATAAATTTAAAAAAAAAAAACTAAATTCCAGACGCTTTAAGCAGACGCAACTATTATGTTAACTTTTATTGGCAAGTTACACATATGACATTTTTATGCATTTTAAGCATTTTCGAAAAAAAAAATTTGAGTGTAGGGTTTAATTTTTTTAAAAAATTTATTGACAATTAATAGGTTTAAAAGGTGGACAGACGGACAAATTTGTATTGGGTTGTTCAATAAGTAATATCGTATTTTTCAATAGATGGCGACTCTTTAACATATCTTAGGTTGTACTAATCGCATCGGATCATACTGTACAGCGATTTAAAGAGAACACCCACAGCTATAAGGACACCCAGACTGCGTTGTGATCATATGTTTCAGTCTCAAGTTATAGCGCGCCAAAGATGAAGTCCACCAAGCAAGAAATTCGCCATATTTTACGTTTTTACTACCTGAGACGTAAAAATCCAACGAAGGCGGCCGGAAAAAATTGTAAAGTTAATGGGCCCGATGCTGCGATTCGCTCAGCACAGCGTTGGTTCAATCGATTTCGTTCTGGTGTAGTGGATGTCAAAGATGTACCCCGTACTGGTAGGCCAATCCTTGTAGAAACCGATAAAATAGTCGAAATCATCCAAGTGGACCGGCATGTTAGCACTCGTTCTATTGGCCAGGAACTGGGTATAAGAAACCATTTGGAACTATTTGCAGAAGATGAGATTTCAAAAAAAAAGCTAAATGTTTGGGTGCCACACGAATCTTTTGGATCGCTTAAACGCTTGTGATACGCTGCTGAAACGGAACGAACTCGACCCATTTTTTAAATCGAATGGTGACTGGATATAAAAAAGTGGATCACATTCGATAACGTCCAGCGAAAAAGGTCGTGGTTGAAGCGCGGCGAGCTGACCCAAACCATCGCCAAGCCAAGATTGACGGCCAGAAAGGTTTTGCTGTGTGTGTGGTGGGATTGGAAGGGAATCATTCACTATGAGCTGCTCAACTATGGCCAGACGCTTAATTCGATCATCTACTGCGAGCAACTAGACCGTTTAAAGCAGTCGATTGACCAGAAGTTGGCCAGAATTGGCCAACAGGAAGGGTGTAGTGTTCCACCAGAACAACGCTCGGCCTCTCACATCTTTGATGACCCGCAAGAAGCTACGGGAGCTCGGATAGGATGTCCTAACGCACCCACCGTATAGTTCGAGCCTGGCACCAAGTGATTACCATCTTATCCGGGCCATGCAAAAAGCTTATTTGCAAAAAAATGCTAAAAATTTAAAAATGAAATTTTATATGGATCCACGCTATACTATATGCAACTTTAACTCTGCTGTGCATCAACCTACCCTCTTATGCATTCATTTATGCCTATTTACAACATAAATCTAATAAATTGGCACGCATGCGACTAAACTAAACAAACATTTATACTACTAGTATGTAACATAATAAAAATAAATCGCAGTAGCGCATAATTTAACAATTTAACTGCATTTGCGCTTATTTAAACGATTTATTTTCATGTCGAAAAGATACAAATACTTAGTATGCAACTACAATAATAGGGAATTGCACATGAACAACTATTTCAATACAATATGCACTTTCTTATTGTCGATGTTGTTGTTGTTGTTGTTTGCTCTGCTTACTGCGTGCATTGACTTTCAAATTGCAATGCGACACAAAACGCCGACGCATTTTTTTATTTTATTTTATTTATTTTTTTTTTCGTTGTTTAGTTTTGTACAAAACTGAAGGTTTTTAGTTTTGTACAATAAATAAATATAAAAGGTGTTAAAATATTGCTAGAATTGAATATTGTTGAGTAGCAACTGGCGGCTGACAAATTAATATTAATTAGTTAAAGTGTCGAGACCACATATAGCTTGTATGTGAACAAGAAAAATACTAGCTAGACGTTTACCATGAACCTTGGGTTATTCTCTGTGATTTGTAATTTACAATGAAAAAAAAAACAAGGAAAATCTTAAAGTTCGAACATAGACAAGATATTTATAACCCAAGTTTACAAATTTAAATTTTAAGAATTCTGAAAAAAAATGGGTTCTTTTTAATTGCAATTATCTCGAGATGTACCGTTCTGAAATCCACGTTATTTATAAGAAATTAAAGGTAATCAATTTTCTATTAAAAGTGTGTGTAACGCTTTTCAGTCAAACTATTGGTTTGGGAGTTATTCATCAATATTTGGAGAATTTAGCATTATTTAAAAAAAAAAAAATTAAAGTGTGTCTTTTGTAAATCTAAATAAATATACATTTTTTAATACAAAAAGTAAAAATTAAGAGGTACATTGTTATTGGGCTTTACCTCAGTTAGCACTGAGTTTTAAAGTACAAACCACCTAGAACCGTAAAAGCTTAAGTTTAATTTATTATCTTTAAAACTGAGTGAGTAATACACCTCGCAACAGACAGATTGTTCGAGCTGATCAAGAATATATTACTTTATGGAGTCTAAGAAATCTCCTTCAAACATACTAACGAAGGACAGTAATTAAATATCGTTTCTGATTTCAACAATAAATTGATTCCAGCCTAGAACTATATATTTCACGAAAGATAATAATAAATAATAATAATAGTAATGAGTGGATTATTCAAGTTATGCTAGAAGCTACTATCAGTAACATTCTACTAACGTATTTTGAGTTCTTGAATCCGAATCTGAGGTCAAAACCTAGAAGAGCCACGATTACATTCACTAAGAAATACCTAAACTGAAATGAAACTAATATACTTACTATAGGAAATATCTGTCGAGGTCGTAATTTTTGAAAATGAAACAGCTAATCTATATATTTTTAACAACATGAATAAAAATGTTATCTGAAGCATTCCCCAGTTACGGGTCCCAGTAGTCGAAAATTGGACCAATCGAGACATTGAATTGTTTAACAGAAAAATAAGAAAGTTCCTGTGGTAACAAATTTTGAGTACTTATACTATAGACAAGAAAATGTCAAATGTTGTTCAATTTGTTATACTACCACCATAGCTGTCCATTTCTTGACTGTTGTATAGCTATGCTAGACTCTCTTACACTGTTCAAAAAGAATGGAGACAGCGTAACATTTTCGAAACTATCAATTTTTTATACTTATATTATTTTTAATTTTTTATTCATTTGACATGTCAATCTATTTTAATCTCGACAACTTTGGTTAGTAATGTTTTTTCTCTCAACAAAATTCTAATTTAATTTTTATACCCGCCACACATAGTGGGGAGGGTATTATCATTTTGTCAGAAAGTTTGTAACGCATTAAAGGAGACGTCGTAGACCCTATAAAGTATATATATTCTTGATCAGCACGACGAGACGAGTCGATCTAGCCATGTCCGTCTGTCTGTCTGTCCGTCCGTCCGTCTGTCCGTCTGTCTGTATTTATGCGATTCATTCGCTCAGTTTTAAAGATATTGACCTGAAACTCGGAACTTAAGCTTTTCTCAGTCCTAAGCAGTTCAAGTGTTAAAATCAAAGTGCCACGCCCATTTTAAGGTATAGCCCCCATACAAACTTACCTTTTTTTTCTAATTTTTTGCATGAAAATAGCTATTATTTCTGAATGTAGTCACTCGAAGTTGGAAAGAAATACTTCTAATGTCATCCAATATCAAATCCAAGCTGCCACGCCCATTTTTAGATATAGCCCCCATACAAATTTTCCGCCCAATATCGAATTTTATATGAAAATAGCTATTATTTATGAATATAGTCACTCAAATTTGGGTAAAAACACTTGTAATGACATTCAATATCAAAACCAAGGTGCCACGCCCATTTTTAGCTCAGGCACCCATACAAACTTATTGATTATTTTCGAACATTTGTATGAAAAAGTAATTATTTTCAAATTTATATTTATAAATGTATATAAGCCACTTATGATCACACATAAACTATTCAAAGATTCGTGTGACGGGTATTTAAGCTTCGGTTCCACCGAAGTTAACGTTTTTCCTTGTTTTTTTTTTTTTAGAATGCCATAAGGTGTGTTCTTACTGAAGTTGCCATTAATTTGTTTTTTTTTTTTTCTATTTTTTCGTTTCGTTTCATTTGGCGACTTGACATTTCTTTTAAAATAAAGAAAAAAAAAATCGATTCCGATTGTTCGAATGTCAGTTATATATATTTACGATATCTAAAATATTTTTTTTTTTTTTTTTAATGTCAACTTCATGCAACAATGTCAGCAACAGACTTTACAACAACAACAAAAGCAACAAGTACAACAGCAGGCAGGCGCGCATAAAAGAAAAATACTATAAATACATAAGTGGCGGCTATTCTACCAGTATTTTTCTTGTTGTTGTTGTTGTAATAACAGATGCCACAATTTTTAAAAATGTCTGCGTATGCAAATTAATGCATTCATCTTCTTCTTCTTTTTTCTTGCTTGATTCAACTGCTGCAGTTGTCGCTTCTTGACTTTATGCATTTAATTGTCTTTTTGTTGTTGTTGTTGTAAGCGGACATGTCGTCTTGTTGTCATTGTATGATGTTGTTGTATTAACCCACATGTCAATCAAATTTCCGTTCTCATTTTAAGCACATAATATACTAAAAAAAAAAAAACAGGAGCATAAAAATACAAAGACATATTGCTGTAGGGTATTAAAGTATTAGGTTACAATAAAGTTATTAAAATTGCACTTACTTTGAAAATAAATATATTATATTTATTTATCTTTTTTTTTTTTAGCACGAAACCATTTTGAGAACCTCAAAATTTATTATTGAAAAAAAAGTATCTCATAGATACTTTAGCTTTTCTTTAGTTTGTATCTTCCTTTTGAATCTTCCGCTGTAAATAATAAACCTAAAACTTAAGGTTCCATGCACTAACTGGCAATTAAATTAACAATGTCTACCGGAATAGAAACATCCTACAGCTGACATTCGCACACGCATTTATGTCTTCTTTTATGTAACAAAAAAAACCGCAAAAATAAAAGAAAATTGTGCGGAAATAGTTAGCAGACATGAGATGAGGGACTAGTAATCTTGTAATAGAGTTCTACAACTATTCTACATGAGTAGGCTGTGTGCGACAGGAAAATAAAAAAAAAAAAACGTCTGTCTGCTGCTGCTGCGAAAAGAACGTGGTTACACGTCTGCAATTCCTTTTCACTTCCATAACAACGACTTTAATGCAAACATAAGCGAGTAGGTTTTTTTTTTTTTATATAAATGCAAAATGAAGTATACAACGTCCGGTTTGTGCATAGCTTCAAGAAGGGGTTAGTTGAGGCTGTAAAGACAGAGGAAGCATTACAGGAATGCGTTGGCAAAAAGTTTTACGCGCGTAAAGTGGATTGCAATTGCATGTTTGGGAAGCTTAAGAAGTTTTGTAACAGAAAATAACTTAAAATTTATAAAAATTTTTAAATTTATTAGCAGCACACTGCAATGTGCATATGAAAGCAACAGGGTGTTTCTTTTTTAAAAATTTCTAGAACTTTTTAAATAACCCACAAAATACAGCAACAAAACACACTCATGCAGCATTAGGGGTTTCATTCATGCCCACAACAACACTTGACAGACACACACATACACATATTTCATTTATTTAAAAAAAAAGAGGAAAAAAATCAGCTACCCGAAAAGCATTTTTCATTTTTATTTCAAAACAAAACAAAATAATTTTTTTTTTTAATTCAATTCGTTATGCCAATTTTTTGCTTTGTTTTGATTTGATTTTACTTTATTTTAGTTTTTAATTCTATAACTTGTTGGTCTGTCGCTCTGCATGCAGTTCGGATGTTGAACCATGGCGATGACGATGACGTTTGTTTGGCGACAGCGTGGGTTCCAGACCACGATCTTGTAACAGACAAAATAAAAAAAAAAAAAATAAAACAACAACATACAACTATCATGATAGCAACGACATAAAGTCTACAAACTTTAAATCGCATGCGAAATCTTTTTGCATTGCATTGCGCGGTCATTGAGTATCTTTAAGATACTTTTTTTGTTTAGATACTTTTTGGTTTTTTTTTTTTTTTTTTTTTTGTGCGCAATGGCTCATTAGTGACGCGCTGCCCACGTTTTTTTTTTTTTTTTTTTTTATTTTAAGAGAATGTTGTTTATCTTGCTCACGCTCTTTGTCTCTCTTTCTCTTAGTCAGTTTTTAAACTTTGAACTCTTATTGCGCATTTTTTTTTAAACTTTAAGTAGCATGAGAAATTTAAGTGCGCGCGCGCAATTGCATGCAATTTTTTTAGTTTGACAAGGTGTTGCAAAGTGGTTATGTGTGTGTGTAAAAGTTAGAGGGGACGACTTTATTGCTTGTAGTTATTTTTAGAAAATTTTGCAATATCAGCAACAGCAACAGCAGCTGTTGCATATGCGTTGTACATCATAAAAAAAAAAAAATTATTTATGTGACTATTTAATTTTACAAGTGGTCATTCAAAATGCAAATTTTTTTGCACAACCCTTGGAATATAATTAAAAATATATATTTTTTTTTGTGAAGAAAAGAAGGAAGGATACTTTATTTTATACTTACAATATTCTAAACGAATAGAGTCGTTGAAGATCAACTAAGTGGGACACCCTCGAAATACAGTTTGTTAAATATTCACCTTGTGCTGTGTCTTTAGGTCTCTTTTTATAGTTCTTAAGATACGAAGATTCAAGCCACAGAGAGTCTGATGTATTGACGAAGAGTCGTATAGTACATGCGGACAGACGGACATGTGGACAGACAGACATGCGGACAGACGGACATGCGGACAGACGGACATGTGGACAGACGGACATGTGGAAAGACGGATATGCGGACAGACGGACACGCGGACAGACAGACATGCGGACATGCAAACAGACGGACATGCCTATTTATGCATTTAATATTTCAATGGTACCCGCTGCTTATTAGCAACAAGTTAAACCCCACGCAAGTAGACTACCGCTCAAATCTCTTCTACCATTTTTGTTTTTCTCTCTCTATCACTCCCTCTCGCTCTAAAGCCGCTCTTACACATTTATTCGTTTCAACAACATTCTTAACTCAAAACAGCAACACCAGCAAGTTTTTTATATTAAAAATAAAATACTTCTCCTAGCAAGAGCTAAATTTTAAAATTTAAAACACATTTATTATAATTCGCAAAAGGTTTAAGCACAAATTAAATAAGTAGAATTCATAAACTCTTTACAAATTATAGAATTTTTTAATATTTTTTTCTATTTATTCTTTTTTTTTTTTTGCTGTAAGTTTTGCTTATCTTCAGTGAGCTCTGGTTTTGTTGTGGTTTTTTATATTCAGTTAACTTAAAATCTTATTTACTGCAAATTTCTGCATCATTTTCCTAACAAAAAAAAATATTTTAGATATGCGTGAAAAATTGTCCAATTAAATTGACAACTATTTGCGCTTGTTTTTGTCAATTGTAAACTAAAACTACAACTAAGATTTTCAATTCTATTCAATTTGTTGCACTCAATAATTGCAATATCAAAACAAAATATGCAAACATTGAAACCAATTTTTTTTTCTTCAATACACGAGATTGACACAGATACACCATATGAAAAAAAAAATATATGTGCTAAAGAAAATATATGAGCAAGTTTTTCATTACAAAAAAAAAAAAAAACTTGCGCGTCTACAAATTTTAGCGGCCAACATGCGACACAAATTAAACCAATTAAGCAGAAATAACAAAACGCTGAAATGGCAGTAAAAAAAAAAATCAAAAATAAAATGAAAAAACTTGCAATTGTTGGCTTTGATATGACGCGAAACGTTTGATTAAAGACAAAAAAAAAAAAAAATAATAAATTTTAACTCAATTGATATACGTTGGATTATATTGCATGCTATAAGCAAACAAGCAAGCGCGCACAAAAATTAAATTGCATGCGAAAAGGATAAAAATGAATTTATGTTTAATTGCTTAAATCAAAGATTTATGCAAGATTTTATAGTATGGTGTAGGGTATTGATGCGTTGTTGAGCAGTTTATATAAGCAACTTAAGGAGACAACGCAGATAGACACAACAATTATTTGCACTGCAGCTGTAGATACAGTAGATGTAGACACAAAAGATACAAACACAAAAGATTCTTGATATTTGAGCGAATGTTCTTGAAACCAGAACGAATGTTCTTGATACAGAACCAAATATTCTCGAACAAACTACAGTAGTTGTAGACACAACAGATACAAGTAAAAAAAGGTTCTTGATATATAAGCGAATGTTCTTGATACATGAACGAATGTTCTCACACAAACTACCATTTTAGAACTTATAGTACACAACAAGTTTCTTAAGGATGTTTGCAGTTAGTTAACTTCAGCAATACACAATCGTTTTTGACACAATTACAATTCATTATCAATTCGCTCTTAACATAAGTTCAATTCGCGCTTGTTCTAAGAACAATACGTTCTTGATGCAAGTACAAGTCGTTCTTAATATAATTTCAATTCGTTCTTAAAAGAAGCATAAATAGTTCTTAATATAAAAATAATTCGTTACTAATAAAAGTTCAATTCATTCTTAATATAAGCTCAATTCGTTCTTGATACAAGTAGACTTCGGTCTTAATAAAAGTTCAATTCGTTCTTAATATAAATTCAATTCGTTCTTGTTATAGGAACTATTCGTTCTTGGTATAAGTACAATTCGTTCTCGATATAATTACAGTTCTTCATATAAGTTAAATTCGTTCTTGTTATAGAAACAATTCGTTTTTGGTATAAACACAATAAGTTCTTCACATAATTTTGATACGTTCTTAAATTAAGTTTAATTTGTTCTTCGTTTCAGTTCCATTCGTTTCAGTCCAATTCGTTTCAGTTCAATTCGTTCCTGATATAATTTTAATTTGTTTTTGATACAAGTTCAATAAGTTCATAAAATATTGACCAAGAATATGCATTATATTAATACAATTTGCTTAATTTCTGTTCTCTCTGTCTAGACACAACACATATAGACACAACACATGTGCTTCTAATAACTCGATTGTTAGACGTTAATAAACCCTCCTTTAAACCGCATAAAAACTTCGTTTTGTAGCGAAATCAAAACTAAATATTTTTTTTAAAAAATCGTAAAAAAAAAATCAAAAATAATTGACAATAAAATTTTATGAAAACAAGTGCAATGCATAAAATTAAATTGTTTTTCTAGCAATAAAAAAATAGTAAAAAATACTTTTCAAATGTTCATTAAAACGTACGTTTTGGCAGTATATCATTTTACGATAGAAACATTTACGTTAAAAAATAACATCAACATTAAAATTGTTGCTCATTTAAATATTTTTTCTCTATCTCAATTTACAGATCTGCAATCGATCAGACGCCTGCTGGAACACGATGCCAGTGGCTCTGTATGCCCCTCATGTCGCATATCCTTTGATAAAGGCAAACGACGGAAATTAATTGACACCTGTGGACATGAACGTTGTTATTCCTGTATGTTTCGCAACGATCAGTGTCCGATGTGCATGAATAGTTCGTTGAAAGGTGAGTGTTTTTATTTATTTAATGAAGAAAAAAATTATTTATAGCAAACCTAAGAAACTAGAAGAACAATGAACTTAACAAGGTTACATTTTGTTCTAGAGAGCTCTTGATAATATGGAAAACAGCATCTATGTTTGAGTTCCAAGTAAAATGGGATCTCAGGATCAACTCTTGAGTTGATGACTTACTAAGAGAGAGATAGAGGTCTTAGTGAGAGCTAAAAATGTTCCAAGTTGCTCCTAAACTGCACACTAGTATGAGAGAGCATGAAAGCATGTATTCACTCTACTGTAGCGCTTTTGACCAACCAGATTTTTAAATTACTCCACTCCAGACTTCCCTGCTCTCCAGTGCTTTCTAGACATGTAACAAGCTCATAAAAAAAAATCCAATTAAAATCCACTTAAAATGTCCCAAAACGTCCTTGAAATTATTCCAATTATTGATCTATTAGCGACACAATTAAAAGCCATAAATTCAGAAAACAAGCTGAGCTGTTAAAGTACATAACACCATTAACCCCTTAAAATCCAACATAAATCGTGTCTCATAATGACACTTGGACTGTGTTACATCTACAATTGTTGTATTTTTTTCTTTCTTTGTTTCTCTTTTTGCTCACAGGTAATAAATTCCATTAATGACATTTTCACGCTACTATTTACATGTGCGGACGGACGGACGGACGGACGAAGACAACAAGAATAAAACTTATTTATACACGTAGTACTCGTATATGTAAAATCATGTCAACATTAAGCAAAAATGGTTATAAACTCTCGATTTTCATGAAGTAAAGCAAAAGCGAGTAAGACAATAATTTTTTTATAGAGTGCACACGATTCAGTACAACTACTCTTATGTACCTAAAGCAAAATGTGCTTTGCATAATAAGTTTACCGACTTTGTTCTGTATAGAAATATATATTCAATTTGTAGCGTTACAGAATAAAAAAAAATATAGTTTTTAGATGAGTGGTAATGTAGCTGAAACTTAAACAAGTGAGTGAGTGTGTAGTGTAGTGGCGCATGCGCATATCATATAGAATAGATCGGTGTACTCGGTAGTTGTTAGTTATGAATGCGGTGCGGGAGTTATGGTGATTGAATATGAATAACATAAATGGAAAAAGACAATGATCGAGTGATTGAAGTAGTTCTAGACAGTGGCGTAGTGGCTTAAAGAAATCAAGGCAATCATGAGTGTATATTATATTTTTTGAAAGTATCTAAGACCAGATACTGTGGTAGGAACACATATTGAACTGTAAAACTTACAAGAAAACATTTTAAAAGCGATTTCCAACTACTCAGAAAATTATATTAATGGATTTGTTTCGTAGATTATAAATTTTCCTTAAATCCTTAAAAATCTTTATTTCGTAGATTACGAATCTTCAAATCGTAGATTACAAATATTAATTTTCATAAATAACGAATCTTCCTTACACACATTATGAATCATGCTTTCGATCTGCAGCTATCTGCTTGGGCTCGGGAAAATATCGTATTCCGCTTGATCGTACGTTTAAGTTACATACAGTTGGCTATCACATATTGTTCATTTTGCATAGTGATTCAAAAATTCTCCAGTTTTTTAGAAATTAAGACGTAATATACAGTTTCAGTGTCCCCATCTTCCTTTATCATCCTTCATCCTTATCGGTTCAGTTGTCCTAATCTGATCTCCAGACAGAATCCAAGTAAGTTTTACGTAAGAGCCTGTCGTAAAGACTCGATCCCACGGTGCCGAGAACAGGATTGGTAAGCGCGAATCAACGCCTTCCTTCCTTGGTGGGGAGCATGGCCCATCTAACACCTCTGCTGATCTCTGGGTCACAGCAGCCGCTTGTAATGGATAACTCTACCCGCGAGTTTGGGTATAAACCACAGCCACTACGATCATCCCAAAGAGCCGTACCCAAAAGAGCCAGGGCCTTCTGGCTGCCCGTAGTACCAAACTCTTTCTCTGGTTGGACATCGCACTCTACCGTGCTACCTATTTCGGGGCCAATACCCAAGGGCTAGGTGAACCCTATCTATCTGCAGACAGTAAGTATTCGCCCAAAACTGATATTCTGCCTCTAGCTGTAGCTTCATATTACGGGAGAATATGGATGAGTGTCTAATTTTCCCTGCCACAGAATCTGCTTTCGGAAGAGCCAATAATGGGTGTATTATATTCAGGTGTCTTATTTACCTAGTGTGGCCTATTAATAGCCCTCCTTGTTGAGCTCTACTCTACTATAGACGTGCTTTTCTTGTCCTAGAGTTCCTAAAATCCCACTATCAATATTCTTGAATGGCTTGTCACATTCATAATCTTTTTCTTTCATTTCGTATTGTCTCAATTAATGTGTTACTCCCAAAGAGACCAGTGAACGAAGTGCCGTTCCTTTCTAGCTAAACCATATATTTGCACGTTTCTTGAAATATTTGAAAGCAGTTGTATTATATCTCACTGTTCTAGCACTTATTTCGACTTTTCTAAAGCTAATGATAGTATTGCTATATCATTTGAAGATCTTACTCACTAGTATAGTAGGTACTTACTTATTAACGGTATTCCAGATACTCTTCAATGGATATAAGGCCTATAGAGTAGAAAGAAACTTGTTAAAGCCAATGCTCTCAGATAGTTTAGAATTCGATCCCCACTACACTACACCTAAAAATAACTACAACACTGTGCCACAATTGTAGAATTGCCTGCAGCTTGTTAATTCAAGCAATACAACTCAAGTCAATTCAAGAGCTTTACTTTTGCGCTACTTGAGTAGTAGTTTGAATAGCAATCGAAACAGCAGCTGCGAAAGCAAAAAAAAAAAAATCAGAACTAGAAATAAATAAAATAAAGCAAAAAAAAAAAATAAAATTAATTTGCATTTGTTTGCGCTACAAATTTAAAATGTTATTTTTCTCTCTCTCTCTTTCTCCGCTCCATGCCCTCTCTTTACAGATGTCGATTGTAACAATACTCAAGGCTATGACACTGGAATTGGTGGCTCTACATCGACCATTGTCAGCCCGTTGGGCTCGCCACAACCGCAGCTAAGATCGCATGCGCAACGCTCTGCTGCAAATGCTGCTGCGCTTGCGCGTTATATGCAGGTGAGTTAATATAGTTGACGACATCATCATCAGATACGCATAAGATATATTTTTATATTTTTTCTAAATACCCACTTGATTATGCCCATTTATGACTATCAATAACAACAACAACTGAGAAAAGGTGTTAAAAGAAAAAAATCTTGTAACGCTTCTTTATTTTTTATTTTCTTCTATTTTTCTTTTTTTTTTAAGTTCCACAATTTTGTCTAAGCAAAAGCGTACATTTCCGGCTTTATTATATTTTTTTATCAAAGCTTCGAAGAAAAGCTTTTGTGCTCGTTAAATGTTAGATTTTGTATCTTTTATTTAATTTCGTAAATGACACATTTGCTGTCAATTTGATGCTTTTTATTTCAGATTTTTATCGATTTCTCGCTTTCAATAATGATACGAATCGATTGTGTGGGTGTTTTTTTTTTTTTTTCTCAGTTGAATGCCTACGTAGAAAAATCTTTAAATAAGATTTTAAATGTAGTTAATGTTTATTTGAAGACACAAACAAATGTAATCCAATTAGTTTTTAATTCTATTATAATGAACAATATTTATTTTTTTCAGACAATAGCTGAGAAATTGATTGAAATTTAAACATTTTTAATTATAACTCGTAAACCGTCGAGAATTTTTTTGATATCTTCAGCATAATTTGAGGTAACAAAAACAAGCATAAAAAGGTAGCATAATATGATGGGAAAAACTGCAGCTAATGTCTTAAAATTGCAAAAATTTTGGGAACAAATTATTTTTCGCCTAATTTCGGGAACATTGAATGTGCACTGCATTTTGACTACAGTTCCTGAAAGTTTTTATGGTTAAAATTGATTCAAAAAGCACTTTCAAGATATTTATATGATCGGACACATATTATAATCGAATATGATACAAACAATTTTCGCTATAAAATCCCATGAAACTAATAAACATATTCCCATTTCACATAAAACATTGCTAAAACTAAACACAAACATCAATCAATTTACTTTCAACAAAAAAATATAAAAAAAAAAGGCTACAAAATAATAACAACCAATCACTTTCCATAGTCAAACTGACTTTAGTTAATTAATTTAAACGCGTCACATGGACAATAAGCGACAAAAAAAAAACTGCAACAAGTTGGCAGCACACCACGAACGCCTGTCAGCAAAATGTCACTTTAAATACGCCAAAAAGCGCGCAAAATTCAATTTCATTTAATTTAAATCAAGAAGGCAAAACACATGAGCGTATTTTTTTTCTCCTTCCCCAACTGCAAATGGAGATGAAATAAGCAAAAGTATCTTTGATTTTTTTTTTTTTTGTTTGTGCATATCTATTGCATGTATCTGAAAGATGTCTTGTCTGTCAGTTTAGCAAACTGACAGTTTGTTTTTTTGTTTATGTTTTTTGTTTTATTTTCAAGAAGCAAAATGCTGAAATTGATTTGAACTAAACTAAACTGAGTAGTTTGAGCAGAGATTGTAATTTAGTAGAATTGTATTTTGTTTTTTCTTGATTCGCGTAACTTTTAAAAATTAGGTCAAAATGTATGAGCAGCTATAGAGTGCGGACAGACAGACAGACAAACAAGATTTGTTTATAAAAAAAAAAAATATTCAAGGCGGTTTGTAGTTAAAAAAAAAAAAAGATAAAGTTGATCTTCACAAAAAATTACTTTTTTTAAAATTTTTTTTCAAGAAAAGATACAAAAATATACCGCAATCGCATGCGATTTTTTCAATTGATTTCAAATTGTGTAAGTCTCTCTTTCTTGTGTGTGTTACTGACACGTGACATGGGATTTCACTTAAGCCTTAGAAGAAAAATAAAATAAAATAAAAAAAAAACAAATCTTCGAAGAAGAAGAAAAGAGTTATAATACCTTAACATGTTATACATTTGAAATGTATCTAGATACTTTTGGTTTAAAGTACTCATTCGCCCGATTTTTAGACTTTTAGCTGACACTCAAAGTGGACAGCAAATGTTCCATTGAAGACAAACAGCGACAGATCTTCAACAATCCTCTCTAAGTAACATTTGAACATGTTAAAAGAAAGCAAGCGCGCAAGCAAGCAGATCTCTTAAGATCTCTTGCGCGTATTACAACTATTAATGTCAAGTTTGTCTTTCAATTTTATTTCACTTTTTTTTTCTTTTTTATGTATATACTTTTTTTTTTTTTTGGCAAATCTGACGTGTAAATTGATTTCTATTTTTTGCTACTTAATATATACGAATTTATGCTTTTTCTTTAATAGAAGTTGTTTGTAGAAAGTTTGCACTTTCCAAAGGCTTTGGAAGTAAAGGAGTTTATTAATATTAAAATAATATGTTTATGGTACTAGCTAGTTGAGATACATAGTACTGAATAGCTGCAAAACAAAGTTAATTCTTAGGAAAAGACTCCAGAGAAGAACCTCTCTACTTCAATGGATTACGTTTGTAAAAGCAGAAACACATACAGACCGCTCCATTTTTCTAGACGTATAATGGCAACGTGAAACACAAAAGTTATTAAACTTGAGCAAGTAGCTTGGATAGAACTGATTTCGTTCATTGTCAGCAACTAAGAAGGAGAGAATTTAGAGATGGAGAGAATCTTAAGAGGGAAAGAATTTTGAAAATGAGAGAATTAGGAGGAAAAAAAATTTTTTAAAAAGAACAACATTTTAAAAAGGAGATCGATATTTGTTGATATATACCGTTTATGCAAAAATATCGATACTATCGAAATTTATCGATACTCCATCGATATGATTGATAATCCAAATATGTCGATACTATCGAAATATCGAAACTATTATTGCTTTCCAAAAATGTCGATACTATCAAATTTACGGTTTTAATATTGAATGACATTAGAAGTATTTTTATCCAACTTCGAGTGACTACATTCATAAATAATAACTATTTTCATGCTAAAAATTAGAAAAAAATTCGGTAAGTTTGTATGGGGGCTATATCTTAAAAATGGGCGGAACTTTGATTTTAACACTAGAGCTGCTTAGGACTGAGAAAAGCTTATCGATACTCCATCGAGTTTTATTGGTGATCCAAAAATGTATACTATCAAATATCAAACTAATTAAAACTGAGCGAATGAATCGCATAAATACAGACAGACAGGCAGACGGACACGGCTAGATCGACTCGCCTCGTCGTGCTGATCAAGAATATATATACTTTATAGGGTCTACGATGCCTCCTTCTTTAATGCGTTACAAATTTTCTGACAAAATGAATATACCCTAGAAATCCAATAATTTGAACCAAAAATACGACTACAATAATATTTAAAAAACTCATGATATGAAATCGATATTTCTTAAAGCCCTAAGTCAACAAGAGAGTTCAAAATCATTTTAGCAAACAATAAGGGAATAGTCAAAGACAATAGAAATGGTAAGATGAGTAACGAACATACAAACGAATATAACAGAAAAATATTTAGTGTGTGTTTTAAAATGTACCAGACAAAGCCACACGCAGTTTCTTCTGATATTTTACTCTCATTTAGACTGTCTCGTGTTCAGCTGTCTTGTTATTTATTGTTGTATGACGTTACGCATCTTACGATTTCTATTGTGTTTGTTCTTTTTACAAGGGATGTAAAATTTTACTAATGCAACAAAAAAGAACTAAACAATTTCGAAAATCAACAAATTTTTTAGAAAAACATTTAAAATATTTTAAAATACAAAATCATTAAACACTTTATCTGTGCATCAATTTAATTAAATTCTTTTAAAAAATCACATAAAAAACTTTAAACATTTCGAAAAACCTTCATAAAAAAAATACAAACTAACAAGCAAATCAAAATTACTTTCAAAAGATTTCAAAACAAAAAGAATTTATACACGTCTACAGCAGACTGAACAAGTTTTTTAGTTTTATTTTTGTATCTAAATTTGTTTTCTATCAGCACGTAGCATCGGTTAGCTACTCCCTCTAATCAACTACAACAATAAGCAACAATTTATCAAATCATTACAAGCACTAATTGCGGCTATTTAATGCAATACGGACGGACGGACGGACATAAAGTGATGTTAAATCTTTGTATAAAAAGTTAAAAAAATTCATAAAATCAAAAGCCAAAAAAAATACTACACAAATATCAACTAATTAGCTTTGATGGAAACAAAAAAAAACTTAAACGTTCAAAGTGCAATGCAATTGAATTCAATGCGAAATCCCAATGAATCACAGCATGAATCTATTGTATCTAATACTAGACTATGTAGATAAATATAAAATAAATAAAAAAAGAGTATTAGATGTTACTAATTGCAAGCTGGTTTGCAAGCGAATATTTATGTTAATGTACAATTTTTTTTTATAAAAAATTGTTTTGAAAATCAAGCAACAGACCCGAGAGCTACTATACTTTGTTAATGAATGTAAATTACACGTCAAAAAAAAAAAAGTTATAACTAAAAGGCGCGAAATATGTTTATTTGTATCTAGAATTGAGTTTTTTATGAACAATTAAATCAATTAGGAAGATAAAAAATCTTAGGTGTCACATTGATATTTATTCTAATTGCATGTAAACAGGTTTCTACCTTGACATTTTAATATTTATAAAAGCGTTGCAAATAATTAAAGGAGATATGGGAACAATTTTTAGAAAAAAATATTAAAAAAAAAATTAAAAAAAAAAAAAATACAAAAAATACAAATTATAAAAACTCTGAAGGGAAAGGAGTTAAAGTCTTGGTAGTTTTTGGAAACCTGGGTTAAATACAAGTCTTAAGAGCAATCCATCGTCATTACTAGCACAACCAACTCAGGATTCATATTGTGAGAACTATCAATAAAAATTGCAAACAACTAAAAAAAACACGCTTTTAGAGCGCTTATGGGAAAGGTAGGGTTGAATTGAGCCACTATTTATTCAAAAAAATTTAGCATAGTTCAATATTTTTTTCTTATATTTTGGCTACACATTTTGAAAAAAAAACTCTGCTTCCTATGCCTTCTAGATTTTAAAATACAATTAATCTTCTTTTTTAATTGGTTCACACCAGCCAACTTTTTCCACAAATTTTATGTAGTTTTTATAATTATAGTGCTTAGTTACTGAATTATTTAATTAAAAGAATCACCTATTTCAAATTGTGAATGTCAGCATAAAACCGAGCAGTAGCTATGAGTTAAGTCAGACCACAAATTGAAAAACCACAATAAACTAACAAGAACCATTTAAACAAGACTTCAACAACAAGACGAGATTTGTTCAAAAAGTTTTTTGTGCTTTGTTAATTTGCGTTTAGTGTTAGAAGAAAAAAATCTAAACAAGAATGGTAACAGAATGGAAAAAGACACTGCAAAAGCCACTATGGCTTTTCCCGCATACAAAATAGCAATCGGAATTACATTTATGTGAGACTCTCTCTAAATTTTGTACACTGTATGATGCAATTAGACAAATACGCCACAAGAATGTTAACAGAATGGAAAAAGACACTGCAAAAGCCACTATGGCTTTTCCCACATACAAAATAGCAATCGGAATTACATTTATGGGGAGTCTCTCTAAATTTTGTACACTGTATGATGCAATTAGACAAATACTTCTTAGAGAACACATCGGAGGAACTTTCGGAGTTCTTAAAGATATGAGTTCAAAATATTAGTCGAATAAGTGAGAACGTCAGGATGGTGGTACTTTTTTCTGCGGATAACAATCTTTTTTGCTTTAATTATAGCTACTAACCTTACAAATAAATTTCCCAATAGATAACTTTTCAAACAAACCTCCAATATGATAAATGTTAAAACTTAATTCAAAACAAACTTTATATTTTGTATATACGAGTATATCGTATATGTAACTAACTCAAGCTCACTAATTGACATTTGAATGGTTGAATGACATGAATCGAGAAAAGAATTAAAAAGACCAATTGCAACAATAACCACCACAATGATGCTGTATAATGATAATGATGATGGCTGAATGGTTTGTTGGCACACTGACGGGCTGACTGGTTGGCTGGCTAGAAAAGACGTTGGCTGAAGATATTACTTTTAAGTGTTGGCATGGAATAGTTTACTATTTAAAGTTTTTTTCAGTTAGTTTAGTTTGGTTTGTTTTCATGTTATGCTGTGTTGTGCTGTGTACTATTACTATGTATGACAAGCTGACTAGCTGTTTAAGTTACAAAGGCGTTAAAGTGTGTCAGTGGCAATGACTTGACTCTATAGTTAATTTTCAATGTATCTGTTCTATTATAGCCAATCACAAACAAACGTTTACATACATTTAGTTGTTATCTTGGCGCACATGCGAGATAATTTAAGCATTTTTTGAGTTTATCTGCGCAATTACAACTAAACAACTTACTAGAAAATTTATAGAAATATGTATGTGCCGTAGAGATTGGCATTTAAATTAAGTAGCTGTTCTGTATTTTTCTAGTTCTAGTTTAGTTAATTATTAATTTTCTTGCAATTATGTATAAAACAAGATTAATGCAAAATTAAACTGTTATGATACGATTTCAATGCTACATACACAATCAGCGGTGTTACCAATCGGTTGCTTTTGAAATATCATCAATAAAATCTCGGAATTTCGAAAGATAATGCTGTAAAGTGATGACATCCCACACCACATTTATTGAAGATTTTATCAAACCGTAAAAAACAAAATTTTACTGTTTTCAAAAATGGGAACACTGTCGATAAATACCAAACGATTTATTACACAAAATCTCTTTCGGTTGGTTTCAAATCTCTCATTTGTAAAAAATGTAGAAGAGAAAGGATTCTTTTAAAGAATGCAACGTTCTTAATCTTTCAATTATTTTACTAAAACTCTAGCAAAAATATGAGAGATTTGAAACCAACCAAAAGAGTTTTTGTGTGACACCCCGGATAGTCTTCATTTAAAATATATCCCTAAGAAGCAATCATTAATTTGAAAGAAAAGAAAGAAATAAGCAAACAAATAATGAGAAAATGAAGTCTCTAGACAAGGACAATGACAATTCAAACTAATCTCTAAAGGCAAGATCCAGTGAGTGACGTTACCATGTGAGTGTTCTCATAAAATGGAGCGCCCCTTACTTTGTTATCGTCAAAAATCGTGTAATAACGATTACGATTTGAGTCAATGTTAACGGCCCAAAACTGCATTATCTCATTTTGTTTGATATATTTAGTTGAGTTATTAACCGATTAATTGATTAAGCAAATATTCGATTAATACCAATTTTACGATTAATCGTGCCATCTTCAATATTAATTAAAAATGATCCGGCGAATTCGTAATATTAATTTTGCATTACATTTTTTATTACTTTTTTTGCAGCTATTTAAAAAAAGTATCTGTAGAAATGTATCTTTTTTTCTCAAACCTTTAAAAGTTTACACTTAATTGTATCATTTTGCAAAAAAATATACAAAACAAGCTACAAAATATTGATTGACATGCGCAATGGAAACTGTTACAGATCTACTACAACGACTACATGCGATGATGTCTGAAAATGTCGGAAAAATTTAAAAGATACATAGATTCAAATTGTACAATAAATCGACTGACTGACTGAGTGTCTCTGAGCTCTGACGCTCTCAAGTAAATTTAAACGAACGTAATAACCATAAAAAGAAGTATATACTAACTGAACCGATACGATTTGAGTGGCAACGTAGACCATTAGCCATTTCTGATGTTTATCTTGCATGCAATTTATTTTTCAAATATTTCGATTTTTTTATTTATTTTTATTTATTTTTTTTTTAGGATTTTTGTTTCTAATTGTCGCGCGTTCGCTTATTTGACAATATATTTTTTTGTTTATGGTGATAATTATCCACAATTTTGATAGCATCACGTACTAATGATTAACAACAGCAAAAGCAATCAATCAAATACTGCTTAAATGTCTCTCTCTATGTTTATTTTGTGTATTCGTATAAATTGCGGAATTTTAAATATTTAATTGGCATTTTCATTATAGTTTTTTTCTCTCCATTTTAATTTTTGAACAAAAAAGGAAAAATTGTTGTAAAATATTTATGTAGTAACACCTGCCTTAGACACGTTTTTTTGTAATTGAAACGATTAATGTGACAATAAAAAATTTATTTTTTTTTTTAAAACTCTTGAAAAATAAAGCCAGAATGCTGTTCTATTTAAACAGTTGAAACTTTTCCATTTCTCCACTTATTTTTAAGTATTTGTGCCATTTTTTTTCTTACACCTTTTTTGGAAAAATTTTATTTCAAATCAGTAAAATTGCTGACAAATCAATGACAACTCATTCGTCGAAAGCATCAATTGCTGCATTTGATGACCGATCTCGATCGAACCAGTTAGCGTATGAAATTCCGTAAAAAAAAGTAGTAACCATTCAAACCATTTTCTACTCCTGCCAATCTTAAAATCAAGTCATAACAGTTGACTTTATTGTATTTGAGTTATAAGCCAAAAACCAAAAACAACAAAAAATTGTAACGCCCAAAAAAGGAAAGTTTGTTGCTATTGATTTGTGCTGAATTTTATTAAAGCAGAAGCGTTGTCTTTTGAAGAGTTTTCTTTTAGTAGCAACAAGAAAAGGTGTCAAGAATTTTTATGATTTTTTCTTTGTTGGAAAAAAATATTATTTTTGATTGAATTTTTTTATAATGAATCAAACTATTTGTTTTGAAGTTATTTCGTATAAATAAAAATAATATCCATAAATAATTTAAATGACAATAATTTAAAAATGAATAATTAAACTTTTGAGAAATTAATGTAGCAATAAATTTGGAAACTATTTAATTATCTCTCAAAGGGCGCAACTAATAAAGACACCGCTTTGCAGTTGAAGATTCATATTCCATAAACTTAAACGAATATAAAAAAAACTTTATAGATACAATAAAAGCTTTAAAATCTCTCTCGAAATTTAATAACTGTTAAGGAAAATTTAACGCCACAGCGCTTGAGAGGGCATCTTCTTCCGCTGGACTAAAAATTAACACGCGGAAAACACAAACCCTTAGCCTCAGTCTTACTGGACCGATCACGAGTAGAGTTGTAATCGACGGACGACAAATCGAGATGGTTGAGAACTACACGTACCTAGGCAGCATTCTTGCAGAAGAAGGCGGAACTGAGCTGGATGTTTGCAGCCGGATCAGCAAAGCCAGAGCTGTTTACGGTATGATGTCTCCCATCTGGCGAAACAACGATTTAAGTACAACTCTTAAGGTCAGACTGTTCAAATCTATCGTGCTTTCTGTGCTACTCTACGGATGTTGCACTTGGAAGGTAACCACAACCATCACCAACAAACTTCAGGTGTTTGTTAACCGCTGCTTGAGGAGCATTCTCCGAATTCATTGGAGGGATAGAATTCCCAATGAGGAGGTGCACCGCAGGGCTAACATCGAGCCGCTCAGCAGAAGGATTATGCATCAGAAGTGGAGATGGATTGGGCATACACTTCGTAGGCCATGCAATGGAATCCTCTTGATGGTAGAGGTCGAAGAAGAGGACGTCCCCGCGAAACATGGAGGAGAACAGTGTCAAGGGAGCGACGAGAAGGACTTCGCATACCAGGGTGGAGTCAACTTGCAGCCCTTGCAGAGAACAGGACGAGGTGGAGAGCAGCTATAGACGCCCTATGACCCATTAGGGTTTCAGGAACCGAAAATTTCTCAACAAAGAGAATCTCTGATTCTAGCTTTTTTTAGGTGCCTGTGTAAATCGGAATGTTAGGTGATCCGTTTTAGTCTTGGGGCTCTTCAAATTGTTTTCCTTCTGCACATGTTAGGTTTCTTAATTTTAAGCTATCACTTTCAGCTTCATTAGCTGTTTTTAATAAAAAATCAAATTTAGATAACTCAAAACTTATGATACTAAAATCCTATTAGAAAATTAAACGCACTTTAAACTCCAAGCACGTTTCACTTTTATTAACTCTAAAAAATTTCCACAAAAAAAAAAAAAAAAAAAAACCCCAATTGCAAAGATCATGCATTTCTTGTAATCCATTATAAAGACAAGGCAAGACAAGACAAACATGTCCACTATTGCATTAGAAAGTACTCAAAAAATGTTTAAAACTTTTTGTCATAAATGTACGTACAACTACAAAGTTGTTCTCGATACGTGCCTAAAGGCATAAATTGTCTATTTGAGCTATAAATGCGCATGCAATACAGCGCTCAAAATGATGTTAGTAGTAGGCGGCATAGGCATTTTATTTTCTGCAAAGATTGCATTGAGTTGATTTTATAGCAGAAGTTCATGCAAATGTGCGCAGGTTAATGTTAGCTGACCTAATCCCAGACAGACGGACGGACGAACGTACGGAAGGATGGGTAAAGATACTTTCAAGTTTTATTTTGCTTCCTCTATATACTATATTTAACTTTGACATGATAAATTTTATGCAAAAAAAAAGAATGTAATTTGATTAATTTGCAATCAAAGCAAGCCTGAGAAAGTAATTTTTTTTCTATTTGAACTAATTTTTGCTTAGATGCAAATACTCACTTGATTAGTAACGCTCCATTCGGGTGCAAAGAGTTTAAATTTTGTCCAATCAATAAGTTCACTCATGCAGCTGAACTCATAATCTGTGTGTGTGTGCACACGATACGGCACGGCACACCTTAACATCTCTTAACTTTTTTTCTAGGCTTAGTTTGTAATCAGAAATTTGGAGAAAAAATTTCATTCCCACATTTATTTTTTTTCGAACTGTTTAAGTAGGCCGCACTTTAGGTTAATTAAACAAGTTATTTGTGAGTGCACAGCATGCTTAATTCAGTTATTCACTCATTCACTCATTCATTCATTCATTTATTTAGTCAGAGTCATGCATTAACGGCTTTAAAGCTTTTGATTGCATTTGTTGCATTGAAAAATTAAATTGTTTATTAACTCAAAATTGAAAAGTGGAAACAAGAATTTAACGCCAAAGTGTTAAAAAGAAAGATTGAAGATTGAATCTTATAAAAAGTTTGATTGATTTATCTTGAGTGTGGTTTTGTCATAGAACAACTATCTTTTTTCTATTCTACCAAAAATATTTGACTTATATAAGGCCCAACCGCTGTTAAAGTTAAGTGTTAAATACGTAACTCAATTTGATCAAATCTTTATTTTAGTATTCTTTGGATATGTTTTGAAGAACACTTTTATAATAAGAAGAACGAATTGTTCTTGATGCAAAAGCCAACGGTTCTTGACACAAAAAAATTTATTCTTGATAGAAACACAAAGTGTTCCTTATAAAATGAGAAAATGTATCTGATACAAGAACAAATTGGTTTTGATACTAGAACAAATAGTTCTTGATATAAGAACGAATTGTTTTTGTATCTGATACAATAAAAAAAAATTGTCCGTGATACAAGAACGAATTTTAGATACTAGAGCGAATTGTTTTAGATACAAGAACGAACTGATTGATTTTAGTTTCATCACAAGTAACATTTTATTCTCTTTAAAAATTCGGTAATAAATTGATGTGACTTTGGGACAATTTCCCACGTAAGTATCTCGCTTAAAAAACCAAAAAGAGACAATTTATTGAGTAGCTGTTAAGAGCGGGCATTTGCCCGATATTATGTTCCGTCAATCTCCAAACAAGTTGTACAGGTCCAAAAAGAGTGACGATCAAATACTTAACAAGATTTATTTGTGTTTTTATAAGGTTTTTTACTAAAAATAAAGTGGACCACAAAATGGAGCACTCTATACTTTGTTATCGTCAAAAATCTGTATTAACGATTTCGATTTAAGATATTGCTATCGACCAAAAACTGTATTATCGACTTTTTGTTTGATATGTTAAGTTGAGATGACAGAAAAAAGAAATTACTCGATTAATCGATTAAAGGAATTAATCGATAAATACAAAACTTAAGATTAATCACGCCATATCTAAACTCTGAGCTACGTTAAAGATAAAAAGTTCAGTTTTTGGAATACTTCAACTCAAACTAAATTTAATTGCAACTAATAATTTACTAAAAACTTTTCCTAGTATGTTGCTGCTTCAAGTCTTGTCAACGACCAGACACAATTAATTGCAACGCTTTATCTTTTCCAAAAATAATTCAAAATTAATAGAAAACACAAAAAATTTCACAACTTTCAACAAGATAAAAAAAAATGAATAATAAATTTCAAATTCAAGCTTATCTTCTGCTTATCGTAGTTAGACAAAGTTTTAAAAAATAATTAAGACGCGAAAATAAACGACACCATTCAAAATGCGAGCAAATTTTAAACGTTTAAAACATGCAAGCGAAAAATAACAAAAAAATATAAAAAAATTAATACAGCGTATAAAAATTTTCCAATGCAGTAATTAATTATGCTAAAAAATCAATAATAAACGTAAATTGGCGCGTAGCGTATGCATGTAGCTATAAGATACATGCATGCGCAACGAGATACATTCAAATTGCATGCATGAGATACATTACTAAAACGGGTATAAATCTTAAGCGTTAAGGTCGTCGTTGTTGTGAAAAAATAACTAACTACAAACATTTTCAACAGCTACCAATAAAGAAAAAAAATACAAAAAAATATGATAAAATATTTTTCTTGAAATATGCCGAGAGTGCCAACTACTTTGAAAAAAAAATCGTCAATGCAAAAATAATGAATTCATTACGCTACAACGACGACGACTACTGCTTCTTTTTATTATTTATTTATTTATTTTTTTTTTTTTTTTTGTGAAAAGTAACTACAACGAAATAAATTTATTAATAAAAAGTTGTAAGACGACAACTGTATTGCGCAAAATATTATGACCATCAAGATACAATTTCTTATATCGGCATAGATAAGCCAAGTCAAGCCAAAGCCAAACTAGCCACACGAAATAAACATGCAAATGCTTTGCAGTTTTGAGATTTTTTATTTGTTTGGGAAAGCTAACAATTTAGTTGTGTAAAAAAAAAATAAATAAATAAAACTTAAATTTTCACATTGGAAAGGAAGCGCCCGAAATGCGCTTTTCTAACAAAACACAAACGTATGAAAAATCATAAATAAAACATTTGGAGAAAAGTATCAACAATGTAAAGCTTGGGAAAATATGCAAAACGTTTGTAGTTTTAAGTGAAATTAACTTGTTAGTTTGTTGCTTAGTTTTAAGCTTGACATAAACTTGAGAGAAAATCTCTTTTTAGTTTGGTGACAATCCTTTCACTCATTTCAAAAAAAATATAATTAAGAAAAAGTCAGAAATTAAGATGTAGCACAGACGAACATAAATCTGTAGACTTAATGCTAATCAAGCATATATATCAGTGGTGGGCACCATTTTAATTTTTGTACCATGTGTTGCGTGTTTGTTGAATGCGATAGCAAGTGTAAACTTACCACTGCACTATACAGATGCAAAGGAATGCTCCTTCTGTTCAATTCTGGAAGGAAATAAACTCTAGCAGCATCCATAAGTCACGAGCTCCAAAGACGCACTCTCATAGGTGTACAACCCAATATTCAGGCTTGTACATCTATGATAAAGACCTGTAGTAACTGCTTTTATAATAGAGTATATTTATGTTTCTTTTATAGTTCTTTTAAGGGTCTTTTATGGTCCTTTTATAGTTATTTTATAGTTCTTTTATAAGTCTTTAATTTCTTTTGCCTACGTTTTCCTAGAATTACTGCAATTTCTGCGTTAGTCCAGCTTTCTGTTTGCAACTACAAAGAGTCCTTTTATTATTAAGCAACTCGTATACCGCCAAAAGCATTACAACTCCTTGATCTCCATTTCAAACAAAATGTGAATACTATGAATGCATTCACTTAGTTCAATTAAATGAAAATGAGTACACTCATTTAAAATAAATGCTTAATAATTTATTATTTTTTTAATGATTAATTAAAGTGTTTAAGTTGCATTAAATTAAACTGAATCGACCCCGATTTACTCATTTTAAATAAATGAAAATGAATACACTCATTTAAAATAAATGAAAATGAGTACACTCATTTAAAATAAATTAAAATTTTATGAAAATGAGTACCCACTTATTTAAAATAAATGAAAATGAGTACACTCATTTAAAAAAATGCTTAATAATTTATTTTTTTTTTTAATGATTAAATAAAGTGCTTAAGTTTCATTTAAATAAAATGAGTCGACTTCACTTGTGCCGGGTTTTAATATTGGTAATATTTATTTGTCTTTAAGAAATTAAGAACGACTGTGCTTCATTTAAGAACATAAAAAATCAAACATGAATGTTTCAATTCGTTCTCGCACTATGCACAATGTGCTTGTATTGAGAACAATCGTCGTGCTTAATTAAAGTTTTAAAAGTTTAAATACAAAGCAGAGAAAAAGGTAATCTACACAAATTTATTCTCGTCGCTTGTTTTTTTATTTTTTTTTTTTCAGTTTTTTGCATTTTTTTTTATAAAATATTTTTTTTATAAAAGAACGAATGTTTTTGTTACAAGAACGAATCATACAATCGATTATCATTCGAATTAATAAGTAAAAAAAAAAAAAAAAAAAAAAAAAAAATAAAAAAAAATTTTTTATATATATAATTATATATAAAAAAAGGAATAATTGCATTCTGCATTAAGAAAAACACGTTCTTAATAAATATACAAGTACAAATCGTTCTTGAGCACACGTTCTTATAAACAGAGCAAGAACTGTTATTTGAACTAAGTTTTTTAATCTCTGAGCTGTCTTTTAAGATTATGCGGCATCACAATGTGCCTCTTTGGGCCTAAGTGTTATAGTGCTCGTCTATGCATTTTTCAACTAGAAAATTGTGCTTGATTTGAGAACATTCTGCTTGATTTGAGAATATTGTGCTTGATTTTATCAAAACTTAGCTTACACTAGTTTTGATAAAGTTCAGACTTGAATCTTTGCCATTGAGGGTATTCACATATTCTAGCAGATACAACTAAGTATGACGTGAATACCTCAAATGTAAAATCAATAATAACCAAATCTCAGAGTATTTAATTAACATATAACAAATTTGTTGATTACGAATTTACGCAATATTATTATTTTGACACACTAATTTTTATATTTTTTTTTTTTTTGTAATTAATTGGAAAAGTGTGAAAGTTATTAATGAAATATTTTGAAGCTTAAAATGCTCAATATTTTTTTTTAAAGATACATTTTTTTTTTTTTGGGCCAAACTTTCAAAGCTATTAAAACATATTTCTATTATTTTGGCTAGCTTCAAAAAAAAAAAAAATAAACGTTGAATATTAAACAAATATTGTTAACACTTGTGCATCGAAGAAGAAGAAGCAGAAGTAGAAAAAAAAACTAAATAAAAATAAAAATAAAATAAAATAACACGCAATGGCGACAATGAGTGGCATCCATAAAAATGCGGTTGCTGTGGAACGGATATGGGGGATGCATGGCATGGGATGTAGTTTCATAGTTAGTTTACTTTAGAGCTAATGTTTGACTGTATCATCTGCTGCTGCCGTTTGTTATTTTTTTCTTTTTTCTTTTCTGTTTGGCTTTCACTTTCTAAGTCATGAAATGAGTAGCAGCGGCTTTACTTTGGGTGCTGCAACAACAAACGTAAGGTGTTGAAGTAAAGTCGTGCAAATAGATCTTTTCTTTTTTTTTTTTTTTCTTTATTTATTTAGTTTTAACTTCTATTATTGTGCCGCACGTTGATCTCAAAAATAAACTCGCATTTATTTATTCGTATTTTTTTTTTTTTTTATGAAACATTTGCTACTTGAGCGCTTCCGTAGTGCATTAATGGGAGCATGAGTGAAATAATTTCACTTGAAACCTTTCGAACGCAATAAATCTTTTGACAACCTGTGTAGTATGAGTAGTAGTAGTAGTAAAAACTTTTGCTTCATTAAGCGCTTATCGCATTTACTCGATCTGTTGAATGTCGCCTCTGTCGTTGTATGAGAGTCTTTCTCTCTCATTTGTCTCAGTACCTTCCCAGTTTATTGTTTTCATTTTCAAATTAATTAAAGTCAATGGACTAAAGTCGCTGTAGTCGCTGCTAAGTCATTCAGTCAGAGCCGAGTCTTTACTTTTACAGTTTGCCTTTGGCCTGTCATTATTGTGCAACGCCTTTTCGTATTATTTTAGAGTTAATATTTTTTTTTTTTTTCTGTACTTTAAACTTTATATTCTTTGTATGCATTTAATAAAAAAGTATATTAGTTTTAGCTGTTCGTTTGTAACGCCTAAATTCGGAATTAGAGCTGGTAGAAATATCGATAACATATCGATAGTTTTAAAGATTTAATTTTAATGTAGCAACAAGTATCGATATATCGATATTATATGCTTGACTCATCGAATAAATTGTTTTGATTTAAATTAAAACAAAGCCGAATCAGATAACCCAAGTCAATGGTAACTGCTCCTGGCATTGGTTTAAAGCTTCATTAAACTTCAAGCTTGAAATCGAGTTACGGAATTATGATCAGATATGTCTTACATATGAAGAAAAAGTTAAGAATTTTTTATTCGCATTCAGTTTTTTGCATATTTGTCTTGTAAACATCTAATGGATTTCTCCAAGGATGTGCTGTGATCGTTTTACCACATAAATGTTAAAAACTAGAGATGCGCAACAGCCGATAAAACGATTATACCTATATTTGCTGTCATTAACATAATTTCCAAACACTACAAAAGTAGCACATTCACAAATTTTAGTACATTCCTAAAATTAAGTCACAAAAACTTTTGGCAGATTGTCCACAAAAAAGTTGCAAAAAAATCTTTCTGTTTAGATCTGGGAAGGTTGTTCATGAAAATTTTTTTTTTTAGAACTTTGATTTCTTAAAATAATTTTCATTTGTCGCCCGCACACAACAAAGCCAGCAAAATGTTGTCACTTGAACAGTCTATCGGCTGCTGCACATCCTGTACATCTCTAAAAAAATGTTTAAACACTTTTTAGAGATGTGCAGTGTTCGATATATCGTTTGTGTCACATATTAGAGATGTGCAGCAACCGATAGACTGTTCAAGTGACATGTTTTAATACTTTTTAGTGATGTGCAGTAATCGATATATCGTTTGTGACACATATTAGAGATGTGCAGCAGCCGATATACATATTATTGCCTTATTTATTAAAAAATCACTTGCTAAAATGTTTTTAGTATAGAAAATTTCTTAAATTAACTCAATAAAGTGCATCAAAATTTCTATAAAGCCATAATAAAAATTCTCTGTCTCTTTAATCATTAATTTTATTTTCTTAACTCTTTTTTTTTTTAATTTTTTTTTTTTTTTTTTTTTTTTTTTTTTTTTTTTTTTTTTTTTTTTTTTTTTTTTTTTTTTTTTTTTTTTTTTTTTTTTTTTTTTTTTTTTTTTTTTTTTTTTTTTTTTTTTTTTTTTTTTTTTTTTTTTTTTTTTTTTTTTTTTTTTTTTTTTTTTTTTTTATTTTTTTTTTTTTTTTTTTTTTTTTTTTTTTTTTTTAAATTTTTTTTTTTTTTTTTTTTTTTTTTTTTTTTTTTTTATTTTTTTTTTTTTTTTTTTTTTTTTTTTTTTTTTTTTTTTTTTTTTTTATTTTTAAATTTTTTTTTTTTTTTTTTTTTAATTTTTTTGGGGGGTTTGTGTTTTTTTGTTTTTGGTTTTTTTTTTTTTTTTTTCTCTTTCTTATTTCGTTACTATACTATATACGCTGGATTATTGCTGCTTATACACAATAATCGCAATGTTTTCATATTTTATGTTGACAGTCAACATTGAAACACGCCTTAAATTTGTTCAATGCTTGCCCTTTTTCGGCATTGATTGTTATATTTGACTTTGTTGTGATGCAAAAAAAAAATTAAATAAAAAACTTTCTTTACAATTTATCATTTTATCCATATAATTTTTTTAATTTATTGCATGATTTTTCTCAATTTGGACTTGTAACATGAATTATATTTTTTTAATTCTTTTTCTTTTAATTGCTACTCTTGCTGCGCTGTTATTATCTTGAAAGTAGCAATTTTTTGGGGCAGTGAAGAAATTAATTTTTAATTTTCTGAAATTTTATTTGGTCATAATTTGGGAAAATTAATTATTTTGAATGATTGAGGCTATGCATGTGTATGTTGGTTTGTTTGAGCTACTTAAAGGCCTCAGTTATTGAGCTCCACAAACTGCAATTATATCGAATTGGCTACACTTCTTAAAAAAAAAACCCAAACTTCAATGTTTATGTTGCGCCTGCGCATTACGAATTTGCATTTAATAAACAAAAAAAACACTTCAAAGCTCTCTAATTTCAGTTCGTATCTCCTCAAAACTGTTCAGTATGACTATCAGAAAAACTCACGTTTCGATTTATGTGAATTACGCCATTTGTGTGTAAACTAGCTTAATCTTGAGCGTTTTATTTCTGTTACTTTGCAGTTAGACTAACTCGTAATATAATTTTTATTATTGTTGCACTTTACGTTTGAAAATTTTTTTTAGATATAAAATTATTTGTGTAACTTTTGCATTTGTCTTTGAATTATTTTTTTTTTTTAAGTGCGGACTTGGCTTGATTTCAAAACTCAAAGAAAAACGTATTGCTTTATTTTTAAAAGCATATTTCTTGTACTATTGTAATTGAAATCGAAATTGCTTTTTAAAGTTTTTGTTGATTATTATTATTTTTTTTTTTAACAATTGACTTCAATTTTATTCTAAAAAAGATAGGTGTGACGGCATTGAAGCTATTTAGACTTTAATTTAAAGTATTGTTTTGATTGAGCTTAGATTTAATCGAAAATTGATTAAAATTGGTTATGTGTGTTTAAAATTTATAAATTATTAAGTTTTTTAGCACTTATATATATATTTTTAATGGAAATATTCAAGTGTCAGCCTTCATGCAAATTTATGTTCAATGCTCAAAATAATCAGCTTTGAAAAGTATCTAAAACACTTCTTACGCCTGTGTTATTAAACCATGGAGCGAATTCTGCCACATACGAGAAATGAGATCAATTTTTCTATCGTTTTTAGACCTTATAGTAATGCTTAAACCACGGAAAATATGCGCAAAGTGTTAGGGCTGTAGTGTATTTATCAAAATTCTACATAAAAACCATCAAATATGTTCTATTTTTAATACACTGCACTATCGGCCTCTTTACTTCGCTTATATTTAACAAAAAGATAAATCGAATAAAAAATTCTATAAACTGCATTATCGTATGATTAAGGTTTTACATAACATAAACTCACTCTTTTATTATCTGAAATAATAGCTACTGTCTCTACATTTAAACTGCATGTATCGACTTTTAACTGTTTTGTGTGAGGTTGCCTCTAATATAAACGAATTTATCAAGTAACACTTTCGAGACTGCTTTATCGTCTTTTAAATTTTGTTAAGCGTGCGAAATGGCAGTGCAAAGTTTGCCACATGCTAGATTCTCTTCGTTGGAACGTTTCTAATGACCTGAAATAAGGTATATGTTATTCTCTAATTTTAAAATGACGGATTTTATATGCGGCATACAAAATGGCGTATATTTTTAAAAATGCTTATTCTTGAAACTTGTTAACCGGGAATATTTGGGTTTGCCTCCTTCAAAACTGTTGTCAGATTTTATAAAAATGGTAAATCCAACATGGCGGACGTTAGTTTAATTTTTAATTTTTTGTCCGTACATAGAATTATAGCTGCCCTAGTGTCACAAGTATTTTCGGATTTTAAAAAAGCTTCTTTATCCACAAAAAAATTACAAACTGCTTTACTGTCTTTTAGGTAATTTGCGTGAACTACTGCTATGTCGCTTTAATTTGTTAATCTCCTGACAAACGATGCACGGTATTATCGACGTTCTATTTTGTCTTGTGAACTTCGCTTATGTCTTTAAATGCTACACACTGTATTATCGACAGTTAGGTATTTTACGTTGCCCACAATTAATTCTGCTTGAAATGATATGCCTGAAGCAACATTTTCATTTCATCATTCGTATTTAAGCATTTTGTGTGTATTCTAGCTCTAAAAACTACTTTATCGACAAAGCTGCTTTATTGATTTTTAAGCAGGTAACCAACGCACCTAAATTTCAAAAAGCAAATTGAAACAACATACACACTGCATTATCGACTACGAAGCGTTTTTGCTTTAAAGCTTTGTTCTTTTTTTTATTATTATCTTTTCTGCCTTTGTTTTTTGAGTTGTTTTTAAATTTTTTTTTTTTTATTTTGTTTTTTTTTTTTTTTTAAAGACAACCACAAGATTTATGCGAATTTAAATAACAACAAGTAATTATTTTTCATAACGAGTGAGAAACTTTGCCCGAAAACAGTTGGCAGCCAAAACCAAAACCAAAATAAGGCACAACCAACAAATACGACTCTAACTGGTGTCAACATGTCTGGTTTGAATTTTTGAATTCTTGTAAAGCTTTGGGCTAAACAACAACAACAACAAATTTTTTTTTAAAAATACTAAACTGCAAAATTATTATTAATATTTGCGCGTAACCTGTTATATTTTTTTTTATTGCAACTAGTTTTTTGCAACGAAAAAAACTTCCAATTCTTGAATGAACCATTAATCTTGTTCAGCTTGAAACTCATTAATGGTTGCAGTAATTGCATCGAATCGTTGTCAGAACTCAACGCGGTGGTTATAGATACTCAAAAGAAAAAAATACATATAATATTTTGCTTTGGGAGACAATATTTTGTTTGTAAGTAAATTTTTTTAGCTTGTTGTGAATTTTAAGATTTTGTTTTTTTTTTTTTAAATATTTTTTAAACTGTTTTACCAAAATTAATATGGGTTTGTCATATTAACGGTTTAAGTATTACACCTGCGCCTAAAGATTTTTTAATTTTTTTCGTGTTCCTTTTTTAGTATTTTTCCGTAGAATTATGATTTAAATTGCTGGCGGCTTAAATTTGTTTTAAAGCAAAGGTTTTAAAACCAAAAAAAAAAACCTTTTCAGTAACAGGTGCAAATTTAATTTTGAGCTGGTTGTATAATTTGTTTTGGGATTTTATATATAATTTTTTTTTTTATAATGAAAACCAGAAAGAATGTGTAATCACAACAAAAAAATACGCTACAGTCTTTTTAAAGCATTCAATTGTGTTTTATAGTACTCCATTGTGTGTGGTAGTACTTTGTTATCAATTGAAAACTGCATTAGCGACATTTTATTCCTCATATTATTAGAGTAAACTGAAAAAAGAAATTAATTAGTATAGCGAAGACAGCTTTTTTAAGCTTTTATTTAAGCTTTAATATGCTACAAACCAATCAGAACACTTTAAATAAGCTTTTTCGTAAACTTTTAATTAGCTACGTTACTATTTACACATATTTATAAACCTAAACGCCTCAAGTCTAATGAACTAAAACTTTCACTGCTAACCATAAACCAAAGAAAAAAAAAGTAACGCCTATCAAAAGTTTGCCGGCATAAACATAAAAAAAATGTAAAAAAAAAATCAAGGCTACATTCCAAACCAACACTTTCCTGTCTAACGTTTGAAAGCCTATAATTTGTTAATTATTTTTGTTAAACATAAATTTAGCGACGATACTACAACTTAATCAAAATGATGCTGTCCAATTAAAATTGCACCGCGGGCCTCTCTACAAAAAAAAAAAAAAAAAACAATAACAACAACAACAACGATTATCGATTCATTACAACAACAATAGTTGTAACAATTAAAAAATAAAACACCTCAAGAAAAACTAAACATTTTAGCCTTAAAGACAAACAAGTTCAAAGAAACAAAAGGAAAGCTTTTCACCAAGAGACAGCGAAAGAGACTAATAATAATTACCCTAACAATCTTAACAATCCAATGAACAAACGAGTAAAACAATAATTTGACATAGCTACTCTATGAATGAATGAATAAATTTTGTATCTATAAGATACTTTGTTGTATCTATAAGATACTTTGTTGTATCTATAAGATACTTTGTTGTATATGATTGAAAGCATAGAGGTATCCATTGAACAGACAACTGCGGCGGACATTAATAGAGTTCAGTTAGTTGCCAGCCAACTTAATTTTAATAGTCAATTTTAATGAACGTCTATATTAAGTTTTTTTTTTTTATTATTTTTTTGCGAAACGCTTGGGGACGCAGTTTGTATGTGCGATAGGATGTGATGACTCGTACGTTCCGTAGTGAAAGATGCTTAAAGATAAACTTGAATCGTTATGTTGGCGCATAATTGCAACGCTTATAACTTGTACGAGTATATATATCGACAGTTGCAGGTAGACAAGTTGTATCTCGGCATTATTATTTTATGCTGTCTCACATAAAACTTCAGTAGGCAATCAAGTTTTCTTTTTTTTTTCTTTTAAGTCATTTAAAATGATATCGATACATTTTGATGTACCATTTGGCATACATCGTATTATAAGAATAAATCTGTGTTTTTTTCCTAATATAAACTGATTGACAATATCCGCTGCGGAAATGTTAAATTTCATGCAGTTTTATTAGTAATTTAGTAGTTAAGCATAAATGTCAATTAATTGATTTGATAATTAAGCTTGTCCTCGTTTGTTTAACTACTTAAAGCTCTTTAGTTCATTTTGATTGGCTAAGAAGTAGCTTTAAAGCAGAGCTTTCATATCATATCTCCATTCTTTTGGCAGCTTCAATATCTTTAAAACACTTCTTTCTTTATGCCAGATCCCTTTGCCTTCTCAGTTCTCCTTGCGGTTTTAAGAGCTACCAGTTTAATTGCTTCGAGCGTCTTGATGCTGTTTTAAGCTGAGCATTGCCTTGGCTTACCCTGCTTGTTGCAATGCATCACTGCTGCGCTGTAAGAGAAGATTAGTCCACCTGCTTCTCCTATTTTGACGAATTTTTAGAACAAACCCCGGATTAATGTTTAAATGTGTTGTATTTATGGATGTTTGGTGTGCTACTGGTGAGCTAGAAATATCCGACCCACCTAGACAGAGATCCGCCTCAAACACAATAGATTGACTTCTTAAGTACATCCGTTCCAAAACACGCATGATATCCTTTCGTACTCCGCAAACTGTTACCCATTCTGTTCCCACAACTTAGAACTACACACCATCACTTCTCTAGACTCTGTGGTATTTTAAATCCAACTGTCCATTCGTCCATTCTTTTTCTGTATACCATATAAAACCGATCGTCTCGGAGACATAGATCTCGTGGAATTGATTTTAAATATTAATATTTTTCTAAACCCATTTTGAGGAAAATTCATTCTAAAACTTCGGTATAGATTATATCTTCGATGATATGAAAAATTCGATTACTATTTGACTTTATTGGAATAATATAATTTATGGTAAAAACGGGGTTTTTTTTATAAAAGAATAGCAAAGAATCTATTATTTCTCGACTCTACAGCACAGCAAGCACAACACGAAAAAGCTTAAAGCTTTTCTAAAAGCTTAAATGCGACAATTCAATTGGTCGAAAAATTTTTAATTTTAAAAGCTTACTTTCTTCTAGATTAGTTTTTGCTAAAAAGAGACTAGTTCAACTTTTTAAGAACTTTGAGATAAGATTTTAAATGTAATGTACAGTTAGGCTAAAACACTTTTTAAAAATTACTGTTTAAGCTTTCAAAAAGAAGTAAAAGCATATCAAACCATCAAATATAACACTTCTTACAACAACAACAAAAAAATCAATCAATATCCAACCACGTAAATCAATTCTTTACCACAAAATTATTCTTAAGAAAATTTGCAATCAACCTGCTTGTACAGCAGCCCACCGACACACCGAAAGTTAATATAGAAACGCATGGGAAATGATTTGCGATTCATTAAGACGCGACAGACGTCGAAGACGACGACGACGATGTTGCATTATGTAGCACCATTATAATATAATAAAGAGAAGAGAACAACAAACATGTGTTGTGTCTACGTGAAACGCAGCAAAACGAACGTTTCGAATCAAAGCATGGACAGGTAAATACACTTGACAGTTGGCGAACGTTATACGCGAAAAGAAATTGATTTCAGTCTGGACACTTTTGACTGCGACAGATTGCTGCAGACGTCCTGTGTAAGCAAACCAGCCAACCAGCCAGCCAGCGAGCCAACTCGCCAACAAGCAAAACGTCCAACGCAAAATGTCTTCAAGACTTGGCTTGATAAGGCGTTGCCAACACACACATATTTGCCAGTCAGTTCAGCCAACACTTATCAAACAATCTCAGACAGACGGCGACGGACAGACGGAAGAAGTAAAGGAGTTTTCGATATGTTTTTTTTTTCTTTATTATTATTTTTTTCAGACAGAAACCTACATGACGCGTTGATATTAAAACCATGATTATGTAGGTATATATTTTTTTCGAGACTTTAACTAGCATTCCACGAACTTAGGATATGACTAATCAATGTGTGACGCCTTTCTTGATATTTTGTTTTTCTTATTATTAGCTTTTTTTTTTTTTTTGTCTTACAGCGCCTTCAGGCTTTATTGGCTCATTTGAAGCTGACAAACCATGTAAAATTTTTAAGCAGCAATCTTTCTTTTTCTTTTTTGCTTTCTGTGTTTTATGTATTTGAACTTTCATCAACGATAAAACTCAACACCATTTCCTGTCAGTTAGAAGAATAGTCATATGCATACTTCTAGAGAAAAAAAAAACTCATTTTTCTTCATTTGTTAAATTTATCGTAATTTTGTTTTTTTTCAGCATAATCGCCAGGAGTCCATTTCACCAGAGTATCACCGTTATGCCAGCATTGGCAAATTGCCTAGAGCAACACAACAACAACAGACGACAGCTGGCCAGCAACAACAACAACATCATCAGTTAGCGATGGGTATCGGTGGCGCTGGTGGTGGTGGTGCAACGTCATCGGCACTCGCATGCAATACGCATACTGTGACCGTCGATATACACAATAGTAATGGCAACTATAGTGAATTGAATGCTGCTGCCGCCTCATTTGCTACACCTCCGACGCGACGACGTTTCTTTAATCATAAGAATCTTCGTAATGCTTTGACTGGACATCGACGTACTGCTTCAAATGGTGGCTGTCCCATTGATACATCAATTTTATCGGGCGGTAAGTTGTAAAGAAGTATTAAAAAAAATTGCTTAATTTTTGGAATGCTGGGTCTAACGCTTTTTTTTTTTTGTTTTGGGTGGTTTTGGAAAATATTTAAAAATAGATTTTATCAATGGGTCAAGGAGAAAAAGGTTTAAAGGAGATTTTAAGAAGTGTAGAAAACTATTGTAGCAATCTTAGAATACTGATTTTTGTTCGAACGGAAAACTTTTAAACATATTCGGAATATGTTTGAAATACCCAGTAGAAAGGCAACACAATTATTGGTTTTGAATGTTTAATGCATCCTGGTATTTCCAGTGTTAATCCAGCATATATCTCGCTTCTAAACTTCCTTCTCCAGATAAAAATTTTTGATTTAAATCACTGATAGAGCCCAAAATTATGGAACTAGATAAAGTTCGTTGGAACATATTTCTCCGATGTGAAGTTCTTTCCATGGAATATTAGGGATCAAAATCAAACATTGTAGAGCAGGAAGCTCAATTGAGCATGGTACTGGAATCCATAATGGAGTGCATACTCAATAAAAATCCTCAAACGTTTGTGCTCTGTCATTATTTTTCGATCCTTAAAAAGGTGTGATACAAAAAATTAATTATCATTGGTATGATTCGTTGGCTATTCTTACAGCAAGAACTGACTGATCTCCTTTTTATTCGTAATTCCAGCTTATTACGTAGCACGTGGAACAGCTTCTTAAGTTTATTTAAGAAGATATCTTCCGCAGAATCTTCTATATTCAAGATTAAGAATTGCAATTACTGGGCATCCATATAACCGACTACGAAATCTTCTGCGAATTAGTTAGCGAAGATGATCTTCTTAAAATTCATTAAAAATCCTTGTTTTTCTCAATTACTGAGAGAACATCGTTGTAGAATTTCAAATACAACTGCTTCCTCTTTGTTGATGGCATTGATTTCGAATCTCTCCGAATATACTCCGAACTTAAATCGTTCAATTAAACCTTTTAATCGTTTAGTGGAGTTTTATTTCACAATATCCATAAAAACTTATTTCTTTAGCTCTTTTCTACATGTGTCTGAGAAGCAGAATAGGAGAAAACTTCTCTACGTCTTCCATTATTGTGTTGTCTCTATTTACAAAGTTCGTTTTTAATCCATGTTTGAAGCCTTTATCAACAAAAAAGAATTAAACCTTTTTTAGAGTTGGAGAACTCTCAAGGCCTTGTTCTTCGTATATTCCATTTTTGTCTTGAGAGGATTTTAGAGAGGATAATTGAGAATTATATTCTAAAATATTATAGTTTAAGCACTAAAAAAAAAATAACTCACAACATACAAAAGCACAACAAAAATTATTCATAGAAACGCACTCCAAACACCAACATTAACTCACTTGCTTTAAATTTAGGTAAAGAAACAAATGCACTGAATACATCAACCTGCTCGGATTCAGCAGTAACGCGACGTCGTCGTAAAAATGTAAGCAGCAATAATCTTAAAAGCGCAGCAGAGAATAATACCGGCAGCGAGAATCGTTTAAATCGTTTGAGTCTGGCCGGAACATCCGTTTATGCAGGACATTTATCATCGTTGGTCTTTGGCAAAATTAAATCATTATGGAGTGTTAATTCCAATTCAAGTGATGCTGGCTTAAATCAATTTGCAGGCATGGAAACATCATAAATACATAATTTATAAAGCATCCTTTTTTTTTTTGGTTTATATATTTCATTTCGTTTATTTTTTTTTTGTGAATGTGTCGTAGTACGTAGAGGCATGTGCATGATGTATTTTTGTTTTATTTTAGTTTGAAATGAATGTTTTTTTTTTAATATTTAAATTTATTCCTTTTTTTTTACTCCAAACAGGCAGCGACACCATTGAGCAACAACAACAACAGCAACATGCCGCTGAAAAGCAACAAAAGGATCAGCTGCGTGCACGTCTTGGCCTGTTGCTGAACACTGATAGCGATCATAATGGCAATGCTTCGCTTACAACGACAACAACAACAAACAGCAGCGGTTCCTCGCAAAATATAAGTCCTGAGCAAACCTTAGCCATGAATAGTTGCGCTATACTGAATCTAGATAGTCAGTTTGGTAGTCAGCTATCGGTTGCCACTAAAGATGATACACTCAGTCTTTCGAGTAAATTTAAAGTTTCCTGTTCGTTAACCGATTCCAATAGCGGCGGCACTGGTTATGAAGCATTTCCGGTGAAAACACGTAAATCTGTTGCACGGCGCACAGCGCGTACAAATCAAATATCGGCAGCTAATAAACGTGCTGCCATCTATAAACCATCCGGTGCTGCATTACAAGCTGCCGCGGTACAGTTAACCTTAAAGCCACTCTTCTTTGAGGTGCCGCTACAAGAACCCGATCCAGCGTTCATAGGACGTCAATGGTTAGTGCGTGAACTATCGAATATACTGATGGGCACTGAAACACCAGGTGTGCTGATTAATGGTAATCCTGGCACTGGTAAAACTGCATTTATACTGCAACTTGTTGAATACTCATGCTTTGGACGACGCAGCAATGATGCGAATGGCAATGGTAATGGTGCTAACAGCGATCCCGATGGTATTTATAGTCAAATAAATATGGTAAATGAACGCATGCGCGCATTAGCTTCGCATATAGTTGGCTATCATTTCTGTCAAGCGGATGCTAATCTGACATGTGTAGTACCCGATTTTGTGCATTCATTAGCAGCGCAGCTATGTCAAGCGCCACAATTGACAGCATATCGTGAATATTTATTAAATGAGCCACATTTACAGGATATACTGAGTGTTAAGGAGTGCATTGCAGATGCAGAGCGTGTTATGCGCATGGCTATATTAGAGCCGTTGACAGTGTTAAAGCGTTCCGGTAAAATTTTAGCTAAAACTTGTGTTATACTTGTCGATGCATTGTGTGAAGCTGAATATCATCGTCCTGATCATGGTTATACAATTGCAACATTTTTAGCTAAAATGACGCAACATTTTCCATCGTGGCTTAAAGTTGTTGCCACTGTACGCACACAAATGTTGGAATTTGTTAAGGGTCTGTCGTATACGAAAATGACACTCGATTCTTGGGCATCGAATGATATGTTACAAAAGGATATGCTCGATTATATAACATTCCGCATAAATAATTCAACGGAAATACAGCAAAATATTGGCGCTGTTAAAGATCATAATACGGGCCAGTTGAAATTTATAGGACATCTACAGCAAATGACAAAAGGTTCCATGTTGTATGCAAAATTAATATTAGATCTCATTGGACGTGGACAGCTGGTGGTCAAGTCAACAAGTTATAAAGTTTTGCCCGTTTCATTGGCGCAAATATTTTTGCTACATTTTAATTTACGTTTTCCCACAGCGTCAAGTTTTGAAAAGGCTGCCGATATACTGAATGTCTGTCTCGCGGCGCTGTATCCGTTGACATTGAATGAAATCTATTATACCATATGCGCCATGAAAACTGATGAAGTTATGAGCTGGGATGAATTTATGCAACGTTTTAAGCTGCTCGATGGTTTCATAATCAAACGCATCGATAATACATATATGTTCTTTCATTCTTCATTCCGGGAGTGGCTAATACGTCGTGATGACGGTGAATCTGCTAAATTTTTATGCGATTTTCGTTTGGGTCATGCAGCTATAGCTTTTCGTTTATCACGCTTACAAGCGCCACTCGATGCAGAGCAAACATTAGAATTGGGGCATCATATGCTCAAGGCGCACATCTATCGTAATTGTCAGGCAACACAATCGCCGCGTGATTTACAATCATTTTGGCTGGCATCCGTCGCCGATAATATTTCTGCTGCATTGGGTTCGTTGCGTAATGTTTATAGCCCAAATTTAAAGGTATCACGTCTCATACTGCTCGCTGGCGCTTCGCCACATTATCGCACTGAATTTATGGGTGATGCTACCATTTTGTGCATAGCAGCACATGAGGGCATAGTGCCCATGGTTAGTTTATTGCTTGAATTTGGTGCCGATGTTGGTCTGACCAACAGCCAAGGTTGTACACCACTCATACTGGCTGCAATGCGTGGTCATTGTGATGTTGTGCGTCTTTTAGTAGCAGCCGGCAGCAGTTTGGGTCAGTCGGATACAACACAACGTTGCGCATTAGTGCATGCAGCACGCATGGGACGTCTCAATGTTGTTAAATATTTGCTCGCTTGCGATTGGACACCACGTCCCAATACGCATGATGTTAGCTTAAACATAGCGCTACAGCAAGCGTTGATAGCAGCAGCAGCACAGGATCATGTTACCATATTAGAAGATTTATTAGAAATGAATGATATTAATCTGAATAAATTTGAGCCGACAAGCGGTGATTTAGCGTTGACAGCAGCTGCGCGTAATGGTTGCGTTGATACGCTTGCTATACTCATAGCACGTGGCGCTAAAATCGATGCACGCAATAAACAAGGTTTCACTGCACTCTGGTTGGCTGTTAAAGAAGGACATTGGTCCGTTGTTGAGAAGCTCTTACAAAATGGTGCTGATATCGATGAACCAGTGACGTCAGCGCGTAAAACACCATTAATGATTGCCGCTGAGGAGGGACACATCGATTTATTGGAATTGCTAATAGCACGCGGCGCTGCTTTAGAGGCACAGGATCATGAAGGTTTTACTGCGCTATCCTGGGCTTGTCTGCGTGGACGACAAACTGCAGCAAAGTGCTTAATCGAAAAGGGTTGCAATAAAAATCATGCCGATAACAATGGACGCACTGCATTAGGATTTGGCCGCATATCAAGGTTCTGCTAATCTGGTACAATATCTGCTTGAACAAGGCGCTAATATAGAACATATCGATGTAAATGGTATGCGTCCGCTAGATCGTTCCATAGCATGTCGTAATATACAAGTGGTGCAGGTATTTTTACGTAAAGGCGCCAAACTGGGACCCACAACATGGAGCATGGCTATGGGTAAACCGGAGATATTGGTGGTGCTGCTTAATAAATTACTTGAAGATGGTAATGTGCTCTATCGTAAGAATCGTTTTCACGAAGCAGCACATCGTTATCAGTATGCATTGCGTAAAATAAATAGTCTGGAACAATTGCTGGAGCGTAATGCGGTCTTTGCGCAGTTGCGTACAAATCTTTTGCTGAATCTATCACGCTGCAAGCGAAAATTGAATGTGAGTTTCAATTTTTTTTAAAATATTATAAAAATTTATATTTACCTTCTTACTTTCCAGGAACTTGACGAATCCATTGATTTGGCAACACAAGCAATTGTACAAAAACCGCATAGCTATGAAGGCTATTATGCACGTGCCAAGGCGCGCATGGAACATGGCGAGCTAAATGAGGCACTTGTTGATGCTAATGATGCAATGCAAAAAGCCGCACAAAGTGGTGTACTCGCTGAGGTTGTTGAAGTATTAAAACGTATACAAGCAGAGCTATTAACACGCATAACACACGAAGGACAACATCAACATCATCAAACAACAAATGGCAATGGCGGAGATTGTGTCGATGGCATTTATGCAGAATCTCATAATGAGATAACTGATTTGTAAAATAAATAATCGAATTGTAACATTGGCGTGTGCCAGTTTAAAAAAAAAAAAAAAAAAATATACGTTTTGAATTCGCTTTGTGCGTTTTGAATTCGCAATAATCTAAATTCACGCCGAAAACTGTCATACGCCCATATAGCCTTAAAAAATTGCTTAAATATATATATTTTTTTAATTTAATATTTAATAACAGTGCTTAAAAAATTAATTATATATTTATAAATTAAAATGACAGAATAGTTTAATAACTTTTCGTTTTAAGCAAAATTATCAAACTTACTTAAATTCAATAAAATAAAATGCATGTAAAAATTAGTTTATTATAAAATTAATTAATTTAAAAAACAAAAAAATTAAACCCACGAATTGTTTCTTAATTTAAGTTAAAGACAAGTGAATTTTCTTTAAAGCATTTTTTTAATATATAAAATAAATTTAAATTATTTACAAAAATCAGCTTTTTATTTTTATATATTTTATAAAATATACAATTTATTCGAAGTTTTGTGCAAAGTACTTAAGTAACTTAATAAGTTTTATAGAGAGCAGACTTTTGTGTGAGACATTAACATATTAAAAACCATAAATCTTATAAGTACATAGTTTCTGGAAATCGTCAACTATAAAATAAGGCTTAGATGTGAGATGTGGGAATGAAAAGGTAATCGACTAATTCAAAAAGGTAACATGAGTGTATATCATTTAGAAACACTGAAAAATTGGACGTAGTCACCTCAACAACGAGACAATGGAAACTGAACTTATTGAGATACATATTGCTATTATAGAAGAGTAACTAAGTCTTCAATTTTTATTATATTTCCATGGAATTTGACCTTCAACTACGTTTCCGGTATTTGAATAAAGTGGGTAGGAAAGAATCTCACAATTCAACATTCTGAAGTTTTTTAACCTTGCATGGCTGAAACAATTGGATTGAGTTTAAAATTTATATCTAGAGATGGTTTTTTTCGATAAAACGATACACTTTTTTATCGATCGAAATTCTCCAAAAGACATGGTCAAAATTAAACATCAACATAAAAATCTAAATGTTTGTCTTTCAAATAAGTAGAAACTAATTTCGAGAAGTTTCTTTTTGTAATAAGTAAACTATTTTCGAGAGGTAATTCCGGAACTTAAAAAATTTCTTAATTATCTAAACTAAGTTTCTAACTAAAATACATACTAAATAATTTTTTTTTTTGTTGTAATTGATCTCTATGTGCATTAAAAATGTTTTTTTTAGTAAGTATTACCATTTAATTTACTAATTTCTGTTGGCTCTAAATCAGTAGCAGCTTCAATGGCTAATTGTGATTTAACAAGTGGCGTAGTCACCTGTAGTTGAAGCATATAATCGGGTGCTGGAATGCATAGAATACAATATATAAAAATAAATAACAAATGGACTATATATCAAACAGTAGAATAAATGAACCAGCAGATAACAATGAGATGCAAGCAATAAGAACGTCTTAGCAAGATAAAATGGTTGCTGAAATGCAAAAAAGGGGATATACAATTTTTTTTTTTTTTTTTGATTTACGAAATTTATGAGATATAATTTTTTTTGTGGAATGACAAGTTTCAGAATGTGTGTTTTGTTGAATGAAGAATTTTGTTGTGCTGTGTGTGTGTGTAGGGAGTGAATACTTAAAACCAAAATGATTTAAAATGAGTGGAAACGTGTTTAAATTTGTATGCAGCTTGTATGTATGTGTGTGGAAAGCAGTGCTTTATGAATTTAGAAACAAATAAAATAATAAAAATACATTACTCACTTTGTTCTAATATTAATTCCAAATCATCAGGACAGTCTATCGTTGGAAAATCAATATTTGTTGCTTCCTTGAGTATAACGCTAATATTTTTGGTTGCTTTCATTAGAAAGAATGCTACTTGCATATTTGATAATTCTTTATAAAGTGAACCCATGCCGCGTGCAGCAGTAAAATCGAAATCTGCAAAGAAGTGATACACAAATATTTAATAATTCTAAATACTATTAACAATTTAAAAAAAAAAAACAAACAAACCCTGCACATGCGCACAATCCAAAATCACCGGAGCAGTTCCATGTGTTGCTAAAGCTTTTGAAATACCCGTACGCACATATTCAATTGCCGGAAAATAAAGTGAACTATGTTTTGGACGTATTAGTAAATAATTAATGCCGTTCATAGTCTGTAAGTCAAAAGAGATATTAGTAAAAAGAAATGAAAAAGCTTAAATTAAACGCACAAACCTTTAATTTTGATACACTCAACACGGGACGTGCAGCACGATACACCAAGAATGCAACATCTGCGCTTACGCCCAGCAGTAAGCCAATTTCTACGCCCACGGCAAGACTTAATATAAATGTTACTGCACCGGGCAGCAATTCACGACGACTACAACGCCAGAGAGGTTTTATAACTTCAAATTCAATCATAAATATTACAGCGGATATAATTACAGCACTTAGCGCTGCTTTTGGTATATATTCGAAATATGGTGCAAGTAAACCCAAAGCAAGTAAAACTAAAGCGCTTGTATAGAAACCACCAATTGGTGTGCGTACACCACTGGCATGATTAACAGCACTACGCGAAAATGAACCCGTTACAGGTATTGATGAGAAAAATGAGCCAACAATATTACTCAACGATAGTGCGACCAATTCACGTGTTGGACTTATGCCAGCACCACTGAAAGCTTTCGAAATGGCAACATTACCAAGTACAGCGATTATTGGTAATATTATCATTGAAGGACCAAGCTCGGTAAGCTGGAAAAAAAAGAAAAAGATAATTTAATTAATTAATTAATTAAAACTTTAGACTAAACCAAAAATACACACCATATCCTTATAATTCTGATGCACTTCAGTACCATTAGGACCTTTAATATTTGTTTCAAATTTTGGCAACGCAAAACCAGGTAAACCACTTTTAACTTCTCCCGTTAATTTAAATATACACTCATCCTTCTGATTGCAAGCATTATAAGCAATAATGCTGGATACGAGCACCACGAGCGCATTACGTCCTGTGCCAATAAGCCATGCGCTGCCATTAAGCAATTGCTGTGTGCGTGTGCAGTGAAAACAATTATTAAATTTAACATCTTTAAGTTTCTGTAAATTAAAATAGAAAATTTAAATTAAATATTTCTAAATTTAAAAATTACAAAATAAAAAAACTTACACGCAATAAAAGCAGCACTGTTATAGCTGTAACGCCCAACGTTAAATCGCCAAAACGTATTTTCTTAAAATTTGTAAATACCGAATACATCACCTCCACAAATTCTGAACCAGAACCACCTTTTAAGCCAAGCAAACCTTTAAGCTGTGATGTACCAATAATCACGGCAGTGGCCGATGTAAAACCCACGGTAACTGGCAGCGATATCAAATCGACAAGTGCACCTAATCTTAAAACAGCCATAAGTAATTCGACAATGCCTGAGATAAAACATAATAGTATGGCATAAGCGGGTCCAGAATTTAAACCAAAACCAGTATGTCTGCTTGTCATTAAAGCTAGCAGCGCAGTGGGACCAATTGTCACCTGACGACAACTGCCAAGAAAAGCGTATATAATGCCACCAACAAACGAAGAGTAGAGTCCATACTGAAAGTGTAAATTTAATTTAGTTTTTTTTTTTTGAATATTACATTTAGCGTATTTAGCTTACCTGTGGTGGCATACCCGCCAATGTTGCATAGGCTAAACCCTGTGGTAATACCGTGAGACCAACTGTTATACCCGCTATAAGATCAGCTATGGCATCTTGTGGCGCATAACCTTGCCACCATTTTATGCCAGGTAATACACGATGGGCTAAATCTTTAAAAGTCATGACAAGCGCTTTTGATATTACTCGGCAACCGCTGTAATGTTAATAAAATTATTAAACTATTTTATTTTAAATTATTTTTATATAAAAAATGTTTAATATGTATTATAAAGTAATAATTAAAAAAAGTCACGTATGTGCAATTTATTTAAAATATTATTGTATTGTATTATATAAATAAATATAAATATAAATAAATGTTGCATGAAGCAATTATTACAGGTAATGTATTCGTCGTTTGTCTCTTTCTATTTTGCTCTCTACTGCGTGTTTAAGTTGTCAGTTTGCTTACAAACTCTCAGCATTCTTTCAGCTGCGTTGACCATGAAGTTGACAATTTCAACGGTTAGAGAGTAAGAATACACCATCTGGTATAATTGAATCACGCTATGGTATAGTTCTGTTCGTTGGCTCAAATTTTGTATTTGTTACTAGTAATTTACTAGATAAATAAACAAATAGACCTAATGGTTTATTGTATTTATATTGTATTTAGTATAATTCAAGTTTTTCCAACTCGATAATTGTTCGTTTTGAATGAATCTGTTAAATGTTATGAATTAATAAATAATTAGATGAATTAGATGAATGAATGCATTTAAATAAATCATATTTAAAACTAATATGGAAGGTCAGTTCTAAAAATTAGCATAGTTCTCTAAATACAATAATTTATTTGAATTAGAAATGGAGAGAAATATCACCTGTATTTTTTTTTTACATGGTGAATTTTAAATAAATTTATGTTAAAACCCCCTCTTAGAAAACCGACACAAATTGAGAGTATGTAAAAGTTCACGGTCCCAGAAAAATTAATTGAATGGTGTTCAAGGATTAAAAAAATGTTTTGTCATAATTTAATACATTTTTTCTCACTTCTTAGCTTTGGATTTTCTTAGAACAGATTTTCAGTTTGTTGTATTTAAAAATAAGTTTAAATATACATTTTTTTATAAGTGATCCCCAACGTAAAATCAATAACAAACGAACTGGTTCTTGATATTTTAAACAAATTCCGCCACTAAAGAACACATAATTGCCTGTTAAAACAATTAAAACAAATATTTAAAAAATAGTTTTGGCTTTTTGCCAATAAATGCGTAATTTGATATCTTAAGCAAATGGAATTTAATAACAAATTTTAAAATATCGTTCATGTTACGAGTTATTTGAGAACCACTTCAAACAAATAATAATTTAACTAGAAATTAAGAATGTAAATTAAAGCTAAAATAATGGAGCCAAGCTAAAAAATATAAATTTTTTTAAAACAAGTTTATTATCAACGAAAAATATTGTCTATAACAAACTAAACACTTCAACTTGTATGCTTACACTTTTATTTAATAAAATTAATTAGAAACAGTTTTCAATGGAACCGATAAAAAAAAAAAAATAATAATATTGATAAGCGATTTACTATCAAATGATTAAATAATATCCAATGAATTTAAAATTGAATGTCGTAAAAATTTATACAAAATTTTAACTAAACTATTCTATATGCATGCAAACTTTTTATAAATCAAGAGCTACGAAATTTTAATACTCTTCACCAAAAAATTTTATGGGGGTTTCACAAAAAAAAAAAACTTTTTTTTTTTTTTTCTCACAGTGATTTAAATATCGCAATATCGCACAGCGACTGAAAGTAGTGAATTGCGAATTTCTTTTCACTCAGTGAACTTGTATAGTTATCGGCAATTATGTGTATCGCACATCGCGAAACAGTGAAACTATTCATTTATCAGTGATTGGTGCTTTTTTTATCATTCTTCGTGAATCGTTCATATTCGCTTGAGCACCGAACCTGTACAAATTCGTTTTTAAATTTGCCAGTCACTTGATTCGTCGAAATTTGCAATTCACTAAAAGAACCGAAGTTAACATTTTTGCTTGTTTTAATGTTACAAACTTTATATAAAAACTAATATACCACACAATACATGTAAAGCATAAAAAACAGCTTTTTTAAATATGTCGGCTTAAAATTATTTGACAACAAAAAACAAAAATTTTTTTGTTAACAATTTTAATGCTAATAAATGTGCAATAAAAATTGAACACGGTTTTTTGATTCGATAAATAGTTCTGCTAATATTTAAACAAATGTTCTAAAAAAGTGCTTAAAGCCTAACACATTTTTTTTCTTTACCTTTCAGCAAAAGCAAACAAACAAAAAATTACAAAAGACGCTCAAAAGCGTACTTCTAAATAATTACAACAAAAACAAAATAATAAATTGAAGGTTTCACTTTGCAGACACAACACAACAAAAAAAATGTATTGTAGAAAATTTAATCTAAATAATTTAAAAAAAGTAAATTAAACTTTCAGTTCTAGCACGTTTTTTTATTTTTTTAATGCCCGAATTTATAAAAACAAAAGAATAAAAAATAATAATAAAAAAAAAAAACTTGTTATGAAGCGCGCAACTTTTTAGTTATCGAACTTAGAACACGAAATGCTCGCGAAAGACTGAAATAATCTTTTTGGAAATTGAACAACAAAATACGAAATGAAATTTATTGCTTTCAATATTGAACGTTGTTTGTATCGTGTAAATAATTGTAGCAGCGAATTGTTGTTGTTCAATATTTTTTACCGGCTTTTGCAAACGTGTTGCTTTGAAAGAGAGTGTGTGAGTGTGAGCGAAGAGAGAGCGAATAAGTTTAACGGCATTGTACCCCAGGTTGGATACGTAGCTATAGCATATTCGTATGATAGTTGTTGGCTATATTTTTTTGAAAGCTTTGAATCAAATCTTGTTTGTCTGGTAAGCATCATTTTGATCACACGACTTCTTCATTGAATGCCGCATGAAACGTGATTCAGTCGTTTCGATTTGTTTAATATAAACCGATGTGTTCTAATGTATTGAAGATCAAAGAACGTATAATTTATTTACGCATTACGTATCATGTGAACGAATGTAGAAAATTAAAATATATTTGATAAAAGAGACATATATGTAGAACTATAAAATTAAGTGATGATTTATATGCAAAATTTTATTTCATAATAATTTTCTGGTTTGGTTTTTGTTTAAATAATCATTTGTTGTATAGTTCTAATAGTAGGCTTAGTTAGGGAACAACACTTTGGATCAAGTTGTTATACGAAAGCCAGGTAAAATTCTTACCGGACATCAATCGCTGAAACAAGCTATCAACTGAATTCTAAATAAACAGGGTGTACCATGATATGGTTCAGATGCTCGTGAAAGATTTACCGAGATCAAAATGGCAACGTTAGCGTGGTTCTTTGTTTAATTTCCTAAATGGTGTTGTTGAAGCCGTTTACATCTGTGACCCAGTAAATGAAGTTTTCTACAACCCCAAAGTTCTCTGTCCTCAAACGTGTTGATTATCTGTGGGTGGACTCCAAGAACTTCGGGACTTTCTTTCAATGTTTGAGAAAGCCTTGGTGTCTGCACGTTCATTTTTTTCCGATTAGGTCTATGACATCGGCATCACCCTATCTAAATCCTCTATTTTTATTAATTAAATTTTTTTTTTTTTTTTTTTTTTTTTCTTTTAATTATTATTTTTTTTATTAACAATTTAATGAAAAAAAGTAAGCTCATTTTGAAACTCCCTTTTGGGAGTGTATCCGAAAGATTAAAAAAAAAAAATATACCTAGTATTTAACAAAATTAAAATAAAATTTATTTCAAACATAAACAAAATAAATTCTTCTGTGTCTTAATAGTAAAAGCAGTACTCATGCGATTGATACTTGACCGATATGCAACAAAAAAAAAAAAAAAATAAAAAGGCTTAACTGAAATACAAAACATAAGATATGTCTTTTAAGCATAATCGGTCTACTGAAAATCGATTGCATGAGTACTTATAAATGCAAAATATATTTTTCTTAGTATTTATACTAAAATTCTACGTCAAATACTTGAGAATATGTTTAGTTATTTTATAACTATAAATATATTTGAATATTTTTGATTGAGCTTTTCTTATTAAATAGATCTTGAATTGTACAGTTTTACTCTTTTTATATATACTACATATATTTTTTTTAATTTAATAGTTTCTTCTCACATCAAAAAAATAAAATATCAGTCTAATGCTAAGAAAGTTTTCTTTTAAATTCTTAAATCTTATAATTCTCAAACAGTTTAAGCACATTATATAGAAGAGTAGTCTTGCTAAATGGGAAAGGTACATCAAGTATTTCAAAGATCATTTTCATGTCCCTTGTGACGTCTCACATTCAATCACAGAAACTAAGAATTACAAGATCAACAATTTATTGGAATTTTTAAAAGAATTGCTTATCTATGTAGTTTAAGGCTTGTTTATACATTTTCAATTTTTTTTTAAATTTATTTGAGTTGTCTTCGAAAACTATCAGCTGACATTTAGATATGTTTGAGCTCTCAGTTGAGTTATTTGGTATTTGTTTTTGTATATATGTGAGTGGCTTAACTGAGTAATATGTTACTCGGATATAAAATTTTCAAGTTCTCAAATGAGAACATTTGCAAATACATATTCGAGTCTTTTTTAAGTTTAAAACGTTCTTATATACTCTATGTAAATTCTCAGGTGAGCTACTGAGGTAAATCGTTTTGTACTTGTTTTAAGTTTCAAGATGTGTGAATGAGTAACTTTTTTGTTGATATTAAAATTACTTAAAATAAAGATATAACAAAATTTTTAAATGATTTGTAATTTTTATAAACTAAATATTTCTTAAACAAAAAGAAAAAAAAAACAAGAAATTACAAATAGAATAATTTTGTAAGTAATTCATCTGCAACTTCTCTTTGAACATTTTGACCAATTAAATAAGCCAATTTATGTGCATATTGACAACAAGCGGGTATACGTATAGTTCCCGGCCAATTATAGTAAAGAAAACATAGCTTATAGCTCAAACGTTGTACAATGTCCGCACCAAAATTAGCATCATCGCGTAAAACAACAAAATGTGTCGGTGTTACACAACCCTGACGCAACGATTGTGAAACAATAAAAAAATCATACATATTATTGCGTGTTATCTGATTATCAACCACAGTGCCAGGCTGTGGATTATCCACTTTATTACCAGCGAATTGAAAATATTTTGTATTTATACGTTTCTGTATGACAATAAATGTTATTTTAACTTTTTTAGCACATGCAGCCTCAAATTGTGGTATTTCATAGGATGCGCATAGCGGCAGTTGACCATCGCCAACACCATCACGAAAGATAATAACATTTTCCGGTAATTTACCATTCAATTGTTCATAGACTTGTAGTGCTGCATTAAATGAAGCACATAAACCATTAACAATTTCTTCTTTTTTTGTTTGTATAACAGCTTTGCTAAACCATTTCGTATAATTGGAATTTATGGAAGCAACCAATGCCGATACGGAATTACCTTTCTGGCCCACATCATGATATGTATCAATGCCACAAATCATAACATTTTTAAATGGTATCTTAACAGCCCACAGTGATCCACCCATTTTACAATTCATCTGTAACGCAATTTTCTGTACAATTGAACGATTTTTCATTTTATTCGAAAGTGTTTTAGCATTGATCACTTGCGATGGTATGGGTATTTCGGCGCAACACATTTTCTTTATGGCCGCATAACGATCATCACGACTTGTCGGACATATGCAGACAACAATTTGATGTTGTCGCTGTATATTTTCACGTAATTCACGCACATAAGCCTCAACACGATCCTGTTGTATTATTATCATTTTTGGTTTTGCCACCTGCATACCAAAGGCACCGCTATTACGTTGCATATTCTCGAGAAATGAATGTGCTTCTGTAGCATTTACCTCGCAATAGAGCAGCAACCAATTATTTAGATTAACAACATCCAACAATTGATTACTCGCAGCGTATTTGGAAAAATCAGCGTTAGCGCCACAACCGAAGGACTTTTTGGCAAACATTATTTGCTCTTCAGCAAATTGGCGGCCGCTTACTTCTCTTGTTGTTTGCGCTAAACTTAGGCCCCAATTAGATAAAATCTCTTTTGCTGCAGGTGTTGTATTTATATTTTTAATTAATTTCTCCAATGCCAGTAAACGTTGCTCGGGTGTTACACGTGTAAATGTTGCCAATTCTTTCATTAATTTATAATCAGAACGCATATTATCACGTAAGCCAGTTAAATAGCATAGTTCTGGTATTAAACAGAATATTGTATCTTCAGTTTTGCCTTCACCACCAGCCAGAAGGTGGACCAGTAGCACGTTGTTTTTTAAAACTCAGTAAAAGCGGTTGCTTAACATCGCGTATGCTTATATTATGCTGTTTACGATAATAGTCCATATAATTTACGCTACCATTTTTTGTTTCGAACGTCGATTTTGGATTTTTATCAAAGCATATATTATCAATGCGATATGTACGATTATTGTAACGTGTTATTATAACGCTACCCAATAACGATTTTTTAGCATTATCCTGAAAATGTGCCGGATTACGTTGATAAATCTCCAGCAGCATATCCAAAACTGTACGCTGACATAATATACGATGTGATACATCACAGCACAACATTAAACCGTCATCATATTCATCGACTGCAGTAACATAGCCCGGCCATACTTCTAATTTAGCCATTGGTAATACTTTCGGCGCTGTCGGATCAAATTGTTTACGATCGAAACGCACATAATTCAGCGTTTTCATGACACGATCAAAGAGTATATTATACAATTGTATACAATTCTTAATGGTTTCCTTCTTCTTATACAATATGCGTATTTCAATATCTGTGCCATCGGCAACATTCTTCGACATAAAACTAATAAGTTTTTGTTCAAGTAAAATTGGTAGAAAGAGCGTAACACCATCAAATGTTACGGTACCACCAAGCGCTTCACGATGCTGATATAAATATTTTACGCGTAGACTTATTGAATCGACGCTTGGACAGAAACGTACCTCATAAACGTATACGCCTTTATTTTTATCCGCTTCAAGTCGTATATAATTCGACACCAGACGTACTGGTGTACCTTTGCTGCCAACCATATTACCGCTGCTTGGTTTAAAGAAATCTCCACTTCTCGATAACTTTTCCTCTGGTTCTGTTGATTCATTATCCGACTTAGTTGTAAGTCCACCCAATTTACTTGCTAAATCACCGCTACTATCCAATGATGTTGTAAGATTTACGTTTTTTAAATTCAACAATGCTCTGCCACGTCCCAAAGATGATGTTATTGCGGATGCACCAGCATCTGTGGTCATTTTAAATGTTTCCAATGCTTGTTTATGATGTCCAAGTCCAATCGGTAAATTTTTTAAAACAACTGGTATCGAACTTTCTGTAGTGCCAAAGCCACTATCTCTTAAGAGCGTAGTGTTTTCTTCACTGGAACTTGTTGCCTCTATGGATTTTTCTTGAAAAATTGATATCAGATTACCACGTCCACGTCCAGCCATTTTTGTATGGTTTTCCTTTGCTTTTTTTTTTTTAAATCCGAAAAAAAGTATTTATTCTTTTACACCGCTTCAAATGTAAACTAAAAAAAAAAAAATAAATGAAAAAAACTGCATTTTATTGCATATTGCTTTGTTTTTATAATAAATTCAAAGAGAAGTTTACTCATGAAGAATTACAAATGGCATAAAAAAAAACTTTCATTAAAAACAAGTTATAAAAAATTAATTGAAATTTAATTGAAAGCAAAAAAACTAGTAAAGTGTGGTTGCTTTTGGATGGAAAACAATTGAAAGTTTAAAAAAAATAACGTTAAAAAAAAACTGAAATGACAAAGTGGTCCATTTTTGTTCAATTTTTTTAATAAATAACTTGATCAAACCACGAAAAAAATCTTGGTATGTATTCGAGCGGCACTTTATTTGGACCTGTACAATTTATTTGGTCATTAAAAATATTTTTCTCGTTTTCTATTACATTTTGCAGCATATCTCTGCGAAAGGTAATTTCTCAGCATATGTTGTCTGTAAGCTGGCTTAGGGACTCTAATTTATTAGTATAAAATTTTTCCCTTCAGGTATCTCCACAGGACAAATGAAAAAATTTAAATGAGTCTCATCAGTCATGATTAAATTTGGACAACAAATCGGGTCGATTTCCTTGACGTTTTGCATGTATATGGATAGCCTTTAAAATAGGACCTGAAAAACTTGGTTGCAGATACCTTTGAAAGCTTCAATTTTAATGATTTTGCAAATTGGTTTATATGGTTCCTATGTCTTGTATCAAAATTCGTAGAAATATTTATTAAAGAAATTATACTATTCTCTAACTAAGTACAAACAAAACTAAACACTCATTCAGTTATGCATCCGTCGTTTCGTTTATAATGTACATATACCGTAAATATTACAGTTTGAATTCAGTCTATCAAGAATTCCCAGTAAATTTAATTGGTTATTTTCATTAATTATTTTAATTAACGGTTTAATTATTAGTACGGAATAGCTTACAACTATAAAAATAAAGTTAAATTGATTGACTTGATTATACCCTGCACTCATATTGGGATATTCCATTGGGACCATCATAGACATTGAATAAGAAACAATGACGTTTTTATGCAAAACCCGTAAATATTAGGGTAGATTTGTATTGGGGCTACCCTAAATGGGAGTTGCAAGTGCCCTTGACGGCTTAGAGTGTCTAGGTTTCAAATATGGAAGCCCTATCTCTTATAGATTCCGAGATAATTGTTTTTATACAGCAGACAGCATGACAGACGGACGAACAGACAGATATAGTTAGGTCGACTATTCTATAAGAACTGATCAAAAATATATTTACTTTTCAGGGTCTATCTAGCCTACTTCTGTCTTTTACACAGATTCGCACAAACTTAATATAACCTTTTACCCTTTGGGTACAGGGTATAAAAATTGTATTTCGTTAACAAATATAAACCATTCTGACAGAATGTACGTTTCAAAAATTCGATATACCATTTTATCCTTCGGGTACAGTGTACAAAAAAACTATTTTTTTTTTTGCATGTATTCCCTTTCTTCTTCGATATGCATTCTTTCGTTGCACATCTATTTTCTGTGCAAAACTTATATGTTGAATACAAAACAAAACGGTAAATTCATGCGAGAAAGCAATTTGATGTTGGGTTTTTTTTTCGCACCTTGATGTCATTGTTCAAACTATTACACAGAAGTCTGCATTTATCTGTCCAATTTGTTTTAAAGGCACACAAAGTTATAGTAATAATAAAACGACACTATAACAGTAAAAGGGATCCCCGAGCATTGTTTGTATGCAGGAAAGAGATAGTTATAGTAAAAGCTTAAAATGTGAATATGTATAGTTTTTGCTGTTATCTACCAGTCACATCTGTTATCCGGACTTCCGAGCGGTTGGAGAGAACAAACATGTTGAGTACTTGTAAGGTACTTAATTTTATTTACAATTGAACATTATTAAATACCATTTCGATTACAAAGTGTACTGTATATTTAAATTATATGTGTATGTGTAAATAAATGTAAATGAATATGACTGTAAAAATAGCTTATCTATTTTAAGCGGAGATTTGATCATGCGTGCAGGAGTCAAGGATCATCGCTCAACATGTTTGTTGCTACATAAGTATGCTGAGCGTCACTTAGCACGATCGTAAAATGTTTTGACTTCTGTGTGTGTTTAAAATATTGTCGCAGCTGGATATCTTGGCTAGCACTATCACATGTTAAATACGATAACCCACAAGCAGCACATGTTCATCTAAACAAGCCTTATTAACCGTTATTTACCTCTTTCATCCTTAACATTGTATTATATATGAAGACAAATTGTTAGCATGGTTATTTGAAATACAGAAAACTATCTCAATCTACTGAAAAAATATTAATACTATTCGAATAATGCAGACGACATGATTAAACATGATAAAAAAAAAAGAAATGCATCTGTGTTTGAGTGGTGAGTCGAAAACTAAATTGTAAAATTAAGCATGTATTCTCTGCCGACGTCGCTGTCGCGGCACAGCGCATGCAAAAAGGAGCTGCGTAGTCAGATTTTTTTTTATAGAAGCTGCATATGCGCCGTTAACAAAATTTAGAATAAGAAATTATTGAGAGTAATTTTGAAACTTTAAATTATCGTAGAATCCTTTACTAATAAAATATTATGAAAGCCAAGATAAATTTTTGTATGATATAAAAAAAATCATATGCAAATCTTTCTATCAATAAAATATTTTGAAAAAGATATCACAGAGCACTTTATACAAAGTTAAACGCGCTGCCAGCCGTTGTTAAAATACTATTATAATTTTTTTTTATTAAAATTACACTGCTGCATTTACTAACAAATTCACGAAGCTTCTCAACGAAAAAAAAAAAAAAACAAAATGGCGTCTTACCCACAAGTGTTGCAGGAGACTTTCACTTGTTGACTGCTAAATAAGGCTTTTCTTTGAAATTTAAGTGCAAATTATTATTGATTTTTACACCTTTACTTTTTTAAAAACTTTTTATTTTGTATTAAAATTTGTATATTTATTTTTTGTTTTTCTTTTTTTTCGCAATTTTGCAGCAAACGAAAAATAAAACAAAAACAAATCCCTAAAAGCCGGCAAACCGTCCGAATGGCACGAAGCGCAGTAAACGAATGGGACACGAGATGAAAATAATAAACCGTTGATCGCGCGACGTCCCAATTGTTACACGTTTTCCATGTTTTTTTTTTTATTGATTGCAATTTGTTTGTTTATTTTCAATGCACTTTCATTAAATATTTTAAATTTTTTTGTTGCACTTAGTACATACTATGCACTTGATGAAAATAATTTTTATTTGTTAAAGATAAATAACAAAAAAGCGTCCGCAGACTTTTATTGGCGAATTGAGTGCAACGAACAGCTGTGTGCAAAAGACGTAAACAAAATATTCAGGGCTACAGCAAATCAAAAGTATGCAATTTTTGTGGATTATAAGCTCAGGCACTTGTACAGTGAAGTTTCAATTAGTGGTATGTTAAAATATTGTTTGCAAAATGTGTATATTATTTATTATTATTTATTTACCATATTTTTAAAAAGAATTTATTTCTGCATATAAAAATTTAATAGGGCTAAATGATACATCTTTTCTTTAAATTTAAGAATCAAGTAATATCACAAATTTATTTACGAAAAAATTCTTGTAAAATCTTAACCCATTGTGATATTAACAATATAAAAGGACCAAATATAAACCACACAAAGAAACTATTGTATACTAAGACAAAAATATTTTCAATTTTCTGGCAACGCTATTTCCTGAGAAAAACAACAGTTTTTGTACAGCTCAGGTGTAAACGAGTGATTTTGTCTCACTCGCTTATATATTTACACTCACTCTGCAACGGCAACATGCTGTAGTAAAAACAGCTGTTTAATGACTCTCTGCTTCTTCAAAATTTTGCCGTTCACCTGTACGCACAGTTACATTGAGCATGTACGCTTGATGTGAAGCAAGTGAAGTGAAAAGAAAATATAAAAAATTTAAAAAAAAATATATATAAAATGTTAAAAACTAAATATTTAAATGTATAAAAAAATAAGTTGAATAAATCGCGTTTGTAATTAAATCAAAATATAAAATAATACAATAAACGGTACGCCCAGTAAAAAACGAGCAAAAAAGGAAAAAAAACGCAAACTGCAAACGCATCCTGGGCAAAAGCAACAACAACAAAACCTATAAGAAGCCGCAGCCCCATTTTGGAAGTGCAAAGAAAAAAAGTTTTTGCAGTGAGCAGAAAAAAATCGTAACAAGGAATTTGTGCGCAGAATTTACAACAATAAGACAACGTTAACTACCTACCACAAAAACAAAATAAAAGCATAAACATGAAATGGGTAAGAAGAGTGAGTAATGCCAACTGCAATGTTGCGGCGAAATTGTTTTTTTCATTTTTTTTTTTTGTCTGCGCCGCAGCTGTAATTTTCCAATAGATGATTTCTAGAATAATACTTATATATTTTTATATTGTATGTGCATACGTACATATTCTGCTGTATATGAGGTGCGCATTATTACGACCTTGACTGGCGCGCCATAACCCAACCCGGCACGCGCCGTCACAATCAACAATTCATTTCTTTGTGCATCCCACACACATACACACAAACACTCGTAAAATTGATTTACTATGTTAGAGCGCGCGCGCTGCATTGGTTTAATGCAATTGCATATCAATTTTGTTGTTTTTTTACATATGTACATATAAATGTATATGTGTATATACATATGTATATGTATAGAAAAAGATGCCTATCTAACTGTTTCAAATTAGTCAATATGCAAAACTGCTTTGAATAATTTATCACAAGCAAATTTTTTTTTTTTCCCGCCTTGAAAATACATATTTTGCTTTGAATGCATTTCTGTAGTAAAATTTTTTTCTTACTTCAAAAGAATTTAATTTGTAAGAACAAGGTCGAGTAATAAGCTTACTGCGCCCGGAACACGTTCAGGTCTTAAAACAGTGTAAAGCGAATTTGTCAGAAAGAAGAGAATTTGTAAAACTTTTAGCATCTCATAATAAATTTATGAAAATTGAATTTTTTTGTTTTACAAAATTTTTTTTCTAATTTCTTAAATGCTAATACTAAGCATGACCTAATCAGAGACTCCCAGCATATAACCTTTAAAAGTTTTATTTTATAAAAAATAAGGAACAAATGGTTTGACTTGGATTAATTCCTTGTATTGCTGGAACCAAGTGTCGTATCGAGTTTCTATTGTTGCACTTTTGATTCAACTTATAGAACAACATCCTTGCAAGAGGAGATTCAATCGTGTGGAAAAATATTTCTTTGATAATATCTACGATATAAGAAAGAATCATTGTGATTAGCATCGAAAACTGTGCCTAAATGGATATGTCCGTTTGACAATTTTCCCATGAAACTGATTATCTTAAAATTTAGATTATTTAGAATCCTACCGAATTATGATACTCTGAAGAAAGTATCTCGCAGAATCATGAGAAGTGGTTTTCTGTGAAATCTATTGCTGTGGGAACTGGACGGGTCGCAGGTTGCGGATAGCGAATGACCACCAGGCCAGACCTGGAATTCGAGGGCTAACTCCGGTTTATGGTTAAGGTCCTAATCCAGGAGTCGCGGACTAACGGTATGTGGTGCTCTGCGAGAACATCACCGACAAGACGTTTTGGGTTGTCGTCGTCTTGAAGTTTACATCACACCTTCTTTCCTATCCTCTACGTCTTTTAAAACTCTTTCTCTTTTCTCGGAGACTATAAGAGATTGAGCCAACTTCTTTCAAGCTTAGACTCTTATGAGCTGTCAAATATTACGGTATGATGCCTGTAACAAGTTATATTACACCTTGCGCTATTTCCTTCCAATTAAACATGTGACTAAGAGATTTAAATTTGTAACAATTTTTTTTTGTTTTTACACATCATAAAACACAAATGGTTTTTTATCTTTTTAAATAGTTTAAAAAAACAGTGCATTTTAAATAGCTTCATTAAGAGCTGTGTTCTTCAAAAATGAGACTCAAGATGACTAACCAGTAAAAATGCAATTGAAACACAAACGTTTAAAGAAATTTACAAAACAATACTTAAAATATTTTTTTTAGATGACACACGTTGACATAACTGCAATGTAAATTTATTTTATACTATTTTATGTACAAATTAAAAACAGTCTTTCAAACGTTGGGAATTAGCTTGGTGGTTTACAAATCCAGTTCGAAATTCCGTATCTTCGAATCCAGGACGCTCCTTATACCTAACAAATGTTTAATATGTTTCTAAAAATTTATATTATTGTTGTATAAAAAAAACCATTTTGCTTCTGACACTGAATTCACATTGATGGCAAATGACCAAATTCAATTTACACCGACTGAAAAGTGTACATTCGTTGTCAAATCTTTGTTCTATAAAAAAGAACTTGGATTTCATCAAGATTTTCACTACGTTTTACAAAAAGAAATATGTTATTTTCTTGTTGGTGTAAATTGAACTGTATTTTTTGTCAACTTTTATTTATATTTTTCTTTGCCATTGGTGTGAAATTCAAAATCAATTTTTATGCTGCACAATACAACTGCATTTATATTCCATTGACCAAATCAATACTTAATATAAATCTTTTTGCAGGCGTGACTTTTTTTAAAAAAAAGCTTCAATTAGGCAAGATAACAACAAGAAAACCTTAAGCTAAATTCAAGAAACTAAATTTTTAATATTAGAATATACAAAAAAAAAATAAAAAGAAAAGCTAAACTCTTTAGAACAGCTTCAAAAGAGATCATCAAGATTAAAAAATTAATTTAAAAAAAGAAAAGTCTCAACTAAATTTTAAGCTTTTGAGCGAACGTGGCTGAAGAGGAACCTCAAGCGACTGCTCAAGCAACAAACGACGATGTAAGTAATTTGTTTGCTGCCAAAAAATCAAAAAAAAAAAAAAAACGAACTAATTGAAACAAAAATAATAATTTTTGTTTATAATTTTTAACTAATTTAGTTTCGTTATCAAAACTAATATTTGTTTTTCTTCTTAATTATTAATTATTTACAAAAAAAATTATAATAATTGGCAAAGCAATTAGAACACAATTGGAACTTAATAGCGCTTGAAATTAAAAAAAAAAAAAATTTGAAAAATGCGCAAACAAATTTTGTTTAAATTTTTTACAGTATGCGTCACAACTTGAAAACCCAAAAAAAATATATATTTTTAAATAAAAAAAAAAACCCATTTCATACGCCTGTAGCTTAATTTGTTTATTATCGATGTAAGTTATTAATACACACACTCTACGCTTTTTCAAGTATTTTAAAGTAAAATTCAATTTTCATTTATTTAATTTTCTACAATTAAGGCTGATAAACGAATTTGAATGTATACGGATTTTAATTAATAATTTCTCCACTTTACGGAAAGCTCTTTAAATTAAAATCCAAGCTTTATTTATTTTCTAGACCGTTATGTGAATTTTTGGATTTCATTTAGAACGGTAAACATCTGAACTGCTGAGCCGATCTTATAAATAGTTGCAACAGATCGTAGAGAGTTTAATTATTTATAATTTGAGTAACTGCTCGGCCAATTCGTTTCGTAAAAACCTGAGATATACTCAAAAACGTTGAACTAGAGCCTCGAACCTGAACATTCACAAATAGAATAACCACAAAAAATAGAAAACATTTAAAGCCCAGTATTTTTTATATCTTTTTTGGAAATTTATGTTGTTTATTTTCCCTGAATATATAAGTGACTCACTTTACCAAACAAACTTGAGTATTTTATTGGCTCACTTCACCCCAATTACGCCTTTTCGTGATTTTTTTTCTTTTACTCTTTGTCATTTTAAGTGACTCACTTCGCCCCATTATACCAAAAATTATGTTAGTATTTTCTGAGCTTTTATTTGGCTGACTTCATTTTTTGTACCACAATTTCCAAGTTTATTTTTAATTGCTCTTCGAATATTTAAGTGAACCACTTGAACCCATTATTATCTGTGTATTTAAATGGCTCATTTCATCCGATCATACCAAACTTTTCGAGATTTTTCTTCTTAAATATTTTTTTTTGCAGAATATTTAAGTGACTCACTTTACCCCACCAAGGTTTTATACACCCATTGGTATATTGCATATGTAGACATTTAAAAAATATCTTTCTTTTTGTATTAGACCTTAAATCTTGTGTTTTTTAATATTTTTTAAGGCTTCTAATTATTCCAGTGATGGGCACAAATTTTTTATCACATATATATAGAGCTACAAGAGCAGCGTATGTTGTATATGTACTAAAGTTGCACAAGCAAATAGTTGTAGACTTAACACGTACGATACGAAAGTAAAAAAATATGCACACCACTTTTTTAACCGTAAAAAATCCGTATTTATTCAAACTTCTTATCAACCTAAATATATATATTTTATTAATTATGCTAACATTTGTTGTACATTAATATTTAAAATGTTTTAAATTATTTTAATATATTTTTATATTTTAAATTTTTCCTCAAACTCTCTCCCTCTCTTTCGTATACAGACAATGCCTTCAGCAATAAGCGGTGTCGGTCACGGCCAAATTCATATACCAAATAACGAAGAATGTGGCATACGTGACGTATGGAAGCATAATCTTGAAGAAGAATTCCGTACAATACGTAAAGTTGTGCAAAAATATCATTATGTTGCAATGGATACCGAGTTTCCAGGTGTTGTAGCACGTCCTGTTGGTGAATTTCGTTCAACGGCCGATTATCATTATCAATTACTGCGCTGTAATGTTGATCTGTTGCGTATTATACAATTGGGTCTAACCTTTATGGATGATGAAGGCAAAACGCCTCCGGGTTATTCAACTTGGCAATTTAATTTTAAATTCAATTTGAAGTAAATATAAAAATTTTTAATAATTATTGATAAAAATAATTAAATCTATTTTGTTATTTTAGTGAGGACATGTACGCACAGGATTCAATTGATTTATTACAAAATTCTGGTATACAATTCAAAAAACACGAAGAGGATGGCATTGATCCCATTGATTTTGCGGAATTGCTCATGTCATCGGGCATTGTGCTCGTTGATAATATAAAATGGTTATGCTTTCATTCGGGTTATGATTTTGGTTATTTACTAAAATTATTAACCGATCAAAATTTACCCGCCGATGAGAGTGAATTTTTTGAGCTGTTACATATCTATTTTCCGAATATTTACGATATCAAATATTTAATGAAATCATGTAAAAGTCTAAAAGGTGGTCTACAAGAGGTCGCTGATCAATTAGAATTGAGACGTGTCGGACCACAGCATCAAGCTGGATCAGATGCATTATTAACGGGCATGGCATTCTTTAAAATGCGTGAGGTACAGAAAATCTATAATATCATCATGGAATGCACACCAATTTTTTTATATTTTGCCTTGAACATTTACATGGTAAAAGTGTGGTTTTTAATGTTTAAATAACGAAGTCCAAATTTTTTTAGATTGTATGTAGTGTTGCATATTTTTTTTTTTTATAATCGAAACAAAAAAATACATAAAATACATTTTTTTGTATGCAACAAAGCACTAAAAAAATATTCTTACATATCATTTTTTAATATTTTTCATTATTAAAGCACGTCAATTTTTTTCACTATAAACATTTGGAAAGAAAATCCTTATTTTTAACACTCATGCAAACACTAAAACGAAGTTCCTTATTTCTTACACTCATTCTTGAAACATTAAAAAAAACATTTTATTTTGTTAATAATTGGAACGTAGTTTCTTTATTTAAAACACTCATGAATATAATTTTTATTTTAACTTATTGAATGAATTTGTTTAATATTTTTAAGTTTCTTTTTTACGTATGAATTTAAAATTTAAAATAGTTAACTTTATTAAATAATATTTTTCACGCTTTGAAAATTAACTAAATTGTATTTTTGTTATATACAATATATAAATATTTTGTTTTTTTTTTTTTAATTTAATTTGTATAATTTATGAAAATGTACACATCTATGAATTTTTATTTTTGTTGAAAATAATGAAGTTTTTAAAAATTTAAATTTTGGTGTATTGCATTTTATTTTTTTAAAAGAATATTTTTTATAAAAAAAAATATTTTAAATTATTTTTTATAAAAAAATATTCCATATTTATTTTTTATAAAAAAATATTTAAATAAATATTAAAAAATTTTGGTTATTAGCTCGGTAACTAATTAATTTTAATAAAAAAAAAAAAAAAAATTTTAATTATTTTTTATAAAAAAAATATTTTATAATTTAAAAAAAAAAAAAAAAATTTATAATTTAAAAAAAAAAAAAAAAAATATTTTACAATTTTTTTTTTAAAAAAAAAAAAAAAAATTTAAAAAATTTTTTTAAAAAAAAAAATAATTTAATAATTTTTTATAATATTTGTACAATTATTTAAGTAATTTACAATAATTTATTTATAAAAAATTTTTAATTATATAAAACGTACATTAAAAATTTTTGAAAGAAAGAACTAAAATAGTGCTTAAATCATACTTAAATTTAACACAACAAGCAGTTTTAAAAAGGCAATGGTATGTAATTTAGTTTTTTTTTATACAATTAGAATTTTATTTTTATTTTTTTTTTGAAATTGTAGTCAATTAATTAGTTCAATATTTGTATATATCCTTTTTTTTTTTGTGTATAGTTTGATTGCTTATTTTATGTTATAATAATTAAAGATATATTTGTATCTTATAGATATGAAGATACATATTTATCTTATGGATATGCAGATAAATTTTTATTTTGTAGATGAACATATGCGTTTTATCTTATAATTTTGTAACTCTTAGAAATTTTATTTTGTATATTAAATAAATAAATCTGTATCTTATAGATGTATAGATAAGTTTATAACTTAAAGATATGTAGACAAAATTGTATCACATAGTTAAGTAAATAAGTCTGTATCTTGTAGATATATTGATGAATATTAGTATTATAGATGTATAGATAAATTTGTATTATGTAGATTTGTAGATAAAATTGTATGAATTTTAGATATATTTGTAGATAAATTCTTATCATAAAGGCAAATTATAAAAACCATCTAGCTAAATATTTTCTCTAATAACTATTCAAATCCTATCTCATATTCAAAATTTCTTTAAAAAAAAAAAAAACAATTATAATTCTTAAATCTATATTTTCTTAATTTTTTTTTCAGCTTTTCTTCGACGATACCATCGATCATGCAAAATATTCAGGTCATCTCTACGGTTTGGGTACATCGTTTATTGTAAATGGCTCTAATTTCCACGAGAGTAATGGTGAAAATAATAATGCAACGTGATTTATTTTAATAATACAAAATGCTACTGCAGTCGTTAATAACAAAATTTTTCAAGTCAAACAAAATTCAATTGAAAAAAAATGAACAAACAAAAAAATCGTAAAACACAAAATTTTGAATAGTTAAAAAAAAAAATAGTAAAATTTTGATAAAACAAAAAAACAAAAACATACATCATGATGTCACTGTTTTGAAATACAACAATTTGCAATATCTAAATTTAATCATCTAAAATAGTTTATAAAGTAAAAAAAAAAAAACAAAAAAATGTAATTCTGTACAACTTCAAATGTTAAAAAAAAAAAATATTGTAAAACTTGTCGTATGCTAAATGTGAAACAAAAACAAAAAAAAATAGTTAAAAAAAAAGAAAACAAAAAAATATAGCTGCAATTTGTATGTCTTTTATTATATTTTACAACTAAGCAAATAAACAACAAAAAAAATAAAAAAAATATAAAATTGTAACCTTTAAGCGTAAAGTTAAAATATAAATTTAAAACATTTTTAAAACAAAAATTTTATAGAAAATTATTTTTTATATGTTGCTTTAGTTCTGTATTGGGCAAATTTTGATATGAAATACACTAAAGAACTTGTTGTCTTTACACACAACACGTGAATTAGAATTTTTATAATTTGCCCATAGCTGCTCTAGCCAAATAACTGATATGGCGTTTCATATTAATGCACCGTTTTTGATTTTAATTTTATATATTTAAGTCGATAAATCGGTTTCTCTAAAAAAAAATTATATTTCAGTCGATAAAACATTTTCCGGGCTACCGTGATAACTCAGATCTCTTTTCAAAATGTTCAAATATTTAAAAATCTGTCGATAACTATCGATAAATGCAACTATCATGCAACAATCGGTTTTATCGATTATGCATAAAGAACCGATAACAAATACTTTGAAAACACCCTGTGTCTTATTAGCGTTCTTTTCCTCGCGTCCGTGTGTTTTATTTTCTTTCCTTCGCAAAATGTTTATTCTTTTCACATTAATGTTATTAACTTTTTTCAATATTTAAACTTATGCATTAACGCGTAATGTTTTAGTTTTCGTGTGCAAATATTATTTTGCAATAGTTTTTAAGTTTAGTTCGGTTTTTTTGTTCAAGCAACAAAAAAAAAAATTTCTACATGAGTGCACCAGCCGAAAGAACAACAACAACAAAGAAAACGAGACAAAAAAAGTGAAATTCGTAGCAAGAAAAAAAAACGCAACAAAAGAAAAATATTTTGTTGCAATGGAAACTAATAAAAATATATTCGCAAGTGTGCGTTATTATGTGGTTGGAAATTTAGATGATGAGGTAAATGCGAATTTTAAGTGTAAAAATTTTTAGTGAATATGAGAATATTATTTAAGCTTGTTTTGTTGCGTGTTGCAGTGCAGTGGGCGGCATAAAGGTGTAAAATGTGTGTTGAGCCTTGCTTGTTATTGTTGTTTGCTGCTCGCGTGTACGTGCGGCAGCTGCAGCGCGGCGGCATATTAATGACAACAGGGTGTTTTGAGCGCGCCAAAATTTTTTCATTTGCCGGTCTATTTATTTGTTTTTTTGTTTCTTGAATGATAACCCATGTATATAGAATTGTGATAAGAAATGCGCGCGCGCATTTTATGTTGTTGTAATTTATAGTAAATAATAATTTGATAAGCGTGTTTTGTTTGTGTGTTAATAGCACACGTGCAAATTTTGTTTTTTTTTTTTTTTCTTATGTTAATTTATTCATTGTGAAGTGTGGGAGCGAGACATATGAAATAATAATAATAGTAGCACAGGGTGATAGCACAAAGTAAAAAAAAAAAAAAAAGTAAGAATTATAATCGAGTTGCATAAAGTGTTGTAAACGCTACACTGTATTGTCGGAATTAAATATTTTTATCTTATTTTGTTGTTATTTTATTTTTCAGATCGAAAAACAACTCAAAAATGGTGGCGCTCAATCCAAAATGTATCTCTCCGACATGGTTACACATCTCATTTGTGCACCAAATTATACCGAAGAGGAACTTACCATGAATCTCGATCTTTATAATGTTATACCGGTAACAGAAAAATGGATATTACATAGCGTACATCTGGGACGCATGGCAGGTACAAGCGCTTTTGATCCACGTACAACATTGCTACGTAGCGTACGTGCACTAATCATAAATGTCTCGCAGAACGATCGAAAACGTTTATTTGCTATGTTGACCTATTTCGGTGCAAAGGTGACAAAAAATTTTGAATCGGGTATAACACATCTAATCAGTGGCATGGCAATGGGTCCAATATATGGCAAAGCATGTGCACTGCCAAAGGGTATGATTAATATTGTGACACCTGATTGGGTTGTTGATTGTATAAAGCAAAAAAAGCAGCTGGCCTGTGAAACGTATCATCCACGTTTGTGTAAGCAAATGGGACCAGGTGGTGGTGGACATACGCTAAAGGGAATGATAAATTTAAATATACAAGGAAGCTCAACAGCCCCTGTGGCAGCTAGTCGTACACCAACACCTACACAAATGCAACAAGTGACAGCAGAAATGCCAGCGGCATCAACAAACGCAGCGTCGGAGGCAAGTACATTGTCAGATATTTTGGGTTTTAGTGATACGTTGGACTCTAAGTCAAGCGATGATAGTGCAAAGAGTGCGGCCGCAAGTATTGCAAGCATTAAATCACAGCTACAAGCTTCAGCTGAGAGTGCAGTAGCAGCTGCGGCAGCAGATATGCAACAACAAGCAGCAACAACAACAACAAAAAACAGCTTCAACAGCAACAACAAATGTTACCCACAGCAGCCACATCGAACGCAGCTAATACACAGCAACAAGTTGTTTTTATGCGCCCAAGAAATTTACAATTGCAACAACAACAAAGCAGCAACAGTCACAGACGCAACAACAACAACAGCCACCACAAGTTGTTAGTCCACAACTAGCAACACAACAGCCAATGCAACAACAAATAATTATACAACAGCAAAAAGTGATACCGGCCAATGTTGCTAATAATGCAGCATTACAACAACATCAACAAATCAAAAATATATTACAACAGCAACGTAATAAAAATGCTCAACAACAACAACAGCAAATGCAAATGATGCAGCAGCAGCAGCAACAACAGCAAGTTACAGCCGCTTCAATATCTGAGCCACAGCAACAACAACAACAATTGCTACAGCAACAACAACGTGCAATGACGACTACTTCAATGCAGCAGCAGCAGCAACAACCACAAGTACAAATGCAGCAACAACGTGCAATGACACCTGTACCAATGCAACAACAGCAACAGCAGCAACCGCAAGTACAAGTGCAGCAACAACGTGTAATGACACCTGTGCCAATGCAACAACAACAACAGCAGCAGCAAACGCAAGTACAAGTGCAGCAACAACGTGCAATGACACCTGTACCAATGCAACAGCAACAACAACAAATTCGTATGCCAACTACGCCAACAACTGGACAACCACCAGCGCCACCACGTACGCCACAACCTATGCAAATGCAACAGCAACAACATGTTCCAAGTGGACGTCAGACACCACAAACACCACGTACACCACAGCCATCAACAACACCACAACCGCCGTTGACACCGACAATATCACATGCTCAATCGCCACAGCAGCAACAGCCAATGACACCTGCCTCAATTGTTAATGTGCCTATGTCTCCTCAACAGCAGCAACAGCAACAACAGCAGTTACAAAAACAACAAATGCTAAACAATCAAATGATACCACAACAGCAACAGCAACAACAACCTCCTCCACAACAACAAACTATATCCATGTCACCGCAAATGTTGCAACAGCATATACTGCGACAGCAGCAACACTTGCAAAATCAACAAATGCAGCTGCAACAACATATACAAAATGGACAAAGTCTAACACCGCAACAACAAGCGCTGCAGCGTCAAATACAACATCAACAACAACATTTAGCACAGCAAATGCAACAATTACAGCAACAACTACAGCAGCAGCAACAACAACAACCCCAAACACAGCAGCAACAACTGCCGCAACCACAACAGTCACCACATATGCAAAATTCACCAATTATGCCACCAACAACACCCTCGCCATCATTACAACAACAATTAGCAACACAACAACAGCAGCAGCAACAAAGCACTAATATGTTGCCACCACAATCGCCTCGTCAATTACAATCACCAGCACCGCAAATGACACCACCGCCTGCACCATCTCCACAGGGTATTGCTGCAGCACAGCAACATTTACGACAACAACAACAACAGCAGCTGCAAGGACGTCAGCAACAACAACAGCAGCAGCAGCAACAGCCAATGATGTCCCCACAGCAACCATTTCAACAGCCGGTACATCAGCAACAACGCATGCAAATGCAGCAACAGCAATTGGCGCAGCAACAAAGTCCACAGCACAGCTCTGCGCCACAATCACCGCAAATATCACAAACGCCACCAATGCCAACAACACCGCAGACAACAGCGGCACCAAATAAGCAAACATTTGATCCTACAGATCCGAAACAAGTTGCATTGGTGCTAAGTCATGCAACAGCATCGAATCAGGACTCATTGATAATGCGGCAACAACAACTGAAGCAACAACAAATGCAGCAGCAACAACAACAGCAGCAGCAACAACAGCAGCAGCAGCAACATCAACAAGCAAACAATACTCCAACACAGCAGCAACAACACCAGCCACAACAGACAATTGTGCAGCAACAAGCTGTTGTTCAGCAGCAACAAGCTGTTGTGCAGCAACAGCAGCAACAGCAGCAACAAGCAAATGTGCAACAACAACAAATTATACAAGGTAAATTTTTAAGTCTCCATTTTTTTGATTGATCTAAATTTTTTTTTTTCGCTTTAAGGCAATCAACAAGTTATAACTCATCGTCAAGTCATCAACACATCGACTGCACAGGGACAACAAATAATACAAAACCATATGATGAATATACAGCAACAACAAAAGCAACAACAATTGCTACAATTGCAGCAACAACAGCAAATGTTGCAACAGAAACCAGTAAATGTACAACAGCAATTAATTCAAACACAACCGCAGCAGCAACAAGTACCGGCATCGCCGCAGCAACAACAACAACCACAGCAACAAGTGCAATTTACACAACAACAAAATGTTGCGCTCGGCGGTGGTGGTCAAGTACGTATTATACAACAAACAGTGCAGCCACCGCCAACAGCAGCAACTGTACAACAACAACAGCAATCGCAAATGCAGCCACAACTTGTCAATAAATTTCAGCAAATGCCTGGTGTAGTACAGCAACAACAACAGCAGGCCCAACCACAAATTATTTCACAACAAATACAACAAAGTCCACAACATGCTTTACAACAACAACAACAGCAGCAGCAACAACAACAACAACAAATGCCACAACAGCAGAAACCTAAATTTATAATTAGTCAGCAACATTTTAATAGTCTAACTCCACAGCAACAACAACAAATCCTAGCACAGAATCAACAGAATAATATATTAATTATTAATCAACAAGCTCAGCAGCAGCAACAACAACAAAATAACCCCACCGCAGCAACAACAACAGCAAATTGTACAACAACAATTAATGCAGCAACAAATGCAACAATCGCCACAGCAACAACAACAGCAGCAGTCAATACCACAATCTCCACAGCAGCAGCAAATGATGAAGCCAATGTTTCCACAACAACAACAGCAACAATCGCCTATGCAGCAGCAGCAACAACAAGAAATGAATATGTTACAAAATCAACAGCAACTGCAACATCAATCACCTCAAATACAGCAACAAATTATAACACAAAACCAACAACGCATACAAATACAACAACAACCAAATGCTTCACCACAGCAGCAGCAACAACAACAGATTGTCATTAATCAACAAGTTATTGACCCGCAACGTTTACAATTTTTACAGCAACAACAACAATTGCAATTGCAAAAACAACAGCAACAGCAACTTATTGCCGGTGCACCACAAATTGTGCAACAGCAGCAACAACAAACACAACCAGCACAGCAGCAACAAATCATTATACAACAACAAACAATACAACAACCTCAAACACAACAACAAATACAGCAAATTATGACAAGTGGTGTTGCGCCCAATGCAATGGGCAATTTGACAAATCAGCAACAACAACAGATTATAGTGCAACAGAAACAAATACAACAAATTGATCCACAACAGCAACAACAGATACTTTTAAAACAACAACAACAACAATTTCCACAACGTACACCACCACCACAATCGCCATCACAGCAATTAATATTACAACAACAATCACCGCAACATCAGCAACAAATGCCACATTGGTCACCGCAAAGTCCAGCACAATTGCAACAAACACCAGGAACACCTGGTACACCAACAAGTGGTCTATCCGTTGCTACAGGGCTGCAATCGCCATTACAACAGCAACCGCAACAGATACAAGTGCAACAGCAACAAATACAAGGGCCAATAACACAGCAGCAACAACAACCACAATTTATACGCACTGTGCGTCCTCCTGGTCCTTGGCCGCCTGGTGCACCGCAGCAACAACAACAACAATTGCAACAGCAGCAACAACAGCAATTAGCACTACATCCCGGTGTTATGGCACCACAACAACAACAGCAAGTGCAACAACCACGGCAACTAATACAACTTGATGAAAAATCTCATGCGCACTTCATAACGCTTGATCCGATAAAACGCGTTGAATATATTGCAAAATTAAATCAATCGAAACGTTTAATGGTGCGACAACAAGTTGCTTATCAGCCACGTCCGAATGCACCAAATGTCGTTGCTACTAGTTTAGGAACAACAACACGTGCCACGGGACCCGGTGGCACTTCGCATATTATTGTGCAAAGTCAAATGCCTGCTGGCTTAACACAGCAACAACAATTGCAATGGCTACAAGGTGCTAAGCAAATTGTGCTACGTCCAGGTTTAAGTCCAATTGCTGCGCAACAGCAGCAACAACAACAACAATTACAGCAACAGCAAATTGCAGCTGGTCAATTAATACCACAACAACAACAACAACAAGCAGCAAAACGGTATTTTCCAATGATCCCAATCAACAAATGCTTTTGCAACGACAACAATTACGCATACAGCAGATACCAATGCAACAGCAACAACAACAATTGCAACAAATGGGTGCGCAAAAGATACAACAACAAACAGTACAGGTTATAACCGGACCAAATGGACAAATTATAGAACAACAGACTATTGTACAACAACAGCAACAGCAAGCAACAACACCAAGTGCAACGCCAGGTGTTGGCAGTAATATTGTTACAGCATTGGCGCCACAAACAGTTGTTATGCCAGCAACAGGTCCTGATGGACAACCATTAACACCACAACAACAACAGCAAGTATTGCAGCAACAACAGCAACAGCAGCAACAGCTTTTAACGCAACAGCCGCCACAAACACCACAACAAATGAATCTAAAAACTAAAACTGCTTTAGCTAATATGTTGAGCAGTCGTTTGGGTAATAATGGTGCACAACAGCAACAAATAATAACAGCTGTTGGTGGTGAACCAGTGCCACAGCAACAGGCACAACAATTACAACAGCAACTAAGTGGTAATGCGCAAATTGTGCAACAACAAGTAATTGTTGCAGCGCCTGGACAACAGCAACACTTGCAACAACAGCAACAAAATATATTACTGGCACAGCAGCAGCAGCAACAACAACAGCAACAAATGTCAATGGGTGGCATGCCACAGCAGCAGCAGCAACAGCAGGTTGTTATGTCAACACAGCAGCAGCAACCATTAGTTGATCAACCATCTGCTGCAGGTACTTTACGTATGATGACACAGCAACATAATGCTGCATTACAGCAAACGACAACAGTTGTTGCAGGCGTACCACGTACACAGCAAGAATTGCTCATGTTACAACAGCAGCAGCAGCAACAACAACAACAAGCAATGGTGGCATCACAACATCAGCAACACCAGCAACAACAACAGCAGCAACAAATGTTGCAACAACAACAACAAATGCGACGTGCTGTAGGCATGCCAGTTGGTGCTGGCGCTCCAACACAAGTACAACATATGCCCGCTGGTGTGCAACAACAAATTGTTGTTGCTGGCCCAGGTGGTCCAGTTGCAATATCCACAGGACCAACACAACAACAACAACAGCAGCATGGACAACAACAAATTGCTGTTATGCCACCTGGTGTTGCAATGCAACCACATGGTTTTATACAAACACGTCCCGGACAGATTCCTATGCAAGCGCGTCCACAATTTTATGGTCACAATCCGAATTTAAAATTACCTGCCGATCTATTTCTTATTGGTTGCACTTTTTATATTGTTGAATATGATAAAACGGATGGCGATGAGTTACCCTATTGGCTGGAAACAATACGTCAATTTGGTGGCGATGTCGAGCGCACATACGGACCACGCGTTACGCATGTTATATGTCGTACGCAAAGGCACGGTGTTGTTATGCAAGCATTACGTGATGCAAAACGTTGCGTTACCGCGTATTGGCTAAGTGATATTTGTCTGAAGCGACAATTAATGCCGCCATGGCAAGCGTTACATTTGCCATTTCCAAGTCAATGGGGCTTACGCAAACCTTTAGATAAATATATAATTAGCGCTGATGGTTTTGAAGGTGAAGAAGTCGCAAGATTGCAACAAATGATCGAAGAATGTGGCGGCATCTATACGTCGTATCTATCAAAAGCAAATACGTTGATTATTTGCAAAAAGCTGGAGGGTAAAAAATTTAGTGCTGCTAAGGAATGGAATATACCCATAGTAAATTCACTATGGTTAAGTGATGTCTGCATAGGCAACTTGAGCGGCTTAACACAATACGATTCGCAAAAATATCAACAATTTAATTTGCAAGCACCATTTCGTATTGATTATAATTTGGTGGCGCATCTAATGGGTAAATTATTTAAAAATATATTCTAAAAAAGTTTTTTTTGAATAATAATATTAAATTTCTTTTTAGCTGCTTGGAAGGGACCCATTAATTTAACGCAAGAATCACACGAACGCGTTAAACGTCATCTCTCTGATCCATTTTACGAACAAAAAGCTAAGCGCCAGAAAATTTCGCCACTAAAAGAAGAGCTACCAGAGCAAATTGTTTGCATTGAATATCCGCAAACTATAAAACCACCCAAGGTGCTTTTCTCACAAGTTGTCGATTTGGAGGCTTTAAAAAAGGCTGTGATGTATGCAAAATTTATTATTGACATTAAAAATTTCTTAGCGCTAATTCTACTTTTCATTTTTTTTTTTTTTTTTTTAGTACCCTCGGTGGCATCATTGTCGAAGCAGCCGCCGATGCAACGCATCTTGTTATGACACGCGAAAGTCGTACATGCAAACTAATACAAGCTTGCTGTCATGTTGATTATGTACTCAAATCAAATTGGCTTGTGGACAGCGCTAAAGCGGGTAAATTTTTACCACCGGATAATTATAAAATACAAGATATACCAGTCGATGAAAATCTTAAATTTCAATTGGATACGGTACTATATTCACCGACACGTGGTAGTTTATTTGCTGGTAAATATTTTTATGTTACACCTGATGTCTTTCCGGCACGTCAAGATATTGTACGTATGATTGAATCATCTGGCGGTAAAGTTGAATTAAAGCGACGCACTGCTGCTGCAATTGCTGAAGCATATACACAACAACCGGAATCATATATAATTGTAACATGTCCAAATGATATGCATCTATGTGCCGATCTCACACGTCACGGCAATCCTAAGTGCCACATTGTATCAACTGAATTTGTGATGAGTTCGATACTTAAACAAAAATTAGAAATTGAACCAAACTTAATAACATATTTATATAATAATAATTACATAGCAGCTGGAGGAGGAGTAGGAGTTGGAGGAGGCAGTAATAAAACGTCAACATAATATATCATAGAATTTAGTATCTAAGAAGAAAGTAATATTCAAAAAAAAAATTTGTAAATTATAAATAGAATTGTTAATTAAAAAAAAAAAAAAAATACATTATTTGTATGTATTTAAAAATTGTTTATAATTTTTAATTTAGTGTTAACATCATCATCATTATCACGTTGTGCTATATTTGTATATATAATTAAAAAAAAAAAAATATTATTGTAAATTAGTTGTAGTAGTCATATAAGCAAAACATTTAATTTATTTTTTATAGTGCATAATTATAGAAATATTATATATTTTTATATACACTCACACACATATAGAAAGTTAGTAGAGCTAACAGAATAACAATAATAATAATGCTCTTAGGTATACGAAATGTTTCATAGAAATTTAAATGCTGCCGTCGCCGTTGCATCTAACATTGCTGCTGGCTATTATATACGTGTAGCTTAGTCCATAATAGTGTGTAATATAACATTTAATATTCAACGCAATAAAAAAAAAAAAATAAACTATAATTTTTCTTTGCTTTACACATTATCTTTGTATATGTAGTCCATTAGAAATGGTATATCATCATTCTCGTACGGAGTTAATGGTAAATCGTAGGGTACCGGAAATGGTGGCATACCTTCGCGTACATTGAATAGCGGAAAGTTTGTTTCGCCCAACTGTAAGCAAATTTAACAATATTAATTTTAATCAGTTTAACAAATTTAGTATGAAACTCACCACAAATCCCGGTAAAAAGAGTACACCAGCCTCATAGTTTGATAGACGCATTGTACGCGTATTTTTATTATTTGTGCCCCATGCCGATTTCGATAAATTCGCTGAGGTCAGTACAAACCAATAGAGACGTTCTTCATCGACATTAAAACGTGCATAAGTCTTTAAATGTGGCATTGACTGTGAACGATAATGTATATTCGATTTCCATTGTTGTAAATGTGCCTTTTAGCCACAATTGTTTGTCGTTAACATTTTTGAAATATGGCAAACAACCGCCACCAATTAAGCCATCATGACTTTGACGTACATTTTTCAAACTGGGATAAATTAATTTAAATGGTGGTATAGCATCTGTGGCTTTGCTAATCGCATGCTTTGATAAATTCGGTAAAAATTCCTGTTCTAACCAAGCGCCAACATTCGGACCCAGGCTACCAAGACTTGAACTTTGACAAACAATTGGTATGTTTGTATCGATTTTCGGTGCAACATGTTGCTGCAGCAAGTGACCCAAACGTCCCATGCCCCATGCTGTATTATCAGCGTTATCGCGTGCATGGCTACCAGGTACAGAAGCAATTAAGAAGACACTATAAAATAGTTGTTATTTAGTTAAGTATCTAAATTGATCCGAATATAGTTTATAGCTACTTACTTAATTGCGCTAAAATCCGTTTTACGTATACGCGCTAACCAAGGCTCCAATGCCGGAAAATTATACGTTTCCAAATAACGTAAGAGATCAGCACGAAAGCCAGTTGGACTTTCGCCGACATTAATATTTACTGTTTGCAGTGGCGTCAACTTTGGACTTATCCAAAGCGCCTGTGCACGATTGTGCCAATCATCAGCATAGAGATTAGCGGTAGATATTATGACACGCATTGAATCATCCTTATAACCGAATAGCATCATTTTAGTATGTGATGTTGCGAATGGATTAGACATTTGTACTCTTATAGCTGTCACTTGTGGTTTGAATTTGCTAATGTTTAGCAGCTCCGCTGATTCATCGCCGTAGAGTACAAGCAATGGACGTTCGCTATAAGCGAGAAATGTGTAAATTATAATCGGATCTGATAATTAGTTTAAACATGTACTTACAGTATGCCCGCAAAATAATAATGTCCCAAAAGCCAGCCGATATCAATCATAAAATTAATTTGTACCGAACATTCGATCTCGCCAAGGCTTGCGTCAAGCAATTCTGTGAATTATTTTTGTATAATTATTAAAAAAAAATCTATGTATATGTAAGCGCACCTTGCATTGTCACACTCAGCGCTTGTTGATGCGTTTTAGCTGCATCGGTAATTGCAGTTTGAAATAAATTATAGGGCGCTGCACGCTCCAGCTTATGCGCCATTTGTCCTTTAGGTACCACAACGGGAATGTATTCATTAATATTGTGTTCAATTTTTGGTTTTTTTATGGTAGGACTCGAACTCGAGCATGTAAACGGCGCTGTTGTTGTTGGAGTCGTTGCTGCTGCTTTGTAGCTACTTGTTGCCGCAATTTGCGCTGTTCCGCCGGAGGTCGAGGCTGCATCTTCGGTTGCGTTCGGTTTTTGCGTTTTTTCAATCAATCTTAATTGCTGCACTACTAATTCGGCGTTTAGTTCGGTTGGTATTTCATATTGTCCTGTTTGTGCATTTATGCCTTTAGCATATATTTCAGTTACTGCAATTGAAAGCGTTGTGAAATTACTTTGATAAGAAAAAAATGTTTTTTTGGAACTTACAATGTGCATGCGTGTATTCGCCAAAATGTATAGGATTATTGCGATTGCATTTCATACCCAATGGACATTCCTTCATGATTATTTATTTATTTTTTTAATGCAAAATACTGTTTAATTTTTATTGTTTAAACTACTAAAGAAAATAATAATTTGCGCGCTGCTATACAATTTGCCAATAGAATAAAATTTAATCTGTACAAAATATTTTTGTACACAACATTTGACGCCGACTGGTAATTTTCATGTGCTCGCACTTTTTATATGAACATTTACCAACACTATTAACCCGTCCATACCCGAGCACATGAAATTTTCAAACTCAGTCACCAACTGGACATGTGCTCGCGCGTTTTTAACCGAGCACATGAAATTTTCAAACTCAATCGTCAACTGAAATTTAATTGTATTCAATTGGTGAGTAAAGTTAAAAATAATCCGGGTCCATAGTATTTTTGGGGGAAGGTGATTTTTCATGCAATCAAAGACTTACAGGAAACTTACAGAAATTGAGAAGGCCCGGAAGTCTTTGTAAAGAAATTAGTAGCTTAAAGCCACTTTTCCCTAAGAAGACTAGTTACGGTAATAATTATTACCAATTTTTGATTTTGAATTATTGAGTCCCAAGAGCTTATGATGTCATTAAACTATTTGAATAATGGGGCAACAATCATATAAAACTACTTAAAAAATTAAAAAGGGAATGTAGAAAAATAAAAATAAATAAAAACAGAAACTAAATGATAAAACAAAAAGTAATTTTCGAGATCCCATTCGGTGTTAAACTGTATGTGAATTATAAATTTAAAAATTTTAATTTTTAATTCTAAATTATCAACGTTATAGACTATCATGTGCTCCGTATAGATGAACTGGCTATGATCAAGAAATATATAGATTAATTTCTATTTAACTATTTATTATGTATAAAAATTTGAATAGACTTATCACAATAATATATTTTTGTTTACCATTTTCCTAAGAACTATTTAGTATTATAAATAGAAGCTATTGTTGGATCCTCGGTCTCATATATAACCAAAACATCACGAAATTTATCTAATAATTGCAATAGTTGTGAACGACGCAAATTCTCAAAGTACATAATCTCCTCCAGATGATGTTCACTTTTAAAATAGCCCGCTTGATAGAGTTTTACCATAAGCGAAAGATCATCGACATTTGCTGAAGCTGGTATGCGTCGTATGGCATTACGATCGGCGTCATCAAATGTCAACAAAAGTTCTTTAATTTTTTCTTCATCGTCAATGGAATCAATGCTATCACAGTTATCAGTGCTCATGGAAGCTGTCATGCTGTAAATTTATTTTAAAAAAAAATTAAAAATTAGAACATAAAATATTAAATGAATAAATACCTAAAATTGGATTTATGACTCGATGACGGCTGCGCTGCTAGATTATCCGAAGCAGTCGAATTACCGCCCAAAGAATAATGATCTTCCGTTATGCTACGACGACTTGTAAGCGGCACAGGTAACGGTTGACTTGACATGCTCAACATAGAACCACCATGCAGCGGATCATCAACATCGTCGTCATCATCTTCATCCATATCGCTTAGATTACCACAACTACCCAGCACAGAACCAGTTTTATGCGAATGCATTTGTATGAATGAAATGGAATCGCCAGCATCATCTTCGTCATCATCGCCAACGGGTTCACTTGGCATAAATTGTACATAGGTATGCAATTGCATAAGTAAATGATGTTGCAACATCCAGAGTACCATTTGCGCCAGTATACCCTGACGCGCTGGTTGTTGCAATGGTGTCGTTAAGTGTCCAATCGATGTGGGTAACGAAAAATCAGCAATGGCATCAAAAAGTGACATACCAGCAAAACGCATCGAAAATTTCTCGACAAGATGTGATTTTGTATGTAATGGTGCATCCGGTGCAATGACATATACATTAGTTTCACACAACGGATAAATAATCGAAGATTTTGCCCAATAGACAAGATGTGATACTAATTTATAGACATGATCAATGCTCATATCGGCTTCGTGTGCCATACTCTGTAGACTTGTAAGCGGTGTATATACCTCGACTAATTGCACTAAAAGACGTGCACCTGATGGTGGTACACAATCGAGTAACTCGGCAGGATCGACAAGCAGCAACATGCCATGATAGGGTTTCAACGAACGTAGACAACGATCAATGGTTTCCGGATCGACCATGCTGCCTTTTTTATGCAATTGATGCGCCTTCTGTGGCAGACAGAAACTTAATGTAAGATTCTTATTCAATGTTGTACTCAGTAAACCAGTTGTGCAGAGATCATGATACATCGATTTTAAAGCGCGTGCCAAGCTGCTACGTTCCGAGATTAATTCGAATGTTTGCTCAAGAGGCTGTTAAAAAAAAAATTAATAATTTTAACAAAAATAACGAAAATATTTCAAAATAATTACGCTCTGCTGTTGTTGCTGCTCATCATGTGTGCGCGCCATTTGTGTCGTCTCCTCAGTCAGATAACCAGCACGTTGTTCTTCAATCTTTAAAGCCAAACCGAAACGTTTGCTTAATTCATGATAACACTTGACAATGGAATAGCTAGCCTGTGCCTGTAGCGCAAATACAACATTAATAAGCATTTGCGGTTTTTGTGGCTTCAAAGGTAACATTGTGGCACCACTTGTTGCAGCGCCACCGCCTACGGCTGTGACAATGCTAGGTGCGGCTGTATTACTTGTACGTTGCTCCTTGCGTGGCACTAATGTCGGATGACATACAAAACGTACATCATTTATTTTAAGTTCAAATTTTTGATTGCACAGCTGTGGCTTAACGGCAAAGAGCGTAGAGAGCACTTCATCTGCAAATCCCGGCAATTGACCTTTGTACGTATTTGTTGCTGTTGTTGTATTTTGTTGCGCTGCACTTTGTTGCAGAATAACATCAGTATTATCTGTTGAACAGCTGCTGCTATTGTTGAGCGCAAATGGATTACGTTTTTTATTACTGCATGTTGTCTCCGGTGCTACACCGTATACTGGCAATATGCCATCTCCGGCTGAAGCAGCGCAAAGTTTTTGATATGGATATCGATATAGCAGACGATCGCCTTTACTGTCATAGTAGACTAGTATGACTGCCAATGGACTTGCCTCCATTGTGGGCGCATGTAAATAAGAATAAAATGTTTATTTCTTTCTTCTTACTGCGACACAGAAAACAGCTGTTTGCGTATATTACATTCTGCTGACAGCTTTGTGGAGCATTGAAATAGTGCTGAAAAATTGTATAAGTCAAAGTATAGTTTACAACACTACTCTAAGAGTCGAGAAGAAGAAGCAATTGAAAAATTTAAAATATTTATTTACACTTTAAAGGCACATATTTAAAAAAAATAATCCATTTAGTTGTTATTAAATGATTTTCTGCAAATCCATTTGAATATTTCAGTACTGTTTCGAAATCGTGAGTTACACAGCACTAATAAGTTAACATACCTGTTCACATGCACACATGTACTTAATTAAAAAGTACAACACTAACACATCTTTCGTACAAAAATATAAGTGCGAGTGGATCAGCTATAACAGTTTTTAGTGCTTCCGATATTTTGCAACACTAAAAGTTCGCTGCTACGATTTTGTACATCCCTAGCACAAAAAAGAGAAACATCGTGAAGACACACACATTTTCCTGCTGAGGAAATTGTGTATAATTTTGTGTTTATATTTTAAAAAAAAAACTTGTGCAAAGTGCAGTGAATACTTTACAACAGCAATATAACATAAAAAGTAATTGAGTGCATAAAAATAAAAGCGTAAATAAAGCAATTTAATTGTTGACGGCGAAACAGTTTTTTTTATATTCTTATTAGCGTGCGCGAAGAGTGCCGCGAAACTGCTACACACACACACATGCATGCTTACGTTTCATATATAAAGGGCGCGCACAGCATTAGAGCAAGTAGGATGCCTGATTTTTCTGCTGCTTTACCACACATTTAAATCTGTGCAAGTATTAGTGTTGGTGCAAGAGGAAGCAGTAAAAAAAAAATTATAAAAAGTTTGAATATTGAGTTTTTTTATTTTATATTTAGTTTGTGTAGTTTAAAATAAATCAAGTGTTTAAGCTGTTAGCGCAACGAAGTCTTTCGCTTAAGAAGTGCAAATTGAGTGTCGTAGTAAAGTAGCTGCTAATTGGCGCGCTATATGTAAAAAATAAAAGAAAACGTTGATTTTTGTGTCAAGCATTTAAAATTAAATTTAATATTTTGCATTAATTGCATGCATATATTTTTGTATGCATTTCGCTCATTTTTATATGTTTATATATATAAATATGTATGTATATACATATATGTATATAAATGGTGTATAGATGAAATAGATAAATGGCAGCAGACATAGACCTACAAACGAATGAACGTGTAAACGCGAAGTACAGCGCAAAAGAAAAAGTACATCACTCTATAGAAGAAGAAATAAAAGCAGAAAAGAAATGAGGAACAAAATAAAATAGAAAATACTCGATAAAGACGAAAAAGAAGAAGCAGAAGAAGGATAGGTAACAAAAAAAAAACAGTTTAGAAGAGGAAGCAACAATAGTTATACAGTTTGCTCACTTGCACTTATGCATATAACGTACTCGTTTTTTCTCTTTCGATATATACGTAAATGCATGTGATATGTGTGTGTGTGACAGACAGTTCACAATAGATTTCATTCGCTCGCGCTAACTATAAATTATGTTGTTTTTTTTTCTTTTACTTCTTATTCGCTACGTTTTTCGTTGCTCTTAAAAAAAAATAAAAATTGATTAATCTCAAATTAAATAGCAGCACAGTCACAACAATAAAATAAAAACGTCGCGTTAAATGTTAAAAAAATACTAAAATAAAAAAAACCTAAAAGCACCATTTAAACGCGTTGTACTATTGTGCGTCTGTGTGTGTTTGTGTGAAAATTTCTCAAAAGAAAACAACAAATTCAGCAAATTAACGAAATAAAGATATATAAATTAAGAGCAAACAAAAAAACAAGTGTATTCTACAAAAAAAAAGTTATAAATTGTGTTTTTGTAATAAAAACAAATACAAGTGTTTTGGCAGCAGGCACACAACGCACGCATTAAGCGATTAAAATGCTGCGGTAAGTTTAAATAATTTGTTTTTTTTTAATTTAAAATAGTCCCGCGCAATTTTGTAAAATATCAAAATACAGTAAATTATAACAGAAACAAGCTCTAAAATCAAGTGTAGTGTATATTTTTCGCTTAAATTGTTAAAAACAATTTGTTTTGTGTTTAAATAATAAAAATACAAAAAAAATATTTTTTTGCTGCATATAATTTTGTTTTTATAAAATAAGGCGCTATTTTCCTTATGTATGACTTAATTGTCATTCGCATAAATTAATTTTCAATTTAAATAGTATTTTCTTCGTAAGTTTAAATTCTCCCCCTAATATATTTTTTTATATGTGCTTTTCTATTAATTTCCATTGCTTCTTCTTTTTTGCTGCGCACTGGCGGCCGCCATATTTGATTTTTTTTATAGTAATTTTTCCAATAACAGAGCGAGCGGCAGAGAGCACATAAAAATAGTATGTGTGCTGTATATTAGAGAGAGAGAGAGAGAAGGAGCGCATATTTGGTTGCGCGAACAAAACGAAATAGCAAAAATCAGTATGCCTAGTATTGCCAATCGATTTTAAATTTAATAAACGTTTAATAAATTTTACTCAAATATATTAAACATTTATACTAAGAAAAAATCCATTTAATTTTTATTATTCTCCAAAATATTTTTGCTATAAAATTGTATTGTAAAATCGCAAATTTTAAAGTAAATACATAAATTTAAACAAGCAGTGGCAACTCTATGATTTTTTTTATTTTTCTTCACACGTACACATACTTTCCAATACATTTATGTGTGTGTGCACGTATTTTAGTGTTCTTGCAGTGTTGTCATGCGCAGCAGTGCTTTAAAAGCATTGTAATGGAGCATAAAATATATGCAAAATTTAAATATATTGTTTAATAATATTAATTTTAGTATATATAATTTTTTCGCTGTACAAATTATGTTACATTTGTTAAATTACGTCGCGCAAAAACTTTTTTGCACAACGACGTAGCCGCCATATTGAAAGTTACAATATTTTAGTGTGTTAGAGCAGTACAACTATATGCTATACACTGTGTACTATTTTGCTTTGTTCTATGTTTTCATCAAATCGTTTATTACCCATTATGCGGCTTTACACGTTTATACGTTGTTAAGTTGGCTGTGCGTGGAATTTTTGTTGTTGTTGGTTTTATTTTTGTACGGCGCATGTGTATATTAGCGCTGTATATTATTTTCAGCCTTGTCTAACAACACGCTGGCAGCATGTTATAGTATATTACATTAAATATAGCGCTCTCTTTAACACGCTCATACCATGCATTTTGTAGCTATATTTTGACTCTAATTTTTTTTTTTTTTTTTTTTGGTTCCTTTTTACGACAATGCGAAATGAAAGCAAAAGTTGAAAGACTAGTTTTATATTGCATTTTTTTTTCTTTTGTATATGTTTAAATTGTTTGTTTGTGGGTGGATGTATAGTTTGAGTTGTGTTGTTGGATAGCAAGCTTAGTTAGCGCAGCATTTTGAAATATATATTTTTTTTGTATTAAAAATTATTTGATTTTACACTTTTTATTTTCTTTTAGCAAGGGTTGTGTATTTGGTCCACCCGCTGTGTTACATACAAAGCTGTATGGCGCCACCACAGTTTCTTCTCTCTATTAGCAACGTCGCCACTTGACCGCCCAAGTTTCAAGAGTAATTTTTCTTTTTCTACATATTCTTTGAACACACCTCATACTACTCCCGCAACTTGACAACCATTCAAAATCGTTGTTGAAGCCATTTTTGCGCGCGCGTTATTTTGCTAAGGTTTATGTGTGTATGTATGTACATCAAGTACATACATTGATTTGTACATGTGTACCCCTACATACACGATATTTTATTTTACTTAATATTTCAAATCTTAGTCCCCACACCCAATATATTATTTTTATAATATTTTTTATGGGGAATTATGTCTATTGATTCTAATTACTACCTTTTTTTTTTTTTTTATTTGCCTTTGCCAGTTTAAAAGACGCTTCCAATTAGCATTCTTATTGTCAATCAGAATACAGTGATGTATAAAATGATGTATACATTTTGCGCTGAATTACAAGTTAGGCATTAGAGGCATACATTTTTAGAATACATATTTCTTAATTTTTCTGAATATATTTCGTTTTAATATATAATTTAAGGACTGAGATTAGTTAATATGGTTATAATTCAACCAAATTTTTTTTTACCGACAGTGAAACCTTTTTGCATAGCTTGTGAGCTGTTTGTAGAGCTAAATGTCCGCGACAGATCGGTGTTCATCTTCTCGGACAGCCAAGCTGCCATAAAGGCTTTTAGATTTTGACGTCATCAAGTCAAAGTTGATTAGGGACTGTAAAAAAGCGGCTAAACGTTGCTAGCCAACAAAACTCAAGCATCCTTTTCTGGGTTCCGGGGCATAGCGATGTCCTCGCACAAATATGAGCACGCAGACCTACTGGTCAGGCAGGAATCAGCTAGCGCCTTCCAACCGGTTCAGGTAGAGACCCCAATGCGTGCAGTAATCTCTGCCATTAGCAACCACTTCGCCAATTAGGCCTATAATAAATGGTCAAATCGGAACAGCTGCAGGAAAGCTAAGAAGAGGATGCAACAGAAACGCTTGAGCACTTTCCGTGCCCCCCTAAAACTTCTCACTCTTCTTCACTGCACAGGCTGGTTATGACGAGTCAGTACTAGCTCTGAGCATAAGTCCGCTTCTACGAGTTTAGGTGACATCAAAACGGCGCTTTATGTGCTACTTGATTGGGACTGTCCCATAGTCACTTCTATCTATCTATCTACTTAGATATATGCTTATTTAATTTTATCTATCCGTTTTGTGCCCTATTTTATTTGAGGTCAATCTATTCTGATTTGTCAATCGAGAGTTGCCAGAAATTATAAATTTGCTTTGTACGTAGACTTTATGCCGTTTAGTGCATGCATGTGTATGGATAAATGAATTTTATTAAAGTTTAATGACCGATAATTTTGACTAGGGTCACTACATATGTTATGATTTTAGAACTATGTATTATTATTATCAAAAATAATATAAACGTTGCAAATGTTTCAGAGTACTTTAGGCAATTTATTGTACCACTTTTATTTTTTCTAGCTAAAAATAAAATAAGATAATTTGCGCGAGTCAACAAAACTATTTATCAGAGAGTCGTCGTGTGGTGCCTCAACGGTGTTTAGTTTTGTTTAGCTGACGTCTCTATATGAGAGACGCGACTAAGTATTTTCTAAGACGCAATTAATGCAGAAAAAAAAAAAATAATAAAAAAAAATCTATACAATTTGCTTTATGCACAAATTGTCAAGCGTACTAGACTGAAAGAAAGATTGGTTGAGCACAAAATTCATTAAGGGAAAAAAATCTAAAAAAAAAAAAAATTTAATATAATAGGGTGCAGCATATATGGATTTACGTATGTAAATATGTACAAATATGAGTGGTGTGTGTGTGTAGTGTCCGTACGCAGCTACATTGTGTGTGGGTGTTTAAGTGACGCTAGCAAAATGTGTGTAAATGTCGAATTCTAATGTCTAGTTTGCTTTTATTTAAACATTATTGTCATTCATGCACATAAATTATTTGATGATCATTTGTCAAAAATCAGTTCGTAAATGTTGCCAGATTGAAAATAATGAAAATTTTTAAAATTCTTCAGTAGTATTGTTCAACACTGACTAAAAAAAACTGCATTTAAGTATTAGTTTGCAATTATTGACAAGCAATTGCTGCTCTTCAAATTTTTAATTAGCGCTGGCAACGTGATACAATACACAAAATACTACACATTTTTATTTATTTGCCGCATTTTCTTTCAATTCTTAATCTCTTTCTATCTCTCTACGTACACTCTGTTTTGCATGGTCTGTCTTTCTAGCTACTAATTCATTTATGGCGTATTTTAGTGGGGTAGGATTGGCAAACAAGCGTAGAAAATATACAATATGTATGTAGTATGTCTGATTGTCCGTTCATCCATTTTTTTTTGTTTGTTTCGCCATTCAACAACAACGAAAAACGAACGAACGATGGCGCGTACACACCTCTGTGCTTTTGTTATTGTAAAATAATGAAAAAAAAAAAAATCGCCGACATACATACGTGTATGTATGTACATAATTTTGTAGTTGGTTTGCGATTTACAAAAGCGCGCTTTGCTATGGTTGCTGCTGTAGTTCTGTTCTTCTTGTTGTTGTTGTTTTTATTGCTATTTGTTAGCTTCAAGGCAATATATAAACGATCAAACATGTACGCGTACATGTGCACAAAGAGAAAAAGGAAGAATTCGCTTCAAAGTGCTGCTGTTGCTTTAGGCCAGTGATGAGCACACACATGTTGTAAAATAACGTTTGTGTTTAATGTTGTGTTAGTTGTTTTTGCAATTGTTTGCACTTCATGCTAGACCTCGTGAACAGCACAAATGTGTGTGTTGTTTGCACACATGCTCGAACGTTTTTACTCTGATTTTAGCTGTGCTTTTTCTTCTTCTTTATAGTTTGGCTTTTGCGTTCAAGTTTTTTTTTTGTTTTTAGTTTTTTGTTGTTGCTTTGTGTATAGGAATTTGTACAGTTTTTTTATTTGATCATTCTTGTTAGTATTTTTCGTTGATTTTTTTTTCTTTCTCTTTAACATCATTTTTTGTTGTTGTTGTTTTTGCTGCTGTTAGTGTCGCCTAATATTATATATTATATGCGTTTAGCAGCGTTTTTTTTTTCTTTTTTGCTTTTATTCTTCTGCCAGAAGCATTTCCTCTTACTGCGCCCCTCTGGCTTTTCTATAGCTGTAACTGATAGCAGCGTATAGAATTTTATTGCTATATTTTACATTTCTCAACATTAAAGTTTATATCTAATAAGATTTCTTTATTGTGTCGTGTATCTTAGAAAAGAATTTTAATTTCAAAATCAAAGCGGAAATATACATATATGTATTTTATCTCTATCTTTGTTGTAGGCTTTCGCAATTTACATGTGTCGTAGATACTTTGAGCAATGTTTAATTTCAATGCAATCTTAAGTGGAAAAGTATCTAATGTTCTGTGTATAATTCATAAATAATGCAATAAACCGCAGATAGAAAGAGAGACAATTAGTCACACCATTAATATTAAAGCTAGAAAAATATTTAATTGTGTGCATTAATTGCATTTATGTCTGTGGTTTGATTGGGAGTTTTAGGAGGGATAGTAATGTAATTGTAGATAATTGATTATCGATTCAGAAATTCTAATAGCAACGTGACACCTGCTTTTACCTCGAAAAATATATCTTAGGTGTAATAATTTGTAAATTATGTTATAAGAATGTCAGTCGAAATCGTCGTTCTTCTAAACAATAATTCAGATCGAAGCGTTGATCAAAATGTAGTGTTGGGCAATTTCGATTTTTACTCAAATCTCTAAAAGCTAATTCCACATTAACTGTAAAATGTATACGCAAATCGCAGGACATAAGCCCTTTAACGGAACATACAAATAATGAGTTCTAGAATATCTTTATTTTGCCGGCTTTAAATATCTTTTGAATTGCTTACCCTTTCAACACATCATGCATTTATTTGACGCGTTGACTAATCTAACCAGCTAAAGTGTTCATCAATATTTATCGATTTAAACATTTTTGTGGTTTCGTGTTTTTTTTTTGCAATAGTAAATGTTTTTATTTTTTATTTTATTTTTGCAATCGTTGCCAGCAACAACAAAAAAGTGCAAAAATAGTGGAGGTAGCGTAAAGTAGATAAAGCAGTGAATATGTAAAATGTTAAGAGTGCAAACAGAATGTACGAAATATTTTTGCCAAAGAAAAAAAAAAGAGAGAGAGAGACACAGTGAGTGAGAGAGAGAAGCGTTAACTAAAGTAAGAAAATAAAGCAACAACAACGACAACTAAATTTCGCGCTATTTTATGTGTATGCGTGAGGAGTATCTGTGTATGCTGCTTGTTCTGCGTATACATCATTCGAGATGCACCGGGAATAAATCTTTCGGCAAATCGCCGACATTTTATTTCATCTTCTTCTTTATTTGTTCGGCTGTCGTTTTGCACGTTTCAGTTTGGATGGACTTCATCGGTCGTGCTTATTTTTTTTTCTTATGCTGCCGCTGCAATGTAGTCGGTTGCGAATTTTGTTTTTTTTTTTTTTTTGGTTTGTTATATGCGCAATCGCCCGCCCGGCATATGTAGAACTTTTTAGAATTACTTTTTTTTTGTATTTTTTAATTTTTGACGCAAACTTCTTTTTCTTTATTTAGTTTGCTTTTTTATTTCTTTTTATACACAACACTTGGCTAGTTTTTATTGAGATACATTGGCTGGCTGGCAGTTTGTAATAGATACAAAAGTGATGTGCTGTGATTGAGTAAAGGCAGATAGATGATGTACGTACGTACTGACAAGTTGTCATTGTTGTTCTTTGTCAATTCTTTTTTTGTTTGCTACTTTTTTTTTTTATTTCTCAGATTTACATTTATGTATCTTTAGTTTTGCTTTTGTCATAGAAAATATAGAAAAGATTTTGCAATATTATATATGATGTATGAACAATTCTGATTCTCATAGCAGAAACTATTTTGGCGGTAGTAAATCATTGAACTCTCTTAAGCAACGATGGGCAGCTATAGGACCAGGAACCAGGTTTTCTTTTTCGTAAATATATATAATCATAATCATAAAAGCCTGACGTTGTGTCTGGGCCGAGGCCGGGAGACAAGCAAGTGGTCAGAGCAAAAGTAGTGACTTGAGAAAGTCACCACACGTTCCTACCGTTAGCATAGATAGTATGATAGAAACATGGTAGGCCCTCTGAAAACTGACGATTAAAGAGCACTGCGGCTTTGAAGGAGTCTATTATACCAAAGCACGGCATGAAAAATGGTTAGGTCAATGGACAGAAAATTCTCTCCGTCTCTTTAATAAGCAGATGAGTATCCTTATTCGGGGGGACCCTGATTTGGTCGGTTGTGATGAAAACAGCGATTAAACAGAGTGAGTCTGAAGCGGCCCAATGCCGGACATTCAAGAGAATGTGTGTGTGTGTGCTAGTTTCCTCGTTCCCCCAAACAGAGTCTACACTCTGTCTCTGGGAACAGACCTATTTTGTTAAGATGATAAATCAAACTATTATGACCGGTAAGGTAGCCAGTTAGCAAACTGAGGTCATGACGGTTGAGATAGATATAATTTAAACTAATTGCGAATTCTATTCAATGATTGGTAAGAGATTTGAAACGAAGCCCAAGAAAGAAATCAACAAAATTTCGATGAATTCTAGATCAGAATTGATTATGAATAATATATTCATTCAGAAATTAAATATTATAAATGCTGATCTAGTCTCTAAAGAAATTTTTCTAATTTCGACTTATGAAACTATTCGGTACAAGTTATTTTATTTAAGTGCACCGCACTTAGTTCTTGATACAAATTTTATTTGTTCAAATGACGTTTTTTTTTTTTTTTTTTCTATTTTATTTTATCTATTTTGTAGTCGTCATACGTTTTTCTTTTTTTTTCTTAATTTTTATTATTATTATTGTTGTTGTTGTTTGTTGTAAAGCACAACGCAAAAAGTGAATGCACTAATATTGCCTTGGCATCGCCAAACGACGACGACGACGGTCGTTGGTTTGCATTTTGTGTTGAGTTTGTGGTTGGTTTGTGTTTTTATTTATTCAATTTTTTTTGTTGTTGCTGTAGGTTGCTAATGTCGTCGATTTTGGCATTGTTGTTGTTTTTGTTACAATTACAATAAATAAGCTTTATATATATATATTTAACAGCAAACAACAAAGACCGACCTATAGATATTTACATATGTGGTGTATCTATGAGATACATATGTATCTGTCTGTCTGTCTGTCTCGGTATAAATGTATCTATGACAATGCGATTTGTGTGATATTTTATTTCCAATTGTAAATAATTGACAATTACTGCCCTTTTTCTGTTTTGCGCATTTGTAAATTGAACAAAAAATTTTTAAGTAAATGTCTGTTTTGCTTATATAAAAATTGAGTGTACACCTTTGCTGCAAGGTTATGTAATCAATAATTTAAAAAAAAAAGGCGCAGTTAAAATGAAATATGCATAATTCTTATTGATAAATGAAATGTTACATATTTTTGCTGCCTGCTGGCAACACTGTAAACAGTGTTATTAACAAAATGCATAACAAATTTTATATTTAAAAAAAAAAAAAACATTTATTTATTTTGACGTTTTTTCTCGTCTGAATCTTTTATTTAAAAAAAATAAAATTTAAACCATTTAATTTATTGCGAAATTCAAATTCAGAATTTTCTTGCAGCTGGCAACACATAAACAAAATATCAGCGAAAGATAGAGCACGATAATGCAAGATATAAGATTCTGCATTTTTTTTTCTCTTTTATTCAAACTTTTTACGTATTTGCTTTCATGCGCAATTTCTTCTGCTTCCTCTTCTTTGATGTACGTTTATGCATTTCCTTTTTTCTTTTTTTTTTTTTTTGTATATTTTTGTGCTATGTGTTTAGCTAGTTGTTTCACTTGCACACATAACATTTGCTTATGCAATTATGCAGCTATCTCGAATATTATTACATTTTGTTATACAATATCTCCTTTTCTATTCATTACTACAGCTTCTCTCTATGCTTTTACTTCCTTCTTTTATTTTTTATTTTTATTTGTATCTTTTGTATACGTATTTGTTTTACTTTCGCTATTTGCTTGTATTTTGCTTTCCTATTGTGTTTTGATAAAAATAAATAGACAACCTGTCTGTCTGTTACAGGCTATCTCACTCTTGAGCAAGTGCAACTTTATTGCTGCATTCCATTTTTTTTTTTCTTTACACCTATACACAGTTATGGAAAGAGGCTTTAAGCATGGAAGTACAAATATATATCGCAGCAGCGCACCTATGTACTACTATATTTGCTGTAGTTTATCTTATTAGATTTATTTCGTTTCGTTTTCTTTTTGCTTTATTAGTTTTACTTTTAGTGCGCATGCGCCATATTTGTTTTGATTTTCATGCTTGGCATGCAATGCAAAATGAAAAATACGATGAAGACTTTGAGAAAGAAGAATGAGGAAATTTTTCCTTTTAGTAAAAACGGTGGGTTTAGTTGTACTTGAAAATATTTGAAAGTACTTGAAAATAAATTGTAAATTCAAAGTAAAGTTTTTACTATTTCAAATAGAAAATAGCAAACTAAGACAGAGACAGCTGTAGCAGCTATACACATGAGCCAGAGTGCAATAGAAATATTCGCTACTGACTGTGTTTCATCTTAACAAGTAGTTATTTTCTATTTAAATTAGTTTTTTTGTTTTATTATTTTTTATTTGAATTAGTGTTCAGTTTTGCTTTTATGATTTACTATTCTTAAACATAGTTTTTAACACTTTATAAATTTAAGTGTTGGTTAATAAAAGCTCATATACTAAACACTGGCAATAACTTGAAAAATGATGAAATAAAAAGGATTTCTAGCAATTAAAAAAAAAAGATCGTTTAGTGTTCAATCTTAAGTGTTAAATTAGGCAGTTTTTGACGTGCGTTTACAGATTACACAAGGCCGAAAGCCTCTTAAGTGTTTACCACAGTTTAAATGTAAATTATTTTTATTAATTAAAGAATTAAAAGTTGTTGTTTAGGCTGCATATAAACGTAGTTTAATATTTTATAATTTCAAATTATTTTTATAAAATTGTTTCTTAATTACAACACTAATTTAAAATAAATTTTTAAAGTGATTATTTTTCATTAAGTGATCAAATTTGTACGAATAAATGTTGGCAATGCTGCAGCCAAAATATTTTACAACACTGCAACACTAACTGTGCTGTTACGTTAGTGAACACTAGTTGTCTGCTTATTGCAAATAAAGTTTGCTGTATTTTGAATTTTCGTAAATAGACAAATTTTTTTTTTTGTAAAAATAATTTTTAAAAAATAATAATCGTTTTTTTTTTTTTTTTTATTTTACAGCAAATGGAACAACGAAAAACTACAAAAATCGTATATAAAAGCAATTTTATAATAAAAAAATTTGTTGTAAAATAAATACGTTGCAAACGATTTAAACCGGCAGCAGCAAAACAGAGAAAGAAGAGAGTGAAAAAAAAAAAAACGAAAAACAAAAAAGCAACGATAACAACAGTGGACGACGACGAAGAAGACAAGGACCGCAGCGGCATAAACTTCAACACGGCGCGTTTCTTTTACCAATTAAGGAAGAAGAAACGCAGAAGACAATAAAACAAACAAAATAAACAAAATTGTTGTCGCGCGCCGTAACGAAGTGAAGCAAGCAAAAGCGCAGTCTGTGTGTTGCCAATAAGCAAAACAAAAATATAAAAAACTAAATAAATAAGAAAGAAATGTTTGTTACTGTGATGGCTGACAATGTCATGTTTCGCCAAGAAAAAAGTACAAACATAGTAGAAGCAGCAACAGCAACAACAATAAAAGCAATTTTAAACAACGTAGCAAACGTAAACTTAGGAATAAAATACACGTTAGACGCTTTAGTAGCAGGAATTATAACTAAAAAAGCGGAGAACGTTGCAGCAAAGCCCTATGAACGAAGCCCCCATATTGTTGGGGGCCCACCACCAACAACAACAACAACAATCACAACAGCAACAAGACGAAATACTAAAGAACCGTATCAGCAACAGCAGCAACAAAAAGCAGCGAAAGCAGTTAATAGAAACTGTTGCTGAAGAAGAAGAAATAAACAATATAAACGCATCCGTCGTCAATGATTTATTAATAAATAAAAATAGAAGTCACAAAAACACTTTTACTATAAATACTCAACAAATTGTTGCTAAAGCGTAAGAAGCGCGCAGAATATAAAATATAAAAAAAAAAAAAAAAAAAAAAAAAAAAAAAGTAAAAATAAAATTTAATAAAAAAGTAAACAAAAAGTGACCAGAAGACATTATTATTTTTTTTTTTTTCTAAATACAAAATAAGTAATTCGCAAAAAAAAAAAAAAAAAAAAAAAAAAAGCAGCAACAGCATGCCAGTAACAGCACAGGAAACGTTATTTCTTGAGCCAACAGCAGTGAGTGTTGCAGCGTCAGCAGCAACATCAAGAATAACAACAACGCGTGTAACAACAGCAACAGGAGCAGGAGCGTATACGACGCAGCAGCAACATCAAGCTACAAAATATTATGATGCTAAAACACAGCAATTGGTGTTGGATGGTGGCAGCAGCGCAGCAGCAATAATTTTCAACAACACCACGAACCTGAATTTCAACGAATAATGCAACGACGTATGTCAATATCAACACGTCCAGTTGTTGCTGCTGGTGTTGGTGGTGGTGGTGGCAATCTAACAAATGCAACAACAATTGCACAAAAATATATTGTGCGACAGCCAGCAACAACAGCAACAACATCATTAGCAATAACACAACAAACAATGCCATTATTACGTAGTACTGTAGCAACAGCAGCAGCAAATCAAACGCAACAGCAGCAACAACAAAACAACAAATGTTGCAAATGAGCAATAACAGCGTAAGCAGCAACAATAGCAGCGCAGATGATTATAATGATAATAATCATAGTAGTGGTGGTGGTGGTGGTGTTGGTGTTGGTACACGTAATGTTATGATATCAACAACAACCGGCGAAATATTAAATCAACAACTTTATAAAATTGTAACAACAGATGGCACTACCGGCAATATGTTTCTGGATACAATGACACCAACTCCAACGAATTCAAAAGTATTACTAAGTAATTTAACAGTTCTATCAAAGCCAGCGCCAACAACAAGCGTAACAGTGTCACAACATCAACCGCAACAACAGCAACAACAACGACAACAACAAATTATATAACAACAGCATCAAAGCCAAGTTTTTCATATGTTAGTACATCGTCGAAACATCAGTTACAGCAACAGCAAACAAAATTTATTGGTGGTAATACGTTAAATGCTTATAAGACAACAAATAATCTTAGTAAACAAACTACAGCAACATATATGCAGCAACATCAGCAGCAGGCACAACAACAACAACAACAAGTCGCAAACTAGTGTTGGTGTACCACAGATTGTACAAAAAGTAAATGTATCATCACGTTTAGCATCGCGCATTTCATCATATGTACCAACAACTGGCAATACATTGTCACAACAACAACAACGACAACAACACAGCAGCAGCAACCGACACAGATTTTATTGCAATCAAGCAATCAGCAAAAATATTTAAAAAATGCAACAACGCATATTATTAAAAAGCCAAATACAAAAATAATAACAACACCAATTGGTAGTAGCGTTAATAAGAGCAACAACAGTCATATATTGCAACAACAGCAACAAACAACAATACAACAGCAGCAGCAACAATTTCAGCAGCAGCAACAAACAAATGTTAAAACTTTTATAACGCAACAACAATTGCAACCAGCAACTGCTATTGCCTATAAGAACGCCACCACCAACAATAATATTAACATCAACATAAATAGCATCAATAGTAGCAGCAACAACAATACAAATAGTAAATCAAAATTTGTTAAACAATATAATAATATTGTTAATAATAATGCAGTGTCAATAGCAACATTACCACAGCAACATAATAGCTATAGTAGCAAAATATTAAATCAAACTCAGCAACAACAACAACAACAAGCGCTGCTAACAACAAATGCTATAACAAAAGCAACTAAAGTAACAGGCAGCAACAAATATGCTTTGCAACAACAGCAACAAATCGGCACAACGCTCAGGGGACACCCGTTGGGAGACCCCAAGGAATCTCATCGGGCAAGGATTGTTACACCAGTATCAAGCTGCAACGAGACAACCGGATATTTGTCAGGTGAGCAATTTTTTTTTTTTTTTTTTAATATATATTTTTAAAAAAAATTTTTTTTTTTTTTTTTTTTTTTATAAAATATTATTATTTATTAATATTTTTTTTTTTAATTTATTTTTAAATTAAAAAAAAATAATTTAATCAAAAAATTTATTTTTTCACAATTTATTTTTAACATATAATATTTATTTTTAAAAAAAAAAAATCGATTAATCGATTTTTTAAAATAATCGATTAATCGATTTTTTAAAAAATAAAATAATCGATTAATCGATTTTTTAAAATAATCGATTAATCGATTTTTTAAAATAATCGATTTTTTTTTAAATAATCACAAAAACAATCGCATCACATTTTAATCACCTAATTTTGTATTTTCTTTAAAATTTTGCTAATCTGTTTCTCTCTCATTACAGCCCAATTGTCACAACAACAGCAGACAACGTTACAACATATTGCTACGCTACCACAAGGTACACAACTGCAACATAAGCAGCACAACAGCAACAATACGACGAATATTGTTAATAGCTATGTCATATCGAATAGTAGCAACAGCAATAATGCTAGCGCTATAAAATTCGTTAATTCACATGGAACAATTATACAACAACATCAAACAACGGTAGCAACAAAACAACAACAATTAGCAGCACAAGCAGCAAATGCGCGACATTTTAATCAGCAGCAACAATTACAAATTGTTGAAACAACAGCAATGCAATGCCGCAGCAGCAACATGATATTGTTGGCGCAAATAATTTATATCAATTGGCAACAGCAAACAGCGCAACAACAGCAACAACAACTGCACATCAAAAAACAACAACAACACAACCACCACAATCAATGATTACCGATGATGTTATGTGTGTTAATGGTACACAAATGACAGATGAATTATCAGCACGTATATTGCAGAGCATGGCGCAAAAGTCATATAGTAATCAACAGAATCGTTATCAACAACAACATCAAATAAAATCACCACAGAATAATATTAACAATAGCAATAGTAGCAGTATGCCACCACCAGCGCAACAGCAACAACAACAACAGTCACAACAAGCGCCTGCATCACCACAAATTGTTACAGGAGCAACATCAAGCATATTGTTATCACCGCGTGATTATACACTCTATCAGCAACAACAACAACATTCACCTGCGCCACATCAACAACAGCCACAGCAATATGTGCCAACGTCGTCCAACAATCATCAATATATAACAGCAACATCGCTGTCGAATAGTACAACACCAACCGTTAGTATATCGTCACATGGTTTTAATGGTACAACAATACCAACATATATAACAGCAACACAAGCGCGACGTTTGTCCATAAGCGCGCCAAGTAGTCGTGCACATTCTATGGAACGTAAATTAAATGATGTTGCACGTAAATCTGCAGAATTTTTTAGAAGCAATAGCAATCAAGTGACAACAACAGCAGCATTGGTTAATCATGTTAATAACAATCACAATAACAACAGCAATTTAAGTACAATGCGCAGCAATAGTAGCAATAATTTAACAAATTTAAATTTAAATAATGTTGTTACAAATGCAGCAGCAAGCATTATACCTTTAGAAAATGTTACAACTGCAGCTGCTGCAACATTAACGCCAGCAACAAGTATGCCAAATTTAAAGAGCATAATTGTAGCGCCGCATATAACAGCAGCAGCAGCAACAACAACAACAACAATAGCTTTAACATCCTTGACAACAACAACGACAACAACGACAGCAACAAATATTGCTGCTGCACAACAACAACAACAGCAACACAACAACAACGATGAAGAACTTTTCATAGAAGAAGTGCGTCCAGTGCCAGTACAAACACAAGATATACGTTTACAATTATTGCATGCTGTTATGCAGGATCATACATATGCATCACAGCAGCAGCAGCAGCAACAGCCACAACAACAACAGCAACAGCAACCACAACAACAGACACAAGCGCAACAGCAACAAGTAGCATTAGCTGCAGCAGGTTTAAGTGGTGTACAGCAATGGTCATTGGGTGGCATCGGTGTTGCGGTGGCAACAAATGTAGCAGCAACAGCATCTAATGTTGTTGGTAATTATACAAATTTCTATGGACAGCAAAGTGAGTAAAAATTAAAATATATAAATTTTGAATATTTGAAAAATAATTTTGTATTATCTTTTTTGTTTTTTGTTTTTTTTTTTTTTTTTTTTGCATGTGTTATAGTACCCAGACATCAGCAGCAAGATGATGATGCACATTCAGCAATAAGCACAAATTCACGTTTACATGGTGATATTGATCCTGGTGAGGAGACCGAAACTGCACCTGAGGCAGAAGCCGAGGATGATTCAATAACGCGTTGCATTTGTGATTTAACGCATGATGATGGTTATATGATATGCTGTGATAAATGCTCGTAAGTAAAACAAAAATTTTTTTTTTTTGTAAATATTATTTATAAATTATTAATTAATTTTTTGTATATATATTTTTTTTATTATTTTCTTAGCGCCTGGCAACATGTCGATTGTATGGGCATTGATCGTCTTAATATACCTGAGGAATATTTATGTGAAATATGTCAACCACGTCAAGTTGATAAAACGCGTGCGCGTACGTTACAACGTCAAAAACGTAAAGAACAACAAGCGCAAATGCTATTAGCAGCAACACAAGGTGCACCAACATCTTCGGCAACATTGCATAATAGCAGCAGCATTATGTCGAGCAGCGGCAATAATATGCACATTGCTGGTATTGGCGCGGGTGTAGCTGGAGCAGCTGCTGCTGGCGCAACAACAAATTTAACAGGCGTAAATAATATTTATGTTGGTTCAATGCAATATAGCATACAACAACAGACAACAGCAGCAACAACAACGTTATGCAAATGGCAATTATGCATTAAATATAGCTGCTGTTGAACAACAACAAAATGCAACAACAGCAATGCCAACATATATAAATAATATGAGCAATAATTTTAATAGTAATCTTAATAGCATTGGTGGCGTCAACAAAAAAGGTATGAAAACACATAAGAAAACCAAAGAAACCGGAAGTAAAAAAATCTACAAAGAAAAATGCTGAAAAATTGCAAAACTTAATGCCAACACTTGGGGGTATCGGCAACAGCAGCGTAACGACGCAACAAACAACAACAACGAGCAAACAAACGCGTAAAGAATCGAAAAAGAGTAGTAAACGTAAATCGAAAAATGGTGGTGAATCAAGTGGTGGCAGCATGACAGCTGCAGAAAAACATCAAGCTAATTTACAACAATGGATCGAACACTATGAATTTTCAGTAACGAATCATTATTCACCGGAATTACGCGCACGTTTGCATGCAATATTAAAACAACCCAGCCTATTGCAAAGTATACAAAATAACGAAAATAAAGCGCTTAAAAATTGTGGCGATTTAGATGTGCGTGCCATTGTTTTACCATTTAGTGGCAGTAAAGTACTAATTGCAACACAAGAAATACAACAGAATATGCCAATATCAGAGCTACGTGGTAAATATATGCTGACAACGCAGTATAAAACACAAAATCCAACAATAAATATGAATACGCCACCGCCAAGTAATTATTTGAATAGTTTTAAAGCGCATAAAACACCCGGACAATTTGTATTCTTTTATCAATTGCCCGGCGTTGAGGCACCGATGCAAACGTTAAATGCCGATGGTACATATGAACCACCACCGCAACCACCAGCCTATTTAAAAGGACCCGAAGTGTGTGTCGATACGCGTACGTACGGTAATGATGCACGTTTTGTGCGACGTTCATGTCGTCCGAATGCTGAGATACAACATTATTTTGAAAAGGGTACGCTGCATTTGTATATTGTTGCGTTAACGTTAATACGCGCACAAACGGAAATAACAATAAAGCATGAACCGCATGATTTACACGCTGTCGAGCAAAAGAAATCAAATAATGCTGTAGTACAGCCGACAAGTGGTAAATGTGCTTGCGGCATGACAAGTTGCATATTTTTGCGCTACCACCGAGTATACAACAACAAATAACAACATATGGGCAACCGAAAGCAAGTCGTAGTAAAACTGCAGCAGCAGCAGCGGCTGCAGCGGCAGCGGTAGCAGCTACAGCAGCGACAAGTACAGCAGAAACAATTGCTGCAACTGCTGCAACAACAACGCCAACAACGAATGTCAATTTGAATAGTGCTGCTGTGCTACAATTGACAATGGGCGGTTTAGCACATAACACATTGCTACCGAATGCTGCAACAACACTTGCACAACACCAACAAAACAACAACAACGACAGGCCGCAATTGCAGCCAATCGTAATCGTTCAACATCTTCGAGTGGTGATAGCAATACTGGACTGAATAGTCCGAATATAACACAAATGAATTTAGGCTTTAAACAAACAAATACACAATCTCTGCTAAATGGCAATGGCAGCGTAATACAGCATAGCACTGTTGGCGGCAATAACAACAATATTATGCATAGCAGCAATACAAATGTTTTATATTCAAGCAATATGAGCAATGCATCATCTTCGATGTCAAGTGTTATGCATGATTCTGGTGTTTGTACCTCATCATCGCCACCATCGGTATCAACACCATCGCCGACGCCAATAATGCATTCACCAACACAACAAGTACAACAACAACAACAACAGCAGCAGCAGCAATCATTATTGACAACAACGACTACAGCGTCAGTAAATGGTGCCGGTGCTATAATGTTATCACGCGTTGGTATGTTGCAAACAATGCCACCACAAAGTCCAACACAGCAACAGCAGCAACATATGTTGTTGCAAACACCAATGTTGTTATCGCCACAATTGCCAATAAATACAGTACAACAGCAACAATTGCCGCTTTTAACACAAACACAGCAGCAGCAGCAACAACCATTGACTGTAATTGCTGCAGCAGCAGCAGCACAAATGCCGTTGACAACAGTGCAACAACAACCAAAACAGCAACAAACAACAGAGCCGACAATTTATATGCAAACAGTGCCAATACAAATGCAACAGCAAACCAAAACAACAGCAGCAATACATAATATCACCAAGCAAACAACAGAAACCGCAGCAACCATTAACAATTGTAACTGCTGCTGCTGCTGCTGCCGCCGCAAAAGAAGCACAAATGGCAGCTAGCGCTTTGCAGACGTTACATGCTTCAAATGCAATGCCAGCAGCAAATAAGACAACGAATTTAGAAACACATGCAATAATGTCAGCAACAACAACAACAACTGTGCCTGGTATTATACAGCAGCCAAATCTAACAGAGTCGTCGTCAACAGCAATAACAGCAGCACAGCTACCTAGGCAGCAACTTGTTGCAACGCCCATAAAATCACCACAGAAAATCACAGCAACAACACATGCTGCTGCACAACACTCTACAACAACAACAACAGTAGCAGCAGCAGCAAGTACAAGTCCAGCAGCGTCACACACATTACGTAAAACGCCTGCAAAACATGCACGTTCCTCGAATAGCTATTCCGAAGATGCTGATAATAGTGAAGATACACCAAGTCCTGTCGTTGCAACATCAACAAAAGCACAACAAAAACTATCACGTGAAGAACGTAAAATGGAAGCAATATTGCGTGCCATTGCAAAAATGGAAAAAGAAGATTCACGTAAAGGCAAACAAACAAAGAAACAGCAGCAACAAAATAGCTCACAAAATTCTCCAGCATCACCGAATAAGCGTCAAAACTTGGGTAGCGGTGAACAACATAGCGGCGAAACAGCAGCAGCAAACAACACGCCCACAACCACCTACAATCAGAATCAGCGTAAAAGTGCGATAATACGTAAAAAGAAACGTAAGGCAAGTCGTTCGTATAGCCTTACGAATAATAATAGCGCTGCAGCACAACGTAAACGACGCAAAAGTATTATGATTAGCAATGAATCTGATGGTGAGGCACATGAAATGACTTCAGAATCAGATGGTGCATCGTTAATGTCGCCACCAATACAACATCAACGACAGCTTAACTGTACGGCGGATGCTTCTTCAATAAACAATAACAACAGCAATAACTACAATAACGCAACAACAACCACAAATGTTGATCAAGCAGCAGGTTTATTGCTAGCGCTAGCACAAACTAATGAAACAATGAATACGACGCAATATTATCAAAGTGCAGCAGCAGCAGCTACTGCAACAACGCCAACAGCAACACAACCGGCAACAGTTAGTTCAGCGTGTTTGCTAATTGAAGCAGCAATGGGTCCATTAGCACAATTAGACAATAGTGGAACAACAACAACAACAGCAGCAGGGGAGCAACAACAAAATTGTGAATTTAAATATCCTGTAAGCACAAAAACAAAGAAAACGTTAATGTCAAATTGGTTTAATCAAACAGAGACACCAATTGCTGCAACAACAACAACAACAGAACCATCCGGTTTGGATAGTCTAGTACAGGCAGCTATGCTTAGCTCAGAGGAGCAGCAACAACAACAACAACAGCAACAGAATCTAAATCAACCACAAAATTTAAGCATGGCAGCACTTAAAGTTGAAGAATTTATACAACAATCTGAAGCTGCTTCGCCTGGTGGTGCTGCTGCTGCTGGTGGCAGTACAATCGATACATTTATTAACAACAATGATGCACGTAATAATCTACATTTACCGCTGCAAATACAAACTGCTGCAAATAATTCATCCGTAAAAAAACGTTGGTTACGTCAGGCTATAAGCGAGGAAACCGATGAATTAGCCTCTTCAACAAGTAGTACACCACTTACGCCAGTATTAACGCCGAATAATCTAACAAATGGTTTCACAACGCCATTAAAAAAGCGACGTTTTATGGGCAAGCAAGAGCAAGAAGGTGCTGAGGATTATAATACAGTTGTAACAACACCATCACCACCACCATCATCAACGGCAACAGCAGCAGCAATTGACGAACAAAAAACTACTGCATTTGTCGAGACTAAAGTAGAACAACAGCATTTTAATGTGGTGGATAATAATACGGAAGATATGCATGTTGATGTAGTTGGTGGTTTTACCGTAGATAAATACGAAGTTAAAGATGAAGCAGATGCACAGCTTAAAGTGGAGAAAATGGCGATGATGAAAGACAGCAGTTGTTGCCGCTTAAAGTAGAAACAAAATATGCAGATCAAGATGATGATGTGGACATCTTGCGTTCACCCAGTCCATGTGCTAAAATGTTGGCTGATGATAATCTTGTAAAAATTGAACCGGAGGATACTAGCGGCGCTGCTGATGATGTTAAAATTGATGTTGAGCGTGAGGAGAGTCAAGCGTGTGATAAATTTGAAGAAATGTTTAAAGTGAAGACAGAGACGGCGGAGGCACAGAGTGCTGCGGCGACAAATACAACAATGCAAGAGCAGCAGCAAAGTATAAAATTGGAACAAGCTAAAGCGGAGGAGGAGAAGCAGGAGTCAATGCAAGCCATTGAAATGCCAAAACAAGAGACAAACACGGCGGTGACAGTGCCTAAAGTTGATATGAAAACAACAGCAGCAGCAACATTAAAAGTTGAAAAGCAGCAAACAGTTGCAAAACCCGTACAAATTAAGCCAACAACAACTGCAAAGCAAGAAAAACAAATTGCAAACTCTTCCACTGTTATAGCAAAAGTAGAAGCAACACAAACAACAACAGCAACAGCAGCAGCACGTAAGCAGCAAACAAATATACAAGTTAAAGCAAGAAATAATAGCGGAACCTAAACCAGGTGAATCATTGCTACGTAGCGTTAAACATGCAACAATAACAACAAAACAAGAATTAGGCGAAAAGAAAGCACGCGTTGAGCAAAAGTCAGATCTAACCGAAGAACCAGCGAAAAAGAAGCCCAAATATGATAATGCTGCTGCTGCTACGCCTAAATTAGAGCGTAAGCAACAAAAAAATCTTACCGAACTTGATATACAAGAACGTTTACTATCATTTCATGCCGAGAATATTTCGTATTTACAATCGCGTAATAAGAAATCAAAATTGTCATCGTCTACCAATTCAAATACAAACTCTGAACTGAGTAATAGCAGCAGCGGTGGTAGCAGCAAATCTTCATCGAAATCATCGAAGCGAGAATTGCAAAAGGAGTGTGGCGGCGATAAATCCAAAAATAAACACTCGAATCAGGCAAATGGCTTAAATTCAACGAAGAAGCTACACAAAAAGCAACGCACCAAATCAGCTTCGGACAAAACTGATAAAATCGATAAGCTGGTGGTGGCAGCAGCATATGAACAACAGCAAAAGTCATCGTCGTCGTCAAATAAACATAAATCATCAAAAACTTTGATGGTGCCGCCCACCACCAATGGAAAATTGCCTGCAGCGATAACTTTGAATAAAACGCATGATGCTGCCATTTCAATGCGACGTCGTACACTATCCATGTGCGTACCCGTAACAACGCATAATAGTTTAATTGCTGGTACTGCAGTGTTGCCGAAAGCACCAACGTCCATTACAACAATTACGCCGCCAACGCTGGCAAATAGTAAGAAGCGACAGACAAATTTTGAGCAAGAATTGACTAAGAGTAATCCACCAGTGCAGCAATTGCTCAATAATAATAGTAGTAGTAGCAGCAGCAACAACAGCGTTGTTGGTGTTGCTAACAATAACAACAACACTAACAGCAGCAGCAGCAATATTAGTAGTAAACATAATCATCATCATCACCATCATCATCGCAAGGAGAATCGTATAAGCAATGAGGAAAGTATTTCTAGCAATATCACCGCAATAGACGCTTCGAAGATAACCAGACGTCGTGAATCAATGTCCTGCATAAAATATATACGCAGAGAAAAGGAAAAACGTGAAAAAAGAAATCCAAAAAAAGCGAAAAAGTATCAAAAACGGAAAAAGCAGCAGCAGCTATTGCTGTGGCCACAGTAGCAACAGTTGAAGCTATTGAAAAGCCTAAAACACCATTGGCAAATAATATGCAGCAACAGCAACAACAGCAGCAGCAGCGTAAGACAATGACACCGGTTGTAGCAACATTGACGCCGCCGCCGCCAACTCCAGTACAACAACAGCCACAATTGCTGCATCATCCAACAATACCAAACTTTAATAATATTGTAACAGCGCCGCCAGCGACGACGTCTTCAAATATTAAAGTAACAACAACCCACCAACAACAACAGCAACAACAACAAATAATACCACCTAACGCAAATATTGTAAAAGTACAAACACAAAATGTTGCTGCTTCACAACAACTTAAACAAGAAGCTAAATCAGAAATTATTGATGCAGCACCAATACCAGTGCTCATAACACAACCAATGCATCATATGCCACAAATAATAATGCAGACTAAAACACAACAGCAGCAGCAGCAACAACAGTTGCCATATTTTAGCACTATTTATGGCAAATTGCAACCACATCCGCCTACGCCTACGCCGATAACAGCAAAACATGAAACTGCTCAAGAGCTTAGTTTGTCCAATTTTTTGGAATCTTCCAGATCGTATGCAGCATTAAAAGAGGAAAATGCTGCAACAGCTGCAGCTAATACAGTAGCAACACATTTTGTTGTATGCAGTGGCTTAAATAAACGCTTGGATATTGCTAGTACAAAAATAGTACAAACACAAACAGCAACAACACGCGTAACAGTTGGACCAGCAGTAGCAGCAACATTAGCTGCTACAGCAACATTGACACCACCAACACCAGCAGCAATAACTTCCACAGCAATTGCTGCTTCAAGTACTACAACACCCATAGCGGGTGCTGTTGCTACACCTACTACACCTGAAATGCCGCCACCAACAACTACAACACCGTTAAAAATTTATACGCGTACCGCTAGCCATGATCCAAGATTGAATCCATTGCTAAGTGCACCAGAGCCAACGCAATTACCAAAGCGTAAATTATCGATTAGCGAATATAGAATGCGACATCGTCCATCAACGAATGATATCGTTGTTACTTCTATGGCTAATCAAAAACTTACAACAGCACAAACAACAACAACAACTTCGCCTGGCAGTGCAGCTGAAAATGTTACAACAAAAACACCAACGAAATCGTCAATGTCAACGTCAAACTTGAAAAAATCAGCTTCAAGTGCTGCTGCTGCTACGCCGGAACGATATTATGCAGCTGCTGCTCTAGCACAGCGACGTAATTCAATCAGTGTGCATCATAATAATCGCTTTAATTTAAGCGAAAGAAAACCAACAACACCAACAACATCATTGGCGGCGGCATCATCTGAGCATGTAAATAACGTAGATACTAATTCACTACATTCTCAAGTGAAAAATATAATAACAACGGCGCAACGTTTGAATATGTTTGATGATAAAACAACCGGTAAGTTTGAAAATCGTATTTACTAGAGAGTCGTGAAGGTAGTTCCCTTGATAAATTATAATTCGCGATTCATTATTCCAAAAGACATAGAGCTCATTTCCGCTGTGAGAGGCTTCTTTTTTATCAAAAATATTTGATTAATAAAAGCCAGCTTTCCCTCCAAAAATTTAAATTTACTAGAAAGGGGCAAAAAATAAAATAATAAAACTATAATCTATAAATTTTACGCCTAGACTCCTTTAAATCCAATGCTACTTCGTTATTAATGATATTGTACATCAATTGCTTCTTATACTTTAGGTGGCCATATTAGCAGCAACTCTAATTCCATGCAACCTGACGGACAAAAGGAGAAATTAAAACAACGTTCACGACAACGTACCAAATCGTGTGACTCGCGTATGTTTGAACGTCTCGAGAAGCCAACATCGAAATCGCCGAAACGTCGTAGTGCTGCTGGTAAGTTGTTATTTTCTTTAACTTGAGTTCTTTGTTTCCCTTACTTATGGTTCTTTTTTTTTTTTTTTTAAATGCCATAATACAGAACTTTATCAAGAATATAAGCAAGAATTTATGAAATTTCAAGACCCTTGGTTTGGCCAAAATGGTGGGAATACACAGCAAAAAACTTTAGTTAGTGGAAATTATTTGATTGTACGTCGTGCTCAAGAAGTCTAAAACTGAAGTGAATGTGTTGCGAAATTGTTTTTTTTTTTAAGTCAAGACGCAAAACTGTTCTGTTTTGTAATGTTCAAATTATTAAAGCCAATGCTTTAGCTGAGACTAAACGCGAAATATTAAGAATGTTGAATTAATTGAAAGTATAGAAGGACAGAAGGTGATAATTCAAAACCAAAGTTGTGGTTAAAACTGAAAAAGAAATTAGATATATTTTTGTTGTAAAATTCTGGTTAATAAAATATATAAACGTAGCGCATATCAAGCACATCTTTTATTTTAGTTCAAAATTATTAAATTAATATTACACAAAATGTATTGTTGTGAGCAGCACACTTGTGTAAAGTCAAGTTGTGCAATTTCTCACAATCAGCTGTTTTATACAAATTCACTCTGTTTCAATTTCAGTGTACACTACTCTAACACAAAAAATAAAAAAGTTGGGCTGTCATTTGTTAAACTTTCGTGAGTCTTATGCAACACTATCATTGAATATTATTCTTGCAATTTTGCACAGTTGCAAGACATTGTGAATGTCTTAAATTAGTTGCAAGACCAATGTTATACTTGGACACTACAACAGTAATATATGTAGTGCTAAATAACACTATAAATGTTGGGACAAATATTAATCTGAATACACATAAAAAAAATACACTTAAAAAATTTATTTTTTTTTTTTTTAAATAAAATTAATTTTTTTTTTTACCTACTAAACTTTTTCAGATCAAGAAGAACAAAATGCTTTACTACGTAATCGGCCAACTAAAAATACGTTGGATAGTTCATTTGAAGCAATATCATCGACTTCGACATCATATACATCATCTCAAGAATCAAGTCCAGAACGTATAATGTGCAAAAAATCAAATACAAATAATGAAATATTGCTATCAACCGAAAAAACTGCAACTTAAATACGGAATATACAAGAAAATATAAACAAAACAACATAGAAAAAAGAGGTATTTTGTAAAATTACTTAAATAATTTTAAAAAAAAGTTTAAAAATATTTGTTTAATTTGCTAAATACTCTTCTTAAAAATGTCAAAAAAAAAAAAAAAAAACTAATCGAATATAAAAAAAAAAAAACACAAAGAATACACTTGAAATTTTTGTAAAAATTGCTTAATAACGAAAAAAAACTATAGTTGAAAAAACCAATAAACTATTTAATAAATAAAATTAGTTATTTAGTATTGTTCGAAACAAAAAAATTAAATATATATAAAGCTCTAAACAATAATTAAAAAAAATTAATTTAACTTTTTATTTAACAAAAAATTACATATTTTGTATGTTAAAGAAACGTTTTTGCTTTATATATAATTTTTTTCTTTAAATATAAATATTATTGCTAATGAAAAGCTGAACATGATTTTATTTTTTTTTATATACAAAAACATATAAATTTTATATTTAAAAATTTACTTTTAAAATTATCATTTTTAATTAAATATATATAAAAATTTTTTAGCTGTAAATGTTGTAAAGCAATTTTTTTTCTCTAGTTTCTAAGCTTTTATCATATATATTGAAATTAAATTTATAAAAAAAAGTATGTAAAAAGTAAATTACATTTAAAAAAAATATAATTAAAAAAAAAAATTAAGAATAAAAGTTTAACTTTAATTGTAACGTAGATGACGAGAAAAAAATTAATATTCTTTTATTCAAAAAAAAATATATATATATATACAACATAGCAGCAGTAATAAGCAATAATTTATAAATAAAAAACTTGTAAATTGAAAAAGAAAACGTAAAAAAGCCATATAGAAAAAAAATAAACAAGCTACAACAGCAAACACAACTAGAAATTTAAAAAAATGAAAAAAAAAAAAATTGTATATAAAAAAAAATATTTTTAATTGTACATAAAGCGAAATATATTATTAAAATTAATTATGTATAAATATTAAATATTCACAATTTAATTGAAGACGAAAGAAAGAGTACAAAATGTATATAAAAAAAAAATGGACATAGAAAAGTGGTCAAAAAATTGTATAGAAACGAAATATTATTAAGAAACAGAAAGAGGATTAAAAGCGTTACATTAGTTAAGTAAGTAAAAGGCAAGTTTGTAAATAGTAAAAAAAAAAAAAAAATATCCAAGTGCAACATAAAATAAAAGCATAAAGAATTCATTAAATAATTCATTAAATGCAACAATAATAGTATATAACAGAATTTAAATTAATTAATTGATTCGGGGTCACCATTATAATTTATATGCAATATATAACTTTTTTTTTATTAAATACGCAACACTAAAGTATAAACATTTATAAAAAACAAATAAACATATTTCATTTTATTTTAATTTTATTATAAGTTTGAAAGTACATTTTTATTTAAAACAGTAAAGGGTCTTGGTGACCCTTATACACAAAAACTTTTAAGCGCTATAGTTTTTTAAATAAAATCAAGCTGTAGCGCTTATTATTTTTATTGTACAGTTAGTCACTAACTGGCAGTGAAATGCTTTAAGTAGCTTCCAGTTAATGCTTAACTGAAGTTTAAAAAATATATTTCAGAATTTTACAAAATCTTAACAATCTTAAATTAATAAAATTAAAATCTAATAAAATAAAAAATTTCTGACATTTTATTTTTACAATTTTTGCTATTTGAAAAGAAAAAAAAATTTTTTTGATATATTTTAACTTTCTATTTTGTTGGAAGTTTTTAAAATTACATCTTTAATTAAATTAATTAAAAAGAGTTACCTTTTCTAATTGTTTATTTTCTGCTTTAGAAAATATTTGCTATTAAGAATTAAAATAATGTTCTCAAGAATTCTAGTTAACAGTACAAGTTTAACTGATATTTCATTTTTATAATAATTTTGCGGAATCTTTTGAATTTAATTTATTTATACTCTTAACAGTTAAATCATATTTTAATGATGATTTTAAAATTAAATATTCTAATATATTTAATGGTGACCCCGACGCGAATTGCAAAATATTTTTGTATATGCAATGTTGAGTTGTATCATATTTCATATGCGTTGAAATATGCTTCAACACAACAAAAGTATTTTCTTCAACTATATTAAAAATTTCATAAAGTGGCTTTAATTCCAAAAACATTTAAATTTACTAATTTTTTTTTTTTTGTATCACATTTCATAACTTCATACCACGATCTCCCAGTCTTTAAACATAACTTAACAAAAACTTGCCGAATTAATTTTAATGACTTTTGAAATTGTCACATAGACAATATAAAACTTGTAAATATGTAAAAAATGAAAAAAATATATTTTTAAATTTAACTTTTTTTTTTAAGAATATATTTAAGCACTTGTTGCAACTAAAAGTTGTTTTAAGGCTCTTTTACACTATTATTTTTAGGCGTTAGAATGTTTATTAATCTTGTAGTGGGTTAAACAACAAAATAGCAGCTGAAAATTATAGTGTAAAAATGTTATAAAAACTAATAAAAAATTTTGATTAAAAAAGCAAAAAAAAAAAAAAATTAAGTTATATTTAAGCTGTAAATGGTAAAAAAAAAAATTTGAAGGCGTTAATCCTGGGAATAGTTTTACTTAAGAAGTTAAAAAAGTAATAAGTACTTTTAATTTTTATACAAAATTGTTAATAAATTTAAAAATTTGTAAATATTATTTTAAGCAATGTATGACGTGAGAGATTTTCTATATTAAGCATAAACATTTATATTGTAAATAATATTTTTCTATAATTTTATTTTATCATGAATTTTTATATTTTTAATTTATTTTAAAACAAAAAAAAAAAAGTTAAAAATTATATTTTATTTTTATTTAAAAAATATTTTGACAAATTTACAAACGAAAAAAAGAATAAATAAATATTTAAATAAAATTGTTTAATATAAGAAGAAAAAAAAAACATTTTTTGAAATATAATATTAAATCTTTTAATAGTTTTAAGTCGCAAAATTTGTAAAAAAAAAATCAAACAAACATCTTAATTTTAATGGAAAGATAAAGAAAACAAAAAATGTAATTATAATTTATAAAATAAATTATATTAGTTGTAAAAATATGTTTAAAAAAATTAAAAAAAAAAAAAACAAAATAAAAAAAACCAATAAAAAATTAACAAAAAAAAAAAATAAAACAAAATGAAAGAAATAAAAAAATACAACAACGTATATGTAAAATACATTTAAAATAATAATTATAATTAATTTGTAATTAATTAATTTAGTATATGAGTGAGTAAAATAAGTAAATAAAATGAAAACATTTTAAAAATATAAAATTTTTATTAGTTTTATTTTTCTATTTCAAAATTGTTCTAAGACGTTTAAGATAATTCGTCGGAGTGAATTCTGTACGCTTTTTAAATAACAGAAACACATTGAAATCCAAAGGAACTGAAACCAATGTTACGGTGTACATTTTGGCTTGATATTTTTTGGGCTTTTGGATTTGTTTTATCACTATTAACAAATGCATCGGAAATTTTCTGAAGTATTTTCTGCCTGTTCCGATTATGAACACCTTCATGCAATCGGTTGTGAGAACCCTAATTTTTCAAGTAAATGTGATACCCGAAAACATCAAATCCAATGCAATGCTAGCGTGCTTACTTCTTCTCGGAGCTGTAAGAAAAACAGTCAAGAGAGCGGCTAATTTAGTGGCTGTCTTTCACCCGAAAAGCATGAACGGATGGCAACACTATCTAAACAAAGATAAAAATCTAACGATACCCACAACCTGTAGCCTGCCGCTATACACAGAAAAAACGCTGTTAGAAAATTAAGAACGACTGTACTTGATTTAAGCACATAGGAAATTGTGCACGAAAGTTGCTATCGGTTCTTGTATCAAGCACAACGTGTTTGTATTGAGTACAATTACACTTAACTCAATTTTTAAACTAAGAGAGCAACGAAGTGAAAAACATGATCTACGCTCTCAAAAATTTGAGCTCGTTTTATCATTTATTTTGTTTTTTTATTTTTATGTAGCTGTTTTTTGTATTCAGAATAAATGATTCTTGCTATAAGAACGAATGTGCTTGATATCAGAACGAATGTTCTCTCATAGACATTAAATGGTTCCTTACATTCAATTACAAGTACAATTATGTCATAAATATATTTTACAGCTTCTGAGACAACTCAACAGCATAAAGCTATTTGAGCACCCTTTATATAAATGTTTATGATGCTGCAATTTTAATCTCTTAGCAAGCCAATGTCATGCGGTGACTCTTACAAAACTTAACTTTAATGCAACCAAAAGAAAAAAAAGTGCATTGCGCATTGCAGCTTTTTGTATCATTTTCAAATTAAAGCTCCGATTTCAAAATAATCTTTTAAACATTTTGCAACAGTCGCATGCGGTACATCAAACTGTAGTAGTCATTTTTTCGCGTCAAAGTGCTTACGTGAAAGTAAAAATTTTTTTAAAACAATTTTTTATTTTAACAAATAGTTTTGTTATTCATAAAAAAACTACAAAGCAAAATTTAAACACGCAGCAAAATATCTTAGCAAATATTTTATTCATAAATAAAGCTAATTAATAAAAAAACTGCATAAATAAAAATAAATGTGATATAACTGTAAAACTGTAAAATAATGCAATATCATTGTTTTTTTTTTTTGTTGCTGCATAACATTGCATGCGCTCAAATGCTCTCACGCTATACAAACCCAAACGCAACAAAAAAAAGTGAGAGCGAGCATTAAAAAAAAAGAGAGAGTGAGCAAAAATTAAAGTGAAAAGCTTTCATACATTGAACCTGCGTTAAATGAACTTCTAGTGAGACAGGCCGAAGTTTAAAACGAAGATTGCAACGTACAAAAAAAAAAAAAAAAAAAAACGCTTCGTTTGCCAGAGAATGAGCACAAACAATAAAAACAAACGTAAAGTAACAACGAACTGTGAAGCAACATAATCGCGGACAAATACGCGTAAATATAATTAAAAAAAAAAAAATTAAAAAAAATAAAAAAAAAAAAAAACATAAATAAAAGAATTAAAATATTAATAATAATAAAATAAAAAGTAATAAGTCAATCTAAAAAACGAAAAATTGATTTGTGTAAAAGTTTCGATTCAAAAAGGTCAATCAAAAAGTTAATCAATTATAATTTTTTTTTTAATTTGAAGCTTTTCATTTAATTTAATTAAAATTTTGTTCGTTCACTTCTATAAATTCATTTTGTGAAAAGTGCATATCTTTTTATTTGTGTATTGAACTGTGTAAATGTATGCCAAAATCTATTTAAAATTATTATAAAAAAAAATATATTTTAAAAAAAATAAAAAAAAGTTATTAAAAAAATTATTAAAAAAAAAAAAATAAATAAAAAATTTAAAAAAAATATTTTATTTAAAAAAAAACTCAATGAAAAATCAACGAAAAAAAGTTTAAATCAGATTTATAGTAGTGAGTAAACGCAAAAACAACAACAATATACCAAATACACTCAAAAAAGGAAACAATAAAATAGCGCAAAAAAAAAAAAAATAGAAAGAAAAGGAAAATGGTGGATAAAATCAAATCACTTTGAGTGATTTAAATACTTAGCGAAATAGTAAGTAGTTTTTTTCAATTTATTTTAATTTTTTTTAATTTGCATAGAGTTTTTAGTGTTTAATTGTTGTACAGTGAAATACCCGGCCTTGCTCGGGTGTCGCAAATAGTTCTATTCAAATGTTTTGTGATACCAAACAATTTTTCCCTGCGTCCTCTTTGCCAATCAATCATACTTTTTCCGCTCCTTAATACCCGGTTTCTATACATCCTGTACCCCAAGGGTAAAAAGGTACATTAAGTTAATGCAAATGCATGTAAAAAGCAGAAACAGACATGTTAGACCCTGTATAGTGCATATTATAAAAACTTATAACTCAAGAATGGCTGGACCGATTTTGGATTTCAAAATTATCTAACTATCACCACTCCTTCCTGCACTTTACCATGCAATTTTATGGCAATCGGTCGAGCCGTTCTCGAGTTATGGAGTGACAATCCAAATGTACACTTCTTTTTATATTTATCGAAGATATTCGTAGTGAAAATGGATATCATTAATTTGTAAACGTTTACAAAACGCGTAAAAGAAGCCTCGACGGACATAATAGAACATCGAAATCCGTGTAGAGATAGTCAAGTCCGCTCAACTGTTTTCTGAATCCGCCGCAGCTAGGTATATAGTTAGGTAGAATGTGTCGGATGAACCCAAAAAGATGACCCCATTTATAGACCAATTTATTCCTTAGAGATGCCTTTTGTCAAAGTAAGCTTTTAGTCTATCTGCGTGTTTGGCGAAAGTAAAAAACTGACTAGCCATCGATTTGGAGGCAACTTTAAGTTTGTGAAAAGACATTTCAGGCTTGTTTTGACGAGAGCTGGACAGCTGCAAAGTAAGTGTTACAGGAGCTCTACGGTATCATGCTTCTTCTCCTCCGCAGAGCTAAAGTTTATCAAATATTTTTAGAAACATGATTTAAAAAAGATTGCAGTCATCACACCTGATGCGGTAGCGGATAATCTTCCGAGCTCTCCAAATTAATTGAAGAGGAAATAATGAGTTTTTTAGCCATAAGTCAATTTATTTGGGGGTTCCTCATATTTCAAGTATAACTACAACCAGGTCTATAATCTCCAACATAAGACTTCCCAGTTAATTCAATTTTTTTTTGCCATTTATTAAATATGTCCGTAATTATTCCAAATTTTATCATAGAAACCCGTATAAATTTCAAATGCACATCAAACCATTTAATCAGTAAACCCAAAGTTCGCCCCATTTTTTTTGTTACTGGAATTGCACATTAATTTTTGGTAAAATGATCCTGAAAAAAATAATACATTTGGACGGATTGAAATACTAAAATAATATGTACAAATCTTACACAAACCCAACTTTAGGGTAAAAACTTCTTTGAAATTTAAGCTATAATCAAGTTACAAATTTATTATATATTTTTAAATTTATAATTCTGAATGGTCCCAAAAAATATCTTTAATTAATCGAGTAAAATTTTTCCGCACATATGAACAGTGCGTTTGTATTTTAAATTTTCATTTGAGATCATAAAAAAATAAATAGACTTCATTGTTTTACAAAAGCGAAGAAAGTGGTTGTCACGATGACTGCGTGCGACTAAGTTACAAAAGTACTTTAAAAATTTATATACTCCGCAAAGTGTTGAACTTATTTTTTTATTTTTCTACTACTACTACATTGCATTTTTCCCTATTTTTGTCATTTCCGTTTTTTTTTTTTTTCTTTTGCTTTCTCAAGAACTTTGCAAAACTTTAAAAAAGTTCTTCATAGTTTTTGCCAGCTAAAGAACGAAACAAAAAGTTTGGTTGGTAGCTACTAACTGATATAAATTAAATCAATCAAAGCATAACAATAAGACTTGTAATACAATACTTTTGTATTCAAGTTTAGTTCAAAACAAAAGAAAAACGATTTGTAGGAAAAATCGTAAATAAGAAAATAAATCCAACGGAAAGTCGATGTTAATAATCAAATACAAAGAAACTATTTAATTTTGAACATAGAACTTTTTTGTATAAGTATAAAAAAGGAAAATAGATTAATTTAAAACAGAATGTACAAGACGTATCTTGGAAAACTGAATCAGAATAAAATTTAAAAAAAAAAAAAAAAAGGAAAAACACGCGCAACACCAAGCAGACAGACAGACAGAACTCCATGTGGGGGGCACGTCGGTGAACCACTGGTATACTGATGGCTCTCTCACAGAAATTGGCACCGGTGCGGACCCAATTTCTGACCCAAAAGTAGGATCTCGACTGCCATGGGTGTCTGGCCCACGGTCTTTCAATCAGTGATCCACGCCATTGAAGACTGCGCCATCCACCTTGATGACAATAGTCCAAGGGGGAATGCTGTCACTATGTTTTCGTACAGTCAGGCGACTGTCAAAGCACTAAACTCGTGGATTTTTTTTTCTAAAATAGCTCTACAGTGTTATCATAATCTTAATTGAAGGAAATGAAGTTGCAGTCGAACTAGCCACGATGGGCTCGTCAACCCCTATGATCGACCCTGAACCATTCTTTGGGCTCAGTTGGATCTCAGCAACACTCTTCATTGAGAAATACTTCAGAGACTCTGTCTCTAAGCATTGCATGCTCAACGTGGCAGGCTAAACAACTTATTTTGCCAATTTTTCCTAAAACTAATATTCATCTCGGACGTGCTGAACTTAGACTACTCACATGGTATATTAAGGGTCACAACATTCTGAGGTTTCACCTGAACAAAGTGGGGCTGTCCTTCAAAAGGGGCAACTCCTTTACACTTACTTGACTTGCGACCACGGTCCAGACACTACGTCAAGCTCCTTATGGTAATGGTTATGATCCACCATGTTTGTGGCGCGTTGGGATTCAAATTTGTATTTTTATTTTGGTTTTAAAATTTGCTTAACGTTTATTAGCAATTCAAGAAATTTCTACTTAAAACGTAATTAATTTGCTCTTAAAAGTATGCTATTAAAAATTTACTACTTTACCAAAACACATGTAATGTATTATGTAAATTTTATCAACAAATCATTCTCTAACTTATTCAGTAAATATTTTATATCTAAGAAAATGATTTTTCATTTTGAATTATTAAAAATCTATTACATTTTGCTCATAAACCGTTCAACAGCAGGCCCACGAAGAAAACAACAACAACAACAACAAGAAGGAGTAGAAAATAACACAGATTTAAAAGGACACATGTTCCAGACATGCACATTTGTGATTTTAGTCATTTATCACGAATAAAACTCTTAAAATATTATTTCATATACATATATGGTTTACCATATACATACATATGTATATGTATGCATATTTGTAACTCAAAGATACAACAAATATCTAAAGTAAAAGTATCTACTAAAGTATCTATTCGTCCATTAAATTGTCTGTATGCGTAACCCAAATTTGAAGCAATAGCTTTGGCTACTCGGTAAACTCAGTGAAAGTAGTAAGTATATGGCAAACGGAAAGAATATAAATAAGAAGACGAAAGCAAAGACAACGACGATGACGATGAAGCGGAAATCAAAAGCGAAGTTGATACGCTGCATGTAAATTTTGTGTTAAACAGAAGAGCAAAAAAAAAAAAAAAACAAATACAAATAAATAAATAAAAACAACAACAAACACATAGAAAAATTTATAGATACACTTACATAGAAATACATATATACAAGTTTTTTACAGTGGCGGCAGAAAGTTTTGGTACTAAATTATAAATTAAAATGTTTTGTTTTTTTTATACGAGTGTTCCCGAAATCGACTGGCTTAGTTAATTCAAATTATGCTTTGGCATTAAAATCCAATGAAGCACCCTTTATATGAATATATAAATAATATGTACTATTAAATGTTGCATACTTATTTGGGCCACTGTCATCACAACGTAGAAAAACGAAGCAATGCACGAAGTTGAAGATATTTGGCAAGCTCGCTTAATAAAATCGTCTTTAATGTCGTGGCTCGTGTCTTTCTCAAAACGGACATTTAAATAGGTACATATGCATGTATGTGTGTGTGTGTGTGCGAAAAATGTTGACAACGTCACAAAAAATTTCACACGAGAGAGCTTTTTTTGTTTCTCTTGTGGGTGTCTCTCCCATAAGAAATCAAGGAGAACGAGCATGCATTTTGTTGCCGCTTTTTTTTTTTTTTTGCTTTTGGCAAATTTAAGCATTGTTGTTTTTGTTTCTGTTTCTGCTTCTTCTTCTACTTCCTTTTTTTTACAATTTTCTTCGTCATCGTTTTCTTCGTTCATTTCCCTTTTGTGTGTCAGGCCAATTCCGTTTATATTTTCTGTGTTGCATTTTTCCTTCCAATTTTTTTTTCTGTTTTTGTTTTTTTTTTAGTTTCTAATTCTAGGAGAATGAGTGGTTTGGGAGAGATATGTGAAATGGAAAATTAAACTGCATACACCTTTGCACTTTTTTTATATTTTTTTTCATTTGTATTTTGTGCAATTTTATCAGAATTTTTTTTATTGCATTTCCTTTAGTAGGTGTAAGTGTGTGTGGCTGTGTGTGTGTGTCTCTGTTTGTAAATTTATGCAAGGGTAAAAATCGTATTATGTATTCTTTTTGTTGTTTTTTGTTTTTTTTTTTCTCCTTTGCTACCCATAAAAATAGTACTTAATGTATCCGTCATAATATTATGCCTCTTTGTTGATTTTCTTGTTGAGATTTTGTGTTTATTTTTTAATTTGCTTTTAATTTTAATTATATAAACATACATTTACAAAATATAATATAATGCGTAGTTTTTAATCGATAACTTTTATGTTATTTAAATAATTTAAAAATTTTGATCGGATACTGAATGCCTAGTTCTCCCGCTAAGCTATTATGGAGTGCCAATTACTGTAGAAACCGATTGCCTGTAAAAAGCATTAGGTAGCAGTTGGTAATAATTTCTTGTTAGTGATTGGAGTAATTACGGGTAGAAGTGCCATAGGCACATCTAACTATTGGTCCATTCGTAGAGCTTTTATGGAAGTTGTGAAAAAAAAATTTAGGAGAACGAACCTCTAAATTGATCGTTAACGATATTATTTTTGTACCCTGTACCTTTAGAGTAAAAGAGTATATTAAGTTTGAGCGAATGTATGTAAGAGACAGTAGGAGGTTAGATAGACCCTATTAAGTATGTATATATATTCTTGATCAGCATTGGGGGGTGAATCGAACTAGCTATGTCTCTCCGTTTGTCCGTCTGTCCTGCTGTCTGCTTCATAAGAGAGACTATCTCGAAGACTGTAAGAGATAGGGCCACCATTTTTGAAACTTAGACTCTCCTGAGCCGTCAAGTATGCACGTTTATATTACATCTTTTTCTCCAGACCCATTTAAAGGGGTACCCACCATACAAATCTACACCAAAATTTTGGGTTTTTCTCTAGACCCATTTTAGAGGTTTCCCCCTACAAATCTACCCCAAAATGTTGTGTTTTTCCATAAAAACGACATTGTTTTTAATTTTAGGAAAGTCTAAATTTAGTATAAATTATGTCTATATTATTCCCAATTAAATATTCCAATATGGGTAGGATCAACATAATTTTAGGAATAGCCCCATACAAATATACCCCATTTTTTAAGTTTTTGTATGAAATTCCCAAAATCATTTTAAGGAGCCACCAAATATTTTTAACCATGTAGAAATAGATTTCTCACTTTATACAAACTATTAAAATCTACATTGTGCACAAGTTTTCGTACTATTTACAAAATATTTTCGTTTATATTACATCTTTTCGTTAATATAACAAAGCTTCGAACGAATATTAACGAAAAATTTAGAATTTTTTTTCGTTTATATTAGAAATTTATTTCGTTAAGGGCCTAGCGATATTTAATATCTTTAAATGAGTTTCGATAGCCTTTGACCTAAGAATTTTATCAGAGTACTACTTTTCCCGAAATTCATAAAAATCTATCAGAAAATTTGTTGCTAATTATTTACTTAATATCGAGTTTTTTAACTCTTAATTTAGTTTTAATAATTTTAAGTCCATACACACGTAGTGCATCTGAAAATAAAAATATAAAACCGTATGTTTACTGATTTCGTATATTGTACAAAATGTTTTTGTACATTATACGAATATTTCGTAGTTTCAGCTAAAGCAGATTTATTTCAACTGATTTCCTTAAATTAAAGGCAGAGAGTCCCAACTTGCCGCAAAATGTTTATTTAGCTTAAACATAGCACTTCTTCGTTGTAAATTAAAATAAAAATGTGACATTTTTATCTTTAATTTGACGTTATTTGAAATGAAGCTTGGGAAATAATATACTCATATATATTTTGTTGGTTTTGACACATCTTCTTCTGCACTTCGGCTACAGTGTAGAAAGAATATATAAAAATTCAAATTTTATATATTATCACTTTCGCTTTATTCATTCAGTTTTTTTTTTTATTCTTAATACAAGCTGAACTCTTATAACCATCCACTCAATAGCATCTGCAGCTGCTCCTTGACCTTCTCGTGTTTAAAATGATATGTATAAAACTGACACATCACTCATTCAATATCAAAGCTTTCATTCACTTGAATAGTTCGCTCATATTAGTGAATGAGAATGAGTAGTGTCTGTCTACATTGTCCTTGTCATAACAGTTAGATTGGATAATATTTGCTTTTTTTTTTTTGCTGTTGTTGTTGTCAAACTATTAAAGCTACTCATCGACTCATCGATAGATGCATCCATCCATACGTCGTGTAACTTTCTTTGTATTTTATTAGAATAGATTCTAGCAGCTTAATGCAATGCAATGCAATGTCATTTGCAGATATATTTTCGTGTTAAGTAATACATTTTGATTGAATAATTTGTTTTTCTACTAACAACAATCTTCAAATAACAATAATAATATTGTTGATTTATTGTGTTTTGTTATTGTTATTGCGCTGCTTCTCAGATACAATTTGAAGCCGTGACAATTGTTTCATTTCTGTTGAAATTGTTTATTTGTTTTCCAAGCGATTTACGTACATGCATATCAGATCAGATGTCTGCATTTGATGAAAACTCATTTGCATATAGTTTCTGTTTTCTGTACTCTGTTTTCGATTAGTTATTCTACTGAGAATTTCTTAAATTTCTAATAAGCTGCTTACTGTCAACTGTTAAATTTGGTTATAATATTTATTATGACAATGTTTCGTATTGAGTTGACGACGATAATCGAGTAGAATCCCTTAAGGACACAATCATTTTATTTGCTAGTTGTGCTAAAATAAATTTTGTTGTTAACTATTTATTGTGGATTCATGTTATAAATTAGAGTTAAACGAATTAGAACATTGCAATAAGTTGGTAAGCTCTTTATCAAAACTCCACATAATTTTCTATAGGATCTATTGGTATAGGTGGTTCCATGTGAACAAAATTTAGAAACCAAATTTAGAATTAGGCTAGACTAAATTTGATCTTCCTATAAAAAGTAACAAAAAAAATTTTTATATATAAAATCAAGAAAATGGGGTAAATTTGTGTGGTGCGTATATCTCAAATGTTTTGGCCTTTAGTATATTTTATTGGAACTATCATACGCATAATTTATACAAAAATTTAAGATTCCTACTAGAGATGGGGATGGGCCGTGTTAGCCCGGTCCGACACGAAAAAATTTAAAAAAGGCCCAGCCCGACAGGAACAATTAAAAAGCCCGACCCAGTACGACACGAACTTTTGAAATGCCCAACTCAGCCCGACGCGAACTATGGAAAAGCCCAGTCGTATAGAAACTTTCAAGTTAGCCTAATAGGTTAATGCCTTGTCAATCGTTTTGAATGTTATATATTTTAATATTAACAAATAAAATTTAATAAATAAAAAATAAATGGGCCACAATGGGCAAAATATAAAAATTATCGGTTAAGTTTTGATTGAAGCAGGGCATAGAGGAACTACTCGTTGTGTGAAAACATTCGCTCTTGTATCAAAAACATTAGTTCATACATGTATCAAGAATATTAGTTATTATATTAGGAACCATTTGTTCTTAATAAATGGCAAGTTAAATAAGGACATAAAAAAAAAGAAGTCATACGACGAAAAAAATTTGTATAGATGTTCCAAATTTCCTAAATTTCATCATTTTAGTTCCATAAAAATTGTGTAGATCTAGCTTTACTCTACTAACTCGGCAGAGAACTCATGAAAACCCGATATAGTGGCTAGATCTAAAATTTTAATATGAAATATATTCATTCTGAAATTAAATTTTTAATTTCTGATTTAGAAATCATGGCAATGATAATGCAGCTTTAGCCCTTTAACATTGATCCATGTCGATTGTTTGAATTATACGCAAGTTGCCATATTTTGCAATATTAAAAAAAGTTAAAATTATCAGTTTTTATCATTTTTATTAACAGAAAAAATCTCTAAATGCGAATATAACCTAACCTTGGCGCCTGCGACGTACGATACGTCGCCTGTTGTTATTATTGCGACGAGGACGACGCCTTTGTCCTCCATTGAATCCACCATTGTTTCCATTGAATCCACCATTAAATCCTCCATAAGGACCGTTTAATCCTCCATTAAGACGGTTACGTCTGTTACCACGCCTGTTGCCTCCCTAAATTTTGGCAAAAATTATTGCTTATATTGCATAATATTTGGCCAGGATTTCTTCTTCTTCTGTTAGGCTGTGCATTAATTGGAGCGGTTGGACTTCCTGTTAACTCCTAAGCCTGTTGTTCCTAAACCTGTCGTTCCTAAACCTGTTGTTCCTAAACCTGTTGTTCCTAAACCTGTTGTTCCAGGTACTGTGGTGGCAGGTGGTGCAATTTGAGCTGCTACCAGTGTTAAATAGATTGCCACCAAAGAACACGTGTAAAATATAGCAAATCTCATTGTTACTGGTTTTGAGTTTCTGATTGAATTGAGATTTATTACAACTATTTATACCATTTTTTTAAAGCACAAAGATTGTTTTGTAATAATGAAAATAAATATTTAATATTAGTTTTTTATTTATTTTTCTTTTGTTTTGTTTGTTTATGAGTCTGTGTTTTTGTTTTATATTCTAAATATTTGTTTTTTGGGTACACAAAACAATAACAAAAGACAATAGTATTAAATCTAAACTTTTAGAACCATAACGAAATATTTTATAATGACGTAAAAAAATTTTAGACAGACAATCTGTTTAACGTTGTGTTTCACTCAAATATCCGCGTTAATTTCGAAAGAATCGATATCCGATTGTTCTAATAATCGAACCGATAATATAAAATATGTCAGCTCTAAAATGAATTAAAAAATATTGATATGTTTTTTAGCTAGAGATTTAATGTAATTAATCGGATTATCCATGATTTCTGCTTAAGCAGTAGTTCTGAAAAGCTTCTGGAGAGTTGTGACTGTTGTAGTATTGTGGAACATTTTTATTCGCAACATCTGCACATAAGCTGCTTGCCTTCACCAGTTTCGAGTATGTGGCTTTTTTCAATTACAGCAGCCTATCCTTCTCCTCGCTTGGAATATGCCGGATTTCTGAAAAATTCGATGATGCTACAACAGCATCAAACACCGCATCTATTTCTTTAAACGTGTTTCTTGGTATTAATCTCCTCATCAACATTTGACGTTTATAGACGCATTCGTAATATTAAGGAAATTCTTGTACAGGAGAATCACATCTTGCATTGTAAACAGCGTTTTTAATCACTCCACATTAAAAATCTTTCAGCATTTTGTGCTGGTAGCTGTGGATTTAGTTTCATCAACACACTTTGAACTTCAATCAAAATCCAAATCCAGGTTTGCAGGCTCGTCTGGATATATTTCGATGGTATCGCCTTTACATTTCTTTACCCACCATACTGTTTGCATTACGTTTCCTTTGACAAAAAGACTTTGTCCACATGAAGCTATTCTCTCTCTCTCTCTCGCAAAGTTTTCTTTCTCCTCTTTAGGTATTACCTTCTCCTAGGTACCTAGGCTGGAAGTAATGCTTTTACTAGATACGCAATGCTGTGCGTCTGGCGTAGTATGAGATGATTTTTGAAGTGCCCATGGCCCGAGCACTCCGAGATTAGACCAGTTATTTACTTGCTGTGTCCTCCTTGACTACATCTTGCTGCTTACGTTACACCATTGCTTGGAATTTAGTGGAGTTCGCCCACTTCAGCTGACTTGTTGGGAACAGTGTTCCCTTTCGGTATTTTTACAGGAGATGCTTCAGTTCGGTTGTATCCGAAAGTCAAGATACTTTTGCAAGGAAAATTTCTATTCGTTTAGGCACGACTTTTCAAGTGGTTCACTTGACCCCCAACTTACCCTAATAGCATGAGCTAATTTTCAGTAAAATACATGCGCCTCAAAGTTAATTTTTAAGGCGCATGTATATAATTTTATGCAAATAACCTTGTGAAATACTTATCGCTAGCGAGACCGCAACGAGATGCTAGTTTACTTTATTAATATTATTTGCTTATTACTAAAAATAGTGTCCAATTACATTAAAATTGTTATTTTTACTTTTACATTTCGTTTGGATTACCAGTTCTACCTTTTCCACATTTTTTTGGGGGTTTTTTTTATAAAAAATGCAAAGTGCTGCACTCAAGTTGCATGAATTTGTAGTTTGATTTTTAGTTAGTTTGCTACAAAAAAACAACACCCACTTTTCTAATCGATATATTACGTGATATGGGCAACTATTTTTTTTTATGTTTTGGGTGTGTAGTGACTCAATAAACACACACACACAGACACACATGCCTGACCGAACAAACCGTATAACCTAAAAAGTTCGTCTCGTCCTCGTCCTATGCAATTAGTAATCCTACTATTAAGGTTTTGTGTGTGTGTGTGTGTGTGTGTTATTGGTTTTCTAGTTTTTTATTTTCCCCCATTTTAAAAATGTTTTACATTCTGCTTGAAGTCAAAAAGCGAATGTAAAATTTACTAACTCAACAAATGACTTAAATGACAAATAGTTTCAAACAGAATACTAGGTACCTACAAACAATAAATCGGAATTTTCAAAGAATTTTACTTTAAGGTTGTAGTTTCGCATGCGGCTTAAGCTTTCTGCTAAAGAATTTTGTGCTTCATGTAGCGTTAAATTTTATTGCTGATTGAAGAAAAAAAAAATAAAAAATAAATGCAACATTTAAATCACTTTTTGTATGGTGAAACAAAGCGAGTAGATTTTAATGCAATACAATAGCGCCAAAGTAAAGCACTATTTTCAAGTTTCTTTATAATTAGTTTTCAGGTGAAACGCATAGTTAATTTGATTAACTCTGAATTACACTGAAACTTGATAGAATTCATGGAAAACAATAATTTCAGTTTCCAAGCAAGCAATTGTATGATTGAAGTCTTCTGTACAAAGAGAATTTATTTGAATTTGAATTGGCTTCCAAAGTTTAATAATGGAAACTGTCATTTAGTAATTAATTAATTAAATTATAAGCGGAAGTTCACACCGATAGCTTAGGTTTGTTTAAAAAGTATTCAAGACATAAGAATCCCAACTACTTAAAAAAAACTGTTAAATGATTTATATATCCGTCACACACAGTGTGGAGGGTATTATCATTTTGTCAGAAAGTTTGTAACGCATTAAAGGAGACATCTTAGACCCCATAAAGTATATATATTCTTGATCAGCTCGACGAGACGAGTCGATCTAGTCATGTCCGACTGTCTGTCTGTCTGTCCGTCTGTCTGTATGTATGCGTTTCATTCGCTCAGTTTTAAAGATATTGACCTGAAACTCGGAACTTAAGCTTTTCTCAGTCCTAAGCAGTTCAAGTGTTAAAATCAAAATGCCCGCCCATTTTAAGGTATAGCCCCCATACAAACTTACCGTTTTTTTTGGATTTTTTTCTATGAAAATAGCTATTATTTATGAATGTAGTCACTCCAAGTTGGGTAAAAATACTTCTAATGTTATCCAATGTCAAATCCAAGCTGCCACGCCCATTTTTAGCTATAGCTCCCATACAAACTTACCGCCTATTTTCAAATTTTATATGAAAATAGCTATTATTTATGAATGTAGTCACTTCAAGTTGGGTAAAAATACTTCTAAGGTCATCCAATGTCAAATCCAAGCTGCCACGCCCATTTTTAGCTATAGCCCCCATATAAATTTACCGCCCACCTTCCCATTTTTTTATAAAAATAGGTATTATTTATGAGAATATTCACTCAAATTTGAGAAAAAACACTTCTAATGACATCCAATAACAAAACCAAGGTGCCAAGCCCATTTTTAGCCATAGTCCCCATACAAACTTATCGATTATTTTCGAGCAAATGTATGAAAAAGTAATTATTTTGGAATATATATTTATAAATGTATTTAAACCACTGATGATCACACATAAACTATTCAAAGATTCGTGTGACGGGTATTTAAGCTTCGGTTCCACCGAAGATAACGTTTTTTCTTGTTTTTGCACATATTTTATAGTCTTTAAAAGGAGTGAATAGACGTAGAGACTTGAAACAGGGCTCATTTGAAAGATGGTTAAAAAACATTTTTAGCGTTCAAGGTGTTCAAGGGATTTCCGGAATTTGGACCTGGGACCCATATGTGGACCCAATATATATTTTTTGAACAATTTTTTTATTATAGGTGAGCACTAAGACGTGATTTTAGAAAATTTTGAACCGGGGCCTTTGGATTGAATAGACGTTGGGTGCATGTGAATGATGGTTAGTCGTGTTTAGGGGATTTCCAAAATTTGAACCCAAATTTTTATAACAATTTATATTTATTTGTTTATAGTTATAAGTTAAATTTTCGTTATCTTCTCTCACCACAAGCTAACTTAACTCAAATTTATGTAAGTAAAGATTGCCTGAGTGCTGCACCTGGTATAATTGCAACATGGTCAAAGCTTTCTCTTGTTTTGTTGCCAAATTTCCAATTATTTTTGGCAAAATGTCAAAACAATAACTTCGTTCTGAAAGATTTATAATTTTCTTATGAGAAATTGATTATTCGGACACACATTTAAATATTATACGCTTGGGTAATTATTATAAAACAACATAAAATAATTGTTTCTATTTGTTTGCGTTCTGCAACTATTATTTTAATATTTAAAAAAAAATAAAAGCAAATATATATATGCAAGTTTGTTGAAAATGATTTTTAAAAACTTGAATTATCATAAGAAAATATGAAAATGTACAAAATAAATAAAAAAAAAATAATAGTCAAATTTTCAATTGAGTTTAACTTAAAATAAATATTTATACACACAATTTGTACGTAACGTAGCGTATGTTGCCATATTTTTCTTTATAAAATTGAACGCTGCGTATACGTTATATATTTTTGATAAAAATACAATATTGCGTATACATACATATTTTTTCAATAAATATAAATGCATATATACGTATTATGACATATTCGATTTTTGTGTATATAAAATGACTATACAATTTTACAAAAAAAAAAAAAAACAAAATAAATTAAATAAAACTTTTGTGACTATAAAAATTGCATATTTAAAAAAAAAAAATAATAAACCAAATATTTTCTGAATATTTAAAAAATTTGCATACCGCAAAAAATGTTTTGCTTTATACAATTTATTATTTTATTTGTCTGATTGAATAAACATTTACATAAGACAGAGCAAAAATATCAAAAAGAAAAAACCTTCAAACTGTGAATTTCGTAATTTTTAGTTAAGCTGAAAATCAATACGCTTGACTACTGCTAATTAATTATCGTCATCAACACATTCAATTAGTTTACTTACACATGTACACATACACATACATATACGTTCATTCGGCTCTGTTGTTCTTCCTTGTTTTTCTTGTAGTTAGAGGCATTTTATGTACGCAAAAATTTTTAATAGTTCAATTTGAAACGACATTTTAGCTTGTACACAAATACACAAATACATACACACACATACATGATCACAAACAGGATATGCACTTTACATACTGTTTTTATACCCGAGTGTATAGTGTATAGTTTAGTGTGAATGGGAATTATCGTTTTGTCGGAAAGTTTGTAACGCTGGTACCGACTATGTACATATCTAGTCGGTCTCAATTCTGCATCGTCTCTCCAGGTTGCACAGTATACTCATGACCGTGGCTGAAAAGTCACAGAGTGCTTGCCACTGACTTTCACCCTGCAGCATATTGGCTACCAGATTTCCAATTGAAGGTTGTTCTTCAAAAGCTTTATTCAGCGTTTGCCTTTCTTCTTCAAAACGAGGGCAGTGGAACAGGATATGCTCTGCATCCTCATTGTTCCCGCATAACTCACAATAAGGGGAATTATCGTGGCGGATTCTGTGCAGGTATTGTCTTAAACATCCATGTCCGCTCAAGAGTTGAGTCAGGTTGAAGTTGACCTGGCCGTGCTTTCTTTCAACCCAGGGACCAATGTTCGGTATTAAGCGTTGAGTCCAACGCCCTCGCGTGCCATCTTCTAAGACTTTTCTGCGTCGCCTCTAGTCTTTTCTCTTTCTGCAATTTACATATGTTTCTTTGGCTTCAATAGCAAGGATTTTTATGGGAACCACGCTGCATCAGCGGACAGTGGGCGAAATGCTCTAACCACTCTGATTGCGCCCAGTTGATACGTTGATTCGATCACTCGCGTATAGCTTTTAGCCTTTACAGCACTTTTCTAAATTACCCAAGATCTCGTCACACCTTGGAGAAGCAATCTACGTCCTTGTTTTGGGCCTCTGTGGTTAGGCATGATTCTCGCAGAGCTCTGCAGGATTTATCGGCTTTTTTTTTGCGTGTATTCTCGGTGTTGATTTATTCAAGAAAATTATTGTTATATTTGTAGGTTTTATTTTTAAGGATAATTTATATTATCCTTGTTTTTTGTTTATAAGTGATATTTGGTTTGCGATAGCGAACACGTCTTTAATTCTTCAATGCGTGAACTCTACTTGCTCATATTGTTTCTCCTTTGCTCATCGTATGCTACCAGCGCATCAACACAGGGTGTGTTTGCACAGGATGTGTTAGCACAGGCAGACGTCAGTACACCCTGTGTCTGAACTTGAGTAGAGTAGACGCTTCTCATCGCATTTCGACGTTTTATCTAAGCCACTTATGATCACACAAACTATTTAAATATTCGTGTAAAGTGTGTTTAAGTTTCGGTTACACCGAAGTTAAAGTTTTTCCTTGTTTTTTTTTTTTTCACTTCACATTACAAACTAATTGCATTGCTGTAATTGGTTGACTACTTGACGTATGTGTAATCATTTTCTGTGTATTTATTTTTTTCTCCTCATCAAATTTTTCTGTGTTTTTCTTTTTATTAAAGGGTTTTAATTACAATTACACAATCAGTTTACAGCACATCTGTGCATAAAATATTAATTAAAATTAATTATAACTATAAGTTTATGATAATGTTACTTCTGGACACACGATTAATTAAATTTGCATTTGTAATGATTTAAATAAAGACTCTGAACGTGTGTAATGTATACAAACGCAGCAGCGCAGTTTACTTAAATTATCAATATTAAGTGAAGGTATTATAACTATATCATTGAGCGTTGCAAATTATCACTTGGTATATCAGTTAACACATTAAGTAAAAAACTTTTACACAAAGTTTGTAGCCAAAGTGTCCGTTTGAATTTATTTTACACGCTTTAAATGAAAACGATTTTATAAGTGGTCTATTTTTTGTGTGGATATTGAAAATGGTTAAGTACAACATAAAAAAGTTAATGCTCTAAACGACGTAACTATACAAAAAAAAAGAGAATAATATGCAGCGGAGTCTTATACATAAATCTACAAGGGGTGTAATGTTGAGGCTAGTATAAAAACATACAAAAAAAGCATTAAAAAATACCAGTGCCCTTATCATTTTAATGACTTTATGAGTTGATCGAATATGCCTAATGCATTATTTAGTGGTTTTGAATTATACTTGCATTATTGTCTTTCAAATGAAACCGGTTTGGGACACATAGTTTGAATGGTTTCAAAGTATATAGCGGACATAGAAATATATGGTTCTACTTTACTTATCTAGATAAAGCGCATAGTCGAATAAGCATGGAGAACACTGTCCCAGCGATATTTAATATCTTTAATACAGATTAGATAGCCTTTGACCTGAGAAATTTTTCTGCGTACTACTTTTTCTATATAATGGAAAACGTGATTTTTTTTCTGCTCACAGATTTAATAAAATTGATTTGGTTTAGAGTATAATTTGGTAGTATATTTTATATAACAAGCTAAAGGAAGCTTAATAGACCCTATGAGGTGTATAAATCTTTTTTGAATAGCATCGAAATTGGCATTGATTTAACTATGTCCGTTCTTTTGTTTGGCTGTTTGTTTTCTAAAACCGAATTTCTTGTAAGTCAAAATTTGAAATTTATTTCTCCTGAATTCTGAATTTGTATATTATACATATTATTTTACCTTTTGAACACCGGCTGTATTATTTTTTGTAAATTATGTTCTCTTATAACGAAACCCCTCTCGCGGCTGTCAAATTAAATTTTTTTTTTTTTTATCAAACAGTTATTAAAAATTTCTTATGTTCGTCTGTCCGAAGTTACCTATTACAATATGTATTGTATAAAGTTAGAATTTGATCTATTTTTTATATTCCAGAGCTCTGGCAAGCGTTTGTTACTTTATTGTGATCCATTTTTTTTCTCGGAACATAGACTTTGCATTTTCTGTTTACTTTTATTTATTTGCAGGCCGATTTAAAGTTTTTGACGAGAATTACATACATATATCTTCTCAAACATATTTATTCAGTTGGTTTATATTTTTAAATGATTTTTTTTTTTGTGGTATAATTAAAAACAGACTAAACAAATAGATACAATAGTTACACGCTTAATTAGACAAAAATGGTTTCCAGACACAATTTTTTTGAAATTTCTTTTAATAGTTTACATAATTATTTAAATAAAAAGTACAAAGACGCACTTTAGAAATGGTATAAATACGCGAAACATTTTGCTGTAAAATCATAGAATCACAATTTTATCGAAATACAAGTCAAGCTAAAAAATGAAACGTTTTGCGTTTTATACGCTTGCCGTATTGGTGGCTTATTTAGCGCTGGCGATAGCACAACCACCAGCAACACCACCAGCAACACCACCAGCAACACCACCCGCAACACCACCAGCAACACCGCCAGCAACACCACCAGCTACACCACCAGCAACGCCACCAGCAACACCACCAGCAACACCACCAGCAACACCACCAGCAACGCCACCAGCAACACCACCAGCAACACCACCAGCAACTAGAAGACCTAGAAGAAGAAGAAGAATCGCCGCAGGCGTATATGCAATAGAGCTAATAATTTTTGCAATGGCAGATACCGAAGAAATAGACGTCGTGGTATAGGAGTGCGTAGGAGAAGAAGACAAGGTAGATTTATAGAAAGACCTAGGGTGGGTAGAAGACGCAGAATTGGTCAAAGACGTGACGTTGATGTTGTACGCGTGGTTAGAGAAAGGCGTCCACTTGATAGAGTAGGTGAATTGGGAGAAGGTCGACGCGTTGTTGTGCGTCGTAGAGTTCTGGATTAAGCATTATGTTTGGTGTTAATTGAACACTAAGTAAAATAAAAAAATGTAATTTAATATATCAAAAGTTTTATTTTGGAATTTTTAACGTTGGTATTGACACTATCTATGGTTTAAAAAAAATATAAAGATAGACAAATTACTGTACATCGTAAAGACCTCGCTCGTTAAAAAGCAACTCTAACTGGCCATTGGCCCATTGGGTAGCATGCGTCCAGAACTTTCTTCGCACTTAGGTAATAAAGAGCTTTTTTTCGACTCTTAGTAACAAAGCGTTCTAGTGTAGCTAACTTTTTGATGTAGTAAAAAACTCGATGAGATAACATTTAAAAAAGAACTTAAGTCAACAATTTATATACATACATATGTACATATAGTTATTATATATTTATAAGAAGTCTCGACTGCTATATCTACAAACTATAGTTTTTTTTTTATTTTTAAACAGCTGAACAAATTAAATTTGTAAAAAAAAAAAAACAATAAAAAGCAAAATGTTTTTCTTAAGATTTATTTTGCTAAAATTGGTGTTCAAGAGCTGAACGAAAAGATACAGTTTAAATTTTTTTTTTTTTTTAACGTCGTTTACCTGTGGAAGTGACCATTCAAAATTCCAAAATACAATCCATACCAATATACCAAAAGGGTAGCGGTAATGGTAAATTGGCATTATAATAAGAGAGAGAGAGAGAGAGAGGAGAGAGAGAGAGAGAGAAAAGGGGGTAGAATAAATTGTATTCACCTTATTTTTAGGCTTTAAGCATAGTCTCCACCAAAAGTCAGGCCATTTGCTGAGTATTTTTTAAGCAACCAAATAATTTTAGGGACCCTGCATGGCTATTTTCTAAGACAACTAAAGATTTAGTCACAACTGTACTTAAAATTTTAAGTCTGAGTAGGAAAGGCGCCCAAGCACAGACTCTTTTAATCATCAATTGCTGAAGAAACTCCATTTATAGTAGTTTCCAAAAAAAAAAAAAAAAGAAATCATCGTAGTTTTATTTCAAGTTCAGCCGAATAGTCACTCGCTTAGATTAGGAGTGGAAACTTCTTAAAATATAACGTTAATTATCGATATTTGACACCAATAAGATACATTTTGTTATCGAAACATTTTGTTATCATAACAGCTTATCCTTACAAAGATTTACATATGTGTGGAAAAAGGTCAGTATATAAATTGACAACTCGATATCGGTTCGATTATTTCAGAAATTGTAAATCGATTCATTTAGGCAGAAAGAATCGATTGAAAATAAAGCTTTATAAAGTAGATTAAACACAAAATATGATATATTTTTAAAAGATTTTTAATTTTGTTTAATTCTTTATGACACTCATTGCCAATTTCTCTTAAAACGAAGTAGTGTGCGACGAATGCGAGAGAAGATACCGCGTATTCCACGTCTGGGTCTTTTTGTCGTTGGAGCTGCAGGGGCAGCTGCTGGTGGTGCAGCTGGTGGAGCAGCTGGGGGAGCTACTGGTGGAACAGTTGCTGGAGCTGCCGGTGGTGCTGCTGGTGAAGCTGCTGCTGGAGTTGCTGGTGAAGCTGCTGGTGGAGTTGCTGGTGAAGCTGCTGCTGGAGTTGCTGGTGAAGCTGCTGGTGAAGCTGCTGGTTGAGCTGCTCTGGAGTTGCTGGTGGATTACCTGCTGGTGTATCAGTTGGTGGCTGAGCTATTACCAGCGTCAATGAAGCCAACAATAAGCCAAGTGTGTGCAACGCAAAATATTTCATTGTATCTCGCGTTTTACTTTAAATGAAACTTTGAGAGTATAAATTTATTTTTTCAAGTATTTATACGATTTTTAGTGTGTGTGATGTTTTCAAATATTTGTTTTATTATGTATTTAAAAAAATATATACGAATTGCGTACTAAAAATTTTTATTTTATGCTTATTTTAATGTATAAAAAATTTGTGTTATTTAACTGTTTTTTTTTTTATAATTTTAAATAAACAAATTTTAATTTAAATTATATACGTCATCAATGAAGAAAACGTGTCGAAAAATATTATGACTAATATAAACGATTGTTATTAACTTATCAAAAATATTAGATAGTAAAAACTGTTGACGATCAAAAAATTTGGTAAAGACTAGCCGCGCCTTTGTAACACAAACTTGCCCAGACAGACGGACGGAGCAACATAACTATTCATTTCGATACATCTCTTTTTGATCAGATCTTTGTACAATAACAATACTTTAACACTCAAAATAAAATTGCCTTAACTTAACGAAAACATTTGTAAATTGTACGAAAGTATTTCTAAAAGTTTCATTTATAAATAGGTTTTGTAATAATCGCTTATGGTCTACACTGTACAAATGTTTTCGTACTATTGACAAAAGAAACTTCGTTTATATTACAAAATTTGTTTACTAAGTTTTACGAAACTTTTGTAGCTCAACGAAAGTATTTCGTATTTTTTTTTTTTTTTTCGTTTATTTAAGAAAAGTATTTCATTTCGAAATTTTGCTTTATTAAAACAAAATACGTGCTTAATTTAAGCGTGCAAATCAAAACAAAATTTGTGTAAAATCGTCCGTCTAGTGCGGTCAACAGCGCACAAATATCTGACTTAAATTATTTGATAAATATAATTGATTTCGTATATTGAAGAAAATTTCGTACTTGCAAGTTGCAACTACAAACAATAAAATTTCTTCTTTTTATTACCCTGTACCCAAAGGGTAAAAGCGTATATTAAGTATGTATGTAACAGACAGAAGGAGGCTAGATAGACCCTATAAAGTATATATATTCTTGATCAGCATTGGAAGGGGAGTCGAACTAGCTATGTCTGTCCGTTCGTCTGTCCTGCTGTCTGCCGTGTGAGAGAGATTATCTCTGAGACTATAAGAAATAGAGAGACTATAGAGATAGATATTTGAAACTTAGACTCTCCTGAGCCGTCAAGTGTTCACTTGCAAACGGTTTTTTCTCTAGACCCATTTTAATGGGTACACCCATACAAATCTAACCCAAAATTTTGGGGTTTTTGCATAAAAACGATATTGTTTCTTATTTTAGGAGTTCTAAATTTATAATAAATTATGTCTATGATAGTCCCAATTAAATATCCCAATGTGGGTAGGACCACCAAAATTTTAGGTATAGCCCCCATAAATTAAAAATTTTTTACATTAAAACGTCATTGCTTCTTATTCTAGGAAGTGTAAGTTTGGTATAAATTATGCATATGATAGTCCCAATGAAATGACCAATATGGGTAGGCCCAACAAAGGCCAAACAAATTTTTACCGATTCTTCAAGTTTTTCTATAAAATCCAATTCAATGAGGTATGGTAGTAAAATTGAACCTAACTTAAGGTACATAAAGATTGGGTACAGGGCATCTTGCAGTCGAGTATACTTGACTTCAGCGTTCTTTCTTGTTTTCATAAAATGTTGTTACGTATACATGGAATTCTATTGTTAATTGACAGAAACCACTTTCGTAATATTCCAACTGCTTAGAATCCGTTTCGTACAATATACAAAAGTATTCGTACAATGAACGAAAAAGAAAAATATTAAATTTACCTTACAAAAGTGATTTCTGTATATGTAGTCAAGTTTTATACTGTTGTTGTTCTTGTTGGATTATGAAACATAAGAACATTGTACAAAATTTCAATTTAAAAACTGTTTTCATTTCGAATTAAGTAGATTTTATTTTGAGTGTAACAAAATGAATATATTGCCGTACAGTTTAGTATAAAAGGTATATAATAAACTTATAATTATAAACACAATATAGTCACTTTTAATAATTATCATGCAGCATTATTAAAAGTAGCATTTTAACAACAAGACTGTGCATTTCCATTAGAATTTTGTCATTATTCCATTTGCTTTGTCGTTGTTGTTGTCTGTTTTGTATGAATGCTGCACGGCGCCAATAATGCTGTAAGCTATTTTAGTGCACATTTTGCATTGTTTAGAGAGATAAAAAAGCAGAGCAAAGCAAACGAACCAACGAAATAAAAAGGAAAATCTACTACAGATAACTAGCAAAACAAGAATACTGCTGCTAAAGTATCTACAAGTACATAAGCATTATCGCATTTTGCTTTTAAAACATTATGCAGGAAAAAAGGAAACACATATAAACACACACACATATACACGCACACAAACATTAAAGCGTTTACATGTACTTCACACGTACATGATAGATAGTGTGACAAGATAGACAAGCACACACACAGAGAGCATACAATAGACTGTTAGACCGTGAGACAGACAGACGGACAGACAGACAGACAGCCATGTAGTATGTTTTCACTTGTTCAATTTATAAATTTAGTTTGTAGATGCTTTTAGATACATGCATGTACGTATGTGTGTGTGTGTGTAAAATACCGGCGTATGTATATAAACACTTACCTATTAAGCTTACCATTGAGTGCTGCTATACGCTATAACTATGTACATAAATGTTCATACTACAGCAGCATACAAATGCAATTGGCACTTAGATAGATAGATACACAGACAGACATACAATTGTATATATACGAGTACAAGTACACCCACATCAAATGTCATTCATTTATTCAAAAATACACATACATATGTACATACTTTTTGGACAATTGATGGCACATTTTGTTCTGAAGTGGCTTTTATGACTGCAAAACTGATAGAGGATGTTGTTGTTGCTGTTGTTGTTGCTTTAAATGGTAACAAACAAAGGCATTATTGTTTGTTAGACAATTGTCGCTTGTTCTATATTAAATGTTTTCATATATGTATGTAGAAATATAATGTATCTTTTGTTTGTATGTAGCTACAAGATACATTTTGTATTTCCTTTTCAACTGCGCAATATCTTTTGCCTTATTGTATAGTATAGCTATAATTTAAGTTGATTTAATAGTCTTGTTCTTGTTTTGCATTTTACAATATTCTGAATAAAATTTGTGTTAACAATCTTTTGACAATGAAACACAAAAACTTTTCTGCGGCAAGACAACACAGAGAGACCAAGCGCCTACAAAACGTTTAAAATATTTATTATTAAAATGTCGCATGGTAGTTTTTTTTTTCATTTCAATCGATTTTATTTAAATATTCATAAATGTTGTCTTTCACAATTAAAGTGTTGCATAATTTATGGCGTTTATTTAAAAAAAAAAAAAATATGTACGCGCTTATATATACAGTTTCATATACGGTATTTTTTGCATTTAAATGCCTAAAATATCTTTCTTAAAAAGCTAATCTTTTGGGTTTTATAAAATTCTTTTTTTTGAAGTATCAGAAATTTTAGTGTAGCTAGTATATAAGATTGTAACGAAAATCTCCTAAACAGATTCATACATTGGAATGAGTTGCTTAGACTCACAAAAAGAGATTGATTTTAAAGAAGATTAAGAAGAGAAAGAAAGTAGAAAAGGCTTACAAAAAAGGAAAAAATTAAAAAAAAAAAAAACCTAAAGCGATACGTTCAAAAATGTGTCTAAAGAGACATGCAGTTAGGATGAGTTTGGTTTCGTAGGCGTCTTGGTCCCCTCAAACGGAAAATAGTTTAAAACCACACAAAGCATACAAAAAATATCGATAAAACGACTAAAAGAAACACAAGTATTCCAGGTAGCAGTTAAAGAAGTGAAATTCAACCATTCCGCAGCGAGGTCACGGATTCTGTAGGCTCCAAATACCGTTAAATCTGCTGCAATAAAAACCCCGGAAAAGATTTAAGAGCCACAATTAAATATTAAGCACCTGGTATGTCCGATCCCTTAATAGCGATAGTGCCAGTAAACAACTAATTGACACTCTTGAGAAATTTTAGGCTATATACTACAGCAATTCAGGAAATGCGATGGATTAGAAATGGACACTTAGAAAAAGCTCCGACGCACTAACTCATAATCTTTTAATTTTATTTGTTTCATAATTGAGAGTTTCACGGCTAAGAATGATTTTTTTAACGAACTCTTAGGAATATAAGAGCAGAGCTAATAGTTTGTATAAAATTCGAAGTCTATACAATCCACTTTCGCTTTGTATGTTTTTAATAATTATATTGTTTAAAACAGCTGTCAAAACAAAATATTTTGTAAATATTTTTAACTATAAACTAAACTTTAACTTCGATCAAACCGAAGCTATAATGCCTTGCTACTTCTTTTAGATATTTTACATATTTAAGAGATCTCAGACACTTATGCAGGGTAATTTATGATGGAATTATAAAGGTGTTGTCAGAGTGAAACTATAGTACCAAGCGAACCGTTACTTATGAGTGTGAAAGGGATAGCATAAAATTGATCGATACTTTGTATTTTCTTTAAACTTTTTTTGTTTCTTTTCATAACAATGAAATACAACTGACGCTGGTACGCAACACGTTGAGAGTGCAAGAGTGCTTATCACAACCTTGTATCTGTGTAAATAATAAACATTTAAAATTGGAAATGCTGGTTTACTAAACTTTGCAGCGTTCGATAAAAAACAACAAAGCGAAAACTAATTAAAAAAAATTTTAAAATTTAAAAAAAAAAAAAAAATTACGAAAATAAATTTATAAAAAAATTACTTTTGCCTTTGAAAATATGCACACTAGCAAAAATGAAATGTTTTAAAATTTTATATTATATATTGTTTGAAAGCTTCAAATTTTATCTTTCCGAAACTGGTCTAAAAATAAAAATCGTTTCGTAGTTAACAGAGTTATAGCACCATAAAGGAAAAAAGAAGAAAAAATATATTTTTTTACCATAAGTTCAGTTTTTGGTATTGTTCCCCAGACTCAACCAAGTATGTGCAGTTTGGCCATAAGTTACGGCCATAAGCCAGCTATTTTTGAGTGTTATATGGTATGGTAAATTCAAATTATTTTAAATTTTTTTTTTTGTAATATGCATTTAAATTAAACTGACGCTAACTAAATTATTTATAACATTTAGAATTATTTCAATGTTTTGCAAATAATTTTATTTAACATAAATTTTACTAAAATTTATGTACTTCAATAATTTTACCCCATTTCAAATTTTTAACACACTCTCTTTTGCTCTTCGATTTAAAAATTTAAAACAAATCTGACACATAAAATTGCTATAATAAATTAAAAGTGGAGCAATAAAAAAAAAAAAAACAAAAAACCAAAACACCAAAACTTGTAACAAGATTTACTGCACGCATGCACCGAAGGCAACACTATTGTACATGCAACATTTATGGGTCAAATGGACTGATTATATAAAACAATAGAAGTAAAATAATAAAAAGGAGAAAGAAGCTAAACGAAACAAACGAGAGAAAATGTGGCATACAAAAAAAAAATGTGAAAGAGAAATGCAATAGAAGGCGTTTTAATGACCATACATGAACTATGATGTAGGTACTTGTATAGTATATAAAATACATACTATACTTTTATAGTATATACTAATATGTTGATTTACTAATGCATAAACTAAATGGGCAGAAACAATAAAAATAACAACAACAAAAACAACAACAACAACTGCAACTAAGCAGTATGGCAGTAGCCACAAATGAGCGCAACAAATTATATAAAATTACATTGCAGTCGTCTACTCTACTCTTTTACTACGTTGATGATTTTATATTAAGCGCACAACTAGACGTATACGTGATATTTATTTTACTTTATGCACTTGACGAGTATAAAGTGTACATACTATATACTATATATAGTATATACTGTACATAGTAGGAATACTTAAATTTATTTTAAAAGTTTATAAATTGAGCTAATGGTGAGAGGCGAGACTTTATAGCTATATTTGTTGGATAGTATTAATGTACATTTAAATGGTAGTCACCACTTATGTAAGAGGAGCGCATAAAAAAAAAAAAAAAAAAGAAAATAGTTTATGACAGAGTTTTAAAATTGGCATGGAATCGACTGTAAATTTAAAAGCTTGCAATTGGCAAAATGTAATAAAATAAGAATTTTTTAGTTTCAATAAATTCGAACAAAGTTTCAATGAAAAAAAAAATGTTGCATACTTTCAGGCGTATGTGTAAACCTGTAAATATTCGTCTTTTGTCAGTATTCTGACTGAGTAACAATAAGATAAGCAACATCTTGCATGTATCTAATGCTAATATAGGCTTATGGGAGATATATCTGAAAACTGAGCAATGTCAATAATTTTTCCAAAATTTTTTTAAACTAACTTTTTGTGATTCACGTTTCACTCAAAGAAACTCTCGTCAGAATGACGTTTTGCTCATTAATTATGCGGACAGACAAACATATTGAGGCTAGCATCTAATAGTATTTAGGTTTGGCATAAAAATTTCCGGAGAGTCTTCTGAGCACATTTCAAGCGTAGAAAGCTCTTGTATGCTGATTTTCAGAATGACATTTTTCTAGTAAGAAATTACGTATACGCTCTTTTAAATATGCGGACAGACGGATAAATATAGAAAATCTCTGAATATGGAGATGACATAAAAGCTAAATGATTTGTACATTTACCGGGCCTGGAGAGACCAGAATGAATATTTTTCCACACAGGAAATGTTGCATACTTTTAGGCGTATGTGTAATCAATAAAAACAAATACTTACTTTTTGCATATTTCGCCAGACACATCGAATTAATTATTTAGACAATCTCTGGAATTGAAGTACTCAAGACAGATTAAGGATTTAAGGAACTTTACGCTATTTTTCAGAATAATTTATTTTTATAGAAATTCCAAAACATGAAGAGTATTAAAACTACGCGAACAAAGAAGTTAAAAGATGTTTTCTAATATTTTTTTTCTTTTTTTTTCAGCAAAATGTGGTTAAAAATGTTATACAAGCCAAAATAAATACGAAATAAGTACGAAACAAAGACTTTTTCTAAGTAAAAATAAAGTTTTTGCTTAGCAACAAACACAGAAAAAAAGCTAAGAAAGCACATAAAACAACAAAATAAAAAAAAAATAATAAAAAAAAAAAAAACTACAATAATAACAAACATTTTGAAAGCAAATGGCAAAAGTTTTCAAATATTTGCGCCCTCTAAACTTGCGTAAAGCTGAAGAAGACGAAGCAGAAGTAGCAGAGAAAGAAAAAATAGAAGACATAGAAAATAACGATGAAGCAAGCATTGCGAAAGATGTTGTCACTGAGCCTGGATATGCGGAATCGACTAAAAAAACAACAACAAAAAAGACAGAAACAGGCAATCCGCTGGCAACGACAACAAAAAGAAAAGATAATAAAAAAATCAAAAACTAAAATAATAAAAAATTCCGAATTAAATAATAAAATTACACAAAATGTTGCTAAAAACAAAAAAGCAACAAGGTTGCAACAACATGTTGCTGCAACAACAACAAAAAAATGCACACAGCAGCAGCAACATACTATTGAACAGCTAACAACATATGCAATTGTTGCGCAACATTTACATTTTGTTGCATTACATTTAGCAACAACATTTTATGTTGCAAAAACAACAACAATAAATGTTGCTATTACAACGCACAACAGCAATAAAAAGTATCTACAACGTTTAAAAATTTTCGTTGCGCCCGCATTAAAACGTAAATCATTCAATATGAAAACTTTACTAAAACGTTTATTACTAAGCAGTGGCGGTGGCTGGAGTATTAGCAGCATGGATACACGTAGTCTATTCTATTTATTTTTATTTGTACTCGGCTATTGGTGTGTACTAATGCATGCAACAGCAGCAGCAGCTGCTGCAACTGCACCAGAAGCCTCTACGACCACAATAACAACAACAACGACGGTGATGCCTAATTCAAGAAGAAATACACTGATAACGACGACGACGACGAAGACGACAATTTCATCATTATCATCATCATCATCATCGGCTAAAGTTAAAGTTTCTTCTACGACAACGGCTGTTAACGCTATTTTTCCGTTAAATTCTTTAAAAAGTTTAACTTTTGCAAATGACTCCTCCGACGCCGCCACGTCAACCAAAAAAAAAGATAGCAGCATTCAAAATTTACGTATTGCCAAACGTGATGTCGCCAATGTGCCTGAAGAAGAATATGATACAAGTTATCCGGAAGATATTGATGATATTGAAGCATTGCTTAATAATAAATCTGGTGAGTACAAAATATAATTTTCAAGATATAAGTTTTTCTATCAGAGCCCTGCTTCGATTAACTCTTGACTCACTCGAGACGATGAGTCGAATAAGCCGAACGCTTCGCTTGAGCTAATATTTTATTCGAATAAACGAGTAATCTCTAATTCGAGTATCCGTACTTTCGGTTATCAGACCGAAGTTAAGCGTTTCGTTCGATTATTCGATCTTTCGGATATGTCTCCAGTTTTACTCGAGTTATTGAATTATTTTTTAAACGAGCCGAGTGGAGTGGATAATGTTCCTAGCAGTAGACTTAAGTTACTCGAATCGTTTTTATTTCGAATATCCTTTTTAAGCGTTTCCGGGTATATCTACTCTAATTCAAAAAAATTCATTCTTACTATAATCGAGATGATCTTAAGTGTGGCCCTAATCGTATGGATTACGGCTTTTAAGTAAAAAGATCATCTTAGCTGGTTCAAAATGCAACTCGGAGTTTATTGAACGTTAAAAAAAGTTATCTATTAATATAATATATCATTTTTTGTATCGTTCTTATGGAAACAATGGATGATTATATTTTTTATTTACATTATTATAATAAAAAAATTTTATATGTATGTAAATTAAATAGTCTGCAAAAATTTCTAGAAATTTCTGTAAATATTCATGGAGTTGAGGTTCGTTAAACTATTATTCAAGACTTTGAACTTTCGAATATGAAAACAAAAACAAACAATTGTAAAACATAACTACTATCACTTATGTATATCTAAGAAAGACAAATTTTTGTAAATTGCCAAAAAGTTCCACATATGTTTCCGTTTTACCTATTACTATAAAAACCAAAGCAAATATGTACCTAACTGAAAACCTTTTTTAATGTAAATATTTGATTTTAATTTTTTTTGTTGTTAAAATTATTGTTACACGTATAAAAGGCATGTTCAGTAATATATTTTTTTTTAACCAAAATTTGGTATAAATATCGCGAAAATCTACCAGAGAAAGTATAACCAAATAGAACTTCAAAACAGTTTGATTTACTAAATTCAAAAATAAAAAAATGAAATTCTTCATCTTCGTCGTTTTGGCTGCAATTGTAGCCATTTCTCTGGCTCAACCCGAAGAAACACCCGAAACACCTGAAACACCAGAAACACCTGAAACACCTGAAACACCTGAGACACCAGAAACACCTGAAACACCTGAAACACCCGAGACACCCGAAACGCCCGGTACTCCTGGTACTCCCGAAACTCCTGCTACTCCACCACCACCACCATCTACACCTGGATCACCAGGAACGCCAACCACTAAAAAGCAAAGACTGTGCTGGAAGGGAAACAATTGGTGTGGAAATTTCTTTCCAACAAAAAGAACAACAAAGAAGCCGTTTCCAACAACCAGACCAGTTGGCACTAAAAAACCAAACAAAGGATAAATTCTATTCTTTCAATTTGTGAACATCATTTTACTGAAAAATAAAAACATAATGGCTTGAAAAAAAATTAATTTTAATTTAAACAAAAATAAGACTCACAAAGAAAAGAGAAACTTTTAAAATTTAAAATAGAAGCATGGGACGCCACTTATTGCTCATTTGACTATTTTCATTGATCCACAATTTAATGCAGTACCCTGCCGAAGGCTGCAATCTTCTAAGGCTGCAAGTAGTATAGCAGCAGGCGTATTACCTCAACGAGAAATATTAGATTAAATCCAATCGTAGCTGTACACAAAATATTTGATCCAGTAACAAGTTTCTGCGTTCTTCTATTTTCTTCCGTCGAAGTTGTACTCGAAATAATAAAATCATTTGATGTAAAGCTTCTTTCATTTATAGGAATAAACTGTGCTGTATAAGCTTTAATGGGAAAATGTGTTTCAGATAATTTTTAAACTTTAAATTTTACTTAACGATTACCAACCTTTTGATATAATTGTGAGTAAAATCAAAATTATATTGAAAATATTAAACAATTTCATAATCGTTGAACGTTTTTATAATAAAATTCGACAAATACTGGAATACACACAAAACAGCTGTACAACCAAAACTCGAATTTGTTTGTTTTTTTTTTTTTTGAATTCAAATATAAAACATCCGTTTTCAAAATTCGTTTTTTATTGTAACAGAATAAAGCTATTTGTTTTTTTTTTTTTAATAATATAAAAAATTAAATAAAAGATTATTTTTTTATGATATTTCTATTAAGCATTTAATCTGTTTATTAATTTTACAACAAAGTTTTAGTATAAATGTAACAAAAATATAAAATTTTTTCTTTCCTATTTAACCGTTGTTGTGTCTCCGACGATGTACTGTAATCCGATTATGACCTCCTTTATTTCCGAAGCTAGGTCTTGAGCCACAGAAATTGTTAAATCTTTTGCATGGTCTTGGTTTGCTCCTAATTGGTCTTGGTGATCCTGGAGTAGCTGGTGATGGAGCTGGAGGAGTAGCTGGTGGCGTTGCTGGTGGTGTTGCTGGTGGAGTAGCTGGTGGCGTTGCTGGTGGCGTTGCTGGTGGTGTTGCTGGTGGCGTTGCTGGTGGTGTTGCTGGTGGCGTTGCTGGTGGTGTTGCTGGTGGTGTTGCTGGTGGTGTTGCTGGTGGTGTTGCTGGTGGCGTTGCTGGAGGCGTTGCGGGTGGCGTTGGTTGAGTTGCAGCAATTGCCACGAAAGCAAGGAGTATAGCGACTATTAAGAACTTCATTTTGCTTAACTAATTATTCTCAGTAAACTGTCTTGAAGATCTGTTGTATTATAATTTTAAAATTCTACGCGTTGAAGTATTTATACAAAATTTATTGTCGATAACCTTCATAAAATTTGTTTGTTTTTTGTAGTGGTTAAATATGTTTAAGTATTTCAAGTCAGCAGAAAGTTTATTGGTAAATAGGAAGTTATTAATTTGTTTACTTCTTTATCAATAAGCCAGTGTTACCCTGAAAATGTATTTTTAAAATGATCTATTGCAGATTGTTTATCTAGTCTAGTCTAATATGAAAATGTAATCGTAAAAATTTCTCAAGACATGGCTATTCAGATCTGCTTTTAAGCCCCATCATTTTTAGAAAATTACCAACAGATTTGAAATTTTTTCCACTTTTTGAGAAATTCAAGTTTTTGATCCATCTGATCCATTTATACTACCCAATACCGGGTCTCTTTTTTCTCTTAGTGCTCTCTGACGATTCCAATATTTGTTTTTCTCAAATTGGGATATGCGCGGCCAAGAATTGACCCTCGAGTTCTGGTAAATGGCTGGTAGCGGATGATAAACAGACAACAGCTCAATGCTAACCTGATGCAAGCTTTGTGGGAAAATGTTGAGAAAAATGTTTATAGATATAACGAAAATTGACTAGCATGTTCGGTATTAGATAGCTAAACTTTTCAGGTATTTTGTCTTCTCAACATTTTTAGGTATTTCTAAAAAAATCAATAAATAATAATAGTAATCAAACATTAACTAATGACAAAAAATTATACACAACAATAATAAATATCTCATTTCCTATTGAAAACAAAAACCAAACACAAATACAAAAAACAAACAAATTTTATGAAGGTTATCGACAATAAATTTTGTATAAATACTTCATAGCGCAGAGTTTTAAAATTATAATACAACAGATCTTCGAAGACAGTTTACTGAGAATAATTAGTTAAGCAAAATGAAGTTCTTAATAGTTGCTACACTCCTTGCTTTCGTGGCCATTGCTGCAACTCAACCAACGCCACCAGCAACGCCGCCAGCAACGCCTCCAGCAACGCCACCAGCAACACCACCAGCAACGCCACCGGCAACACCACCAGCAACACCACCAGCAACACCACCAGCAACACCACCAGCAACACCACCAGCAACGCCACCAGCAACGCCACCAGCTCCATCACCAGCTACTCCATACCCGCTACTCAGGATCACCAAGACCAATTAGGAGCAAACCAAGACCATGCAAAAGATTTAACAATTTCTGTGGCTCAAGACCTAGCTTCGGAAATAAAGGAGGTCATAATAGGATTACAGTACATCGTCGCAGACACAATAACGGTTAAATAGGAAAGAAAAAATTTTATATTTTTGTTAGATTTATACTAAAACTTTGTTGTAAAATTAATAAACAGATTAAACACTTAAAAGAAATATCATAAAAAAAATAATCTTTTATTTAATTTTTTATATTATTAAAAAAAAAAAAAAAATAGCTTTATTCTGTTACAATAAAAAACGAATTTTGAAAACGGATGTTTTATATTTGAATCAAGAAAAAACTTATACAAATTCGAGTTTTGGTTGTAATGTTTTGTGTTTAAAATTTGCGATTTTATAAAAAAATTTTTTATATTTTCAATATAATTTTGATTTTACTCACAATTATATCAAAAGGTTGGTAATCGTTAAATAAAATTTAAAGTTTAAAAGTTATCTGAAACACATTTTCCCAATAAAGCATATACAGCACAGTTTATTCCTATCAATGAAAGAAGCTTTACTACAAATGATTTTATTATTTCGAGTACAACTTCGACGGATGAGAATAGAAGAACGCAGAAACTTGTTACTGGATCAAATATTTTGTGTACAGCTACGATTGGATTTAATCTAATATTTCTCGTTGAAGTAATACGCCTGCTGCTATACTACTTGCAGCCTTAGAAGATTGCAGCCTTTGGCAGGGTACTGCATTAAATTGTGGATCAATGAAAATAGTCAAATGAGCAATAAGTGGCGTCCCTTTCTTCTATTTTAAATTTTAAAAGTTCACTTTTCTTTGTGATTCTTATTTTTGTTTCTACATAAATTAAAATTAATTTTTTTTCAAGCCATTATATTTTTATTTTTCAGTAAAATGATGTTCACAATTTGAAAGAATAGAATTTATCCTTTGTTTGGTTTCTTAGTGCCAACTGGTCTTGTTGTTGGAACTGGTTTTTTAGTGCCAACTGGTCTGGTTGTTGGAAACGGCTTCTTTGTTGTTCTTTTTGTTGGTATGAAATTTCCACACCAATTGTTTCCTTTCCAGCACAGTCTTTGCTTTTTAGTGGTTGGCGTTCCTGGTGATCCAGGTGTAGATGGTGGTGGTGGTGGAGTAGCAGGAGTTTCGGGAGTACCGGGCGTCTCGGGTGTTTCAGGTGATTCGGGTGTTTCAGGTGATTCGGGTGTCTCAGGTGTTTCAGGTGTTTCTGGTGTTTCCGGTGTTTCGGGTGTTTCTTCGGGTTGAGCCAAAGAAATGGCTACAATTGCAGCCAAAACGACGAAGATGAAGAATTTCATTTTTTTTATTTTTGAATTTAGTAAATTAAACTGTTTTGAAGTTCAATTTGGTTATACTTTCTCTGGTAGATTTTCGCAATATTTATACCCAAAAATTTACGAAAATAGAAAATTATAACTTAACATCTGGTTTACTCTAGTACACGTGTAACAAATATTATTATAAAAATTTTATGGAAATTATAAATATTTGAAAAAAGAAATACACATTTATTAAATATTTGTTTAGTTTAATGTAAATAAGTAGAAAAATTGGAACATCTGTAGGGTTTTTTGTTTTGAAATTTACAAAAACTTTCTTTTTTATTGGAAAGTATAAAACTTGAGTGGAAGTTTAAATTACACAGGTCGACACCGAAAAAGAATGAAGCCTCGGACTAGGCCTATCCTATAGATTTTTCATCGTTGAATAATCTTGTCTTAAAAATTTTCCATCTCGTCGAGATTTTGAGAAACATTTTTCTACCTACAGTGCTCTTGTACCGGCGTCAATTGAAACCTAAATCGGATTTCTATTACCTCAGGTTCATTTGCTAGATATGATCAAAAACATTAAAAACAGTGTTTTGAGTTTTGATGCGATGGAATATTTTTATGACCACATTTTTAATTATTTTTAGTTAAAAACTTATATTTTGTCGAACTTTCTGGAGATCACTTATACCAAAACTTGTTTCATTACTAATTTTAAGGACCAGTCCCATTAAATTCTACCACAACTTTGTAAGTTTTCGTCTGAAATATTTTTATTTACTTAAACTAGAAATACCAAATTCCTTATGGATAATACTTATAATAATCTGATGAAAATATTCTGGATATTTCATACAACTCTACTGAAAGTTTTGATTTCTTTTTTTAAAAAACATTTCTACCGAATATTCTACCGAAAACCCATTCTTAATTGGTTTTGCTAAAGTATATACAGCAAAAGTTTTTTAATCTTTTTAAAATAAAATAAGCTAAAATCAAAAACAATTTTTTTTAAAGCCATTTTTATTTCAAATTATTCGTTATACGTTTTAAAAGAGTATAGAACATTCCCAAAAAAAATATTAATTGTTATTGTTAGGATTGCGGCGACGTCTGACAACAACAACAACACGACGAGGTCCATTTCCATTTCCGTTTCCATTACCATTGGCAGGTCTACGACTTGGAATGAAATTTCCACACCAATTGTTTCCTCTCCAGCACAATCTTTGTCTTCTAGTGGGTGGTGTTCCTGGTGGTGCTGGGGTATTAGGCGTATTTGGTGTCGAATCTGGAGGTGAGTCTGGTGGTGAGTCTGGTGGCGAATCTGGTGGTGAATCTGTTGGTGAATCTGTATCTTCCATTGGTTGTGCCAGAGAAATGGCAACGATTGCAGCCAAAACGATAAAAATGAAGAATTTCATATTTTTAGTAAACCAAACTGTTTTGAAGTTGTTTTCAACTATGCTTTCGTTACCATAATTTCACGATATTTATACCAAATCGAACAAAAGAAATTTAAAACTAAGAAAAATTTATTTTACAAACGTTTTGTTTAACTATTTAATGTGTAACAATTATTATTATTTTCTAAAAATTAGAATAATAAAAACAAAAAAAAAAGACATTTGCGACATATTTATTTTATTTTATATCAAAAATATAATCGCACAAAATTACGCAAATCAAGTTTACACGTCATTGTACATTGTTTATTTTTTCTTAATGAATTAATGGGTACTCCACACAAATCGATCTATTCAAAATTTATAATAAAAAATAATCGAAAAATAAATTTCAAAAATATATTATCCATACTATACATCAATTAACATAGTTTAGTTAATTCCCCATTAAATAATAAATTTGATTTGTTTATTATTATTTTTCTTTTTTTTTATTCATTTAAATTTTGATTATTATTTTTTTATTTTATTTATTTACAGATTTAACATATATTTTGCAGCATTACAACTAAAATATTCTAATTGTTTTGATAATTTAATTTAAAAGAAAATAAATAGTTTTAGTAATTATTTTTATAATTTAATCGTTTTTATTATTTTGTAAAATATTATTTTTAAATATTTTTAAATTTGAAAAAAAAAACTAAAAAATTAAATTTATTTTAAAATACGTTGGTACTTTGAAAGTTTTCCATATAAAATATAGACATTTTTTTTGTAAAGTTTCAACAGAACTGCTTTTAAAAATTAAATAAAATCTCAAAAAAATTGTTTAAAAAGTGTTTTTATTTTATTTTGAAAATATGTTCAATGGGCAACATGCAAAGTTTTTAATTGTTACGGTTGGGACGACGTCTAACAACTACAACAACACGACGGCGTCCATTTCCATTTCCGTTTCCATTTCCGTTACCATTTCCATTGCCAGGTCTACGTCTTGGAATGAAATTTCCACACCAATTGTTTCCTCTCCAGCACAGTCTCTGTCTTCTAGTTGGTTTCGGAGTTGCTGGTGGAGTAGCAGGATCAGTTGCTGGTGGAGGAGTTGCGGGATCTGTTGCTGGTGGAGGAGTAGCTGGATCAGTTGCTGGTGGAGTAGTAGCGGGATCAGTTGCTGGTGGTGTAGCTGGATCAGCTGGTGGAGTAGCTGGATCTGCTGGTGGAGTAGCTGGATCTGCTGGTGGAGTAGCTGGATCAGCTGGAGGATCTGGAGGTGGTTGAGCTATCACCAGCGCCAATGTTGCCATTAAGGCAAGAAGTGTAGAAAGCACTGAGTATTTCATATTTAACTTGACTTGTTTTAAACAAATTGTTCACTTTATGATTTTCGATAACATTTACATCGAGTATTTATACCCATTTTGTTATATGCGATTGCGTTTTTTTTTTTAAATAAACAAAATACTTTCTGTAAATATTTTTGTATTTACAAAGTCTAAGAATTATTTGTTTTGACTGTTTTTAAAAAGTGCAAAAAAATATTTTAAATTTGAACATATGGCTTAGTTCTTGTTGTTTAATGTAAAACGAAAACTTTCCAACTGTTACACGTTGCCCTAGACTTAAGCGTAAACAAAAGCATAATACTGGAAAATAATACTAAAGTTCTTGGATTCGTTGCCAAAAATAATAGACTTATTGTCTATTAAAATTAATTTAATTTATTTCAATTGTAGTATGTATCTTTTACACCAGCAGGCAAAAAATCCAGAGAACCTCCTTGTGGATCGTATTAAGTAGATATGTATATGTTTGAAAAATGTTGCATACTTTGCGGGTTGCTAAACAGTGTAACAAAAACAAAACTTAAATTCGCTTCATGTATGAGTATAAACCTAGGCGGCCTCTTTTTAATTCTCAAAGAACAACTTGTTATAATTGCGAGGCTTGTAGGACGTCTGGGTTTATAAAGTTGGAATCCGCAGGATATGATATGAGCTGTGATGTGAGAGAAACAAGCACTTCTCTTTATTGTGATGATTTAGACGTTAAATATTGAAATAAATATTTATAATATAATATTTATAATATATTAGTAATATAATAATTATTATTTTATATAATTAATTTATTTTGAATATAAAGCTTCATATTTTGCATAAAAGTTTTAAAAATATCTGTTGTACCAATATTTCCCACGTCACTGTACATGATTGCAAAGTAAAAATTTGTAAAATCTTAGAAACACGTTTGTAACAGGCGAACAGAAGTGTACAGTAAGCAGTAAGAGAAAGAACAAGCAGTTGTGCAAATTTGCAGTTAACCGTTACAATAAAATGTAAACAAAAATTAGACACGTGCTCTTGCTTTTGTTTTGATTAATTATTCTCGTATTCACTCGTAGCCAATAAAAATGCGTAGTGGTACCGTTACATAAAATATAAACAAAAGATGCATGTGTGTGTTTCTAAATTTATTATAATCTTCTGTTTCACTCTAAATCAAAGATCTTGATTCGTCAGTGAAATTATTAATTTGTTTGCTTTTAACAATTCTGTTCGCCTAGGATCTTCTTAAGAAGGCATAAACTGATTTTTTTAATAAATGCGTAAAAGGGACAATAAAATGTACAGTAAATTTGTTTGTAAATATTAAACATCATTGGTATCAGGCGAACAGAATTGTTAAAATAATAATAATAATTAATTATTTCACTGACGCACCAAGATCATTTGATTTAAAATGAAATAGAAGATAATAATAATTTAAAAATACCATGCATTTTTTATTTATATTTTATGTAACGGTACCACTACGCATTTTCATTGGCTACGAGTGAATAAGATAAGCAAAACAAAAGCAAGAGCAAAAGCGTCCACTTGTTGTTTACATTTTATTGTAACGGTAAACTGCAAATTTGCACAACTGCTTGTTCTTTCTATGTCTGCTTTCTGTACACTTCTGCTCGCCTGTTACAAAAGTGTTTCTAAGATTTTACAATTTTTCATTTTGCAATCATATACAGTGACGTCGGAAATATTGGTACAACAGATATTTTTGAAACTTTCATGCAAAATATGAACCTTTATATTCAAAATAAATTAATAAAATAAAATAATGATAAGCTCGTTTATTTATTTCAATATTTAGCGTCTAACTCATCAGAGTAAAAAGAGTGTTTGTTTCTTCTCACAACACAGCTCATATCATTTCCTGCGGACTCCAACTTTATAGTGCCAATTGGACCAATTCTAGAGTTGAAACCAGACGTCCTACAAGCCTCGCAATTATAACAAGTTGCTCTTTGAGAATTAAAAAAGGGCCGCCTAGGCTTATACTCATCCTGAAGCGAATTTAAGCTTTTTTTTTTCTTAAACAGTTTAGCAACCCGCAAAGTATGCAACATTTTTCAAACATATACATATCTACTTAATACGATCCACAAGGAGGTTCTCTGGATTTTTTGCCTGTTGGTGTAAAGAACATACTACAAGTAAAATAAATCAAATTAATTTTAATAGATAATAAGTCTATTATTTTTGGCAACGAGTCCAAGAACTTTAGTATTTTTTTCCAGTATTATGCTTTTGTTTACGCTTAAGTTTAGGGCAACGTGTAACAGTTGGAAAGTTTTCGTTTACATTAAACAGCAAGAACTAAGCCATATGTTCAAATTTAAAAAAATGTTTGCACTTTTTAAAAACAGTCAAAACAAATATTTCTTAGACTTTGTAAATACAAAAATATTTACAGAAAGTATTTTGTTAAAAAAAAAAAAAAAAAAAAAACGCAATCGCATATAACAAAATGGGTATAAAAACTCGAAATAAATGTTATCTAAAATCATAAAGTGAACATTTGGTTTAAAACAAGTCAAGTTAATATGAAATACTCTGTGCTTTCTACACTTCTGACCTTAATGGCAACAAGCTAAAGTAAGCTTCATAGACCCTATGAGGTGCATAAATCTTTTTGAACAGCATCGAAATTGGCGTTGATTTAACTGTGCCCGTTCTTTTGTTTGGCTGTTTCTTTTCTAAAACCGAATTTGAATTGTAAGTCAAAATTTAAAATTTATTTCTCCTGAATTCTGAATTTGTATATTATACATATTATTTTACCTTTTTGAACACCGGCTAAATTCTTTTTCGTAAATTTTGTTCTCTTATAACGAATACCTCCTCGCAGCTGGTAAAATAAAATTCATATCTGCTTTCTGTATTTTTTCTACCAAGTCGAGTTGATTTAAAAAATTTCTTATGTTCGTCTGTCCGAAGCTAACTTTTACAATATGTTATGTTTACAGTTAGAATTTGATATATTTATTATATTCCAGAGCTCTGGCAAGCGTTTGTAACTTTATTGTGATCCATTTTTTTTCTCCGAACATAGACTTTGCATTTTCTGTTTACTTTTATTTATTTGCAGGCCGATTTAAAGTTTTTGACGAAAATTACACATATCTTCTTAAACATATTTATTTAGTTGGTTTATATTTTTAAATGATTTTTTTTTTTGTGGTATAAATAAAAACAGACTAAACAAAGAGATTAAATAGTTACATGCTTAATTATTTAAATAAAAAGTACAAAGACGCACTTTAGAAATGGTATAAATACCCGAAACATTTTGCTGTAAAATCATAGAAACGCAATTTTATTGTAATACAAAACAAGTTAAAAAATGAAACGTTTTGCATTTTACACGCTTGCCGTATTGGTTGCTTATTTAGCGCTGGCGATAGCACAACCACCAGCAACACCACCAACAACACCACCAGCAACACCACCAGCAACGCCACCAGCAACACCACCAGCAGCACCACCAGCAACGCCACCAGCAACACCTCCAGCAACACCACCAGCAACGCCACCAGCAACACCACCAGCTACGCCACCAGCACCTACACCACCAGCTCCCACAGTTAGACCAACTAGAAGACAAAGACTTTGCTGGAGAGGAAACAATTGGTGCGGCACTTTCTTCCCAAGACGTAGAAATGGCAATGGAAATGGTAACGGAAATGGAAACGGAAATGGAAACGGAAATGGAAACGGAAATGGACGCCGTCGTGTTGTTGTAGTTGTTAGACGTCGTCCCAACCGTAACAATTAAAAACTTTGCATGTTGTCCACAGAGCCTTTTTTTCAAAATAAAATAAAAACGCTTTTTAAACAATTTTTTTAAGATTTTATTTAAAAAATATGAAAAAAGGTTTACTGGGGAGTTCAGTTTCGAAAGGCTACAAATTCAAGAAATGAAAGTTTCCCAAGAAACTGTTACGAGTGAAGAGATTTCTTTTATAGACCATCTTGGACCTCTTGCAAAGCATCGGATGTGGCGTAAATCATATGAAACTTCACCTTAATCAAAGTCGGAAAATAATCGGTTTCCGCTCTCTGCTATAAACTGTTAGCAGGTCGTGTCGCTGATGATGATATCTTTCAGGTGTTGCTATTAAAATATCAAAACTTATATAATGAATACTATTGGCATTAAATCTTTAAAGTAGTTCTGTTAAAACTTTACACAAAATGTCTAAAAGTTTACTATATTTTATATGGAAATCATCAGTTACACATTCAGTAGGTAACAATTTATAAATAAAAATTGTATATTTTTGTATGTTTTATAATAAAAAGTAATCTACAAAGGCGATCTATAAAGTATGTAACAGTTTTACATTAATAAATCATTCAACAAATGGTACTCTTACGTTTCCAATTAAATAAATCGAGTTGATTATTTTGCTGTTTTAAAGCCTTCAATGAAACCGAGGAAAGGCTTTATAAATAATGGTCTGCCGGTCCACATGGTCTTGGAGACTGTTTAAATGGATTGATTATGCTTTTGGAGAGATTCTACATTGATTATTATATAAAATGTTTATTAGTGAAAAAGAGGATTACATAAAATTACATATACTTTTAAGAATCAAGTGACACTTTTTTAAATCTATGATGGCGAATCCCAAATACATTTTTAACTGGTTTGGAGGTTAGATTTGTATGGTTTTGGGATTGTTGCATTCGAATCTTTTATCCAATTCATTTCTGCAAGAAATGTTTATCTGACCTCGTCTGACTACTTTGTAGTTCGAATGTATAAACTTTTGGGCGTCAATGAAATAATAATATTGCGGAAAGAAACTTAAGTTTCTAATTTCAGCTAAATATATATTCAAAACTGAGCAAATGATTTCGGGACAGACATTGCAAAATCATCCAAAATTTTGACTAAATAAATAAATTCTGGAATAAATAAAATTATGGTTTCCCGATCAAAACAAAGGTCTTTTATGTATGTACACAAATATGTTTTGTTGAACTACTTCATCTTCGATAAGTATCGATATTGTCGATACATTTTAGCGATATACGCAATAAAAAATCGATACATTTTAGAAATGAGTTCAAATATCGATGCATTCAGCTATCTCTAGTTCTATAAACGCTTTGATTTTAGATTATATAATAAGCTTAATAAAATGTATTGCTTAGGACACGATCTGCAACAAAAAATACGTATCCGGATAATTTAAAGTAAAAATAAAAAAAAAAAATATTTTTGTTTTTTCGGACAATTTAAGATACTACGGATTCGCTCTTTCGTTGGACCTATCTGTTTTATAACACAATTTAGGTTCAACAAATTCGGTTTAGCTTCTATGATACTCGTAGTAAAGTATTCTAATTTAGACTGACAACTTACATCCTGTGTAAATTGAACGAAGTTAAAAAATTGTTATGCCTATGCTGATGTCTTACACAGATGAAAACAAATAACAACAAATCAAAACAGTCAACAGTCTGCGCAAATAAAAATTTATCGCTAGACAATTTATGTAATATTTTTTTTTTTTTTTACTTTACGAACTTTTTGAATGTACACGAAAATAACTAATATTTACAGTTAGAATATATTTTTGTAACTAAAAAACAGCTAAAGTAAATAAATACAAAATAAATATTAAAATATTTGAAATGAAAACAGATTTTATTTTGTTTTTTTTTTTTTTACAAACCAAAATTTCATTCTTTAAAAATCGTATAAATACTCGAACAAAATTTATGTAAAATCATAAACACAACAATCGTCTTCAGTTCAAGTAAAATCATAATGAAATCCTTTGCATTTTTAACAATTGCCTTAATGGCTGCCTTGGTTCTGGTTAACGCTCAGCCACCACCACCAACGCCACCAGCAACACCTCCAGCAACACCTCCAGCAACGCCTCCAGGAACGCCACCAGCAACGCCTCCAGGAACGCCACCAGCAACGCCTCCAGCAACACCACCAGCAACACCTCCAGCAACGCCACCAGCAACACCACCAGCAACGCCACCAGCAACACCACCAGCTACTCCACCAGCACCTACACCACCAGCTCCCACAGTTAGACCAACTAGAAGACAAAGGCTTTGCTGGAGAGGAAACAATTGGTGCGGCACTTTCTTCCCAAGACGTAGAAATGGCAACGGCCGTCGTCCAATTAATCGCCGTGGTTAAACAAATTAATTAATTAATAAATGAATTTAGAATATGAAAATTTTAAAATAAAAAGAGCCTTTTAAATAATTACTTTCATCTGTTTATTTAAGCCTTAAATCGTAAAAAAAAAAATGAGTATGGTGGGGAGGAGAGAGTCACTTTAATATTAGCTCTAGCTCAAATTCGAAAACAAGGTGCAGTTTAGGTTTAATTGCTGAACATAGTAAAATCTTTGTAAAAACTTGATCAACTGCAGATAATATTAGGCCAGCATTTTAACGTTCTCAAATCCATTGGGCGCCTCGAAAGGTTGCTAAAATCTGCTTTTGCTCTAATACTCTCCTCTTCTCCGGCATTATCCACACAGCTTCTACAGGCTAACACCCAACTCGAACGTGTCTGTCTATGAGACAGTAATTTGTAATAAATACCACCAGAGCCAACACATTTTCAGTACGTCTCTAATTCTTTTTCGGTCGCTAATAGAACGCGATTTCCAGAGATACCACAAATTTCGAGTTTGTTCCACTTTCTGGTAGCAGCTTAAATTGTTATCTTCCTTAATCTGTGTCCAACTGATTCCTTTTCCGGAAAATTGTAGATCGTAGTGCTCTGTCTTCCAAATTGATTTGTGTTACAAATACCCTCAATGTTAAAGTGTCCTAGGATCCAGACAAGCTGAGCCGTTCGATTTAAAGAACATTCAGTGATTGTCTTGGACTTAGGGAGCAATCAAGTTACCTACGGGTTGCTTAACTGTCTGAATAGATCGTCGTGTTAGTTTCTATCAGAGACAAATCCACTCGGTAGCTACTATATTATATAACTTTATAGCGTTTACCAAGCCGAAATAATTTTGACTGAATAGGCTCTGATAGCCTTTACTACAGATCACTATCTCATTTGCAGTTTCGATAAAAGACTTAGGGTAGCCTCACTTGAAATCTGCAGAAATTGCGTAGACAATGACGAAGATGACGAGTGTCCTAACAACTGCTTTGCTCAAGCACTTAGGATAATACTTCCTAGAAAACGATTCGGAGATCTGAAAGATGGGATTTCGAAATATTGTCAATTATTTGAGTATGGTGGTAAGATCATCTGCGGCTAACAGAGTTTTTCGCCTACCCTAACATAATCTAGTTCTTCTATCTCTTTTAGAATTTAAGCTACAGCTAACATTAAAGTGACTCTTTCCACCCCCAACCACTTTATTTTTGTAGGCTTGAATGAGCAGATGAAAATAAATATGAAAGCTACTCAAAAAAGAACAATTTTAAAGATATTTTTTTTAGAAAATTTCGAGCTAATTTTATTTTAAATTTCAAAATTAATTTATTTATTATTTAATTCGTTTAACCACGACGATTAACTGGACGACGACCGTTGCCTTTTCTAGGTTTTGGGAAGAAAGTGCCGCACCAATTGTTTCCTCTCCAGCAAAGCCTTTGTCTTCTAGTTGGTCTAACTGTGGGAGCTGGTGGTGTAGGTGCTGGTGGAGTAGCTGGTGGTGTTGCTGGTGGCGTTGCTGGTGGTGTTGCTGGTGGCGTTGCTGGTGGTGTTGCTGGTGGCGTTGCTGGTGGCGTTCCTGGAGGCGTTGCTGGTGGCGTCGCTGGTGGCGTTCCTGGTGGCGTTCCTGGTGGCGTTGCTGGTGGCGTTGCTGGTGGCGTTGCTGGTGGCGTTGGTGGTGGTGGCTGAGCTTTAACCAGAACCAAGGCAGCCATTAAGGCAATTGTTAAAAATGCAAAGGATTTCATTTTGATTTAAGTTGAGCTGAACACGATTGTTGTGTTTATGATTTTACATAAATTTTGTTCGAGTATTTATACGATTTTTAAAGAACGAAATTTTGGTTTGTAAAAAAAAAAAAAAAAAAACTGTTTTCATTTCAAATATTTTTATATTTATTTTGTATTTATTTACTTTAGCTGTTTTTTAGTTACAAAAATGTATTGTAACTGTAAATATTAGTTATTTCCGTGTACATTTAAATAAATACGTGATTAATTACCGACTTAAGCGGGGACTTACCGACTTAAGAGGGCGGAAGTTCTTTCTGGTATTATGGAGTTATCATTCCAGCGGATTTTTTTATCCAATACTAAGCTTGTTTCTAAATTTTCTGAGCGAGCCACTTTCAAACTCTTTAAAGAGTGTTTGTTTCAAAGACTCTGTCTCTCATTACTGGAAACATTACCCAAACTAAGCAAATATAGCTCAGAGATTACATCTGAATAAAATGAATCTTCGAATGATATATATACTTCCCATAGCCATACTCTTTAAAAATTTCAAGTGACTCACTCCACCCTACACATATGCCTATATTATTTCCAGAGCCATAACTCAGCGCAGCTTTTCACAACACTTTAAATTTAAATTTGTTTAAATAGTGTAAAACAAAAATTGGATTTTCCAATTATATAAAAATTACAACTTTATATATTATCAATTTTTGGCTGTGACACTCGTTTGTGTGTACTCGTTTTGTCTGCAGGCTTATGTTGACACTATGTGAACGATGCTGATGATGACGTTGTGATGATGATGATGATGATGTTGCCTTTAGCTGCTACCTTGGATACCTTGAACTTTGCAGCATTTAAGTTGTAAGTGTGCCAAAAATCCATAATCCGCTTCAAGCGGCTCTATATGTGTATTTATAAAGTAAACAACTTTCACAACGTGTGTGTACGTGTGTACGTGTGAATGCGCACCAGCCACAGTCCAAGTGTTATCCATTCCCCAAAGAACTTTATTGTGTGTACTAATTGCTATAAATTATAAAGCATACACACAAACTAGCCGAATATGGTAACTACAGATTTTTCGCAGCTTTTATATTTAAATATGTCCTAGAATATGAGTAAATGAACAACGCACACCTGTTTTTTTTTTTTTTTTTCTCTGACGCATTCACTGACATTCACTGTTGTTGTGCGAGTTTGAGTTGCTTTGCTTTGTACTATTTTAGAATTATTTTGTATTTTCATTGGAAATTCAAAATTAAATCAAAATATTTGTGACTGTTGTCCATGAACGTTGAAGATACATACACGTATACCGGGAAAAAAATATATAAAAAACAGATACACAAATAAGTATCTACAGAATTGAAACTCAGTGCACGGAATTCAGCTTGGCCAAGTTTATCCGTTGTTTCAGTTGCTTCAGCTGCTGCGCTTTGTTGTTGTTTACAAAACTTTGTGTTTTTTTTCCTATTTCCGCTTTTTTGAAAAAAAAAAAAAAAAATAAATAAACTGACCACAAAACAATAATATTGAGGCAAAAAGTTGGAAAAAAATTGTATTTTTTAGAAAAAAAAAAAATATATAAAAAGAATTTATTATGCCGCATAGAATTCTGCATTGGCAGCTAAAACAGCAACATATAGCAGCATCCTGTACCCTATACATGCAATACATATTAAAAGGTTCATTAACTGTTATTCACACTTACTGTGATTTCTAAATCACAGTGTTTACAGTTACTGTGATATCTAAGTTAAATGTACAGTGACTTCAAAATCACAGTATTTGAATAAACTGTATTTTCTAAATCACATTAAACGTAGTTAGTGTGATTCCAAAACCACTGTGATTTTTAAGAAGTGTGAATTAGTACTATAAATGTACAAATAGCGATCTAAATACTCTTTGCTTTAAAATAACTCAATCAATTCAAAGTCAATTGGGATTCCTCAACAATATGGCTTTGCTTTGAAACCTTACACCCGTTTTTTTTTTTTCTATTTAGTCGCTAAATAAAAATTGTTCAAAAATTGGGGTTCTAATTTTGGAAATACCCTAAACACGACTAACCATCATTCAAATGCGCCCAGTTTCAAGTCTCTACGTCTAAATTAAAATCCCGGCTAAGTGCTCACCTGTAATAAAAAAAAAAAATTGGTCAAAAAATCTATATTGGGTCCACATTCCGGAAATCCCTTGAACACCTTAAACACCAAAAATGTTTTTTAACCATCTTTCAATTGCGCCCTGTTTCTAGTGTCTACGTCTATTCACTATGGATTTTCCGGTTTCAAGGCCCCCATTAGGCCCCGAATAAAAATTTTCCAAAGTCCCATCTTGTTGCTCACCTGAGTTTTAAAAAACGAAAACAAAAATAAATAAATTTTTTAACGTCTTTTTGTTCCAAATATTTGACTTTTCCAGTTTCAAGGCCCCTTGTCAAAATTTTCCAAAATATAAACCTTTCTCTTCAATCACTCTTTATATTAAAAAGTGTTCTAAAAATATACTGTTGAAAATGTAATAATTCGGTTAAATCTAAAAAACATTGTTAAAAACTATGCTTCAAAAAATTTAAAAACTTAAACGATCAGTATTCAGATAAAAAAATTTATTATTTTTCACAATCATTAACAGGGGCTATTGGTTTTAGGATTATTCCTCAGGCGGAGTAGTTCCATAATATGGCGGCTCTGCAGGCGGTGAAGTTCCCGGATATGGTGGATATGGATATGGTGGATATGGATATTGTGGCGCTGGACAACATGTACAACATGGTGCACTAGGTGGAGTGTGACAAGGTTGACATGGTTGACTTGGGTGCGTCCAGCATCCTCCGCAATGTGATGAAGGCCAGTTATGATGTCGCGCTCTTAGCGGAAAGATCGATCTCTGTCCGGCAGCTAAGGCAATAATTGCCAAAAATAAAACGTAAAAAAGTTTCATTCTGATTTATCTCGTTCCTTGGCCACAGCACTACGAAATATTTATGTTAACTTTTGTGCAAATTCCGAGGTTTTTATATCATTCGATGTGGTTTAAAATCAATAGTTTTGTTTACTTTTTTGGCACACTGCATCGAAACTTTATTTGTATTAACTTTTTGCAGAACATCTGTATTTACTTAAATATTAGCAATAATTTGCAGAGCTGAATTTTTTTTTTTTTTTTTGAATTTCTATAATATTGTTTAATTAAAAACTTTTTTTTTAAAAAAAACATTTGTTTAAATTTATTTTATTTCATTCTTAGAAACTGCACAAATATATTTATTTTAAAAATTTATGCAATGAAAATTAAATCAATAATTGTGATCGAACACGTGTCAAAATTATGATTGCGAGGATGCATAGCAGCTCGGGAGTAGTTTGTCTTGAACAAAACTGATAATTTTTTTTCTCTGAGCCGTTCAGGTTCAGTTAAGCTTAAATTATGGTTTTATTTATGGATAGGCCCTATGATCATTTGTTCAATACCAAATTTGAAAAAATTGTATTTATTTTATTTAGATCCGTTGTGACACGAAACAGGGTACTTAGTTTTATGGTTCCCGATGTAAAACTGTTATAAAATCGAAATTTGCTTTCAAATTGATGAGACAGTTAGTCTTGTACCGATACGTCTCGATGTTTTCAATACGCCAAAAACATAAAAAACATTAAGGAAATCAAGTCTGATTTTTGGTAAAATTTAATCAAGACTGTTGAGGCTTATTGCATATGTGCGCTCCAGACTTTTCCTGAGGGGATACCTATAAACCAGAGTCCCTGGGTGAATGATTATCACTAATTACTTCATTTTTACCGCAAGTTTATTTAATAGTCATAATTAAATAATTAATTTTAGTGCAATGATTTAATCCTATTTTACATTGTTTGTGAATTGATAAAGATTATTCCCCACTGAAAAGGTGTTGAGAATTCTTAAGCCTAGTTATAAATCTTTCGAACATCTTTTGTGGTATTTTTTTTGTTATCTTAATCATAATCACTGCCACTTATGCCGATGACACCGCCTTTTAAGCCAATGATAAGTCAGCACTCGTGGCGTCCAGCATAATCCAAACTCAGTTGGACCTAAGACGGTGGAATATCGTAGTCAACCTAGACAAATCTACACACATTACGTTTGCCCTGAGAAGAGGAGACTGCCCTGCCGTCAGTCTGGATGTCGTTGCCATACCCAGCAGCGTCACTGCAAAGTACTTAGGCCTGGTATTGGATAGGCGCTTATTCTGGAGTAGTTATCTCTCATAAAAACATTGCCAATTGAACGAGAGGTTGCGCAAGCATCTGTGGCTGCTTGATAGAAGGTCCTCCATCAAACTAAGGGTCAAACTCCTCATTTACAAAGCCATACTTAAACCTATGTGGACATATGGCAAAGCACTCTGGGGCACTGCAAAGAGAAACAACAGGGAAAGAATCCAATACAAAAACATTATTTCTGAGGCGCACCCATATCATACCAATGCAGAAATCCACCAGAAACTAGAAGTCCCTCTCATAAGCCAGGAGGTGGCTAGGCTCACTAAGGCATATCTAGATAGACTGGACAACCATGTCAACCCTCTGGCCATAAACCTGCTGGATAATAGTACAACGACTCGGCGACTGAAGAGGTTACACCCTCTGGATTTGCCACACACATAAACTTTTAAATCCTCCTCCCTCCTCCATCACTCCCCCACCCCTTTTTAAACCCCAATAACAACTCCCAAGTCATGGAATTCTTTATAGAAAGTCAATGTTATGCATTACAATTCGCTGATAGTCCCCTTAGGGACTGATTGCAAATAAAAAACACAGCATTAAAAAAAAAAAAAAAAAAAAAACATAAGATATGAAATGTCTAAGTTATAGTACAATTTACACCTTTAAAATTTTAAAACTTCTTTACCATTGTTGCAGAACAAAAATTACCAAAATATCTTAGGAAATATTTTTACAAAATTATCATACGAAATGTTCGTGAAACTTCCAAGAAACAAATTTAAATTATTTTGACAAATTTTATTTAAACAAGTTTTTGAACAAACTTTATTTTAAAATGGGTTTTCTATTTAGATAATGAATTAGAAAAAATAAAACATTAGAGTTATCCAAACATTAAACATAAAAAAAAACATTAGCTCTGCAAATTATTGATAGAAATAGAGTAAATACAGTTGTTCCCAAATCAAATAAAATTGATGCATGTGCAAAAAAAGTAAATAAAACTATTGATTTTAAGTCACTTCGAATGATATAAAAACCTCGAAAATTGCACAAAAGTTAACATAAGTATTTCGTAGTGCTGTAGCCAAGGAACGAGATAAATCAGAATGAAACTTTTTACGTTTTATTTTTGGCAATTATTGCATTAGCTGCCGGACAGAGATCGATCTTTCCGCGAAGAGCGCGACATCATAACTGGCCTTCATCACATTGCGGAGGATGCTGGACGCCACCAAGTCAACCATGTCCACCAAGTCAACCACCAAGTCAACCACCAAGTCAACCGTGTAACTGTTGTCCTGCGCCACCAAGTCCACCATGTTGTACATGTTGCTCAACGCCAACCATTCCGCCTCCCTCACCACCTACAGGGACTGTATCGCCTACATTGACTACTTACACCGGTGGTCCACCGACAGAACCACCATATTCTTAAATTTAATCCGACAACATCACCAACAGAGCTCCTGGTTAATCGTTGTCTCTAATTTTTGTGAAATATAATAAATAATACAAATAAATTTGTTTATCAAACGCCACTTGTATTGGAAAGAGTTGGACCATACACTCAACCCTATCTATCTATGTATACATATTTATAGAAGTGATCGTTTTAGTTTTTATACCCTGTACCCAAAGGGTAAAAGGGTATATTAAGTTTGGGCGAATGTATGTATCAAGCAGAAGGAGGCATGGTAGACCCTATAAAGTACGAGTATATATTTATATTCTTGATCACCATTGAAAACGGAGTTCGAACTAGCTATAGCTGTCCGTCCCTTTCCGTCCATTCGTCCGTCATGCTGTCTGCTGTATTAAAACGATTATCACGGAGACTTCAGAAGATAAAGCAACCAATTTGATACTAACCTAACCAAAAAAACTTTTCCTCGCCTAATTTTAGGGGTACTTCCCATACAAATCAACCCCAAAATTTTATGTTTTACCACAATTGTTTTTTATTTTAGGAAGTCTAAATTTGGTACAAATTATGCCTGTGATAGTCCCAATAAAATATACAAATATGGAAAGGCATAAAAAAATTTAGCTATAGTCCCCATACAAATATATCCCATTTTTTAAGTTTTTGTATGAAAATCCAATAAAATGAGGTATGGTACTAAGATGGGACTTAACTTCAAGGTACATAAAGATTGGGTACAGGGTATCTTGCAGCCGAACATAGTCGACGTCAGCGTTCTTTCTTGTTATAGTATAATTTAACAAAAAAGTTGACCTGTGGCATTTGATCATCATTTCACATGAATATGAATCGAGATATAAGACCAGATTTTGGAAAATATTGAATATGGGAAAAGCTACAGCTTTGGAGACTAGACGCATTTGAAAGATGTCTACAAATATTTTAATGTCTAGCCAGGGTTGCCTGTGAAATTTGAATCTGGAGCACATTGAGACACCCAAATTGAAGTCCCCATTAATATGTAATATGCATTTTAACAAAAAAAAAAAAAAAAAAAACCTTAAAGCGTATTATAAATTCGTATCGACTAAAAAAATACTCTCAACAATGCTGCTGCTGCAATATGATTTTTTTTTTTCGCAAAATTATACAAATTTGTTTGACCAAGTATATAGCTCTAGTCTGGCCAGTAGTTTGATTGCATTGATGCTATTTGTGGTATGGGTCAATTGTCTGTGGTTTCGACGTTAGCATAGCATCAATTCAAATTTTTCGATATACGAGTACAAAGGAAATTTGCATTTTAATCTGTGTACTTGTATACAAACGTATGTATGCAGCTATAGCATACATGAATGTATGGCAACGTAACTTTAATATTGATAATTAGATTATGACTGCACAACATCAAAATATTTCTCTATATAATTCACTTTGTTTATAATATAATTACTGCTTTATAATAAAAACATATAACGAGAAAACAAATACATTTCAAATACAAAAAAAAATGACATTTTGAATACTTTTTGAAACCAATATACAACCGACAAATTTTTGAATACTATTTTTATTTTTTTTTTTTTAAAATGAAAGTGTGTAACGCATAAAGCTCGTAGACCCTATACAAAATCCTCGACGAGCGAATCATAGCCATGTCTCCAAACTCAGTTTTAAAGATCGAAATTTTAAATTAAGCTTTTCTAGGTCCTGCGTAGTTTCTATGTTAAAACAATGTGCCACGCCCACTTTAGGTATACTCCCATACAAAAGTACAACATTTTTCAAGTTCTTATATGAAAAATGTATTTATAAAGCGAAGGCTTCAAATACGGTTAAAATGTTTCTTATACCATGCCAAATCTTCAATTAAATTGGTCCAAATCCGAATTCCAAAATTTTAATTTAATTTGTTTAGTATTTTGAAATAAAAATATAAAAAAATTACAAAGTCAAATGATGTGTAACAGGTATATAAGCTTCGGTCCAACCGAAGTTAACTTTTTCTTTTTTTTTTTAAATTCAATTAAATTTTATATTATTTAAATTATTTTATACACGTAGCGCGTATGTACCACATAAATGGATAATAAAAATAAATGTCGATAAAAGATAAAGCCTAAAATTATGCAACAAAAATTTTATTTAATATTGCATTAATTTAATTTCGTTTCGCTGCATATTTATGCTTTTTGTGATAATAGAAATTATAAAATAGCAACAATAAATACTAATTCTAATTAGTTACAAAGTATTAATAAAAATACTACGAAATTTTTGCTAAATAAAATATATATAAATAGAATTGCAATGTTCATTATAATTTACATCTCAAATTAACAAAATTGTATGTGTAGTTAGCCAGAAACGAGAGAAACACAAAATACTATGTATTATGTAGGCTACCCATATAATAAATGTGGGATTTTAACATTGTTCAAATTACATTTCTATTTTTGTGTAAAATATAAATTGTGTGCAGTACTTAACGTGAAGTTACATATTAAGTAATTCAATAACTCGTTTTTGTTCTTGTTCCAATGACCTTCTCACTTTTGGAGTTCATTTCGGAAATAAATATCCGCAAGACTATGAAAATAGCGCGTTAACAACGCTTGAATTTACTATATTTTGATCTGAGAATAGCCAGAAATTAGAGATAGTAAAATCTGGCGAATAGTTTGAATATTGAGCTGAGTTTGAGCCTTTTTTACGCAACTGGTGTAAGATTAATAATCTGCTATCAATTTATTACCAAAAAGCAGATTATGAAAATTTTTATTGTAACTCTAAGCACTGATGTCAACACTTTTTAGCCGATTTCTGTACCCAAACTTGCCTTGAAGCCGAAGTACCGGATAGGCACCACTTTAGAGTCTTGTTTTCAGTTAAGATCATACTGAAAAACCCAAGTATTGTCCGTAGTTGTACCGGCTGATTCTAAGGAGGGTCACACAAAGAGCTTATCCAGAACGCTTTTTTGGAGAGTAAACCCTTTTTTGAATAATTAGAACTTTTTTGTAAAAGACGTAGTTTCAACAAATGTATTTGCGACCGCTACTGGTTGCACATACCCCTATTTGAACCTCAATGATGCCGTGGCGGAGGATCACATTTAATAGTTTTCATACTCCTGTAGAATCGAAAAAGAAAATGTGGTTGTTTTCAGCTGGAGATCTTTGGTACACGGTAACGATTCGACTTTCGCAAAGAGTTTCTAACCCGACCTTATTCTAGGCTGGCTAACAAATCGTTTGAGCCCGGAAAACTACGACTAGCGACCTTACGCTTTTACAAACATTTTGACAACACGATCGGCTTTTTCAACACGTGTACGAATGGGTCAGACCATTCGCCTTTAATCCCGCGACGCGACTCGTCAAACACGTCTTACGTACCACGATGTGTACGAGCGAAACGACGAGTTTGCTTACACATTGCGCGTCTGAGGGACGCACATCTTACGTTCACCGAGCTGTAAGAGTGGAACGATGCGTACGTTTAAACACTGCGCGACGCACTCCGCGATCGGCGAAGACACGTCTTACGTACACCAGGTGCACGAGTAGGACGACGCGTTCACTTTACAAAACGCGAACGGTAAACGCACGTCTTACGTACAACAAGTGCACGAGTACGACAAGTTTAATTAACACACGAAACTACTACCACGCAACCGTGTTCTCCAACTTCAAACTATCCAGCGCACTTATATTTATCGAAACTATTCTAGTTCCTGCTCGGCCAAGACTGCACTTTTATTTGTGTTGCTCGCCTTTTTATGCTGTGGCGGAGCTGTGGCAACTTCGTAACAGCTGATCGATAACGACCGATATTCATGTTATCGTTGTCAGTGATGTGCGATATTGTCCGTTATGAGCTGTTATTCTGTTGGTTACTATTGTTGGCCGTTACAGTTCAAATGTTATAATAATTTTTAATTAGTGACTTCTGCACATTGGAGTTTTTCGAAAAAGGCTCCGTATTTATTTTAATTCATAAATAAGGTTGGCTTTCGCAACTAATTAATAAATTTTTAATCTCTTTAAAATATTACAGCAAAGGGTAAATACATCGGTGCTCCTTGCAATGAGCTAAAATGCGATTCAAATTTGTTGCATGTAATCTGTGACAAGGAAACGCTACTATGTGGCTGTGAGAAAAACTATCCTGTACAACTTGGACCGATAAAGGGTTGTGCAAAGCGTAAGTAACTTGATTTATTTTTTTTTTTTATTAAAAATAAAATTCAACAAATTATGCGCTCACGACTCCATATTATAGCAAAAAAACTAGGCGAACAATGTTTCTATGATGAGACATGTCTCTACAATGATGAGAATTCCCTCTGTGTTCAGGTGCGGCATAATGCGCTGTGTCAGTGTGCGAATGGTTTCCATTCAGTAAGCTATACAAAGCCAACGCGGCGTGTTTTCTGTACGCAAGGTTGGTGGACATTTTGATAATTTATATGGGGAATATGGTATTTCAATATTATTTTCTTACAGATCTCAGCGAACTCAGCTCAGATTTACCGACGCTGCTTGGTGTCTCGACAGGCATTGCAGTGCTGGCTGGACTGATTTGTATGGTGCTGCATCTTTTAGCAAGACAAAATATCCAAGACATCGTAATTTCGGTGATGCGAATATACCGCCACCCATAATGTATTCCAGTGATACAGGTAAAGTGGTTGCATGTACAATTTATTATTATTATTATTATATTTTTTTGTTTGTGCTTTTTTTCATTTTAAGTTATTATATAAGTACACTATCCATTTATATTCTCTATTAAATTGCTCGAGAATCTGATCTGTCTGCAATGTTTACAGGTATCATACCGCTTACAGTACACTCGGGTCGTCCATCGTCGCGTTCGAGTATACGTTCAACAGGTTCGATCGGTTCCGGTTCCTATGTTGGCAATCGTCGTGCCTCTATCGGTGGTGGTATAACTGGAATTGGAGGTGGTGGTGGTGGTGGTATTGGTGGTGGTGTTGGTGGTGCTAATTCTGGTTCCAAAGGCATACTCGTCTCAACTTCACGTACAGGTGCGGCTAGATCAGCTGCCATATTGCTTATATCGTGTCATATAGCGGCTCTATCGAAACAAAATTCTCGCGCTTCATCGCGTCATACATCCGGCGCCGGTTGCAGTCAAAATTCGCGTGATAATCTCGATGAGAATTGCAGCGGTTGTGGTGGTGGTGGTGGTGCTCGTAGTGCTAGCGCTAGTTCAACTGGTAACGGTTGTCGTAGCTGTGAGAGCACACTATCGATGACACGTCATTTGCAGAAACAATTAAATCATCAAAGACAACTGCTCAGTTTTGAGCTTGGCACAACAGCAAAAACTAAAAATTATGAACGTTTTCGTACACTTTTAGGCATGAATGACATCGAGAATTATCAAAGCGATGAGGCAAATGTTGTTGTTGGTGGTGCTGCTGGTGCTGGTGCTGGTGATGATGAACTTAATTTTAATAAATTAGAACATCATCAATATCAGCGTCATCATTATCAACAACATCCACAATTACATAATAATGATGCATACTATGATGCTGTCGCTGCATCCAATTCACAACATGCCGCAGACTCTGATGCCGTTGCATCCAATGGTGCTGGTGAACAGATGCATTATTTACAAATTGGTGCACTGCCAACGCCGGCGAGTGAAACGCCACGATTTGCGGTAAATCTCAAAAAAAAATGCAACTCTAGAAACAAAAGCAAAACGATCAACGATCAAACTACAAATCAAAAAAAAAAACAAAAAAAACAAAAACCATTCAAATAAACATTCAGAAAAGCTATAAGGTTTCTTAGAAACTTATAAACTCTCTCATCAAAATTTTAAAAACTCATATATCAATCTAAATACATAACTAACTAACTAACTACTCTACTCAACTTACAAACATTCTTACATTAACTATATATGTATCTCAATGTACCTAACCTATCTATTTGTATATTTGTATGTTTGTTCGTTTCTATTGGTGTTCGTTCTTGAAATGAGTTGTTTAAAAAAAAATCTGTCAAAAAAAATCTATCTATTCAAAATTTTATAATCAAAATTTTTTTGAATTAAAAATTTGTAAAACTGTTTTGAAACTAAAATACCTCTATACCACCTATCTTTTATAGTATACACATAACTACGTATAATTCATTCATGTATACTTTAGCTCCTAACTTTTAATTCTAGATATCTCTCTCTCTCTGAATTCTATAACTGATTGGTATTAAATTGGTTTTAAGTTGAACAAATAGTTAAACATATATATATATGGTATACCTATATAAATATTATTTCTGAATCCATTATTCATTTTTGTATAGTAAAAATTTTTATATAAGTTAAACATATATCATAAGATATCGAAGAGTCTAGTGAGTCGTATTGTGTTAGACTTAAAAGTTATTAGTTTCCAAGAAATAAGTTAAAATACCCGTTACGAGGGCGAATCACCCTGTTTTGACACAAAAATGTTTTACCCAATGGGAGCAAGATCACATAAATAATAAACTATTTAAAAAAATGAAAAAAACATAAGTTTGTATGGGGGCTATATATAAAATGGGCGTAGCCCCATAGTCTAAATTAACACTGTGCCGAGAACATTTTTCAGGTTTTGAAAGCTTGTTATCTCACGAAACCATAGCCAAACAACGGAGGACAGACAAAAGGAATGGCTAGGTATTAGTGCTAAGTGATTATCATGATACTCCCCTCCTTCAACGGTCCAATCTTGGAGTTGTACATATGCGGGTTCCAAATTTCATTTCGCGACAGACGGTACGTCTATGATCAAAAATTAAATCTGTGGATGATCGGAGTTCCTTTGACGTAGGTTGGCGCACCTGTATCGATACAAGCCAAACCCCCGTTGGGCGTTTTTTCTATCTTCAGCATAATTGTGGGTAAAAAATAGAAGAAAAATGTTACACAACTGTTGTGAAACAAGTAAAAATCATGGAACAATAATACAGAGTACTGCATACCATAAAACGGTGCCATATGGGCTATAAGAAAAAAAAATTTAAATGCCTGTAGTTTTGTTGTTGGTGCCATGGAAAAACGTTAACTTCGGTGCAACCGAAGCTTAAATACTCGTCACACGATGATTAGACTATCTCTTCTTGAATGAATATGAGCTTAAAGTTTGTAGTAGGTCATTTTAAAAACATGGGTTAATATTAGGAGATTACCGTGTTTGACATGAATCGATCCACTAAGATAAATTATTTTTCTTATAAAATCTCAAAAATTGGAGGTTGATTGTTATGGAGGCTAAACGCTATAATGTACCCACCTCAACCGGGTGCCCTTCTATAAACATGATGTGCTATTATAAGCTTTATAAAGCCATTTTAAATAAAAAACTTTTAAAATTTGTATAGGGGCTATGCCTAAAAGTGGGCGTGGCACTTTAGTTTTAACACTATAACTGCTTAGACTGCGAAAAGCTATATCTTTAAAACTGAGCAAATGAAACGTAAAACTACAAACGAACAAACAAACAAACATGGCTAGATCGATTCGACTTATCGTTTTTCGATTTTGAGTCATTATATGCAGTTTTGCTGTACAAAAGTATGTAACAGGCAGAAGGAGACTGATAGACCCTATAAGGGTATGCCCTTGATCAGTATTGATAGGAGAGTCAATCTATCTATATCTGTCTGTTGGTACCGATGAATCAGCTATAAGATGAGCCTACTTTATTTCATGTGTCAAGCTTTTAAGATAGTTTTTTCTAGCCATTAAGGATAAGTTCCAAATCCAAAATTTTGGCTTCATGAATAAAAATTTCTTATTTATACAAATACTTAAAATTTAGTAGTAAATTATGCGTATAATTCCAATGAAATATCCCAATTTGGGTAGGTCCCAAAAAATGTTAGGTAAAGCCCCCAAATCCAATAGAATAAAGTATGGTACTAAGATAATACAGATAATACAAACAGACGGACGGACAATTCTTAATAGATTGCATCAAATTTTTAAAATATTATGCACACAATTATTTTAATTATTTAAAAAAAAAATAAAATAAATAAAAGTTGTAAGTACCTCATAGTCAAAAAATATAGTTTTCTTAGCTTTAAAATATTTTTAAAAAAAAATTTATATAGGTGGTTTCATTTAAGCTCGTCAATGTGTTTCAAAAAAATCTAATATGAGTCATATACGAGCTCAAAGGAATATCCCCAAGAATACTCATTTTATTTAACAAATTTTAAGTAAAAATAAATACAATTTGTTGTTTTGTATTTTTTTTTCTTTTTTTTTCGTTTGTTTGTTATTTAAATGTGCTTCAAAATTTTTTAACATATTTTTTTAATTTTTGTTCAAAATTTTAACAAAAATTTAAACTAAATACACGCGTAGCATAGTTTATATAGTACAACAGCCAAATTCATAGTTTGACAATAAAAACAAAACAAATACACAAAAATACTCAAAACAAATAAAAAAAAAAAAAAAAACAATTAAACAACAAATAAAAAACAATTTTTGACACATTGCCTTAGGTAAGCCTTATAGACTTCTAGAGCAATTTCAGCGTGTAACATAAAAAAAAAAATCATCTCATCATGCATAAAATTTTAATAAATAATTTCTGTTTTCTTTAAGTCCAAAACAGACAAATAAATAAAAAAAAAAAAAATTGTTTTGACAAAAAGATACTTAAGCAATATGGCGGTGACTATGTTCTTGTTCTATAAATGTATATGGAACTTTTTTTATAACTTTTTATAATTACTTAAAAATCATTTTTATTTTTCTTTTCTATAAATCAAAAAAAAAAAAAAAAATATTTTTATATATTAAGATTTGTATAGTTCGTACATAAATTCATTAAAAAGAAAATATGTTGGAATTTTGTTTTGAGGAGAACTTGTCAAGTAAAAATAATTACTGTAGCAGGCACAATTTTACTTAAATCGCAAATCTCAAATCGCAAATCGCAAATCTTAAATCACAAATCTCCAATCGCAAATCTCAAATCGCAAAATTATGTTATTACGCAAGCAAGGCGCTATATGTAACGAAATCGCTGTTAAATTTAACTTCAACAAGTTCTCATCAATAACAAAATTCTACATAATTATCTGTATAATAATTACACGCATCTAAAACTTTACACATTTGAACACTCAACTTATCTTTATAAATACTTTTGTACACAGATACTTAATTTTTAACAATTTATTAAATTTAAATACTCTGCTTTCTCTATTTCTCTATTTAATCTGTGAATTTATCTGTGCGCTCAAAAAAAAAAAAAAAAAAAAAAAAATCTAATCTGTCAACAATCTATATGCTTTTTTTGCTTTTGGTGCAAACAATTATATTGCTATGCCGAATTCGGAAAATGCATCTTGTGTGATATGTTCAAAATAAAAAAAAAATGTTTTTGTCTACACTTTCTTTCCTATATATAAAAAAAATCTATTTAATTATTTATAATCATCAAAAAATGCTGCTTTCATTTTTTTTTTTTTTTTTTTAATAATTAAATTAACATTAATAAAAAACGTTAAACATTTTTTATAAAAAATTTTATATATACTGTTTATTTTTTTTGCCGAGATGTTATGTAGTACAGCGTATAAATTAATCGATTTTTAAACATTATCGATTAATAAAACAATTATTTTCGATTATTGAGAACATTTAATAATATAAATCGATTATATATATACTGTTTATTTTTTATGCCGAGATGATTTGTAGTACTGCGTATCGATTAATCGATTTTTTAAACATTAACGATTAATAAAACAATTATTTTCGATTATTGAGAACATTTAATAATATAAATCGATTATATATATATATGCTGTTCTGTATTTCCAATGGAATTTTTAAGCTGAACGCGATCTTCGGCACACCTTCAAAACATTTATATATTCACCAAGAAATGTCTTAAGCTACAAGAATGGTCGAATTTTTGACCAATCTCTGTAAATATTGATGTAGTTATCAGCACACCTACCCTTGCCGGTAATGCCATATCTATCGGGAAGAAACTCCATCAATTTCTAAATGCCTTTTTAAATCCAGAAATTTTGCATTCGCCCCAGTAAATTGAGAGGTCCTGGCGTCTCGCAATCAGCTTTCAAATTCAGTTAAAATTTGGTGGTAACTTTATAGGCTATACAAAACTTCTGACAAAATCTTTTACGTCCAATAATAGCCAACTGCGAGATTGGTTCTATTATCTCCACTCTTCTTCACAATCACCTGAATATTTTTCAACGAATTTGTGAGCTCAAATCGCTACACAAATCGAAAGATAAAGCCAGAACACTGATTCATATAACTTTTAAAGAAGATTAACTAAAATTTTCAAAAATATAACTACATATCTGTGCTATTCACGAGGTCTAGCATGAGTGCATAAAAAGAATAAAGTGCAATGGGCCAACAACGAACACAGAAAAGATAAAAAGTTGCTGTGTTTGTTGTTGTTCACCGTTTACATACATTCTTTTATGCACTCATGCTAGACCCCTTGAACAGCACAATTATATTTCGGCTTAGTATATAATTTTCCAATTGTGCATACATTGCCTTATTTATTAATCTATTTTATTTAGTATTTTTTTTTTTTGTATGTGACTACACCAATTTCTTTCTAAATCACAAATTCAATTATGCAATAAAATATATACATATACCCCAAAACTTTGAAGTCTTTGCAACAAACAATTCTCTTAATTTTCATTTTAATAAATCATTTTTTAGGTTCTCGAAGACCAAGTCTAGCGTCTGTACATAGTACAAGTTCGTCCGTGCGTAGCTACAGCATGATGCGTTTCGAAAAGGAAGTACAACAGAAAGAGATACGACAGGAGATGAAATTGCGTTTGGCACGTCTACAGCAACAACAACATTTAAATCATAATAAACCACAAATAATCATTGGTGAAGGTCTTATACAACATGGTGCACTTAGTCGTATAACAATGCCTACGCCAAGTCCATTAACGCCAAATTCATTGGACGAACTGTTGCCATCAGTTGATGAAAATCAAGAGGTTTGTTTATCAAATAATTAGAAAATTTAATTTATTGGAAAAAATTTATTCAAATACTATTACACCTAGTATCCATTACGTCTGGAGGCTGCAGCATCAAGTAGTAAACCCAAAACAACAACAGCAACAACAACAACTGTAGCTGCTGCTACACTTGCCGCCATAAGAACAGTGGCAGCAACAAGTGCTGCAACATTACCGCCCACTGCAGCGGCAATCGAAACGAAAAATTCTGTAGAGGAATTAGAATTGGATGCTGCTTATAATGGTCCTTGCAGTTCTTCGACTGAGGCGCTTTGAATGCTTACAATACATATATAAAAAAAAATATATTAAATAGCGAAATGCTTTAAAAAATTTATCATTTAAAGCAACATTTGCAAAAAAATAAATAAATAAATAAATATTAAATAATAATTTAGTTATGTAATACGTCAAACGTCAAATATAAATATTAAAAAAAAAAAAAAAAAAATAGTTTTAATGTTAATTGTTAAATATTGAAAAGTAAACTGTGTTTTAGCTAATTAAAAAAAATAAAAAATAAAAAATTTAATAATTTAAACCGTGAAAAAAAATATTAAATAAAATAAAATAAGTGGCTAAACTTTAAAGCAAATTTAAAAAAAAAAAAATTAAATATTTTATACGAATTTGTAGAATATTTACCAAGCAAAAATTATACAATTTATAAGTATAATGTACAAGAAACAATAAAAAGCTTATAGGAAATTGATTAAAATAGTTATGTATAGTATATGAAGGTATAAATAACTCAAAGAGATAAATAAATTAAAAAAAAAAATGCACTGTAATACTTTAGATAGAAGTAACAAGATACAAAAGATACAAAGATTAACTGCGCCCTAACGCCCATAACACGCCCACTTAAAATATTACTTTCAAGCTTTATTACTTCCAAACCATTTATCCGATTGAGTTCGTTATTTTTTTTAAATAAAGTTTATTTAAAAATGAAAGAAAGAAATTTAGCTCAATTTTTTTTCTAAAGTTTTTGTTCAAAAAGTAACCGTCTTGAAGAGAAATTATATTCACTTTCTTAGCTAATTTTTTTGTATAAAGGATTTTTTAATTTTTTGATTTCGAGATATTTTAAATAAATATCAAAATTTTGCCAAGAATCTTTCGTGAAGACTGGAGCAGCGGTGACTCTGAAGCTTACACTGGTACCTGGCCTTGCCTTCGAATCCTAACACTAGGCTCTATGTTGCCATGGGTTTTAACCTTTTAAGTTTTATTTTTAAAATAACTATATTTCCGATAGCCAAGCTGTTTTCAATGTACTTATCTCTTGGATTTTGGAGCTGGGACCCGGGTTGAGCGAAATGCTCGACTCTGTTCAGCCATAAGCTTAAACACCTTTATATTCAACTCGTATCCAGTGATAAAATAATTAATCAGTCAAAGAGTCTTGAAAAACCTCAAAAAGTTTTGTATATTGAACATATTCTTGAGATTTGTCGAAAAATCTTGGTTGATTCTCCATCAAAATATAACTGTTTTTTTGTGTGCCGGTGTAATCCGTCAAATAATATAACGAATGGGCTCTTTCTTAAGTGCCCTGAAGAAATTCAATCGGATCAGCTAATAAGGCAGAGACATAAAGCATGTTTTTTCTAAATAATTACCAAGTCAAGTTTAATAAAACTTCATGATTTTGTGTATCGAATCTCTATAATCATTCATATCTTATATCTTACGTTAATCCCCAGACTCTCTACAAAAGTTGTGCAGTGCATTTGGAAAGAAATGAAAAAAAAAATGTACTTAAATAATATCAATAATTTTGAAATATAGTATTACTTTTAGTGTTAAATTAGAAAAAATTAAATACAAGAAATCTTAAGAAAACGTCAAGTTCGGTTAAATCGAAACTTTAATACTCTGCTGATTTGTTTGAATTTAGATGGCTAAATAGAATGTAGATATTGAGCGGGCTAAGCTTTAAAAAGCTTTTGACAGAGACATTAGGGCTGCATTAAAATTTTTAGTTTATAACTTATAAAAGTTTTTGGTCCATCCGTTCATAATTCAGCTTAAAAATTAAAAAATGACGCACCCCCAGCAGTTTTAGATCGAAATCTTAACAAGAATGAACGTTGCACCCTTTCTATACTAAACCTTAATTCTATTTCGGAGCCTATCTTTTATAGTCTCCGATATACTAGATTACAGGAGCCAGACAAAGGCTCGGAAGGTCCGACAGACATAGCTTCATGCTGTTCGAGAATAAATATATATCCACTTTATTGGGTCTATTATGTCATATCCAAAGGTGCAATAAAGAACTTCTACAATATACGACATACACTGCTCTAAATCGTGTGGAGTATTAAATTAATTGAAAGATGAACTAGTACTGATAAATGCTACGGAATTATGAATTTAAATGAAATGGTTTTGAAAATGCATACAAAAATAAATAATAATTATAATAAAAAATAAATAAATAAATAATAAGTTAATAATTATAATAATTAAAAATTATGTAAATATTTATAAACAGCATAAAAAAGTGAGTGTTCAAATGTTGATCGCATATAAAAATATTCTATAATATAAAAAAAAAAATTATAAAAATTTATAATTAAGTCTTAAATGTTGATAAACAGGATATAAACAAAAAATTTATATATGTCTCATGAAAAAACATTGAAGAAGATCGATAATTTGCTGTAGATATCGTTAGTGTTAATGCAATGCATTACAGATAGTCTAACACATAAAAAATTAGTTGTTAAACTCTTTTGGCTATTCATAATGTGTTCGTTATTGTTAGTGCTAAATAAAACTATAAAATTTATAGTAATGCTGAAAAAATTGTTTAAAAAAAAATGAACTAAATTTGAACTAAGTTTTTGGTATATTGGCACGAAGTTCTTTATTTTTAAATTGTTTTTTGGTGTATTAATTAAACTTTGAACTATCAATAAAATTACTAACTAATACCAATCACATTTTGAATGGCCTATTTGTTATTTTTATATAAAATTAAAAATATATTTATATAGCTACTAAGTAAGTTTAAGTGTTTGAAATGTTATATTACTAAAATATTATTATTTTTATTATTATTATTTTTTGTTAAAGAAATAAGCATAAAATTTTTAAATGAGTTATATTATTCGGTTTGTCTGTCCGCTATATGAAAGTATTACATTTTCCGGAGCACTAATCAGGTAATTTTTTATAAAATTAGTTCAAAACTCATTTTTTAAGGTAGACTCTATACCAACCTATTTCAAACATTTTAAAAATATTAAGTTCATGCAAATGTATGTGAGGGGCAAAAGGAGGCATGGTTGGCTCTATAAAGTATACATCAGAGAACTGCAAAACTCACACTTTCCTTGAGTCAGTTCAGATGCACATCACTTGCAGACTATATTCACTCAAAACTTCTATTCCATTCGCACTTCACTCATTTAAACTCGTAAACTCTCGCATGCGATGGCCAAATTACTATTATAAGTGGACCATCGTAAACTCTCGCATACGATGGTCTACGATGGTCCACGAATGGTCCGACGAATGGTCCACTCATTTGAGTTTTTTTGAATTGCACTCTTTAACGACTCAAGTCATTGTCAATGAGCCGAACGAAACTGTACAGTAAATGCTCAGCGAGCAAATATAAATGATACCCGAGTTGAGTGATAAAAAAAAGTGTTAAAAAGAGTTGAGCCGAATGGTTTGATTATTCAGCTATTTTTCGTGTATGAACGTGTTCATGACCAGAAACCTGCTAATCACGATTTTGGTCATAGCGATTTTTAAAGCAGGAACGTAATCTTTGGAAGATCTGACGCTCCCTAAAAGTACTTCTCCCAGAAAAGTTTCCACCAAAAGAGTTGCCAAATGGGATCACAAAAAAAAAAAATTTCGCAAAAAAAGTTCCGCTAAAAATAGAGCATTCTGTACCGCCCCTGAAATAGATTTAAATTTTATTAGATTTAAAAATAGGTTATGGCAGTATTCGGGCTAATTTGTTTTATTTTATTTATTTTTTTTATTGTCAAAGTATTTAATAAGCCTCATGAGTACTACTTATTAACTATTTTAAATGAATCTTATCCTATAATACTCTTTATGCTTAAATTTTTTTCTTTAAAGTTAGATGTTTTAGAATATATAGTAGTCAACTTAAAAATTTTAACACTTTTATTATTTTTAAAATATATTTGTATGTAAGAATTTCTAATCTGAACGTAAACAATTGTTTCACTAAATATTTTTAATCTGTAATTATTTGCAGTACTAAGCAGTTATTTGGTTGAAGGTAATTATACTGTTTAATGTAAAAAAAAAAAAAAAATTGTAACGAATTATAGGTTCTCTAATTGAAGATGAGTTTCTCACAAGTACAATAAAAATATTAATCCTTCTAAGCTCTACTATCGCATATACTTATACAATATACTATTATGTATTAATAAATAATTTCTTATGTGTTACTTATAAGGTTGTCTGTAATTAAAAAAAAAAATATATATATTCAGAACAATAACTAGACAAAAGTTTTATGAATTACAAAAAAAAATTAATAATTTTAACTAAAAATAGAATTTATTTAGTTTTGTAGCTAAAATGGCTCAGTTGAAGTGCTAAAAATCCGAGAAAAATAAAGAAACCTGACTTCCCCGTAAAAACTTTGTAGTACTAACATATCGAAGAATATGAGATTGAATGAAAAAGATTATTAAAAAAATTAAAAAACAATAAAAAATTGTTACTTTGGTGCAACCAAAGCTTTTATACTCGTCACACAAAATTTCGAATGACCTGCTTTCTGCTACCTAGAATTAATAGCCAAGCTCAGATCACACAAAGTTTTTCTACTTTCTTTAGCCTAAGACCACTCTCTGTGCACAACTTTTATAAAAAAGCTTTCCGAAGAGGCCCAAGAGTCGCAATAAAACGAAAAAAGTTCCACAATGTCGCCTTTTATGTGTCTTAAACCTGGCAACCCTAAAAAATAACAATTTGACAGCTAACAGTTTAGGGTTAGTGAAAAAAAAGCCTTAAACGATAGAAGACGATCTATTTTTTTTTTTTTACAATTTCAAATTACTTTACTGCAAATCTTGCGTTTATTATGGGACACCCTATATTTTTGTGTGACGTATGATAAAAAAAAAATTATAATAAATAATAAAAAAGCTAAATATATTTATTAACTTGAAATTTTATGATTTTATTTAAGTTCAAGTTTAAATTAAATATTCAAATGTATAAATTGTTAATTAAATTTTGAAATATATATAATATATATATTGTAGTATATAAAAAATATATATTTAGATGAATATATATATATATATATATAATAAACAAAGAAGCCAAAAAAAAAAAAAATTTTTTTCATAAATTTAATCCACTTCCTCAATAGTTGGACCACTACTTGTAGCACCAGCGCCACCGCCAGCAGCACCACCATCACTACCGCTCGGATTTGGTGGTGGACGCATGCCGGCGCCCTGATAGAGACGCGTTATAATCGGATTACAGATGCGTTCCAATTCTTTTTGTTTATATTCAAATTCTTCCTTTTCAGCTTCTTGATTTGCATCCAACCAACTGATTGTCTCATTACATTTCTGCGAAATTGTTGCACGATCCGCTTCACTTATACGCGTACTAATCTGCTCATCATCCAATGTGGTTTTCATTTGGAAACAATACGACTCGAGCACATTTTTAGCATTTATGCGTTCACGTTGTTTCTCATCATCTGCACGATAGTTTTCCGCATCATTAACCATACGATCTATGTCCTCTTTCGAAAGACGTCCCTTATCATTTGGTTATGGTTATTTTATTCTCTTTACCCGTCGATTTCTCGACAGCTGTAACATTTAGTATGCCATTTGCATCAATATCAAAGGTAACCTCAATTTGTGGTACACCACGTGGTGCCGGTGGTATTGCGGTCAATTCGAATTTACCCAAAAGATTATTATCTTTTGTCATAGCACGTTCACCTTCATAGACCTGTATTAGAACACCCGGTTGATTATCTGAATATGTGGTAAAGACTTGCGTTTGTTTTGTCGGTATCGTTGTATTACGTTTAATCAGCGTTGTCATAACACCGCCAGCTGTTTCAATGCCCAACGAAAGTGGTGTTACATCCAACAGCAATAAATCCTGTACTGCCTCCGATTTATCACCGTGTAATATGGCAGCCTGTACTGCTGCGCCATAGGCTACCGCTTCATCAGGATTTATAGATTTATTCAATTCTTTGCCATTGAAAAAATCTTGCAGTAATTTCTGCACCTTCGGTATACGCGTTGAACCGCCCACAAGCACTATATCGTGTATTTGGCCCTTATCCATTTTACCATCACGCAATGCTTTGGCTACTGGTTCCATAGTACCACGAAATAGATCACCATTTAATTCTTCAAAACGTGCGCGTGTTATCGATGTATAAAAATCAATGCCTTCGTATAGCGAATCAATCTCAATACTCGCCTGTGACGAGGAGGACAGTGTGCGTTTGGCACGTTCACACGCGGTACGTAGACGCCGGAGTGCACGTTTATTTTGTGCCAAATCTTTTTTATATTTACGCTGAAATTCTTGTACAAAATGATTGACCATACGATTATCGAAATCCTCGCCACCCAAATGTGTATCGCCAGCGGTTGCCTTAACCTCGAAAATACCATCCTCAATGGTGAGCACCGAGACATCAAAAGTGCCGCCACCTAAATCAAAAATTAAAACATTACGCTCACTGGTACCCTTCTTATCCAAGCCATAGGCTATAGCCGCTGCAGTCGGTTCATTGATAATGCGTAGCACATTCAAACCAGCAATGGCACCGGCATCCTTTGTTGCCTGTCGCTGTGAATCATTGAAATACGCAGGCACAGTGATTACAGCATCCGTTACCGTATTGCCCAGATATGCCTCAGCAGTTTCACGCATTTTTGTTAAAACCATTGAGGATACTTCTTCCGGATAGAAGCTTTTCTTTTCTCCCTTATATTCAATGCTAATCTTTGGTTTGCCGCCATCATTGATGACATCGAAACTCCAATGTTTCATATCACTCTGCACTGTTGCATCATCGAATTTACGTCCAATGAGGCGTTTTGCATCTAAAACAAAAAAATGACAAATGGAGTTTTGAAATTATCAAAAAAAAATAATACATCTAAAATGAATTTAATGAAGAAGCTTATTAACTAAGGGCCATTTTTTCAATGTCCAGTTAACGAGACATTAAAAAAGAACAAACAAAAAGTTTTTTATATGCTTGATTTTTTTTTTTAAATTTATTTAAATTTCATTAAATATTTCTTTTTTTTTGGAAAATATAACAGGCTTCCTTATTAGAATTTCTCCATAATTTTGTAACATTTTTTAAAAATTTAAACTGCAGTTTTGCTACATAACTATTTGCATTCTTGTTTAATCGAAGTTCTGGGCAGTTTTTTTTTTTTTTTTTTTTGGTTTGTATCTGTTTGTTTTGGCTTTAATCAGAGACTGAAATGAAAACAAACAGAAAAGAAAAAGAAGCCTTCTATTAAACTTGCATTTTAAATAATTTAAATGGATTTCAATAAACCCCGAAAATTTATGTAAATGGAAAATTTGTTAGTTTTTGACGTAGAAGATGAGTATTAAAAATAATCATTTCCACTTTCTGTGCTGTGAAATATTCAACTTTGGACTAAGTGAAAAATATAAAAAATGACGGCAATGAGCTAAGCAGTAGAAAATAGAGAGACTTAATATAAGATCCCGAGACGGAACATTTTTAAAAATCCCTGAAACTCATAGGACTCAATCTAGAAACGGTATGGAATACATTCGTGATAATCTAAAGTAATTGTGCCAATCTGGTTAGTTCTGTTCGATTACTTGAAAAAACATCGATTCTAAAAAAAAAATAATTTCTGACGATTAATCGATTAATTCGATTAATTGTTATTTTCGATTAGTTTTTCCGTTTACAGTACTCAAAATAAAAATGAAGTAAAAATAAAGGATTTCTTAATCGATTAAACGATTTTTCCGATTTTCGATTAGTTTTTTCGATTAATCGATAAATTCAGTTTCAAAGTTAAAAAAAAAGTACTCAAAATAAAAATAAAGTAAAAAAACAATTTCTCATCTAAAATTGATGAATCGAATCATCTTTAAAAAATAACATTAATTAAATCGATTTTTTTAAATCGATTCTTTCTGTTAAATCATCGTCACAACTAATCTGCTTCAAATTGAACAATTATTTTACTTCAAATTTTATATTCCCATTTTGGTAAGTCAGTCGCAAATCAAAAAATATTTTCGACGCCCGCATATGCATTCCAATGTTTATAAATAATGCCTGACAATTTTAGCGCCAATAAATAATTTGCAAAACAAAAATAAACTTGTTAAAAATAATCATCAAAACATTTCTATCTAGAGCGCAACGATGTCGACTGTCCCAGTAGTAATGACAAGTGAATTTGTCACAGACCGAAAATGAAAACCAAAAAAAAAAAAAAATGCATATTTACGTTATTTCTTTCGATGCTTTTCGAAAATTTTTGGTTTATTTTTTGTAATGAATACTTTAATAAAAACTATGACGTACTGTTTTGTACACTACAAAACCGATATGTGTCGAGAAATTATGGTCAAGAAGAACTAGGCGCTTTATGTTCTCCATCGAAAAAAGAAAATAGTACAGTTTATGAAAAATTATTATCTCGGATATCGGCTACTAAGAATTCTTACTACTCTCTGTGGAGGGAAACTATTTGCTCCTTTTTAGTCAAGTATCCCGATTTTTAGTCTACTCGAAGAATGGATTAGTGATGACCGCGGAATCCAAGGGACCTGCGGGACAAGTATAAAAAATGACAGGATTTGATTTGTCTGATTTGAGCCAGATTGGAATATTTTGTTTAGATTATCTTAGGAGCAAGTTTATTGCCAAAGTCGGCCCATTATGATACTCCACAGAACTCAATTAAGGCGGAAAAGACCGTTAGCCGCAATGAATCCTTACACCATTTCAAAGTTTCCATTCTAAAAGTTTTTCCAAAATACTCTTGAAACTGCTTCCACATTTTGCAGATTTCAAGTAAGAGTATCACCCTGACCTATAATTACAACAAAATTAAAGTTTTGATATTACAGAACTCAAGCGTTACTCTGCAGAATCTAATTTTTCAGTTTATTAGTATCTAATAGTCTTCAAGAAGTCGTCAGATTTTAGAAGATGATCTAGAATTTATATGTATGGTATTCTTTTATGTATCTAAAATATTAGGGGGGGGCAAAAAAAACTCTAATAGTTGCAAAAACTCTAAACGTTGAGAACTATTGGATTATTGGACAAAAAAAAACATGGTAAAAGCGACGTATTGCCAAGTATTGTCTCTGGTGTAACTTTGACTATTTTTTTTTAATTTGTTTAATTTTTATTAAAGCTAATATACCTCAATAATTTTCATTACATGAAACTATGCAAGTACATATCTACCTAAAGATATCTTTGTAGATACTTTTTTCATGAGCATATTTTATGTTGCCACAATTGTGATCATAAAAAAAAAAAAAAAAGAAATAAAAATAATCTCACGAAAATGCAAAAACGTGAATGATTATTTTTAAAATAATGTCAATAAAAACAACAAAATGAATAAACGCAAATGTATAAGATACAGATACATTGTAACAGATGCGATTTTATATATATATCTACTATATAGATGTATATATCGCGCGAAAAATGCATTCATTCAAGAAACGAAAAAAAAAATATATTTTTTAAAGTGTGGCAAAAAAAAAAAAAAATAAATAAAGAAAACTAGCAAAAACATTTATAATTAGAAGATAGCTAGCACTGAACTAACGAATGTTCAAGAATGCAAAAAAAAAAACAACAAGATACAAGATACAAAAAATGACTTTGGCCCTTTACAAACAAAAAAAAAAAAAAAATGAATTACGTTCGAATTTTTTGTTTTATTTTTTTTTTTTTATAAACTTACCAAAAATTGTATTATTTGGATTCATAGCAACTTGATTTTTAGCAGCATCACCAATCAAACGTTCCGTATCGGTAAAGGCAACATAGGATGGTGTAACCCGATTACCTTGATCATTGGCAATGATCTCGACTTTACCATGTTGAAAGACACCAACGCATGAATACGTGGTGCCAAGATCAATGCCAATTGCTGGTAATTTCGGCATTTTCAAAACTTAAGTTCAAGGTTACAAAAAAAATGAAAGGAAAAGCAAAGAAAGTTTGCATAAAATTATATAATTAAAAAAAAAAAATTACAAAATCACTTACCAATTTAGTTTCACTTTCACTGAATCCACTCAGAATGCAAAACGATATAAATATAATGAAATGATTAAAAATAATAATACAAATGTCAGAACTCGCAGGAATTCAAGGGTTTTATCTCTTTGCAGCTCCACAGCGTCAACTGTTTATATGCACGGTTTTATGAAATTAACAAAAAATTTTAAACAATTTTAAAATTTTTGATTAATGTTGAAAAAAAAAAAATATTTTTTTTTTTAAACAAATTTTCTTTTTGAATCAAAATTCTGAGTAGTCACAATTAAAAATATTTCTATTTCAACCGTTTTTCAAGCGCAACAGCAGCCAACTGAAAATTGCATTTTAACATTTGCCAAATGTTTGCTAAAATTTTATTTTAAATGCTTTTTCGAAAATCGAAATTGCTTTTAATCAATTTCGAAAAACTTAAAGAGAAATGTTGGGAATATTCTAGATGAAGAGAAATTTGACTTTTTTAGTAATTAAAGCAAAATGATTTCTACAGCATTTAAAAGTAATTTTGCTTACGGTTATTCCTAGGGTTAGACGTACCATTAGAGTCTGAGTAGCCAAAGATACAAATCCGAGGCAGCTTTTCTTTCTCTTCGAAAATGTTCATGAGTATTTTTCTAAAATGGTGCTCCAGGTTCAAAACTAATCAGAATATTATTTATTAAATATTTTAATAATATTTATTATGAGGCATTCTTTCTCAACGGTAGAGCTCCCTTCCTCTACAGAATATGGTAGAATACGTTTGAAGTACAATGTCGAACTAGCTAGCTCCATCTGCCCGTCCGTTCATTCGTTCCTCCGTCTAGTCCTGTTGTCTGCCGTATGAAAGAGATTATCTCGGAGTCTATAAGAGATAAGGCTGACATATTTGAAACTTAGACACTCCTGAACATTCAAGTGTGCACTTGCAAACGGGTTTTCTTGAACTTGAACCATTTTAAAGGGGTACCCACCATACAAATCTATCCAAAATTTAAATTTTTGCATAAAATCGTTTTCATTGTTTCCTATTCAGGCAAGTCTAAATTTGGTACAAATTATGTCTTTGATAGTCCCAATAAAATATCCCAATATGGGTAGAACCAACAAAATTTTAGGTATAGCCCCCATGCAAATATAAATCATTTTTAAAGTTTTTGTATACAATGAGGTATGGTAGTAAGATAGGACTTAACTTAAGGTACATAAAGTTTGGGTGCAGGGTATCTTGCATTCGAGCATACTCGACTTCAGCGTTCTTTCTTGTTTTTATTACATTTGTGTATGTTATTTGTTTATAATTACTGAATTTTAACTGAGCAATATTTATTTGTGTATATAAATTCCAATTCTAAACATTGAAGTTTCAAAGAACTAACTTTGTTTTTGATTATTTTTTAAATTGAAGTGATCACATGTTTCAAATGTTTGTTAACACAATAGACGTCGAACAGCTGTTGATTAAATTTGAAATTTAAAACAATTTAAATTGATATTTGCATTAGTATGTGTGATTTATTAATTAGAAAGTTCTGGTACTGAAACAATATAAGCTCAAATAGTGTTATACTACTTAGAAGCAAATAGAGTTAGGAATACCAAAGAAGTTAGGTGTATTACAATAATTTTTAAGCAGAAAGTAGAAACTGTAATTTAAATTTGTTAATATTCGTATTTTCCATTATCCTTTTTGTTTACTGTTTAGCATTAACCCATGAAAACTTGCACTGCTGGACCATAATTATATGTAGGTGGGCAAGCATTTCCTGGAGTACATGGTGAAGGTGGTGTTTCTGGCCTTGGAGCGCAAGGTGGTTCCCAAACTGGTGATTGACATGGTGGTGTTTCTCCCGCTGGTGGAGGTGGTATTCCCGGTGCTGGTGGTGATCCTGCCGGTGGTGGTCCAACTCCTGGTGTTTCCGGTCCTGGTGGTGATACTTCTGGTGGTGGTCCAACTCCAGGTGTTCCCGGTGCTGGTGGTGATCCTGCCGGTGGTGGTCCAACTCCTGGTGTTTCCGGTCCTGGTGGTGATACTTCCGGTGGTGGTCCAACTCCTGGTGTTTCCGGTCCTGGTGGTGATACTTCCGGTGGTGATGCTCCATCCGGTGTTCCTGGTGGTGGTGGTGGATTTCCTTCCGCTGGTGGTCCATCTCCCGGTGTTCCCGGTGCTGGTGGTGGAGTTCCAGGTGGTGGTGGATTTCCTTCTGCTGGTGGTCCATCTCCCGGAGTTCCAGGTGGTGGTGGATTTCCTTCTGCTGGTGGTCCATCTCCCGGTGTTCCCGGTGCTGGTGGTGAAGTTCCTCCGCTGGTGGTGGAGTTCCAGGTGGTGGTGGATTTTCTTCCGCTGGTGGTCCATCTCCCGGTGTTCCAGGTGCTGGTGGTGGTGGTGATCCATCCATTGGTAATGATGCACCAAATGCAATAATTGCAAATATCAAAAATATTATAATTTTCATTTTGATGTTGATTTCACTTTGTCACGATTATGACTGATTTTTCATTGGAAAAATGCTTGCTTTTATATGATCCAAAATGTTATCATTACAAACACACATTAATAATATATTAATTGTTTAATATTTAATTAAACAGTTGTGTTTATTTTTTAAAATTTCATTTTGCCAAATTTGATGGTTTTTTAAAGTGTGTACATAAACCAATTATTTATTTTATGTATTGTTTAATTTGAATAGGCAACTCAAATCATTGATTGGTGCACAACTGTTTAAATTATTTAATGTGGGTTTTTACTTTTGAACACGTCAATACTAAGTAATCATAGCACACATTTATTTATTTTAAATAATGCAGTAAAGTTGCCATACAGATGAAATTTTAGTGAATATGATTAACTGATTAACTGATTAATTATGCTAAACTAAATAGCATCTGGTAGCTTTATTCAATATATTTAAGACATTATTTTACTAAAGACATAAACATCTATTCGGCAAATTATTACCCAATAATATTCATACAGAATTCACCATCATACAATTTGCCATCTTTTTAAAATTTTTTAGGACGCTGTTCCAAAAAATATTGTTTGAAGAAATTTTAGATTTTAACTTTTTATTCATTTTAATTTGTTACTTTTTTTTTGTTCAATATTTTTACCTGGACTGCAAGGTGTAACTCCAGATGAGCTTCTTGTTGTTGGTGGTTCTGGGCCAGGCATTTCTGCCGGTGGACATTAAACTCCCTGAGTATTTTGTTAAAGGTACTTTGTTGAACAGCTTTCAAATAATTAGATATGAGTGGGAAAGTTTTCATACCATTTGAAGACTTCTACAATTTTTTTTTTTAAATTTTGATTATATACTTTATGCTGTTTTTTGGAATATAAAATTTTGTCTGAATTAAAAATCAAAAGCCCGAATAATGTTCTTTAAACATTTAAATGCTTAAGTGCTTCAAATGTACCACTTTTAGATAATTTATAGAATTTCGACATTTTTAAAAATATGTTGCATACATTTTGGCATTTTAAAAAACCAAATTACTCATACAATCGGCTTAGTACAGCTATTTTACTTTTTGAGCTTAAGATAAGCATTCAATACACACGCAGAGAAATGTAACACACAGTTTAAGTGTGACTCGTATTAAAGCCTCGGTTATATCAAACTTTTTGATTATCAGAAAAAAGACGTCTCAAAATGAAAAGTTATAGCCATGTCCGTCTGTCTGTTTGTTGCTGAAATGTTTGCTTAAGACAAAATTAAATGTTTTATTGGAATCAACATAAGATTGTATAGTTTCGCTGACTTTCAAAAACTCCATCTATTATTGATCAGCTCGAGGAGACAAATGGATTAAGTCATGTCCGTCTGACTGTATGTTGCAATGCATTTTTCTTCGAAAAGTTTTAAAAAAAAACTAAAATTTAAAACTAAACTTTTACGTTTTAAAGGGCCCCCCCCATAAGATATAGCACCCATTCAAACTTACCACTTTTTTTTTTTTTAAAAAAAAAAAAATTTTTTTTTTTTTTTTTTTTTATTAGGGGGGGGGAAAAAAACCCTTCTAAATGCATCCAATATCAAAACCAAGGTGCTACGCCCATTTCTATGTATAGATCCCCATACAAACCTAGCGCCCATTCTTAGTTTTTGTATAAAAATAGTTATTATTTATGCATGTTTTCACTCCAAATTGGTTAAAAACACTTCTTATGTCATCTAATATCAAAACCATGATGCCACGCCCATTTCTAGGTATAGTCCCCAAACGAATTTTCAGCCCAATTTCTTTTGTGTGAAAATAGTAATTATTTATTAATATATACACTCCAAATAGGGTAAAAACATTTCTAAAGTCATCCTATATATACTCTACTGATATTATAAGAATCGGCCCACTATACTACATATATAGCCCCAATACAAAGACAGTAACCATTTTCTAATTTTTTTTTAAGAAAATGTCTATTATTCTGTCTTTAGGTTAACCATTTAAGCACATTATTATGTCTAAACTTTGATTGTATCGGACTATTGACTCCGAGCCATCCCTTCTCCTTATTTTACCAAAGCCACTGCTGATCAAAAATAAGCTAAACCCAGATGTGGCGTGTATTTGAGCTTCGTCTCAACCGAAGTAAACGTTTTCATTGTTTATTGTTATTTTGCAGACTGCATTGTTTGATTTGTAAAACATCTTTTTTTTTGGGGAATTTGGGTTTTTTGGTTGTATTTCGTCTAAGCAAATAAATTTAAAAAAAAAAATAAAAAACTGAAAATAATATTACGAGTTTTAAAATTTTATTTGTTTTAAAGCTTGCCTAAGCAGTTACACATGTTTATGAACTCCGTTCTCGAGGACATATTTTTATTTCCATAAAAAAACAAGTATCTTTTACAATAAAATAAAAAAAAACTTATCTTTTACACTCATTCATTGCATCGGCTTTGGCTCTTAAAAGTCTGCAAATGACAAGCTCATTAACGACACAAAGTGAACTACTCATGAATGTATAGTATACATTCATGAGTAATTCAAAAACAATTTTAAAAAAATTTAAAAAAAAATAACTACCAGAGCTGAGAACCAGTTTGCAGGGAATCGGTAAGAACCCTGGAACACCGATATTTGTGCTACACTGAACCGAACTTTGAACTGTATCAAACTATAAGCGAACTTAACGTCGCTGCCTAGGGATTTTTTTGGTTTAAAATAATAGCAGAATCTCAAAAAATTAAAAAATTTTTTAGACTTTTGTCGACTTTCAAATTTTATATATTTTATTTATATTTTTTATGACTCAACCTACAAAAGTTTATTTAAATAAAACGTGAACTAAAATAGTCACATAAAAATGGAGCTTTAGTGTTCAGAAGGACCAAAAGTCGGAGAACCATCGTAATCCGAAGAAGAACTCGAAGAAAAACTCGAAGAAGAAGAATCCAAAGAACTCAAAGTATAATCATAATCATGCGAAGGAGACGGTTCCGGACAACATCTGCATGTGCAACATGTGCAGCATCCCGATGGTGGTGGTGGTGGTTGGTGGTGGTGGTGTTGGTGTTGGTGATGTCGCCCACCTCGGTGAAAGATGTTTCTCCGGCCAGCAGCAGCTACCGCAATAATTGCGAAAAAAATAACGTATAAAAGCTTCATGCTTATTTAACTTGTTCTCCAGTCAATGCGCTTGAAATTACTTGTGTTGCCCAAAGTGAAATTTTCGAGGTTTTTATAGCATTTAAAAAAGTTTCAAAGTCAATAGAATTGTTTACTTATATACAATATATTCATAAATTGTAATATGGTTTTTTTTTATTATTATTATATTGCAGACTACATTATTTGAGTTGTAAAACATCTGTATTTATATTTATTAAAAAGGTCATAAATGCATTTTTTCGAAAATTTAATTTGTTTTATTCCTTCTAAGTAAACAAATTTATAAAAAACCCAGCAAAAACGTTAACTTCGTTAGAACCAAAGCTCAAATACCCGTCACACGAAACTTAAATTAGTTTATATCAATAACGTAGATTATATTCCGCAAAGTGTATGGACAGGGACCACTCATGTTGGGCCTCAAATAAGCCGCATAATATATGTAATATAACATTAATTTTCCTTAAAAAAATAAAAATTAAGGTGAGTTTGTATGGGGTCTGTATGTTATAGTGAACCGATTCTTGTCATATCGGTAGCATATTTATAGGATGACAGAAGAAGTGATTTTACCCAGATTGAAGTGAATATATTCATAAATAAGAACCATTTTCATACAACAACTCAAAAATGGGAGCTAGGTTTGTATGGAGACTATAACTAAAAATGGGCGTGGCATCTTGCTTTTGATATTGGATGCCTTTAGAAGTGTTTTTACCCAATCTGTAGTAAATACATTCAAAAATAACAACTACTTTCATACAAAAAATGGAAAAAATTGGTAAGTTTGTATGGGGGCTATATCTAAAAATGGGCGTGGCACCTTGATTTTGACATACAAACTGCCTAAAAGATTAAAAATGCTAAAGTTTAAAATTTCAGGCCCATATTTTTAAAACTTTCCGAGAAAAACGCATTGCAACAGACAGACGGATATGGCTAAATCGGTTCGTCTCGTCGAGCTGATAAATATATATAAATATACTTTACGGTGTCTCCGATGCCTTCTTTAATGCCTCCATTGGTGGTAAAATTTATTTTTTATTTTTGAAAGTGAAAAAAAAAAAACAAATAAATAAATAAATATTCCTTTGTCTTAAAAACTTTTGAGATCCCGTTAGGGCCCGTTCTCGAAGTTAAAGATTTTCTTTATTATTAATGCCAACCAAAATGTTTTAAAAAAAATAATAAAAAAGTTATTAGCTTTCGATTTTCATATTAATAGACAACCATCATAAATAAATATTTTGGAATGGAATAATTAACAAAATTTTAGTACCATTTGCCCATATCTTAGTGCAACGTGCATTTTCGAGCATAGAATTTTAAAAAAAAAATGTCTTGAACCAAGGCTTTGACCTAGAACCTGGATTCAAAAGTGCAAATCAGACCCAGAGGTTCGTAAACAAAAATATCTATCTGTCTCGGTACTAAGCTTAATATTTTAAAGAGAATTACAGAAAAATATAGGTTGTATACTTTAGGAATACACTAAAACAATGGAGGAAAAAATTCTAAATCGATTTAATCTGTTGAAAATTTTATTTCTCAAATAAAGCTCATCTTAAATATTAAAAAAAAAACATATACTATACATCATTGCGTTAACATTAAACATTAATTGTTGTGTGCAAGAGATATTATTTGATGGATGTTATTCCAATCATCCATAAAATTCAAATCTTCCGGCGGATTAGGTGGAGAGCATATACAACATGGTGGACTTGGTGGCGTAGGACAACAGGTACAGCATTCTCCACAAGTTGATGATGGTGGTGCTGGATATTTAGATTGTTGCACACCTCGATTAAAGATGGTTCTCCGGCCAGCAGATTTTCGAAAACCTCCTTTAGAGTTTGCAGCAGCTATTGCAATAATTGCGAACAAAATTATAAAGTATAAAAATTTCATACTTATTTAATTTAGTCCTCAGTCAATGTGCTTGAAAGTACTTGTGTTACCTTAGGCGCAAGTTCAGAGGTTTTTATATCATCTATCTTAATAGATCTGTTTACTTAAACAATATCCAAATTATAATATTGTGTTATTTTTTTGTTATTTCATTTGAAAACATCTGTATATATATTTATAAAAATGCATTTTTTGTTGAATTTTTTATCTTTCTAAGCAAATAAATTTAAAAAAATATGCAAATATTAAAAAATTTTAAAAATTTTTAAATAATTTGTTTAAAAGCTTATTTGAGCAGCTTAAACTTTTTGCTGATCAAGAATATATATATTTTATGGGGTCTACGAAGTCTCCTTTAATGAGTAGGGACAATTATAAAAACCAATATACGGAATCGGAGACTGTACTACAAATAGATTAAGAATGCATTTCCAAGCGACCTCAATAACAGCAGAGATATAATAGTCCCGTCAAAACCATATTGGGAACACTCAAGTGAGAAGTTACAAGCTAAACAGTCTTTCAAAACATGGCACCCACCGATTACCATTTCAGATTATGAATGTTTTTTTGTTTTTTTAACAAAATAATTAATTTTTATTTGTTTTGCAATAAATCGAATTTTTATTTAAACGCTTTCAACAAAAAATGTAGAAAACTAATTATTGACTGCAAGAATTGTAGTTTACAATGACCGGGATCCAAATAAAGCCGTTTAGTTTTTTTAATACTCAGGTAAAGTCGGATCAGGTGAATGAGTTGGCGGACTTGGCGGTTCTGTAGGATTTGGTGGCGTTGGACAACATGTACAACATGGTGCACTAGGTGGAGTGTGACAAGGTTGACATGGTTGACTTGGTGGCGTCCAGCATCCTCCGCAATGTGATGAAGGCCAGTTATGATGTCGCGCTCTTCGTTGAAAGATCGATCTCTGTCCGGCAGCTAAGGCAATAATTGCAAAAAATAAAACGTATAAAAGTTTCATTCTAAATTTATTTTGTTCTTTAGCCAAAACACTTCGAAATACTTATGTTAACTTTTGTGCAATTTCAGAGGTTTTTATAGCATTTGATACGGTTTAAAATCATTAGATTTTTTTTTACTTCTTTTGTATTATTTGATTTGTAGAACATCTGTATTTACTAAAATTCTATCAATAATTTGCTAAAATGCAGCACTTTTTTTAAACTTTTTTTTTGGAAATTCTAAACTGTTTTTTTTTTTAAGCTTATTTAAACAACTTGGTACACCTGTTAAAATTTACTTTATTTCTTGAAAGTTCCACGTAGTATAAAAAGTATATAAAAAGTATTCAATGATAACCTGAGTGTTAATTTTAATGTTTTTTCTTGTTTTTTTATTTTTTTTTATTTTTTGGTGACTAAAATTCAAAGTGTGTTGTTCAGACCATGGTGAAATGATTAATAAGGTGTTGTACACCAAAATTTTCGTAGCATTAAATGCTAGATCGCTACAGAGAGATAGAGATAATCACATTTTCTATATTGAAGACCATAACTTGGACTAGAGATGGGAATGGGCCGTGTTAGCCCGACCCAATACGAAAAATTATTTTTTAAAAAGCCCAGCCCGATCCGAGCCAAATGTTCTTGGTTCAAATCCCGGGTTCATCGCCCTAGATAAATATTTTGTTATAAAATATTCTTTTATAAAAAATATATAGTTTTGAAAATCGCTATCCAATTAGACGAGAAGTCATTTTTTTAATATAAAAATATAAATTACATATATTTTCGTCTTTCGTATTTTTTTGGGCTTTTTCGGATCACGAACACGAACGACATATTTTTTCAAACACGAAACCGCACGAACACAAAAAATAAATGGGCCACAAGACGAACGAGAGTAAGACGAAGAACTTGAGGACAGACAACTTAAGCTTTGAGACCGTAAAAAACTTCCACGACCTGGGCTCAGTTGTAAACAACGACAACAACATCAGTCGGGAAATTAAACGAAGAATCACTTTTGCTAACCGTAGCTATTTTTGTCTTGGTAAAGGGCGGCGACACGACGGCTACACGACGGCGGCGTCCGATACGCACGAACGATAAGCTGTACCAGCTATATACTGACATCGACATAGTCAGGAACATCCAATACAAAAGGCTGTCCTGGGCTGGTCACCAATGTCGGATGGACACAAAAGCTCGGGCAAGAAAAGTTCACAAGCAAAACGTGAATCAAATCGGAGAGGCCGGCGGCTAAGAGGACGTCCGCCGCTGCGTGGAGGACCTGGAGGACATCCGCAGGATCGGTATCCCCAACTGGTATCGTCTAGCACTGGATTACAACCGCTGTTGCCAAACATTGCGTGCCAAGGCTGAAAATCGGCTGTAGCGCAACTAATATGCATATACCCATATCTTCTGGAACACAAGAACTATTTTAGAAGAGCTTCTGCAACTCTATCATCAACCCCATCGTAACTAGTTGCTTTAAAATTCGTCAAGCTTCTTAATTCGAAGACGCACATTATTGACACACACACGAATTGTACCATAAAATCAAATAAAATTAAAGCAGATAAACAAAATACTTACCTTTTGCAAAAACCACTTCTGGTGAGACGAACATTTTTCTTTTGTTACATTGCAATGTAATAAATTGATAATTAATTTACTTATTTTTAGCATTATTCTCGTAATGAATATTAATTGTTATATTAATTTCGTTATTTGTTCTTTTTGTAAAATAAATTTCAACAACGAAATAATTCCGTTATAAGTTTTCTTTTTTTTTAAATTTTTGCTTCTCGTTACAAACTGATTACACAAAACAGCTGTGGATACCAATAAACACAAACATATGCAACCCAAACACGAATTACCCTGTGCTGCCAATGCGTAAACAGCTGTTTTAGATTCACTATCTTATTTTCGGCACACGTTAACAACGTCTTTCCGCTATTAATTAACAAAAAATAAGATTTAATTAACAGTTATGAATTAATTAACGCATTTAATTAGCACAAAATCATTTTATAGGAAAAACATTTTATAGCAGTAATTAAAAAAACAAAGGAAAAATGGTAAATAAATATACAAAAAAAAACGTGCAAATGTAAAAGCTGAAAATAAAATTATCCAAAAATAGAATTGACCCAAAAAAAAATGTATTATTAATTATCATATTTTCCAGGCCGTACTAGGCGCGCAATTGGTTATAACGCTTGTCATGGTCAGCGTTATACAAAAATTAAATACACATTATTCCTTTGCCAAATGGATACTCTGTCGCACTGGACTCTTTCGTTATTTGCATCCCAGCGATGAGGAATTACGTGGCAAAGCCGGCATACCAAAGGAAAGACCACAAAAAGGTGGCAATAAGCATAAACACGAACGTAATGGTATCGGAAATACTGCAACAGGACAATTTCATATACCGCGTAGTCTTGAAATCGATTTGGAAACATTGCCTGTGGTGGAACGTGACGTGATACATTTACGTTATTATACAGAATATCAATGGCTATTGGATTTTAGCGTCTATGCCGGTATAGTTTATGTTATCTCGGAGGTAAATTTTTGTGTATTGCTTATGCTTTAGAGTAAATATTTACAATTTGTTTTCGTTTTGTTTTTTTTAGGTGTTTCACTTTTACTATCCACTGAAGAATGAGGTTAATCTTAGCATGGTTTGGTGTCTGCTGGTTATATTCTTTGCAGTGTAAGCTAATTTATCGAATTTCAAAACCATAGCTCTTTTAGTTTTGGCTGCATAAAAATCATAAATCTTATAATTTCTTTATAACTTTACAGTAAATTATTATCCTCACTTACGGTGCTATACTTCCAAAGCGAAGAATCAATTGGTGAACGCTCCATGGTCATTGTAGCTTGTCTGGTTTATTTGCTAATAGCCATGATTGTTTTAATAATTGATGAACGCATTTTGGAAACCGGACTGGAAGATGCCTATGCAAGTTTTAATGCCAGCGCATCGAAATTTTTAACCGAACAAGGACTTCCATCGTCGTTAGTATATATTTAGAAAATAGCTTAATTACTTGATTTATATTAATTTTTGTGTTTTTCTATTATTATAGCGGTCCTGCTTCAAAAATTGTTGTAAAATTCTTTATTGCCTTAAGTTGTGGCGTACTTGGTTCGCTGTTTACATTTCCCGGACTGCGCATGGCCAAAATGCATTGGGATTCATTGAAATATTGTCGCGGCAATAAGCTGCTGCAAGTGTTATTGAATGTTAGCTTTGTGCTGCCTTTTATACTAGTCATACTCTGGATTAGACCAATAAGCAGAGATTATTTAACAGTGCGTGTTTTTGAGGGCATGGAGCAACCACTGTAAGTTGCGTTGGAATAATAAATTAACGTTAATTTAAACAATATTTTTATTTTTATTATTTTTTTCACAGCCTTAAACCACACATTTTTGAAACATTGCGTTTACTCTTGGTTGTACTTGTTGTTATAATGCGTTTTGCCTTGATGCCTATTTACTTGCAATCGTATCTGAATATAGCATACGATAAGGTTATGGATCTACGCAAGGAAGCGGGACGTATTACTAATATTGAATATCAAAAGAAGGTAAATAATTAATAAATCCCAAACAAATATTAGTACTCCTTTTAAAAAGTACACAGTGAGTACAACAGAATGTTTGCTGTGTACTATAAACACTCTTTTTGTGTAACACATACAAAGGACGAATTCACTAATTTATTATTCAATCAATCAATTATTATTTTTTTTTAATTTGTTCCAGATCTCTTCCATTTTTTACTATTTGTGTGTTGTTACGCTACAATTTGCAGCACCGCTTATACTCTGTCTCTATTTAACACTTATGTATAAGAGTCTCGGTGGTTTCAGTTGGACGGGCATCTTTGAAGAGAATGTTTTACTACAACATGAATGCGCTGCAGATGCAATAACGACAACAACAACAACAATTGCTACTACACTCGAAGATAGCGGCTTCGAAGAATTGGATACAGCAGCTATCGCAGCAGATGCAGAATTTGATATTATCGAATCAGCGCAATCGCTGCAGACATCGTTTACAAGTCTGAAAAATGTGTTCTCCACCGAAGTTTATAAGGGTTTTCTTGGCTTTGCCACCTGGTGGAGTTATTTTACTCTATTTGCAACCACCTCATTAGGTATTGTCTATCAATCCTATTTTAACAAGTCATAAGAGCAACTAAATTATTATTATTATTTCAAATTGTTTTAATTGTGTTATTTGTTTTAAAAGCAAAAAAAGATAAAACCCTAATTGTAGAATTTATTTAGCACACAATCTCACCATAAATTTTATTTAATTTTTCGAACACTCATACCCAGATATTGTATTTATGCCATAGAAATTAGAGATTTATTTTTGCTAATTGTTTGAAATGTTTTAAGAAATTTTATAATAAAATTGTTTACATAATAAGTTTTAAACCTTAAAGGTTTGCCTAACAGTTTTGTGAACGCCCCTAATAAAAGTTTTAAACCAACATCGTTGTTTTGATTTTACATTTTAACTTCGTCTTATTTTATTAATAAAATTCAGACGCTATAAAGTCGGACCGAATAGATATGGTTAGAATATCCATTCGGATATGGTAGAAACCATAAATGAAATTGAATCTTTTTGAATGGTTTTGTAGATATTATCTTAAACTTCTTTTTTCTAAATAAAATTAAAATGCTATATATCTTTATTTGGTTCTGATCGCACTAATATTAAGGCAGATATTAGCGTCATTTAATCTTCAAATTATTGGTTCAGAAGCTCTGCACCGATTCATTGAGTACATTATATCGATTTCTTAGTATTTAAATAACATAAATAACACTTTGCTAATTTCAGTATATTAATGTTGAATATGTTTTTATTTAAATTCAATTGTTCAATTAATATTCCAAATAGAATACAACAAAAACAGTTAGGGGATTTCTAACTTTGTTAGAGAAAGCGAACGTGTTCTATAAATGTTTTACAGTTGATTACAGTTGTGTTCTTTAAAAGCTATATTTATTCATTTTATATTCATTTTATCCAGTACCATTTTAGATCTTGCAAATGCCAATAACACCGCAACCAATACGTGCACCAGCATTACCAGTAGTCTTGCTTAGCTCATGACCACCCTTGCCCAAATCATCTGGATCGGCATGTACAACAATTGTACGTCCAATAATGCTATTTTCACCGCACAGTGCAATACGGCTGTCGGTAATGTCGACCTATAAAAATACAAAAAAAATAAAATAGAGTATTTAAAGAATTTATATATTATATTCGTGTACTAACCTTAGTAGCGCCACTGCCAGTTGATTCAACATTGCCTAAATCACCCAAATGACGATTCGCATCAGTTGGTGCACCATGTTCCTTGCCTTCTGGATTGAAATGTGGACCGGCCGATGTGCAACCATTGGTGTTATCACCAAATTCATGTACATGAAAACCATGTAGACCAGCGGCAAGACCAGTTACTTCACCGGTAACTTTAACGGGTGCAGTTTCATTCTAAAAATAAAAAAAAAAAATAAAATGATAAACGAAAGCTTTTATTTTTTGTTATCAAAAATTTGTTGCTTGTTGTAATTTGATATGAGCACAATAACAAAAACAAATCAATTATTGTTGTTGTTGTTAAGCTTATATAATTTTTTTTACTTGTTAAAATGACAAAGCAAAAAATCCAACTACTCAAATATCAGACAACGTAATTATTATGAAATTCTAGAATTTGACTTTGCACACCACACCGCATATAAAATAGAATTGAATATAATTATCATATTTCAAGTGGCACCTTTCGAAATATGCGACATGCGTTGCGCCGGCGACTGCGGCAACAGCGCTGTTTACAGCGGCCGGCAGCTTGACCTTTGCGTTTAGCAGACATTTTTTTTTTCAATATTGTTTTTTTTTTTTTGTACTTTAAATTTTTATTATTTTTGTACAACTTACCGTTTGCTCAAAGAAAATTGTACCCTTGGCATCGCCATTAATAACGCATACAGCTTTGAAAACCATTTTTGGTTGTTTTTATTATTTTTTACTTTTTCAAGTACAGAAAAAAAAAATTCTGCTAATTCCGTTTGCGGCAGCGACTGGTCTTGGAATGTATCTGATGTTATACAGTGTTGCCGTGTTACAATAAAAAATAATAGCTTGCAGCTTTTTGGCAATACTATGCGCAGCTGTATATTTTTGACATTGCCCGGGTTACTTCCGGTTTGCCGTTACACTTTTAAAAATGTTAAAATTTGAATTCGAAAAGAAAAAAAATTTTAGCACTAATTACCTCCTTTGTAATGTTAGAATGGCCGACGCGAATCCTCGCGACGACACCTAGACCAGATAGGCCCATTATGATACCATATGATCCCTCATTTAATTCTCCCTACTCAAACCAGCTCGATTTCCTTATGAAGGCGACTACTGCAACAATCTGACACTGCAATCTCCGCCAGACTATCGAGAAACGGCCTACCAAGTACGGTAAACCTTATTCTCCCAAGGGCTGGGCAGTGGCAGAGAAAAATGTTCTATTCTCTTCTCCTCTTCCTCGTTTATACAGCTCCTACAGAAGTCATTTGATGCTACCCCTAGTCGGACGGCATGTTTGCCAACCAGGCAGTGTCCCGTGAGAGCTCCAACCATTATGGATAGGGTCTGTCTTTTATGGCGCATGAGTTGGGCTGTTCGTTTAGTGCTGTATTCTGGCCACGTTAGTTTCGAGACATTACAATTGGGATTTGTAGTCCACCTAATCTCTGCTAGTCTGATTATTTCATTTTTCACTCGAAGAGAGGCCATGGGAATTCCTGTCGAGCTCCTCCCTGGAGGAATTACCAAATATATCTTGGTGACCCTATGCTACTATAATGATTCATGTAAAAAAAAAAAAAAAATAAAAGTAAAAAGCATTTTGTTATATTATTTTTATATTTAAAAGTACTGATCTTTTTGTTCGGAACAAGTCTCCTCAGAAAACTTTAGCGTTTAGACCCATTCAAACCATGGAGCTATATTTGAGAAACTTTGCTTTTATTTTCATATCATCCTAAATAGATTTTAATATCAAGGTTCATACAAAACATTGAACAAAATATTAAAATCACTAAGTAAAGATATGAACGGTATATGGGGACGCAACTGTCTTGGGGAAAAAATGCAAAAGTTACGCACAGGAATCCGGCAAATATAAAAATTGGAGAATTGGAAAAAAAATAATCTGAGAATTGTTAAAGTAGCTAGGTAGAAATTGATCCCATTTAAAGTTTTAAAATTTATTTTTCATTATAAATAAAATATTAACCTAGCTTTCTGGATTAAAGTTTTGAGTTAATTTGGTTACCTACGTGTTTTACAGTAAAACCACCATTTGGGTAGAAGTAACATAAATCTTTCAAATGAATCCATTACTATAATCTTATATTATATACAGTATATCTTTATCGTATATCACATAAGTATATCAAGATACATGTTGTTTTTGGATTTTTTTTTATAATATTTGAAGTACTTACCCAAGTTTTTTAGACTCTTCAAGTTAGTTTTCTAGTTTTTTTTTAAATGAAACAATTTTTTTTTTTTTTTTTTTTTTTTTTAATACACAATTTGTCCAAACACTTAAATGGGATTTTCTTTATTATTTAAGAAATAAAGTGCAATCATTTTATACGTAATATTATTATTTGTATCGTAAATTTGTAGATCGTTTTTTTTTTTTTTTTTTGCCTTTTCTATAATTTTTTTTTGCAATTTTTTTTTTTATATTTTTATATTTTTTTTATTATATATATAGGCATGTATATATAGTATATATATATATATATATAGATCGATAAAGGTAAAGGTATGTAGATAGGTAATAATATTCATTCGCCTGTTTTTTTTTTTTTTTTTTTTTTTTGTTTAACTGTCACTTAATAACATCATTATTACAATATTTAATTTTAATTTGTTTATATTTATATATATAATTTTTGTTTTTTTTTTTTTTTAATTTTTGTTTCGTGATTTTATAAAACTTAGAGCGTAGCATCATTCTAGCATAATGAATTCGTCATACTTTTGTTTATAAAGATTGTTTAAACTTTAATTTAAGTTTTTTTTTTTTGTTGTTGTTGTTTGTTTCACTTTAGTTGCTACAGTTGCTCTAGTTTTTGTTGTTTGCTTTTTTTTCTCAGAGATGATTATTCGTTGCACGAATAAAATCATCTGCATTCATTACAATTTTTTGCATCTCTTTTGTTTTTTTTTATATATAATTTTGCTTTATAAAAGTTTTTAAGAGCAAATTTTTTTTTTATGCAAAAAATTTTTGAATATACAAATTGGAGATACATTTTTTGTTTTTGTTATTTGCTTCCGTTTATAGCTTAATTGTAAGATTTTATTTCTTTTTATTTTTCATCAATGCGCACTCTCTTGCTGCTTTTTTTGTAGTATCATCATAATTATGGATATTTCTTTCTTTTTGTTATTGTTGTATTTGCTTTGATTTTCGAAACTGATCAGAGTACTTCAGATACATATTTCGGTCTTTTAGCAGCATCACATGCATCATCATCACCAGATTCAATATGGCCGCTATAATCAGTTGGCAATTCATCATAAATTATATCAGGATGCAATGTTTGTTGCTGTTGATGTGTTTGTTGCTGCTGCTGCTGTTGCTGCTGTTGTTGTTGCTGCTGTTGTTGCTGTAATACAAGATTAGCAGCACCAGCTGCCATAACATGATTACGTTTAACTGCAATAAGTGCACCAACACCATTTCCAGCTACAAATGTAGTAGTAGTACCGCCACTGCCACTGCCACCACCACCACTACCTGGTACACCACCACCAGCGCTATTATTCTCATGTGACTGTTGTTGTTGTTGTATAGCATTGGAATTTTGATTGGTAACATAATACGGACTGCCACTGCTATAATTGGTTATTTCAAAATTATTAGAGTTATTCGAGCAAAAGAAAATTATTTAAAAAAATTACCCATACTGATTATGCGTATTATTCGCCAATGTTTGTTGCTGCTGATGTGCATTTTGAGAATTATAGATTATATCTGAAAGATACATTAATTTTAAAATTAGAACTATTCGAATTTTTCTTTTTTTTTAGTACAAAACGTACCACCTTCAGCTGTACGATTTTCCAGCGACGACATGCCTGGTGAACCAGGTGCTGACTGTAAAACAATATCCTGCAATGGTGAACTCTCACGCGAGTTATCTGTAAAAATAAAATAAAATATTAGTATATCTATGTATACATATAACAAGAAAGTAGAGCTGCTATCGAACCCAAGCAAATTTTTTTGGAATGCTTCAAGTCTTCTTATAAATTCTTTGAAAAAAAAAAAACAAAAAATTTTACTTACCCATATGACTCGGTGAAACTGGCGCCGAACGTGGCATACCATATGGTGGCCTAAAACCTTGACTGCTGCGTTGACGTCGCTTCTTATAGCTATGATCAATTAGCTTAGCGCCGCTATCTGGATCAATGCGCCAGAAAGAACCTTTGCCAGGTTCATCTTGTGAGCGTGCAACTTTAATAAAATACCTAAAAAAAAAAACAAACAAATATTTTTAAGAGTATTCAAAAAAAAAAAAGTTTATTAATTTCCTTTCAACTCAACTTACCTATTCAAACTGAGATTATGTCGTATGGAATTTTGCCAACCTTTGTTGGTTTCCTTGCGATAATAGGGATAATGTTTTACAATAAATGAATAAATGCCCGATAGCGTTAGCTGTTTATCCGGTGCTGCTGATATAGCTTGTACAATTAATTGAGCATAGCTATATGGCGGTTTCTCATTGTGATTATAGCTCGCAGTGGAGGGCGTTTGGAATAAATCTTGCTGTTTTGTTTTCGTAAAAATAAATATTATTAGTTGTATTTTTAATTAAAATTTATATTCAATATTTTCTTGTTTACTTACGCTTTGTAAATTATTATTGCTGTAATTATTATAGTTGGCCTGATTCTGATGAAATCCTTGACGTGGACTTGCCGGACAACTATTTGCTGCGCTTATTGTACCTGTTGTATAGTAAAATATAATAAAACATTTTATTATTTGAATCAATTGAATTTTTTGGATTAAATTTTTTTTTGTTTCTAGCAAAACAAGGAGATTTTTCAGTACTTTTGGTATTCTTATTGTTTTTGTAATTAATTCAGACATTTATAAATTATTTTTATGTTTTACGAGTGCACTTTATAAGATGTTATATTTCGGAGTACTAAAACAAAAAACTCCGAAAATCGTGACAAATGATATTTTTTTAAATCATTTTTTTTTAAATGAGAGGTTAATTCTTAATCCTTAAAGACTCCCAAATAGTGGCAAGTAATATTCTTTCGAGATTAAATTAGAATAAATAAATGGTCTAAGTTTTCTAGTTCTATTTCTTAGTAAATTAAAAAAAGCTAAAAACAGTGACCTATATTTGACCTTCAGTCTATTTTTTTTTCTAGACAAGTTCTGTTCTACTTAATTATGCCAACGATAGGGTTTTATTTTTTTGAATTAGGCACGGCTAGGCCTCAAAATATTATAGTCTGTGCACACTCCTAATTTGGACATAAAACTAAATATAAGAATACAATCTAAATACTAAATGTTAAGTTAAAAATCTAAATAAATAATGATTATAAAAAAAATTTCCACTTGCCAGTTGGTGACAAATATGGACTCTTTTGCTCCTTTTTCGGTATGGATATTTTAAGTGGCGAATATATTGCATTCGCACCATCAACGGGTAAAAGATGTGCTGTGCTACCAGGTGGACCACCAACAATGGACAATGAATGTGGTGGTGCTGCTCCTGCTGCTGCTCCTAATGATGAACGTTGCGTTTGATGATGAAGCGGGTGTTGTTGTTGTTGCTGAAGTTGTTGCTGCGACGTGGCATGTTGTTGGTTGAGATGCTGTTGCTGCTGCTGTTGATGCAATTGATGATGATGTTGCTGTTGTTGTTGTTGCTGCGGCGAATGATTTAAATCATCTGAAGCAATTATAATATGAGTATTGCCAACATGATGATGATGATGATGATTATTATTATTGTTGTTATTATTATTCACAGCAGTGGAATTAACACTACCAATAGTGCCAACCGTTGTATTAGCGCCCAATGTTGGTAGCGCATGTGCAGCAGTAACAGTTGTGGGTAAAAAGCTTTCAAATTGTATGCGTATCTCGGTGCTCGGAAAACGAAAGTAGCATCTGTAAATTAGGAATAATTTTTTTTTTAGATTTAAAAATAGAATATCCTATACATATTGGCGTATAAATGTTACATAAACGAGTAATAAAATAAATAAATAAAAATTTATGTTGAATTCGATTGAATAAATAATATTAAAAATTTAAAAAAGTCTTACCTTGCTGGCAGCTTTAATGGATCTGCATTACGTCGCTGCAGAAAATCATCAACAAAAATGCCATTCTTGCTCAAACATTGCACATAAAATGCACGCGTCTCAGCATCGAAAAGCACCTGGAAATGTTTACGTGAAACCAAATTATTTTCGGCCACATGGAAATGCACCAGCGATGTTGATGAATTACGTCCGATGACAGTATTCGAATCGGTTATATATAATATATCCTCATTAAATTTGAGCAAACCAAGTGCGCCATTCGGTGGTGATGCAGTTGTTGGTGCGGGTGTTAAAACACCAACGGAATTCGCTGTGTTGGCGGCGCCGGCGATTATGTGGGCAGGTGGGATATTATTATTGTTGTTGCTGTTACTATGGGGAGGTGTTGAAGACATTGCAGCGGCGGCGTTGGCAGCGGCAGTAACGACAATTGCATTAGCTCCTGGTGTTGGTGGCGTTGTTGCGCTTGTTGTTGTTGTTGTCGTTAATATAACATTTGTAGGAGATGCATGTAAAATGGAGGAGGCATCTGTTACATTGTTATTGTTGTTGTTGTAAGTGTTGCTGCACCGCCATGATGCAACTGCAACATATCCTTTGCAATGGCAACAGTTGCGGCGTCCACTGTTGTTGTTGTTGTTATTGCTGTTGTTGGTGCTATTACTGTTGTGCTGCTGCTGTGGTTGTGGTTGTTGTTGCTTGTGCTGCTGTTAATATGATTGTTGTTGTTGTTGATATTATTGCCGGTGGTTGCTGTTGTAGTTATAGCTATTGTTGTTGTATTTAAATTAGTGGTGGCCATTGATGAGGGGTATCCACTGTACATATATAAAAATTGTTTTTTTTTTCTTTTATTTCCTATTTTTATTATTGTTGTTGTTGTTGTTTTTGTTGTTATTTTTGGTGGGGTTATTTATTTTTTTCGGAAAAACATTATACACACACATACATTTATAGACACATGCACACACATACACACACAAACACTTGCGCTGTTGTATATATTTTTGTTAATATTTATTCTACTTCTTCTTCTTCGTCTTTTTTTTTTCTTATTTTATTGTTCTTTAAGTGTTGCGCTGCTTTTATTATTGTTGCTGTTGTTGTTTTGATTTAGCTGTTTTTTTTTTGTTCTTTATTGTTGCTTTTGTTGTTGTTGTTGTTTTTTTTTCGGCTTAAGTCTCCACTTACACGCTAAAAAAGTTACCTAAAATAAAATGCACATTTTTTTCTGCTTAACTTTTTTTTTTTTTTTACTTATTCAATTTATTATTATTAATTTTTTTTATTGTTTTTATTTATTATTTAATTTAATTTGTATTTGATAGTATTTTATCTATTTAAAGTGTTTTTCACGCGTGTTTTTGGACTTTATTCAAGGTTTTTCACTATTTTCCAAATATACACACACTACCCATGCTGCTTGTGTTCTGCTTATGCTTCTTCTTCTTCTTATTTTTGATTGCTTATATTCCGTTTGTTTGCACCGCTTCCGCGAGCAATACCCCTTACACCCATAAGAATTCCAATAAGCAAAAAAAAAAAAAACAGAAAAAACAAAAAAAACATACCCGAGCAAAATACGCCGCACGAATACATGTGCGCTCTCTATTTTGTGCGCGCTCTCTTTCTCTTGCTTGTTTGCTCTTTGTATTTTGCAAATACTTACGAGAGTGTTTCAGCAGCAACCACAAAGGGGATCAAATGGGCAGTGGTATGACTCACACATAAATATCTAAGTTTCTATGCTTTGAATATGACTTTTTTTTGTCTGTAACGAAACGTTTTCTATATTTTCAATTATTATAATATTTTTTAAATTCAGTCTTAATTTATATACAAGATCTATCCAACAACAGCTGCTCATAATGACTTGATCCAGAAAGGCCTCACATCGCTTTAAAATTTGGACTTTTTTGTATATTTTTGGATACAGAACATATTAATGATGCAGTTTTAGGGTTCAAACGTAGAATTTTCAACTCAATTTAAAAATCGTCGAATAGAGCATGTAACAAAATATAGCTCAGGTTAATTCACTAATTTATTTCCCCCGATTTTTCATATCATATAAAAAAATCTTAAATATTACCAAAAATTTTAAGAGTTTGAAGGCTGATCTAACTTAAGCTAAATTTCACAGGATTAGAGGAGTGGTCCTGTAAAGTCCCATAGCTGTGGGAACCGGAAGGGTAGCAGGTGGCAGATAGCTAACGGCCATCACGAAGAAAGAGTCGCAGACAATTGATAAATTTGTGTTTTATTCTTAGGAATTTATTCTTCATATAAATATTTAAAGTAAATAAACCATCAATTTGTATCACATAAAAATATTTTTTTTATTTGCATGATTTTTCTAGGTATAATAACCACTCCTATAAAGTTTATTAGCCATTTTATCATATAATTAAGAGAGAAACCACGTTTTTTACAACGAATCCCCTTTTCGGCGCCTATATAAATACACTCTCAATTTAGCCCCACTTGCTGCTCAATCGATCGAGTCGACTCGTCGTCCAGCGGCATGTGTGCAGCAGCAGCACAAGCAGCAGTAGCAGCAGGCAAAGAAAAAGAAGTAAAAAGAAGAATGCGAAAAAACACAACACGAAAATAAATAATGAATATAAAGACAAAAAGAAAACGATAAAAAACCTAGAAATAAAAATAAAGCGCAAAAATAACGCATACTAAATATTGTGCAAGTAAGACAGAGAGAGGGCGAGTAGTGTCGAGGGGAGGCGTTAGAGAGTCGATGGCAGCAGTAGCAGCAGCCGCAGTATACACAAAAATAAATAAAAACAGAAATGAAAATAATAATAATATACATGAAAATGTGTACAAATAAATAAATAAATATAAATACAAGTAGGTATGTATGTATGTACTCAAGTATTTTTATATGTACACAAGTATAGATATATATATGTACATACTTAAATACATATGTACATATGTAATTGAAATGCGTAAAAATGCCGCTCATTTGTTGGTTGTTTTTTTTTTTTTGTCTTATTCGTTTGGCGCAGCTAGCAACTGAACCAAAAATACAAAAAATACAAAAACAGAAAAACGATGGCTTGGCAACTTCACCTGCTCGCGCTTTTTTTTTGTTTGCTTCGCTTGCTGTTATTTTTATTTTTTTTTTGTTTTCTGCTTCCCCTTCTCTCTCTCTCTACCATGATTTCTCCTACTAAGCAAACAAACAATAAGATTTTTATATCTTTTTTTTTCCTTTGACCAAAAACAGCAACAGAAACGAATATGAAATAGTAAAAGAATAGCAGCAAAAATAAAAACAACAATAAAGAAAACAAAAACAATTGCACAGATTTCTTCACCTCTCTCTATTCGATTTGTTGCTGTGTATGAGTTTGTTTTTTTTTTTTTGCACCCTTTTACAAGTTGTAGGCGATTGCGTAAATTACCGCTCCCGGTCAATTTTAGTGCATTTCTTTAAGCAATAAAAGCAACAAAGTCTAATATGTAAATATGTATATACATATAAAAACAGTGTGTTGCAAAAGTATGAAATTTATGCAAATGACATGATTTTATGTATTATTCTAATAATTAAAAAGTAAATACATACATATGAACTTAGGCAGGGATTCGCTTTAAGCTCTATGAAAATTAGTTTTATACAGTGTATCAAAAAATATTGGTACATCACATATTTTTTTAAAAATAATTTGGATATATTCTATTACCTATTTTAATAACCAGATTTACAACAGTTTTGATTAAATTGTAATAGATGAACAGAATAAAAAAAACTCTTTGGATAAAAAATGATTGGAGACCATGATGCAATTATTCCCGGTGACATATTCCGCCACTGTCTTTTTATAATTTGGTAACAAATTTTGTTGAATATGCATGTTATGGTGTTATAGACGAAAACCCAAATAAATGCGTCAATATCAATAACTCTAAAAACTCTTCAAACGGATATATCAGTTTAGGCAGACACTATGGAAAACATATTCTACGAAATTTTAAAGAAATATAAGGTTTGTACCAATAATTTTCAAACAGCATGTAAATAGATATGTTTTGTCTCTGTTTTTCTGTGTGTTTTTGTCTTCGTTCCCGTTACGCGCGCAGCACACCGTTACCCCGTCACCAACAACACCTTACCCATTACGCAGCGACGTACATAGGTACGTACGTATGTGAATGCCTTTATGCAAGTGAGTGCGTGCGTGTGTATGTGTGTGCATGTTTACAAACAAGGCAAATTAAATGTTCCAAAATGTATACACAGAGAAAAAAATATTGTATGTATACAAAATGAAAATAAACGATATTTTGATGCGCTTAATTCACACGCCTTGGGTTCTTTTTTTTCTTTTATATTACAGAATTTACTTAAAAGCGTTTTAATGAACAACGAACGAACAAATAAAAATAAACAGAATAAAAGAAGTTTTTCCCAAAATGAATTTGGCGCACACAACACGTTTTTGTTTTTATAATTATTTTATACAATTTGCATGAATGTATGTGTGCATGTGTGTGTGTGTGTATTTCTGTCTGCCTGTATTTTGTGCAAGTAGCTTTATATGTATGTATTATTTTTATTTTTTTTATTTTTATTGATGTCTCTTTGTTTATGTATGTGTGTGTATATGTGTATGTTTACGAATTGTTTTTGCTTTGCGCCTGTTTTCGCTTATGCATGTACGTTTGTATGTATGTATGTGTATATTATTTTTCCACTTATCGTCGTGTGTTGTTTATTTAATTCTTTTTTTTTTTTTCATTTATTTATTTTTTCTTAAAAAATTTTTTTTTTTTTTTTGCTTTCGACCTCGTTTACAACTCAGAACAAAATATAAACACTCACATTAAATTTTTTTTCTTTAAATATTTCTTTTTTTGTAACACTTTATACTAATTTGTTGCTTTTTATTTTATTTTGTTTTCTTTTTTTATTTTATACACAAAACTATTTTTTTCTTCTATTGTTTAATAATAATTTTTTTTTAAAATTATTTTTCTTTATTTTTTTATTGTTTTTGGTATTCTTATTGTTTAATTTGCTTTTTTTTGTTATACTGAACAGCAAGCGCTCCTCGCTCACGGGCAGCAGCTGGCACGCAAAAGAAATAAAATAGTTTGTTTTTATTTTTTTTTCATTTCCTTTTGAATGAATTGGCCGGCGCGTGAGTGTATATGTATGTGTACGTGTGTTTGTGTGTACGCAATAGTAGAGTTGCCATTTAAATTAACATGGTTGCTATAACTTTTGCGCGCAATATTTAAAAGGTTATGTATGCTTATGAATATTTTTTTTCTATATGCATTTTTAAATGTTATGTTAAAAGATTTTTTTGAATTATTTATTTAAAAACGAAAATTAAATTTTATTAATTTAATTAGTTTTAAATAGTATTTTTTGCAGCAACAATGTGCTTGTCGCAGAGTTGTCATCATGCGGAATTAGTTGCAAAAATTGCACATGCGCCTTGAGGTTAGGTATGCATGAATTTTAATTTTTCAATTAATGCTGTTCTGCGCTAGTTTGTTGTACATCACTAATCTCATTCAAATTATCACCTACAATAAGTATTACTCATGGTAACAATTAAGAACTGCGCAATTTTTATCGGTTTAGATGGTTTGAGTGTCGCTGTGCTACCTGAATCAGCACAGGGTGTTTAGATTTTGAAAAAAAAAAAAAAAAAATAAATAAATATAAATAAATAACGGAAAAAATCGAAGAACTAGGCGCACTGTAAGTTCGTTTTATTTTACCATGGTATGGGTACGTTTTAAAAAAGTATTTTTATATATAACCCCATATTATATTTATAATAATATTTAAAAACGATACAAAACTAGTAGTCATAATAAAAAAAATACATTCATAGAAAAAAAGAACTGGAGATGCCGGGGATTGAACCCGGGGCCTCTCACATGCAAAGCGAGCGCTCTACCACTGAGCTACATCCCCACATGAAAATATCGGCAAATAAAGATCTACCTAAGCAGAAATAATAGTTAGTATTATCCAAAACTTAAACAAAAATAAATATAAAAAATATAAGATAAATAAATATAAAAAAATTATAAGCATAGAAAAAAAAAAAATTTTAAATAAAAAAATAAATAAAAAATAATAAAAAAGTTCAAAAACAAAAAAAAAAAAATTAATAAAAACAAAAAAATCTATTGTGCGGGTCAATTGGACCGATACAGCTCACATATGTATCTCAAATTTTAAGCGGGCAATATAGAATAAATAGCATTATTTTCTTGTAAAAATCAGAAAATGGAATGAGAGTTTGAGATGTAGAGGATGTAGTAATCCGATTCATGTTTGCGATACGATAAAAATGTTTCGGAGTGCGATAAAAATGTTTCTTGTAATACTAAACCTGTGGAGGAATACTACACCTTATACATTTCCGCCCATCCAATCCGGATTTTTTCAAAACACCAATGAGTCCCATGGATTCCGACTCTATTCAACAGACGCCATAAAGGCTATATATTCTTGATCAGTAAAGCTGTGTCGAAATGAAATCGATTACTTCAGAAACTTTAATAGATAAAGTCGCCAAACTTTAAATTTTGATTCTGTTGAACTTCTGGATAGCACTAAGTTCAAAAAAATTTTCCATCCATACTGTCGGGTAACCCGACCTTTTAAAGTTGCTTCACGATTCCGCCCATCACGACTTTTTTCTAAATTTTCCCGTGATCCCGACGTCACACGCCTATCTTTATTTTCTAGACAAAATTTTTTAAAAATATTAATAAAACAAAAACAAATGTATCCACATTTTAAATAAACTATCCATCTCATTTTTAGTATCATGCTTTCCTTTTCTAAACAAGTGTCATAGCGCCTACAATACGAACCCAAACAAAAAAGAAACACCCTGTTAACAGCTGATCACCACAGCTGTGCATCTCGTGTGAAATTTTTTTATATAAATAATTTTTTTCCCCCTTTTTGCATTACGAAAATAAATAAAAATTAAATAAAAAATGCAAAATCTTACACGTCTGATGGCAAATTGTGCACTGCACAGTCAACGCCAAACATTTTGCGCAAATTTTGCAGCGCTACAATTGCGCAACAAAACAAAATACGTTGAAAAACCAAAACCCGGTGCTGGACAACAATTTCGACGTACTGTACACTATCCGGAAGAATATACAATTGAACCATTAAAGTTAACACATCTTGCTGGACGTGATCCGGTAACGGGACGTATGGTTGCCAAAGGTATTGGTGGTGGTATAAAACAACAATTTCACTGGGTCAAATGGGTGCGTGATGGACCGAGCGAAGGCGCGGCACAAGAGGAACGGGTTATTGAAATAATATTCGATGGTTGTCGTACATCGAAATTAGCGCTCGTAGCCGTAGGCGATGAATTGAAATATATACTGGCTACGGAGAATATGAAGGCTGGTGATATACTTAAGACTTCGCGCTTTATACCACGTATACCGGGTTAGTTTTTTTGTCTAATAATTATTATATAAGTTGTTTGTAAATGATTTAATATTTTTTTTGTTTCTAGTACGTCCCAATGAGGGTGATGCCTATCCTTTGGGCGCTTTACCCGTTGGCACACGCATACATTGTCTGGAAAAGAATCCCGGCTATCCATGTCATTTAATACATGCCGCTGGAACTTTTGGCACCATATTGCGTAAATTTGATGATAAAGTTGTAGTGCAACTGCCGTCAAAACGTGAATTTGCATTTGATAAAGTCTGCATGGCCACCGTTGGTCGTGTTTCCAACATAAATCATAATAAGGAACATGTAGGTAGCGCTACGCGCAAACGTGAGCTGGGTTATCGTCCACGTTCGGGTTTGTGGAAACGTAAAGAAGGCAAGCATGGACGCAAAGTGCGTAGATTACCGCCTATGACCACTATTGCGCCACCACCGAAGCCCAAAGAGGAAGTTATTAAGCTAACACTTAATCTGTGAGCAGTCCTTTATTTATATGATTAAAGATTATTATTTTAAATATATTATAAAATTTATGCAACTAAAACTAAAACAAAAAACTACGCCTGGCTAAAATCTATTTACGTGATTTTTTCATTGAGAAACCAGTGCCATGGAAAGTATCTTCCTCCTCTTCTGCTGCTGCTTCAGTGCTCTTGGCAATGCGATCACTTATAGGTTTAATGCTGCGATCAAATTTCAATACACCAAATTGATAATCATAATCAGGCACACCGCGTGGTAGTGCCTTCTTAACAACGGGCGTATCCATTTGACTTTCCTTTTTCTTCTTGCCATCGAGACGCACACCGGAACCTTTGGAATGTTTCAACAACTTCTTCCATAACAGTATCCTGTGCTGCCTCAGCATTTTGTGCATCATTTTTCTTTTCTTCGGTGTGATCTTTATAGCCAACCGGTGCCTCAAATTCAACATTCATATCGCATTCAATAATGCTTACAGCATTACCCGGCTTAGTTTCCAGTACACAAAGTTCATAGACTTTTTTATTATACTGTATAGCAATGACATCGCCTTTGGTCAGGCAAGCAAAATTACGTAGCGCATTCTCTAGCACTGCTTTGGGATTGGTTATATCCAGAAAATCTGTGCTGTGCGGTTGAAATTTCGAAAATGTAGCAACTTGCAGCGATACACTTTCAATTGTTAAGATATCGCCTTCCTCAAGCAACAGATTATCCATCATCCAATAGGGTAGATAGCATTTACCCTCATCGGCAACAAATTCCAAAACGCCAGCGTGTGAGGAACGTGATTTCTTTTGATTGGAGAGCTTAAAGAGCATTGGATACTCGACATTTAGACGTGTCAGCGTATCCAGTGCAGATGGTGGCATGATGACTGTAAATTATAAAAAGAATAATTAATGTATGACATATATGTAGATATGTTTATAAGGTGTAGTAATAAGTAATTCATTATTTTATATACGAAACACTTCTTAGTTAATATAAATCGCACCATTCTAACGATGCCGAACAAAGCCTTGTTTCTTTCAAAAATAATGGGTTATTATTTACTTGACCCTTTATATTATTATCGCAATACATACTTTTGCCACCCTTCTCCACATCGCTACGCTCATTACCGGGCAACATGGATACGGAGAAACATTTATAAGAAGCCTGAAAATGACGTGCTCCATCAGGGAACATCATATTAAAACCGCTGAAGTGAAACTGTAAATTGAAAAATATTAGTTGTATAATAATTAATAAAAATTAATGCACAATTTAAATTACCATCTTAAAATTATTTGCGTTGCACTTTTTATCAAACAAAAAATAAATCGAAATTGTTTTGCTTTTTTTCTACGCTGTCACGCACAGCTGCTTTGCTTTGTTTTTGTAATTTAGTGTTGTCGTGTTGTGCGCACATAAAATGTACTAATTTTGTACAAAGGGTCGGCAAAAAAAAAGTGAAGCAGCTGTTTAGTATTTTTTTGTAGCTTGTTTGCTTTAGTTTAGTTTCTAACATGGGCGTCACTATATTGCAACCATATCAAGTGCCTGAGGGCAAATCGGGTTCTACGGTTATAGATCAATTAATAAAACGCCTACTGGCATTAGGTGCTACACATACCGGCTTATTTTTTGGTTGATTGTGAAACATATATATCGACAGCGCAGCATACGCACAACACAACGCGCGCAGTGCATGTGCTGCATGATTCGGAATTCCCGGCATCAACTTTCTCTGTTATGGATAATGGCGCCGGCAAGCAAGTGCCACTTATTGCTGATAATCTCTTTGATTTGTTAATGCTGAAGATGACTACATCGTATACATCAAAAAAACAAACAAAAATCGAATCGCGTGGTCATCGTTTTGAATATGGCGATTTTCTAATAAAACTTGGCTCGGTTACAATGATGGAACAATTTAAGGGCATTCTCATTGAAATTGAATATCGTCCTTGTGTCATGCTTTCGTATTGTTGGGAAATGATACGCGAAATGTTGCAAGGTTTCTTGGGCGTTAGTGTACCAAAGGAATATCCCAGCTATTTTACATCATCGCAGACCATTATCAATGCCAATGGACAGCATCAGTTGCATCCGAAGCAGAATGATATTTATGAACCAATGGATACTATAAATCAATATTTGGAACATTTTATTAATTATCGTAAACAAATGCATCTACATGGACCGCTTAGTATGGGCGCCGGCGGCGGGGGCACTGGTGTTGGTGTGGGCGGTAGTGGTATGCTGATGCAGCCAACTGGTGGCGTACGCAATTCTTTGTGATTTTTTTTTATATTTTGAATATAGCTTTTAAGTTAAAAATGTAGATTTTAATAATTATAAAAATATTGTATTAAGAAATATTTAATGTATTTGATTGTAAGATTTTGTGGCTGGCAAGTTGAGGAATCTATACACATTTTATCTATATGGTGCTACACATAGGCGCTAAATTTAGAGATGGTACTGAGTTCTTCTCGTTCAAGAAAAGATTCTTATTATGCAAGAAGCGAATGGAAACACAATCTAGCTTTGTTCGTATATCTGTCATATGTGACAGCTAATCTTGGAGATTATAAGAGATGGAGGCTTCACATTTGTGGAAATTAAAAGACCCATTCAGCACAAAAACTTTAATATAATATGAGAGAATATATTGAAACCATGGACTACAAATGTTTGAATGGTGGAAATGGACAGGATTTTGGGAGAATACAAAAGTAAAGCTCTAATTTTTATGACCTACCAATAGTTTTTGAACAGACTCAATTTTATTAGAGTATGCCACATATTGGAAACTCCAAATTAAACAATCATCTTCAAAATTCAGACGCACTAATGAAGTATATAAGCTTTCGAATGTTTATTTTTCAAATGCTTAAGCGGAAGTACGCGAAACATGAAATTCGAAATACACTTCCGTTCTACGTTTATACTCATCTACAACGGGAAACCGTTAACCGTTTAGTGATGGCCAGCAAAGTTCTGTTCAGAACAACAAAAAGGAAAAAACAGTTGCCGTTTACTCGCCGGGTGTGCAACATCTTTTGATTATACCAAGAGAACATCTAAACCAAGTTCTGCTATTCAAGTGAGTAGAAACAAAAAAAAAAAAAATATATACAAATATAATAAATTGTATATTTAGAGCTGTGTATGTGCGCGTGTCTAATTTAAAGTGTGCAAAAATAATAAACAAATCAAAAGAAAAATTATTATTGCAAAAAGTAAAAAAATTCAAATAGAGAAAAAAAGAATACAAAGAAAAAAAAAAAAACTGTATGTATGTACATGCATGTAGGTGTGTGCGTGTATTAGAGTGTGCGAATATCCTTGCAGACTGCTGGCGCCGCGTGTTTTTCTTTTCTTTAGTGTCTATAAGAACTTTTTTTCGATTTAATAGCGCAAAACTATTTTTGAATTTATTATTTTAAAAATTCAATAGTATATCTTAAAAAAAAAGTCTTGTTAAAAATCAATAAACTTATAAAATATAAATTTATTTTGTTGAATTTAAGTTTTTTGTTGTTGTTGTTAGGTTGCTGCGCCTCTTTGCCTTACTTTTACACTCTCCGTTTGTTTGTGTGTGTGTGTTTTTTTTGTATGCATGTGCTTCTTAAATCATAACGTAAGCAGGAGACAATACGTTTTTGTTGTTGTTGTTTTTGTATTTCTTAACGTTCTTTAAGCTTAAAGAACTTTTACGAATTGTTCGATATAAAATAGATAAAACATAATGAAACTGATTTTTACGCGTTGACAAAACTGTACTCAAAGTAAAGTTTGTGCTTTTTGTTTTCATTGTTAACAGAGTAACCTAAACAGGACTTAATCTTATTTTCTATATTCAAATAAAGGATAAACTTAATATTAGGTTTAAAAAAATTCTACCATATTATGTACGGTCAATTAGAATCCCAAAATATACCCGCCTCACATAGTGTAAAGGTTATTATCAGAAAGTTTGTAACGCATTAAAGGAGAGTTTGTAACGCATTAAAGGAGACATCGGAGATCCCATAAAGTAAACATATATTTATTATTAATCAGCTCGACGAGACGAATCGATTTAGCCAAGTCCGTCTGTTCGTCTGTCTGTGGCAATGTGTTTTTATCGGAAAGTATTAAAGGTATTGACTTGAAAGTTCAAACTTAAGCTTTTTTTGAACCTAAAAGGTTTGTTTGTCACAAACAACCCTTTTTTTACCCCCACAAAACTTACTCTTTTTCGATTTTTTGTATGAAAATATTTATTATTTATGAATGTATTTACTAAAAATTTGGGTAAAATCACTTCTAATGACATCCAATATCAAAACCAAGTTGCCACGCCCATTTCTAGGTATAGCCCCAATACAAACGTAGTGCCCATTTTTATTTTTTATATAAAAATAGTTCTAAATATGAATATATTCACTCCAATCTAGGTAAAACCATTTCTAATGTCATCCAATGAATAACATATACTACAGATATGACAAGGATCGGACTACTATAACGTATAGACTCCATAAAACTTAATTGTTATTTATTTTATATTTTCAAGAAAATTATTATTATACCTGCATTTTAACTTAAAATTTTACATACTATACATGCCTCTAATTTGAACCCCAACTTTTGTTGACCCATCCAACCCCTTTGCGGAAAAATTAAGCATATAGTATTTTGCTTCAGATCGTAAAGAATTTTGTTTAGATCTACAATATAGAAAAAGCAGTTACAAATACCGTTGTCCTTGTCAATTCAATGTTTATTTGCGAGTAATTGTTGTATTGGAAAAGTAGAAAATCGACTTCATAAATGGACCGAACGTGTCTAATGCAGTGTTTTAGTTGTCTTGAATCATCGTTGCATTATTGCCTTTCAAATGAAGCCGGTTTGGGACACATTGGTTGGATGGTTTCAAAGTCCATATCGGACATAGAAAGTTTTTATTTTATTTTATATATAAAAAACCGGTAAATTTCCATAGTTACACATATCCATAGATGCTCTTGTGTCATTACAAAAGTGGGTGGCAGGTGGTGCTTTCATTTTACATGAAATGATGAAACTTGTATTTCAAAATGCAGCAAAATATTACAAAATAAAAAAAAAAAAAAAAAAAAAAAAGAGAAGCGCGTGGTGATTTGAAGTGAATTTTTAAAAAATAAAAAAAGATGTATTTTGTGGTACAGTAAATTCATTGTTATTGCGCATCCTTCAAGCCACGCGTTATTCTTTTTTTTTTTTTTTTTTGCAGCCATAACATATTCTTAACGCTTCGATGAGATGCGATGCGATGAGAATGAGGATGAAGATGAAGGCGCGCGCAAAGCATTTGAAAATGTTACTGGACAGCATGCGGCGTTTATTGGCAAAGAGCGAGACGTGTGCCGTATGCAGCTGTTAACTTATTGCCAAAGCAGCTGTCTCGTTTGTTTCTCTCTCTCGCCATTTTCTCTATTTAGCGCGTGCTCTCTCTCTCTCTTCTCTCGCTTCTCTGCCAACACTCGTTATCCTCTCGATTGTTCTCGTATCCTTTTTATTTTTTTTTAATCGTCTCTACTATTGCTGCTTACTCATTTGCGGGCATTGGTCTCGAAGGATTTCAATAACAAACGTATACGTATGTATGTACATATGTACGTAACGCAGCTTTTGTACGCTTATGTGTTGCTGCAATTGTTGTTATTATTTATTAAATATGTCTATTTGTATACTTTGTATGTATATTGTATAGCTACAATATGTATCTTATTGCTTTCTTTCTATTTTACTTTTGTTGTTATTTAGTGCCCTTTGCCGTTGAATCACTCTCATTAACGCTTACGCTGCATTGTTACGTGCTTTGTGTGGCATACAAATTGTTGTTTACGTCACAACGTTAGCAGCGAAAGTAATGTTTTAACTTAAATGTTGAATTTTTTTTACATTTTATATTCTTTAATATTTTTTTTTAAATATGTATTTACTTTACATTACCAAATTATGCTTAGCGGTACAGTTCTGTCATATATATTTTTTTGACGTTTAAAAATAAAATACGTAAGCATTTTACGCATGTGTTTGATTGCCATACGCACATCGTTTACGTATTTTTTTTTTTGAAAATATAAATCTTTTTGTTGTTGTTTTTTTGTGCTTTTGTGGACTTTAATATCTTCCATTAATTTCTCAACAATTGGCGTAAGATACAAGTGGGGGGCTTAAAAATAAATATTTGCGTGTAATACCCAAAATAGTTTTTCTAAAATAAATAAAAATAAATAAATTAATCTGCCATCTTCTTAAATCAAGCACTTGACTTATGGGCGTAGTCTGAAGCACGATTTTATTCTGGCTTTTCCAAAAAAGTGTTCAGAATTCAAGTTCCTTTGACTATTACCATGTCGGACCACCCCCGTTAATAACTCCGGAACTGTTGGGCGGATTTTAATAATATTTACAGAAAAACTTAAGTGAATTTTCGTAGTTTAAAACAAAATTATGACAAACATATTCTTTTTAGTTTTGATCAGAAAAAAATCAAACAAATTTTCGAATTAATATTTTGTTAACTTTGGTCACTTTTCAAAATGAATGGCGAAAATTTTTCTATTCGCGAATAATTGAAGTTATCCGACTCTTTTTTTGATCATATTTTTTCAATTTAAAGCTTTGAAGTTCTTATAAATTCGAATATATTCAGCGGTCACCTTACTTTTTGTATGAACTCCTTTGTATAAAGCCCTCAAAATGCTATTGACTCGAATTTAAAGCTGTGTTTGTGACTTAAATTTATGACTTTCGGCAAGGGATGTCACGATTAATAGAAAAATTGGTATTAATCGGTTATTTCCTTTAACGATTAATCGGTTAATTAATTTTTTTGCCATTCACACTAACGGCATACATATTTGTTTCTGCAATTTTTAGTTTTGGGTACCAAGCAAGCTTTCAAATTTTGTGCACATAAACTTTTATTAAATATTAATAAAAATTGTGTATTTCCTACAAAATTATTTGAGCAAAAGTTGAGATTTAAACTTATGCAAAAGTTTTGCCATTCAAAAAGTTTAATATGAAAGCAAAAAAAATTGTCAAAGTCAAAACGAGAAAAACTATTTCAATATTTTGTAAGTGCCCACTTGCGTAGTTTGTTTTATATAGTAAATAGCACATACATATATACCTATTATACGCCCACATGATGAGAGGTGGATGTCTTACGTACGTGACATTTAGATGAGTATATGCTGCGTGAGTTTTTTTTTATGCTTATGTAAATATTTGGGGTAATATAGAATTTTGTAGAACTTTATAAATATTTTATTTTAATTTAATTTTTATTTTTATTTTTCTAGCCTAATTTTAAAGCAAATATTTTTTTGTTTTATTTTTGTATCTGGTATGTGCTACCAGAAAATTCACCACCTATATACCACCATAGCTTGGATCTTGTTGCTAAGCGCACTCATTTCTTTCAAAATATCGACTACTCCGCTAATGTCTTTTGTCTGCTGACAACGCAAAAAAAAACAAAAAAAAAAAAACGCGCCAATGCCGGCTACAATTAAAAATAAAAAAACAAGGCAAAATTTGAATTCAGTTGCACCGAAGTTTTAATACCTGAAACATTTTAGAGATTTAAAAAACTTTTAAAGTATTTGAAAATCTTTTTATACAAAAATTAATTTCAGACGGACAGAAAAACAAAATATGCCAGATTCTTCTAGAAAAGCTGTGCAAAAAATATGTTTTCAATTAGGAAATACTTGAGATAGGCTTTAATTTAAAATTTCATCATAATATCTTTCAGTTCTTCCTTTTCTTATATCTTTCCAACTTTCTCACAAAAATAGTCGAAAAGATTTGACTCGTCTTGGAATTTAAATTGTCATTTCTAAAACGTAACAAACTTCATGATAATCCCATAATACCCCATTTTTTTAAATTGTGTGTTTTTGGATATAAAAAAATGTAAAATTTAAAGAACAAATTGCGGTCTTTAAGTTCTTGGTTTTTTTTTTTCTGATTGTACGAATTCTTTTATCTTAAAAAACTTTTTTTTCGTTGTTTTTGTATTGTTTTCAATGCGTTGCGATCCGTTGGCTTCTTTTTTTTAATTTCATTCTTATTCTAATTATTGTTTTTATTTTTTTCTCTTAAAAAATTCACGTTTCACAAACGTTTTCTACGAATAAAAAAATTTATCAGCCGACTTACTCGTGATATTTGCTGTGTGATTATTCATAAAGGCGGCACTACTCAGTCATTATACGTTGTAGAAGTATGTATATAGGTTTGTTTGTAGGTATATATATATTATTTTTCAATAATCACATTTGGTTTGCCTGCGTCAATTAGAAATGAAATGAATTATAAATGGGTACAGTGGAGCCTATAAAATAAAGTACAGCATGCATAATACTTAATGACATTGGTAAATGATGTTCAAGCATTTAATGTAATTATTAATTAATATATAATATAATTAAGAGTTAGGGACAAAGCTAAGAATTACGGAGATGGTGCACATTGTTGAGAGTTACGGATATAATAAACTGCTTTTACTAATTTTTTTTTTTGCTTTTAATGAATAAAATCCCAACTACATAGGCTTCTTGACTACTGAAATTGTGCATTATAATTTTTTTGCGTCTACATTGGGCATAGTTGAGACTTAAGGCCATGTTAAACTTAGCTAAGAGTTACGGACATAGTGAAAAACTCAAAACAAAATGTTATTACAATTTTATTATTTCTTTTAAGAGTCGATATTTTGTAAATTTCATTTTAATTTGATCGTTTTATTAGTGTAATAATTGTAACTTTGAATTGATAAAAAAAGTTCAATGTACATATAAAAGAATGAATCCAAAATAAAACACAGATGAAATTATAAAATTTCGATAGAAATAAAAATCTGTGTGTGTCTGCTCAAAGGAGTCTTCACTGTTTATTTCAGTTTTTTTGTTTTCTTTACAAAATTCACGTTTTTTTTTTTTTGCAAAGCACACTATTCCAATAGGGAGTACAGTCTGTCATTGCTGGTCTTTTGAGAATTGTATAGCTATTCATAAAATTACTCTGAAATTCCCCATTTCATTTCCTCTCGAGCGAGCACTCATACAGCGGACAGAACACGTGTGGTGGTCATTCATTTATGCGCAGAATGTGCTATACAAAATCACTGGTTTGGTTTCGTTTTCGTTTTCCTTACAAATGTAAAATTATTTATTATTTCATACTTTTTTTTGCGTTCCACATGTTTTTTCATTTTTTTTGTTTAATGGATTTTGCAATTTTTACGTACAGCTGACCTTAGAAATTTATATCGTAATTTATTTGTGCTAATTAATTGAGATATTGGCTTTTGCTTAATTCACAACAAAATATTTGAATTACACAATTTTTTACAATTATGTAGTAATGCATTTCTTTTGAATTGATTAGAAGTTTATTTGAGGTTTTACTTTATTATAAGATGGTGAGTCGATTTGTATAGTTAGTCATGTCCGTCTGTCCTTTAGTACAACGAGCGACGTTTTGACCTAATCATTTTCATCTGTTTCGCCTGTTAGTCATGCAATGATGATGCTATAGGTTTCTAGATGCTAAGAAAACGCATACAATTTATTACTGACGTGCTTGGAACTGCACTCAAGTACAGTTCTGCTGCCAATAAAAACAATTTTAATTGATATTAATGGACATGCAACAATAAACAAAAAGAAGGTGTTTATTCGAATTGTTGCACTGTTTTACACCCACATACATAAAATCGGAAAACTCAGTGGGAAGTGCGAGGTTGGTATGTAAAGATTTTATATAAAAATGACAGTGAACTTTAAAAAAACCACAGGCAAACTTAAAGTTTTATTACTGTGCTACATTCTCAAGTGGCGACACTCTGTCAGGCTCGTGATTGAGCTCAATTGCAGCATACCAAGTAACCGATCAACTTAACCGAGTAGCCGATTAACTTTGCCGAGTATCCGAATAACTTTGACGAGTATTCGATCAACTTAACCGAGTATCCGATTAACTTTGCCGAGTATCCGATCAACTTTGTGAGTATCCGATCAACTTTCCCAGTATCCGAACAACTTAAAAGAGATCCGATCAACTTTCCCGAGTATCCGATTAACTTTGCCGAATATCCGATTAACTTAACCGAGTAACCGATTAACTTTGCCGAGTATCCGATCAACTTAACCGAGTATCCGATCAAACAATATCCGTCAACCGAGTATCCGATCAACTTTACCGAGTAACCGATCAACTTTGCCGAGTATTCGATTAACTTTGCCGAGTATCCGATCAACTTAACCGAGTATCCGATTAACTTTGCCAAGTATCCGATCAACTTTATCGAGTATCCGATCAACTTAACCGAGTATCTGATCAACTTAGCCGAGTATCCGATCAACTTAACCGAGTATCCGATCAACTTTGGACTATCCGATCAACTTAACCGAGTATCCGATCAATTTCTCCATCAACTTTCCCAGTATTCGATCAACTTTACCGAGTATCCGATCAACTAAACCGAGTATCCGATCAACTTTGCGAGTATCCGATTAACTTAACCGAGTATCCAAACGATATATTGTACATCGCAAGCGACATACTCGCCCCAATACGTACCGAAGTCGCACGAGTTGAGCAAAGTCGATTATTTTTTCCTTACTCGTTTCACAAAACGGTTTTATTTCGAGTATCTTAATTTACGGTTTTTGAATAATTGCGTAGTGCTCTAGTTTATACAAGAATGATCCATTTAAAATATAATAAACAAAGCTCAATGCTTGTATCGAATATTTTGCAATAATTGAAATAAATTTAAATAAAATTTTTTTAACCAAACATTTTATTAACCAGTCTCGTATTGGCGGAAAAAATAACTGCAAGGGTGAGAATTGTTTGTTGCTTTTGGCCTCATTGGTGTTGTTGATAATAATATTATTTTTAACCTTGACATTGGTACGACTGAAAGACTATTGTAGGCAGTAGCAACAGCAGCAGTAAAGCTTAAAACATAAAAAAGTGAAATGTTTGTGTGTGTGTGTGTGTAGAAAAAGAAACTGCAAAATTGCATTTAATATTGATTTAATTTCGGTGCTTTGCCCCGTAAAAGTAGTACGGGTTACATCTGTTTCATTTCAAGGACAACCAACCAACCAACCAACCACTCATGCAGTCACTCGCACATAATATTTTAATTTTCACATTCCTCCAAACTGTTTGCAACGTTCTTGTGTCGTCGCCGCCGGTGCTTGAAAAAACATCAAAATGACAGACAATATAAACAAAAAAAAAAAAAAAAATAATAAAAAAAACTTGAACAAAATTTATTCAATTTATATATTTTATTTAGATATATTTTTCATTTCAATGAACAACAGCAACAAAAGCACAGGACACGTTTCAAAAGCTTTTGAGCAGAGAATTGTGAAATGAATAATTCAAAAAAGAGTTGTATGCTGTATTAAATTGTATGCTGCGTTCATAAATTTAACATAAAATAAAAATTTAAGTATTGCTTACTTGATCAAAATTAATCAGTTAATCAGTTTTGATAAGTAATTAATTGCTCGATTTTTTTATTTGTATTAAGATTCAATTTTAAATAAACTAAATTATTTCAAATATGATCTTAAACAAAATTTAAGTATGACTGATTAAAATTAATCAGTTAATCAGTTTTGATGTGAATGAAGCTAATTGCTACATTTTTTTGATGGTGTCGAGATTAAATTTTAAATTAACTAAATTGTTTCACATATAATCTTTAAACTAGACTGTTTAAAACTAAATAGCTGATCAATTTTGAATCAACCCGTTTTTTTTTCATCGATTGAAATAATTTTTTAAACGGTGCTTTTTCTATATTTTGTAACAAGATGCAAAAATAAATAGTGTCTAAAATGAGTACAGCTTGATTGATTAGAATTTCTCAATTAATCAGCTTTGATCTGAACGCTCTTTATTTAACGATTACTAAATTTCTTTGAATTAGTTTAAAATTAAGCATAAAAATAAATTGAAAAATAAAATTAGTCATATGATTAAAATAAATCAGTTAATCATTGTTGACGAGAACTTATTTTAGCTATTCACTGCTATATTTATTTGATTTATTTAAAGATTGAACAAAAAACAAAGTAATACTGACAAATTGTTACTATTGCTTCATTGATTAAAACTAATCAGTTTGACAGCGACGAATTTAAGTTCACAATCTCTTGTTATTCCCCCAAAGCTGGGCACAAGTTGAAAATAAATGTTGAAATTTGACTATTATTTCTTTGATTAAAGTTAATCAGATAATCTAAATGATTGTTTTAAAATTAATCATCTAATCAGTTATTTATATTTTCATGATTTTTTAAAATCCATTTGTTGTTTAAATTTCAAATGAAATAAAAATGTTAAAAGTTAAACTGTTGCTTAACTGATTAAAACCAATCAGTTAATCAGTTATAAATAAAGATTAACATATTTTTAATATTTTGTTCAATATTAAATATAAAATTTAAATTTTAATACTAAAATTAAAATTAATCAGCTAATCAGTTTTGATCGTGAACGCACTTAAGTTTTCGACTACAATATTTTTTTTTTTTTTTTTTATTAAAAATCAGAAATTGTTTTAAATTTTTTGTATTCTAAATTTCATTTCAAAACAAATTGCTAACTCAATTTCGAATCAAATTACGTCTAATCTCGATAAATAATCGCGTGTTTTTTATGTGTAATTTTACACCCTAAAAATAAACAGGTTTTTTCTAGTACTTTTCCAGTAAAACAAAAAAAAAAAAATCGGCAAAGTATTGAATTTTTGGCGCATTGCAAATAAACACAATTACAAATAGCAACAAAAAGTCATCAAAACGTCAGCAAATATTTAGCGTAAAAATTTTCCATAAGAACCAAAAACGCTTTACGTATGCAAAATGCCATAATTCAATGGCAATAATAATAATAATAGCAAACGACATCATTCTGTAGGAGCAATGGACGAACGTAACCATTCTAATATAAATAGAAGGATTATGGTGTATGAAGAAGGACCACCTGCCGCCTTGTAATATTTCTTTATAAACGTTAGCGCATGTCTTATTAAAGAAGCGTGTCAAACAATAGCAGCTGTATTAATGACGCTTATGAAACAAAAAAATCTTTTTAGGTGCTGTTTGGTGTTTTTTTTTTTGTAGGCACCGGCACTATAAATAGATTATTTAGTCAAGCATGAAAGTGGTATTCTTACTTGAGTGGTGCTATTTAAATTGATTAAATAGTTTGAATTGCATTGGTGGTAATACAAATATAACAGTTTGTGGTTCTTATAAGAGGTGCTTTCAAAACTGTAAGTGTGGCTTATAAACTGTAGGGAACCTTATGAGAGGAAATAAAAGAAATACTGTAAGAATGTAGACAAGAAGTGTTAACTTTTCTTTGGTTAAAAAAACTCTGAATTTAATTAACTGGAAATAATAATTTGAAGCTAAAGAAAATGGTTTAAGGTGTTACATAAATTTCTTCAAAAATTTAAACTATAAAGTCTGAGAATGGTCATATTTAGTTCATGAATAGCCTGATACCAACAGATACATTTACCTAAACTTAATAAATTAGACTGGAAGTTCAAACAATTTATTATATACTCATACCTCTATATTGTAAATAAGAAGACCCTTTTTTTTAAACAGAAAACTTGCAAACCTGAAGTTGGCCATGTAAATTTGTATAATGGGCAAATAATTTTTTCGTAGAAACCTTAAAATTTATGTTTCTCCTACCCGGATAGGAATGTTTCTATTGGGACTATGCCATAGAAAACATCCAATCATTTATTACTTTATTTGAACGTATTCCTATTTTACAGAATAAAAAAGAACCCAAAAACGTGTTTATATGCACCATAAATATTATCTACCAAAATTATAAATACGATTCTTCTTATTTTTGATATTGAAAATTTATAGGGGGGGAACACAAAAATTTTGTTAAAAAATGGGTTTATACATTTTGGAACACCCTAATATACTCCGTTTTTTATACCCGTCAACACGTTGACGGCATCATCTTTTGTAGAGTCTAAGTTTCTAACCATTAAAGGTGACCCTATCTAACCTTATGAGGCTATGAGATAATCTTGTCTCATCACGACGAGACAAGACATAGCTATGTCCGACTGTCCTTCTCCTATTATGCTGATCAAGAATATATGTACAGATATTGACCTGAAAGGTCTTAATCTTTCCTCAGTCCTTCATGAATCTGTTAAAACATACCACCCCATTTTAAGGTATACCCCACAAACTTAATAGACCCTTTGGGTACATTGTATGAAAAAAATTGTGAATTCATATATCACTTGAAGCTTAAGATGGTCCAAAAATATAAACTACAAAGTCTGAGAATGATCAAATTTAGTTCCTTTGAGCTATAGCGATTCCAACCAACTGATTCATTTACGTAAACAGTGCAAAACATTTTTTCTATGTTCCCATCCTGTAGAATTATTCTATATCGAAAATAAGAAGACCGGTGTTTTTTTATCCTCCAAATGTACTCCTGATGACCACCACCAACGTTTCCTTGCGCATGCGGGCTTATAACCTTCGGTCGACATGATTTTTTTTTTTTTATGATTAAATATTTATTTAACCTTCAACTTTTTTTTTAAACTAATAATTAGGTGTTCTCATTTTTTAAATTTTTCAAATATCGATTTTAAATTTAATTTCTAAACATAAAGCTTTCAAACATTAACCTAGAATTCATTTAAAAATTGAAGGAAAAAAAATTAAAAAATTATTTTCCGCAAAAATTTTCTATTATTTTTCCGCTGAATTTGCTTAACGGAAAATATATATGAAAATTATCAGCATGAATAAATTTTTTTTCTGCCAATAAGAGCAATAATACATTTTCTGTAAACAAATATTTTTTTTTCTATTTGGGTATTACTTTCATGGATTATTGTGTTGGCATGTTTATAATATTGCTGACGTCGTCTCGTTATTTATTAAAAAAAAAAAAAAAAACAACAAAAACGAAATATTTGCTGCTTTCTGAAGTACAGTCACACATGTATTTTTTTCACCTTTTTTTTATTGGCGTGAAAAATGTGCAGCTTCATTAAAAAAGTATCTCATGGATACTTTTTTTATGTATAAATTTTAATAATGATTATTTATTTGCGTTTAGAAAATTTGCATGCAATAAAAATTGCATTCGATATATTTTCTGATAAAAATTTAAATTTTTTTAAATATAAAATAGAAAAAAAAAATTGCCCATGCATTACACAATGCATTCTAATTGTCAAAGGCTAAAAAAGTCATCATCAACTCGGAACATCAGTCGACGAGTAATAATAATAATTTTGTTTTTATTGAAATAGAAAATTGCTAACATTTGTTTACAATTTTTATTCAATTGCGCTCTTCAAATCATAGACATAAGTAAACAAACAATTGTAAAATTAAGCATTTAGAAAAAAACAAATCTAAATTATTTAACTTTTCAATTGAAAAGTATTCGGAAGTGCCCAGTTTAAACTGGTTTGAAATGGGTTTTCTATGGGTTTTTTGTTTTGTTTTAGGTGTTTACTAAAAATTTTATAATTTTTTTTTTGTTTCAAATTTTGGCAAAACTTTTTTTTGTTTTTAATTTGTTTAACCGATCATCCGGAAATTGTTTATATGCGTCATTGAGTCTATAAAAGAAAATTCAAACAATTGTTTAATTTTCATTATTTTGGTTTGGTACAGTTTTTGCCGGTTATAGCCAGTATTATGAGCTGTATTTTTTTTTTAATTTATTTAAATTAAGATTTTTGAACACGCTTTAAATCGATCACTTTTAATCATTATGTTTATGACTTTAGAAGTGATTGGTTAGCAAAGGTTTTAAATTTTAAAAATAAAAAAAAAAAATATTGCTTTGGAAATAAATTTTTTAGTTGTGAAAATGTAAAATAAATAATAGAAAAAATCTGGTATAAATTTGATCTATAAAAAAATGAAGATAATAAATTAATCCTTATAATTTGTTTTTATTTCTTTGCAGACATGGTGAATATCTCTCTGAGGAACAACATATTATGCTGTCCTAAACGTCAGGTATGTTACGGAATTATAAACTAAATTTTGTTGGAAAGTATGGAAAAAAAAAAAACAAAACAAGAAAAAACGTTAACTTCGGTGGAACCAAAGCTTAAATACACGTCACACGAATCTTTGAATAGTTTATGTGTGATCATCAGTGACTTAAATACATTTATAAAATATATTTTCGAAAATATATTACTTTTTCATACATTTGTTCGAAAATAATCGATAAGTTTGTATGGGGACTATGGCTAAAAATGGGCGTGGCACCTTGGTTTTGTTATTGGATGTCAATAGAATTGTTTTTACCCAAATTTGAGTGAATATTCTCATAAATAATACCTATTTTTATACAAAAATTCGAAAATGGGCGGTTAATTTGTATGGGGGCTATAGCTAAAAATGGGCGTGGCAGCTTAGATTTGACATTGGATGACATTAGAAGTATTTTTACCCAACTTGGAGTGACTACATTCATAATTAATAGCTATTTTCATATAAAATTTGAAAATGGGCGGTAAATTTGTATGGGGGCTATAGCTAAAAATGGGCGTGGCGGCCTGGCTTAACATAAGATGACATAAGAAGTATTTTTACCCAACTTGGAGTTACTACATTCATAAATAATAGCTATTTTAGTTTGTATGGGGGCTATACCTTAAAATGGGCGTGGCACTTTGATTTTAACACTTGAACTGCTTAGGACTGAGAAAAGCTTAAGTTCCGAGTTTCAGGTCAATATCTTAAAAACTGAGCGAATGAAACGCATACATACAGACAGACGGACATGGCTAGACCGACTCGTCTCGTCGAGCTGATCAAGAAAATATATACTTTATAGGGTCTAAGATGTCTCCTTGATGCGTTACAAACTTCTACAAAATGATAATACCCTCCATACTGGTGTGACGGGTAAAAACCGAAAGGTTTTCTTATTCTCCTTAAAATTTGGTGTTATCACAGGCCACTGTCTTATAGGAAGGCATGCGAGAAGTGCAAAAATTGTGTTACTTTGAAAAATAATTTTATATAAAATATTTCTAGAGTGTTCTGGGAGTATCAAAGTTTCAAGTTCGACTTTGCTCTAAGTTTTGATAAAAATTTTTTTAATTTTCCGCTCACAAAAAAAATATTCAAAAATTTTGTTCCCAAAAAAATTTTTGGCTCCGATTAGAAGGACGTAAATTTCGGTTTTGGAATAGAATACTCTCAGTTGGATCAGTTCGAACCAATAAATGGTAACCAGGCTATCCTCCTTTTTCTGAAAATCTTAAAATTTTCACTTTGGTTTCAGAAATCACAATTCTATAAAAATACATGCCGTTAAGAATATGATGAAATTTCGGAGCAGAGTATCCGAAGAATTTAAACACGCTGCTTCAGAATTCATGTACAGAATTGTTTCAACTTCTACTGGTTTTCGAGATATCATTACCCAAAAACTTGAAGAAATATAGTATTTTTTAGATATTCAGTTTAGAATATCTCGAAAACCATGGGAGTTGTAATAAACATGAATTCGTATAAGCGTGTCAAAGTCCGGTCTTTAGTTTCCGTCTTTCCGTATAACTTTTCTCAGCCTGTGTAATTCAAACTACTTATTACAAAAAATTTCTATTTAATTTTCTCTAACCAAATTTTTTTTTATTTCTTTCAGTTAACAAACTCAACCAAAACTCGCACCTACTCAACGTAACAAGAAACTTTTTAATTTCAAGCGAAAGTAAATTCCTAATAAAAAAAAAAAAAAATTATAACCAATTAAAAAAAAAAACTAACATCAAATTTTTAAAGCAAAGAAGTTGTTTGTTTGTAAGGAGAACTCAAAAGACGCAGTAAAAACCAAATAGAGAAACAGAAAAAGTTTTTGACGCGTGCTTTGATAAACCGGAAAAATTATAAAAAAAACAACAACAACAACATTGCCATTTATACGGAATTGAAGACGCAAAGTAGCGAGCGTGTAAAACGGAACGAGTCAGGAGAGAGTGTTAGACGAAGGACTTAGACTACGACAAGGACGACTAAAACTTAGACAAGACAGACTTGTACTTAAATTTATTATTTTTTTTAAAATTATTTTCAAATTAATTTGTAATATTATTATTATTATTATTTTTTTAAATTAAATACAGGAGGCTAGCTTAAAAGAAGTAGAAATAATTCATTAGCATTTTTTTAAGTGTATTTATTGTAAATTAGTTTTTTTTTTGCTTCAAAATAATTTCTTCATTTTTTCACTTCGATTTTTCAAATTATGAAAATTTCGAAAATGAAATTTAAGCGCAAATATGGCTGTTTAAAAAATATTTGAGAAAAATTCTTCAAATAATTTTTTTCGAATATAATTTAATTTTTAATTCAAAGTAGTTTGTATATATATAATTTTAAAGTTTATAATTATTTTTCTGTCTGTAATTATACAAAATTTAAATCGGTTAAAAAAAAAAAAATAATCCCAAAGAAATAGAAATAATTTATTCAAAAAAAGAAAAACAAAAACTTACCTCAAAAACTTGTAGAATTCCAGCAAATTTTTATCAGTTTCGTTTAGATACTTGTACAATTTTATAGTTAGAAAAGTTTAATAGAACTTGAATAGAAGGACGTACTTATTTCAACAACAACAAAAAAAAATCGTACTTTTGACATAAAACTTACTTTTGAACACCAAAAAAAAAAAAAAAAAAGGAGAAACTCATTAAAAAAAAAAAAAAAAAAAAAATAAAAATGGAAGCATTTGCGCCGGAACTACTTTGGATGGTCATTATAGGCTTTATCATAGCCTTTGTCTTAGCTTTTGGTATTGGTGCAAATGATGTGGCTAATTCGTTTGGTACTAGCGTTGGCTCTGGTGTACTAACAATACGGCAAGCTTGTGTATTGGCAACGATATGTGAAATTTCTGGAGCGGTGCTGATTGGTAAGTTTATTTTTTAAATTAAATTAATTCTATGTTTTCACTGCAATTGCGTTTGCGTTAACGTTAAACAAACGATAACGATAATTCGATTTCGTTTATTTTTTAAAAATATATTTTTTAAATTTTAATTTAAATTTTTGTTTCTAACTCTTTTTACTTTTAGGCTATAAAGTCTCCGATACCATGCGTAAAGGTATACTCGAAGTTGGACTCTATGAAGGTGCCGAACAGGAACTTATGTTAGGTTGTGTCGCTGCGCTGGCTAGTAGCGCTGCTTGGTTATTGGTTGCAACATTTCTAAAGTTACCCATTTCCGGTACGCATAGCATTGTTGGTTCAACAATTGGTTTTTCCTTGGTTGCACGCGGTACACAGGGTTTGAAATGGTCAACGCTTGGCACTATTGTCGGTTCATGGTTTATATCGCCTGTTATGAGTGGTTTGGTTAGCATTTTACTATTTTTGGCCATACGTAAATTTATATTACGTGCTGCGGATCCATTGAAAGCAGGCTTTCGTTCGTTGCCGGTTTTCTATGGTGTAACGTTCTTCATTAATGTCATCAGCGTTGTATTGGATGGACCGAAATGTAAGTTTGTAATTTAATAAATTTAATTGGAATATATACTTAATATTTTTGTTTTTTTATTTAAGTACTCTATATGGACAACATTCCCACTTGGATTGCTTTTACATCGAGCATTGGTTTGGGTTTGCTGGTTGCGCTACTAACTCAATTGATTGTAGTGCCCTGGCAGAAACGTAAAATTGCTAAACAGCTACGTGTACAGCATCCAGTTAAATTTAATTTTGAAGATTCAGTGGGTAAGTTAAAGTTGACGCTTCTTGAAAACTTAAAAATAATCTAATATCTTTTTGTATATATTTTTCTATTTCTATAGAATCCTCACCGTCCGGCAGTCCGAAAAAAAATCGTCGTCCATTATCACTTGTCAGCGATGGTAAACCGTTGCCTGCTATTGCCGAAATAACCGAGCTGGTCTCACTAACGGATAATTCGCCAAAAACATTTAAATTGGCACCATATGGACTTGGCAGCGGCAAGACGACAAATTCGATTAATGATAATTATAAAATAAATCCAGAGATTATAAAAAAAGCTGAAGATCTTTTGGGCAAAGCGAGCTTAGATAATACCGATTTAACAATAACTAGTCTCAATTTTATTGATGAGCAACAACAACAGCAACAGCAGCAGAACAACAACAACAGAATGGTTATTTTAATAATGGCAAAGCCAATAAATTACAGGAATGCTTTAAGCAAAATGAAACCATAGCAGCAACAATAACACCAAAGGATATGACGAAGACGACGACAATGACTGCCAATAATAACAACAATGCAAACACTGCCACAGCAACAACAACAACAATAGCAGCAGTAGTAGCAGCAACAAATCCAAATCCAACAGCAACAACAACAACAACAGCCACAATTTCTAAGGATGCTAATAATCTTAAAGTTGTTGAAAGTGGCAGCAGTTTAGAAATGATGATATCGACAACACTATCACCCAATTCAAGTAAAGTGCCATTAATTGAAAGTAAAGAAGCACTCAATGATGATTTTAAACAAAGTGGCAGTGTTGCTGATGCACATAACGATGAAGAAACTGAAGAAGTTTCAATGTTATTCTCATTTTTACAAATACTGACAGCAACATTTGGCAGTTTTGCGCATGGCGGTAATGATGTAAGCAATGCAATTGGACCATTAATTGCGCTCTATATGATCTATCAGGAGGGCTCTGTACAGCAGAAGGCCGAAAGTCCCATTTATATTTTGATCTATGGCGGTATTGGTATCTCTGTAGGTCTTTGGCTGTGGGGACGACGTGTCATTGAAACAATTGGCAATGATTTAACAAAAATTACCTCATCAACGTGAGTTTTTTTTTTTATTTTCTAATTGAAAAAGTCTCCAAAAATAAATTATTTTCTATTCATTTTAGTGGCTTCACCATTGAAGTTGGCGCTGCTATAACCGTCTTGCTAGCCAGTAAAATCGGCTTACCCATTTCTACAACGCATTGTAAAGTTGGTTCTGTTGTCTTTGTGGGACATGTTAGCGCTAAAGGCAGAAAGCATGAAACGAAAGAAGATGAGGCTTCTAAAATAGAAGCTGCCGCCTCGACGACACGTGTTGCAACAGATGGTAGCGTCGATTGGCATCTATTTCGTAATATTGCCTACGCTTGGATTGTTACAGTGCCGGTGACAGCATTATTGAGTGCAGCAGTTATGTTTGTGCTTACAAATATTGTACTTACTGAGAAGACCGCTTAAAAAAGAACGCGCCGATTTTTGAAGGAGTGTCTCTCCACTTTTTTTCGAAAGACAAATGCATCAATTATTAATGGTAAAATTTAAGTAACCCAAAAAAAAAAAGAATATTAAAAAATTAATAATGATGTTAATTAAACTAACTAAAACTAAAAAAAAAATGCATTAAAATTGTACTTAGCATCTAGTAACGTCACTGATATTTATTTCTCATGAAAAGCAATTTAATTTTTATCAGCAGAAAATCAAGTTAAAAAAAAAAAAAAATTTAAATTTATTTTTTTAAATATTTGTAAAAATTCTGTTTCTGTATTAATTTTTTTTTATCAAAAATAAAATGCAGCGCATTTTTTTTTTTTTTTTGAAATTTTTTTTTGTATACAAAAATTCCTATGCAACATTTTCGAATTTAATTAATAATTTTGTTTTAAAAGAACAACAACTACAAACAAATATAAACATAAAAAAAATAACTAAAACACATTGTTAAACAAACTGTCACACGATCACAATAATAATAAAAAAAAAAATAGTTTCTAAACCTAATTTAATTTTTTTTATTTAATTAATTAATTTAATATTTTTTTTATATATAAAATAAAGCAGTAGAAGCGAGTATATTAGTTCCAAGTATTGCAAAATACACAAAAAATATAAAACTTAAAAAAAAAATATTTAAAGTTCGGTAAAATCGAAACTTACATACTCTTTAAACGTATTATTGTATTAAAAAAAAATTAATAAAAATAATAATTAGTTCCGTTGTCAGATTAATTTAAATTTTATGAGTCAGAAATGAAAAAAAAATGTTTATTTGAAGAAATGTGAATCTAAGCCTACATAGAGACAGAAATTCTGTTAGAAAAATAAGAACGAACGTACTTGATCATGCACAACGTGCTTATATTGACAATTTTTAAAAAGCTTTAAATATAAAATGAGAGAGCAATTTTCTCATATCAGGATATTCCGGATGAGACCGGGAATTTTTGTTATGAGAACGAATATTCTTGATATGAGAACGAATGTTCTTGATATGAGAACGAATGTTTTTGATATGAGAACGTAGAATCTTGATATAAGAACGAATGTTTTTGATATAATTTGATTTAATTGGTTTGTTCTCTGTGTAGGGTAATTCGATATAAATTTCTGTAACCAAAAATAAATTTAGATTCTTCTCACCTAGGAGTATTGAGTGATTAATTATTCAAAGGTGAAAACTAAACTGTTGGCATTGCTCTTCTAAAAATTGAAAAGAAACATCAAAAAAGGATTCCCATTGGATTGAATCATTCTTTCCCTTAAGATAATGTCGTGATTTATGAAAGATTGTATTAAAAACTGGGGTCACTCTTAAACACTATTTATAAATGGAGCAAAAATATTTGATTAAATAATTTCATGTTGAATGGTTTGGAAGAATCTAAGTGCCAAGTAATTCTTGTAGTCTCCGATTTTGGTACATTATGAGTAGAAGGACGGACAGACATACTGAAAACGCTATATCGTATAGAAATTTGCTGTAGGATATCTGGTCTTCCATTTCTTCTTATGGCGCACAAAAAGACGGACGTTAAATTGGGGCTTAATGGTTCTTAAACACTGTCATAATTCACAGATGTTTGGGTTTACAATTTTTTTCGAATGATTTAGAAGAATTCGGATATAATATGTATTCAAAAAAAAATCTTGAGTTTTTTATAAAACCAAAAGCTTTCAGAGCTTTCATAAGAACTTTGAAAATAGAAACCAGAAACTAATAATAAAATCTATGAAAAATATATAATTTAATGTACTTTTCGAAACGTTAAGTGTATTAGGAAAAACTAAAAAAAATAATAGCAAGAAGGTAGTAATCTATATTCGGAATAATTCGAAGAATGTTTATGCTCTACAAATTTTATTTGCATTTATTTTAAAAAATGGTCAGCAAAAAAATTTTTATAATAAAATTTTTAAATTATAATTTAAAAAAATTAAAGTTTATAATTTTTAAAGCACAAAAAAGCTTTCGAAGCTTATTTCAAATGTGCTGATTGGCTAAATTAAATGTTACTATTTTTTTTTAAAGTTGTAGGGCATAAAATTTAAATAAAAAAAAAACATAAATAAAAAAAATCGTTAAAAATTCAAAACACAAAGAAAACTATTGTTAACAAAAACTTAAAATAAAAAAAAAATAAATAAAAGAAGTATAAATAATTATTTGTTTATGTACTTTATGTATTTATATGTTCATTTAGTATTTAAAAAAAAAAAAACAAGTAAATCGATTTAAGTAAAAAATACTATTCGAGTAAAAAAAAAAAAATTTTTTTTTTTGAAAATATGTCAATCAAACTTTATACAAAAAATTAGTAAACAAAAATTCCAAATGTTATTAGCACAACCCAAGGTTTATTAAACTAAAGTAACCCTTTTTTGTAATAATAAAAAAATAACATTCATCGTAATTGTAACTCAAATTAGTTCTCATACACAAAATGTTCATAAAGTAACAGAAAATTCTTTTGATAATTTGACAAGTAAAATTTTTTTTCAAAATCAAAAATGTCCAAAAAAAAAAATTTTACTAAAAAACATTTTTTAAACCTAAAAATACAAATTTAAATTAAAAATAATATAACGAAAAAGTAAAGTAAAAACACCCAATAAAATACCTTAAACGTTAAAAAAAAACCAAAAAAAAATTTTAATAAACCAAAAATAAAGTTTGAAATATTGTCATACATTTGCTGGCCATATCAAATTGTTTTATTTAAAATTTTATTTTTTTTTTTCAACTTGAACACATTTTTTAAGTCATTACAAAAATTCTTTTTAATTTTTATTAATTTCCTTTCTAATAAATTGAAAGCAAAGATTGAAAGCACTTTTAATGAGAGGAAGAAAGAGAAAGAGAGAATTTGTAGACAAGTGCCGGGCATGATGGAATTATAAAAGTACGTAAAAAATGATGGTACCATGCGAAGCAAGTGTGAAAGAGATAGCTTACTTTTAATTCTTACTCCGTTTTTCGAGATTGAATGATATAAAAAATTGTGTTTTTTAAACCCGTTACACAAAGTGTAAACGGGTATATTTGGAGACATCGGAGACCCCATAAAGTATATATATTCTTGATCAGCACGATGAGACGAATCGATTTAGCCATGTCCGTCTGTCTGTTACGATGAGTGTTACTCGGAAAGTTTTAAAGATATTGACCTGAAATTTGAAACTTAAGCTTTTGTGCTCCTAGTTAGTTTGTATGTCAGAACCAAGGTGCCACGCCAATTTTTAGATATAGCCCCCATACAAACTTACCGCCCTTTTTCGAGTTTTTATATTAAAACATTTATTATTTCTGAATGAATTCAATAAAATTTGGTAAAATCAATTCCAATGTCCACCTAAGTGAACACTTTCGATATGGTAAGAATCGGGCAAATATAACATAAAGCCTCCATACAAATTTGACCAAATTTATCGTGAAATTTAATCTAAGCACCTGGTGAACATATAAACTATTAAAAGTGTTGTGTAACGGATATTTCAGCTTCGGTTCCACCGAAGTTAACGTTTTTTCCTTGTTCTTTTTTGTTTTTGTTTCCTTTCATAACAAAAAAATGCGACTGACGTTGGTATGACGAGAGTAAAAAAGCGCTCAACATAACCTTGAAAAACGTCCGTTTGGCAGAACCACCGAGATAAAATCCAGGTTCGTATACATTTAAAACTTCCAAAACTGAAATGCTTCCTGATGCTTTTGCCGAAATAATTTAAAGTCTAATTTTCGGTTTCCAATTAAATTACTAAAAAAACGAAATTTAAAATAGCTGGGAAGTCTTATAGTACTGGTTGTAGGTCTGGTCGAGTAAATCCATGGAATTTGGAGAACACCCACAAAATTTGAAATAATGATTACAAAACTGATTTTTTTCTTTGGTTTTTGATTCCAGATACCCTTTTTTTTTTTTTTTTTAGTTCTCTCGTATTTCTAGACAGAAGTACCCCACACTTTTGCTATTCTAAAATTGAACCCCATTTTTTTCTGTATACGGACTTGTAAATCTCACGATACCCACCAGCAATTGGCATATTTGAGCTTAGTAATGTATTTAAGTTATTAATTTTAAACTAAAACACATTTAGGGACATCGAATCTGTAATAAGAACAGCAGAGAAGGGAGTGTGGAAACTGTAAACAAAATTAAAATAGGCAAAAAAAAAAAAAAAAATAGAATAACACCAAAACAAAATTTGATCCATAAGATATAATGTTGACTTTATGTTTTAGGCAAAAACTATTCGCGAATTATAGAGCTACATAAATCATAATGATATACAGCTCTGTACTTAGTTTCACTTCCAAAAAATTTGTTACAAAGTGAAATGTATTCGTGTTGTCGACTGCACGTCGCTAAAACCAGTCAAGACGTACTCCGAAACATTTAAATGTGAAGTGCTATCCCTCATCACCACTATATTTTCCAGACATTGCTGCGTCCGACTACTATTAGTCTATTTCGATGGAAAAGTCATGCTCTAGCCGAGCAGCAGTTCACGTACTATGAATATTGCAAAAAATGGGTCGAATCATGGAAAGACGCGGAGCTGTTACCGTAAGAAAGTTGACGATGAAAAAAAATATGGTAAAGATTAGTCCTCCAAATTAAAAAAAGCTTTTTTTCTAAAAACCTGTTCACTCCATCCCTGTTTACCACAAAGCACAACACTCACAAATACACACACAAAAACGTTAACTTGGCGCGTTAAGCTTATTGCGCTGCTTGCTGTCGCTCATTGCTAACTCTCACGAAACGAAAAAATTCAGTCGAGTTTCAAGCTTCGTCGCGTACGGTTGTGCCTTTGCCTTTGCAAACGGAATAATTTTTTAAAACGCGTTTTAACCGTTAAAGTCTAAAAATTTTATATAATTGAATAAATTTTTGCAAAAGTGCAAGTGTCAATTTCAAAGTGCTTCAAAATAAATGCAAACGAACAAAACTTGTTATTACACCTAAAAAAAAAACCCTATAAGTTAAAAAAGTGCTGCAGCTATAAATAATTTGAAAGTGTTTGTAACTACAAATAAAATTTTAATTAGCTTCAAAAAAAAAAAAAAATATTTATTTGGTAAAGTGTACACAGCTGCTTTTTGTTTAAAAATATTTTTGAAACTCACTCAAGTGCTTCCCTTTGGCATTTTGTTGATAATTTTTTTTGGAATACGCGTTTCGAAGTTTATGTTTTTGAAGTGTTAATTCATAGTCGCTGTCTACAAAGGTTAGTGCCATAGAATTACTACTTATTGACTTAAAGTATCTTACAGATACATCTTCTACTTCTACTTCTTATGTAATTCGAATTTCGCATGCTGTCGGCAAAAAAAAAAAAAAAAAACAATTTAGTTCCGTTCACTTGTTTTCGTTTCGCATATACTTTTCTTTATTTTTTTTTGTGGTTTTTATTTTTGCTAATATTATTACTTAATTTTCTTCTTTTTTTTTTTTTTGTATCTTAATCCGATTTGCGTGCATTGAACTTATACTAAATATATGATTATATTATATATATATTTTTTTGTTTTTAAGGTGTGTTCTGCACTTCATTTGCGCATACTTTTTTTATTCAAGTCACTTAATATGATTTTCAATTTAGTATGGCTTGCATGTAGTGCGATGTAAATAATTTGGCGCAAAATCGCTTGAATGAGTTGTGGAATAATAATAAAAAAAATTGACTGCCAATAATTTGAAAATTTATTGGCATTATATCATTCAATTAGCACATATAGGCTGCTTTATTTTCAAGCAGTTTGTATAAATCAAATGGATTTATGGTTTTATTATTAAAATTGAATGATTTTATAAGTTGCTAAAATGCTATATTTGGATTTTATTAAGCAATTAATCTTAAATGGAATAAAAAAATTTGAAATATTCTTGAAGTGTTATAATTTTGGTGTAACCTGTAGACACTTATAAAAAATTTTTTAAATTTTAAATCAACTCTCAAAAGTAAAAAATTGAACGACTTTTGGAATCTTTATGAATTTTTAGTTAATACTTCTTATGTTCTCATGTTCAAGGTTCTCTCGCTTACAACGGGAGAGCAGTCGTAAATGATTTAAACAAAAAAATTTGATCATTTGAAAAGTACAATCAAACCCTCTTATGGGTTTATTCGAAAATATTTCTTTTGAAAAAATACAGGGAAAAAAATATTTTGAAAAAATTCAGTGTTGAAATGTATTAGCCAGATTATAGGTCTTTGTAAGACCCGAAAGGCTTAAGGATACGCATACAAACTGTCCCATAGTGGCGTTGTTTTAGGAATAAAATTTCAATTTTGAAATAAAAAAATAAAATCGCAAAAAGACTTGATCCTTTCAAGACTTTTTGTGATGTCTCTTCACACTCGGTTGAAAATTCACTCCTAGATAAAAATCTTTCTGAAAATTCGAGCCTTAGATTTAAATTCGTAATGGTCATCTTAGTAGAGATGGCACGATTAATCGTGAAATTGGTATTAATCGTTAGTTTTTTTAATCAGTTAACAAAATATTTTTTTTTTTTTTTTGCCACGATTAAACGTAAAATTTGTATTAATCGGCTTAATATAATCTATAAATCAGTTAATATATTAATCGGTTAATTATTTTTTCGTTTTCTTAATCGGGTAATCAATAATTCGGGATGGCACGATTAATCATGACATTGGTATTAATCGGTAGTTTTTTTAATCATTTAATCTATTAATTGATTAATTAGGTTTTTATGCCACGATTAAACCTAAATTTATATTAATCGGCTTAAACGGTTTCCTTAATCGATAAATCTATTAATCGGTTTTTATTTCCCTTTAATCGGTTCCCAATTAATGGGTTTATTTTTATTATGCCACGATTAATCGTAAAACTGTAATTAATTGGTTATTTCCTTAAATGGTTATTCGATTAATTGGCTAATTTTTTTGCCATGAATAATCGCCACATTGTTAATAATCGATAATTTCCGTAATCGGTTAGTCAATTAATTGCTTAATTTTTTTTCAGAATGCCACGATTAATCGTAAAATTGGTATTATTCGGTTATTTCCTTAATCGGTTACTCGATTAATTGGTTTATTTTTTTAAATGCCACGATTAATCATAAAATTTGTATTAATCGGTTATTTTCTAAATCGGTTAATTTGTTAATCGGTTAATCGATAAATTGGTTAATTATTTTTTTTTCTGCCAGCCCTTCCTTTAGGTATCAAAAAATACTATAAGCATGCTTTTTCATTTAGAGATACACTTTGAACTTGCTCAAGTCACTAGAATGTGGTCTACTAAAAAAAAATATAAATTCATCATAAAAAGGTCTAATAGCTAATATAAAATTGCTTTTTTGCTAAAATAAAGACCCAAAATGACTTTAGCAAATGTTTTCGTTTATGTTTTCATTGTGACAACTAATGCTGCCTATTTTTTTATTTTTTCATAATTTTTTTTTCTTTCTAAATTCCAAATCTCAATCAAGTCTTTCCAATCAAAAGTAAAATGCTCAATAAGTCTACTGACAACAACATGATCATTATGATCATGAACTTTCAATATTGAAATATCATTTGAACATCTTAAACCAATTCATGACTTGGCAAACCACATAAACGCACGCAAACCAAAGCGCACAAATGTATACACACATCATAAACTTTACAATCAAAGGAGTAAAGCGCCACTCCTAGCAATCAAATCAAAATGTGTTTGGTGCTGACAAGATCGAACATTCATTAAAAAATTTAGCAAAAATTGCTAAAAAAAAATAAAAACAACATTTTTTTTTTGGAAGGAGCGTTTAGGAGAAAGTTTGCTAACAAATGTCAGCTCTTCATGTAAAGTTGTGTGTGGCGTCTAAACTTAAATTGAAGCGTATAAAAATTAATCTAAAATACAACAAACTCGATCGATCGATAAACAAACAAACAAACTAAAGAGGAGTAGAGAAGGTGTAAAGCCAGCCCACAACTTCAGCTTAATTGCTTTGAATGCGAACGAAAAAGAAAAGCAAAAAAAATAATAATAATTTGCAACAAGTTTGACTCTAGAGCCTGTAGAAAATGGACAACAAACTGGACAGCAATTGCTTGAAATGTGTCAGAATTTGTGGCAGTTTGTATATATTTTTTATAACAATGGCAGCAGCTATAGCACGAGTCAAGCTGTAAGTATCTAATAGATACAATTTTGATTAATTGTAGAACACATGTTCAGAAAATTAGAACAAAAACAAAAAAGTAAAAAAAAAAAAAAAAAGTAAAGACGATTAAATCGCTTGAAAGTAATCAAGTTAGTCTTGCAGTTTGTTCTTAAGTCTTTTTGGCATTTTGGTGTAAAAAGAAACAAAACGTATCTGTAGCAGCTAAGCTGTCTGCTTGAGCGTGTAATTACAAAGGCAAGCAACATTTCTCCGCAGGCTATTTTCTTATTTCACTTCATACACAGACACACACACATGCACAACATGTGCGCAAATTGCTGTCGCTGCAGTTAGACATAAAAGATACATTTTGTATCTTGTATCTTTTCTAGTTGTAATGCATTTTTCTTATGCTTTGTCGAGTTACACCTATCATGCAATCGATCGGGCGTTTCATAATGTTTGCGATAAGCGCATAATTAACTGGAAAAATTCTACTTTTATGCTTAGAAAGATTATTAACATTGGTAAAAAGTCATTAGCCGCCAAACTGACTTTGCTGTAAAGTTTTTTGGCATTAAAAAAAAATTTAGAGAAAAAAAAGCGGCATTTTTACTTAAAGGCGTAAACGTTTATTGTTGTGGTTTGCCAGTTATTATTATTGTTAGATTTTTTTTTTTTGTTCTGAAGTCTTTAATTTTTGCCAAGATTTGCAAATTTTATGATTTTTTTCTATACTAATTGGATTTTTGCGGTTTATGGTTTTGTGTTGAATTCTTTGTTTATGTTCTTAATTTCTTTTTTAATTATGCGCTATGTTTGAAAAAAAAAATATTTGTAGATTGAAAGATGTATAGAATAGATGAAAATATAAATTTAAATAATTGAAATTGATACTTGGCAATGGTTCATTAAGTTGGGGTGTAGTGGAACACTTTTTTTTTTTGTCACTAATTCTTAAAAATTAAAGCTAAAAATTGTTATTAAATGTATTGAAAGATGTTTGTATTTTTGAAATAGAAATAAAATATTCTTTGTATATGGGAGACCGATCAAGTTTGGAACTATTCATGTTGTCCTGCCTGTACGAAATAGCTCCAGTGAAAATGTTCAGTTTAATTTCTAATGTCTACGCAGCATCAACGTAATTATATACAAATTAAAGAAAACAGCTGAATTCAGTATAGCTACTAAACTGCATTGATATTTGTAAACTTTATGACAAAATTGGGTGAAGTGGAACATGCGTATTATTCAGAATTAGCATTCAAAACTGAATTCTAAATGAACTGCTTTCAATTTTATACAGCTTTAACATTAAATGCAGATGATTACCATTTGGAGTGAAGTGGAACATTTGTATTTTGTGCATATTTCTACATAAGAGTGGAGCATAATTGAAAAACTATAAATAGTTTAAAAATTTTTAGCACTATTGAACTGAATTCAGTTTTAATTAATTTGAATTAAAAATTTTTAGCAGTATTTCATATTGGGGTGAAGTGGAACATGAGCATTATTCAAAATTAGCGTGCTAAACTGAATTCCAAATGTACTGCTTTCACTTTAAACAGTTTTAATTTTAAATGCGATGTGTACCAGTTGGAGTGAAGTGGAACACTTGTGTTTTCGTGCATATTTCTACTAAATAGTGGAGCATAATTGAAAACCTATAAAAGATTACAAATTTGTAGCTCTTTTGAACTGAATTCAATTTTAATTAATTTGAATTAAAAATTTTAAGCAGTATTTCATATTGGGGTGAAGTGGAACATGAGTATTTTTCAAATTTAGCGTGCTAAACTGAATTCCAAATGTACTGCTTTCTACTTCAAACAATTTTAACATAAAATGCAGATGTTTACCAGTTGGAGGAAGTGGAACACTTTTATTTTCGTGCATATTTCTACTAAATAGTGGAGCATAACTGAAAAACTGTAAAAGATTACAAATTTTTAGAACTATTAAACTGAATTCAATTTTAATTAATTGAATTAAATATTTTTAACAGTACTTCATATTGGGGTGAAGTGGAACATAAGTATTAATCAAAGTTAGCGTGCTAAACTGATTTCCAAAGTAAGTGATTGCTGCTTAATATAGTTTTAATATTAAATTGTTCAATAGATGGAGTGAAGTGGGTCATTTTAATTTTCCATTTTTTGGAATTTTAAAAATAACACAACACAAACTTGAAAACAAAGTACGAAACTGTTGCGGAATTGTTGACTACTATCATTTTTTTATTGTTTATTGTTACTCCACTTTGCTGTACCAACAACAATTCAGTTAAATAAATCAACTTGTACCTAAATATTAACTTAAAAATGTTAACGTTTTTTTTTTTTTTTTTGCTTGCTTGTTTTAAATATTCCAATTAGCAATTGGCGCCAGAAATATTTGAAAGCATAACAAACTTTAAACTAACCAAAAAAAAAAAAAAAACAAAACAAATTCATAAGTATATACATAAATTTTGTACCCTATACATAAAGCATAAAACTCGAAAAAGACAAATGAAACCAAACAACTTTCAATGCAAATTTTTAATATTTTTATTATATTTTTTTTCTCGACTACTTTGCGCCAATAAGTCTAAAACCAGTCAAGAAAACAAGACAACATATGCCACAACACAATTCCACGACTATGTTTTACCGTTAAGCGAGATCTAAATAGCGGGTGCATTATTTTCTTCTTCTTCTTCTTCTTTTTCTATGTTGTTACAGGTCTGTTGAAGTTACGCTCAAGACCAACACAACTCAGCGCGTTGTTTTTTTTTTGTTCCATTTGAATTCAAGTCGTATTGCATTGATTTCAGTTGACTTGACTGATAGAAAAATGCGGTTAATGTGGTTTTTGTCTGTTTGAGTTTGAGTTGCACTTGTTCCCTCGTAAATCTGATATTTTTTTTTTTTGTAAAGCTTTAACTTTTGCTTTTATTATTATAATTTTTCCTTTTGTGGTTGTAGTTTTTTTTTTCATTTTTTTCTTTTTGTATTTATTTATTTATTATTTTCTTGTATTGCATTTTTGCACTTGTCTAATGCATTTCCTAATGTAATTAAATCAATTTTGATCTAAATAATATGACAGTTTTGCATTTTTTCTTATTGGTTTTGTGTTAATTGGAGTATAAGAAATTTGAAAAAAAAAAATTATGGGAAAATAGGATTATAAAAAAAAAAATTTATAAAAAAAAAATTATAAAAAAAAAAAAAATTATAAAAAAAAAAATTATAAAAAAAAAAAAAATTAAAAAAAACTTTATAAAAAAATTAAAAATAATTATAAAAAATATTAAAAAAAAAATTATAAAAAAAAAATAAATTAAAAAAAAAATTATAAAAAAAAAAAATTATAAAAAAAAAATTAAAAAAAAATGTTAAAAAATAAATAAAAAAAAAAATTATAAAAAAAAAAAATTATAAAAAAAAATTTTTTATTTTATATTAAAAAATTATTAAAAAAAAATTATAAAAAAAAAATATATAAAAAAAAAATATTAAAAAAAAAATTATAAAAAAAAAATAAAAAAATAAATTATATAAAAAAAATTATAAAAAAATATAAACAATACTTTATAAAAAAAAATTATAAAAAAAAATTAAAAAAAAAAAAAAAAATTATACAAAAATTATAAAAAAAAAAATTATAAAAAAAAAATGTAAAAAAAAAAAATTATAAAAAAAAAAAAAAATTATAAAAAAAAAATAAAAAAATTATAAAAAAATTATAATAAAAAAATCTTTCGTTAACGAACCTAAGTTTTTTTTTTTTTTTTTGTGACTAACTAATTTTTCTCTAAGTTAAAAAAAAGTGATATGAATTTTCGGTTTTTCCAAAATTTAAAAAAAAAAAAGTCACTATAGACTTTTCGGTTGTTGGAACTATTTTAACTATCTTCTAACTTCAAAAAAATTTTCAGTTTATTTCGAGCTCTGTCTAGGCTGTTACGATTTCAAAAAAAACTGCACAGCGAAATAGTCAGCTTGCGTGAAACAAATTGCTTCTCTATACTATTTCTCAGTAGCGGTGACATGCTCTGCATTGCAAAAACAATGTTATAGGCTCTTGTATGTTTGCATGTACATATATACATATCTAAATATGTATGAGCGTAAGTTTCAATTTTCCTCTCTCGGTTTTATACTTCCTCCCTCCCTCTCTCTCCCTCTCTCCCTCTCTCTCTCTATCTCTTTCACATTTTCTCTCCTTCGACGAATTTTTTTTCAGTCAAACTGCAGTTAAGAGTTTCTTCTCGTTGAGTGTCATTTAGACTTTATCATAGTTACCTAAGAGTAGACTTTAGTGACTACCCATTTTCAATTTTGGTCTGCTTCAAGAAGAGATATGGATTATGAGAACTGTTATTCAGGAGCTCTGCTAGAAAAGTAAAGTTAAGTGGAATCCAGATTGAGAAACTTAAATATTTTGACAGATATAATTGACAATACCTTAGGAAGTACATGCGCGATAGCCATTGCGAGTACTCTTGCCATCGATATTCATTTCCGATAAGTATGAATCGATATTATCGATGCCAGAAAGTACTCAACTGTACAAAGCTGAAATATTTCAGGGCATATAACCTACCTCAAAGTGCAATTGCGCAATTGCATAAAATTAACTTCTGAGTTAAAAAACTTCAGAAAATATTAGCAATCTAGAACATAAATTCTATTAAAATATGCGCTACAAGTGTGCGCGCTTGAATTGAATTCGATTTTTTTTCTGAGGAATTTTTATTGCACACATTTATTTTATTTTTTACTAAAAACAGGTTTGATTATTTTGCTTTAGCAAACTGTAATGAAATTGAAAGTAAATATTTCAGATTATTATATTTTTTATTTTAAATTGATTTGCTACAAAGGAATGCAGCATTATTTAATAAAGCTGTAGTGCTGCAGCAGATTTTTAAAGGGAATTTTAATAATAAAAAAATATAAATATTGAGCATACGCCATGTTGTGCAGTACTAAAATTTTTTTTTTTATAAATAAATTTTTAGAAATATTTCTAAAAAAAAAAAAAAAAAAAATTAACGCGCAGAAAGCGTTTGTATTTAATTAAACAAAATTTTTATGATGCATAAAATTGAATTTCATGTCAAGTCAAGCACCATTTTATCTAACGTCCGTCCGTCCGTCCGTCTGTCCGACTGTGCAAATATTTTTTAATTTTCTTGACCACACTACAAGTGCCACGAATTTGTGCATTTAGTAGCTTGAGGCGTTTTAATTTTTTTTTTTTTTTATTTTTTTAGTTGCAAGTTTTTCCAGCGCAATCAAGTCAGTCAGATTGTTGATGAACTTGTTTTTCAAAAGTTTAATAAACTTTATGAAATGTGGTTTTTGAGTGGGAAACACTTATGTGGGCAGCTCGACAGTTGACAGTCGACAGACGACGCCGACGACAACGACAACGTTTATAGCCATATTTGGCAAGGAAATTCAAGGAAAGTCGTTTTATTGGCAAGTCAAAGTCATGCTGGGTAAACAAGACAGGCAGACAGGAAACATACGCCATGCACACTTTTATGTTTTAAAGGATTTTCTCAATTTAATTTTTTTTTTTTTTTTTTTTGGTGTAATTTTTATCTTTTTTTATTGTAAAAGAAAGTTTTTCAAAATTTGTATTTACGGAAAATTGCGCAGTTTTTTCCTTGTAGTAAATTTTTTTGCCAGTGTCATGTTGCAAATAAATATTTTTTTTTTTATTTTTTTATTTTAATGTTTAACGCATTTTATAATATTGCTGCGCTGTGTATAGTTTTTATTTTTTATTATTATTTTTTTTTTTTTTGTGAATGTGTTTGATTTTAATGAGTTGCTTATTTTTATTTTTCTTCTGGTAATTACGTAATTATCTTATCGGTTGTATTTTTGAGTTGCATAAAGTTATTATAAATTAATTTAAAATTTTTCATTTTATTTAATCTTTTAATTTGCAGTTTGCGTAATACAATTAAAACTGTTAATACAAAAAAAAAAAAGCGAGATTTAAGCGAAAGTATCTTAAATTTTTTTTAGTAACTTTAGCTGAGCCGCTATCTAAACTGAGCAATGCTTTAATATTGAGGCCGGACAGACGTATACAATAAATTCGAATGAAAACCGAAGAAATGTCAATCCAAATCTAAGGTCATAATTCAAAGTTTAAATGTTTTTTAATGCCGGAGTAACGAGATTCAAGTGATTCGGCGCAATTCGGTAAACATTCACCATTTTGTTTTGAGAGAGAGTTTCTGTTAGCAAATTAAGAACGATTGTAGTTGTTCTGAGAACATATGGAAAGAAACACAAATAATTCCATGGTTTCTAGTATCATGCATAATATGCTTAAATTGAGAACAATCGTGTTTAATATAATTTAAAAGGCGTAAATTCTAAACTGAGAAAGCAAAGTAGTTATAAATTCACTCTTGGTGCTTCATTTTATTTGTGATTTATTTTGTTATATTCTCCGTTAACGGTCCGTTCATTAAAAAAAATGACTCTTGATATGAGAACGAATATTCTTGATAAAAGAACAAATGTTCCTAAGCAAACGATTACCATTCGTTAACCAACAAGTTAATGCAGGAAATTCATTTGGTAAATGGTTGCAATAAGAAAAATTCAGCAAATGACGAAGACTTCATATATAATATGTATATGTGATCTTTTCATTCTTAATTGATGTACATACAATTCGTTCTTACATCAAGTACAATTCGTACATGACAAAACGTATATTTATTTTCTTATATAAGATCAATACGTTCTTGATACAAGAATGGTTCGTGTTTAATATAAATTCGATTTGTTCTTAATATAAGTTCAACTCGTTCTTGATATAAGTTCGTTTCGTTCTTAATATAAGCTTCATTCGTTTTTGATACGAGTACAATTTGTTATAAATATAAATTCAATTAGTTGCTGACACAAGTATGGTTCGTTCTTAATGTAAAATCAATTTATTCTTGGCATAATTCTTTCGGAATATATGTTCAATTTGTTCTTCATTAAAGTTTAAATTGTTCTTGCTACCAGTTGGATTCGCTCTTGATATAAGCTTAATTCGCGCTTCATAATAAACTCAATTCGTTCTTGGTATTTGATACATACAATTCTGTTCTTCAATATAAGTTTAATTTGTTCTTCATACAAGAGTAAGTTCAAATCGTTCTTGAATATATATACAATTTGTTCTCATTCCGTTCAAATTGTTCTTGATAATAAACTCAATTCGTTCTTGATATAAGTACAATACGTTCTGAATATAAACTTAATGTTCCATTTGATAATAAAACAATTTATCTTGGTACAAGTTCAAATTGCTAAATATGTGTTCATTTTATTCATCATATATGTTCCCTTCATATAAGTTCGTTCTTGAAATAGTTCGATTCGTTTTTATAATTCTGATAAGTACAAAACATCTAAATATAAGTTAAATTCGTTCTGTATACAACCATAAAAGGTGCCCAAATCAATAATAATTTCTTCTTGTAATGAACAATGAGCACACATTATTTTTTGTTATTCAGCGTGGCAGCATATATTGTCGTATTCAAAAGTTTTTTTTTTTTTAAATCCACGTTCAAATGTAATTCAAATTGTTTTATTTCAGTTTTTTTAAACATTTTTTACAACTCAACTAGAAAAAAAAAAAAACAAATTAAAACTACCCACGTTGCAACAAATAATTAGTCAATATAGCAACATAAATTGTTATTCACGTTGCAAAATATGCATTTAACTATACTAATTCACTTTTACTTTAATACTTTGTACAATAATTTAAATTGAAGAAAATCATAAATTAAAAAAAAACTCAAAAAACTAGTTGCAAGCATAATTCGTCTCACTACTGACTTGTAATATCGATAGTTAGATACATTTGCATGCCACTAATAAATCGTTTGCAACACATAAACATAAAAAAAAAAAACTAAGGCACGCTAATGAATCCATACATGCATTGATTGCTACTGCCACATAACGTTACTCCAATACCAAAAACAGCTACAACCACAACCACGACGACAACGACGACCATTTCAAATTGTATCTGGAGCGAAATATTGTTTTGAAAAATTCGTAAAAAAAATTCAATGCGCGTGCGCGTCAATTTGACGTTCATTCATTTATTCATCCAAACTAACTGTCAGTTAGTCAGTCAATCAATTTAAGCTAATTAAGAATAGTCAAACACAATCAACAATACTATCAACATCATCATCATCATCGATTGAAATTACATGCGATACATATAAATAAATAAATTTCGTATTTGTAAATAAATTATTTTTTGGTCAATTTGATATTTTGCGATTTATAGTATTGAAATTTAATTTGGCACAGCTTGAAAAATTTAAATGAAATAATTTGAATTGAAATTTATTTTTTATTGGCGTACTTTCGATTTTATTTTGGTATTTTTTTTATTGTTTTTTTAAATGTTGCAATTTTGTATCTTTTATTTTGCCACTGTTTGTTAAAGTGTATCTATAACAATGTTGATACACTTCATACATAGTTTGTATAGTATATTAAATTTATTACAATGCTTGGAATGCATAGAGGAAGATGTTAAAGGAGTTAAGCTAATTATGTCCATTAATAAGGGTAACCATTCACAAATCCTTCTGTCCATTCATATGTATGTGTGTACATTCAAAAGTCCTTCTGCCCATTCTTTTGTGTTTATGGCCATTCATAAGTCCTACTCTCCATTCATATGTACGTCTGGTCATTCATATGTATGTCTTTTCACTCATAAGTCATTCTCTCCATTCATATGCATTCATATGTACATCTATCCATTCATAAGTCGTACTCTCCATTCATATTTAAGTATGTCCATTCATATGTACATCTGCCTATTCATAAGTCTTTCATTCATAATATAAATTTTTATATCCTTTAAAAAATTTAAATTTTTTGTTTTTCCTTTCATATGTACGTCTGTCCTATTCACAAGTCGTTATCTCCATTTATATTTAAGTCTGTCCATTCATATGTACGTCTGCTATTCATAAGTACTTCAACATATTCAGATTATTCATCTGTATGTATGTCCATTCATAAGTCCTTCACTCCATTCATATGTGTGCGTCTGTCCATTTATAAGTTATTAATCTCCATTCATATGTACGTCTGTCCTATGTGCATCTCATATGCTTAGTGGTAAACCCCAAATAAATGAAGTCGGTCATAGCTTTTAATTATTAACGAAGAGCAACCACGCTTTGGTATGCGTTTTTTGATATTCATTTTTTTTCTTGCAACTGCAATTGCTTTTGTTATTTTATTTTTAATGCGATTTACATTGTATTTAGCACAAAAGTGTATTGGCTTTATTTTTTTTTTTTGTCTTTTGTAGTACAAAAAATTTGTTACCTTCTTTTTCTTTTCATTTTAATTTTTTCGTTTATTTTTTTTCTTTTTACCTCCAAACATTATTGGGGTTGGGCACCTGAGCATTTGAACTCAGGCGTTCCAAATAAATTCAAAAGCTTTACTAGTCTTTCGGTCTGTCTGTCTGCCTGTCTGCTGCTGTGTAAATTTGTTGTTGCTGTTCAAACTGAATTTGAGGTCAGTCAATTAGTCATTTGTATTTAGTCACAGCAGTAGCCATTGCGCTAAATCGCCAAAAAAAAAAAAAAAAAAATATAAAACCTCTTAAAAAATTGAAGAAAAATACAAAAAAAAAAAAAGAGTGCATAAAGAAAAAAACTTAATTGGAAAAATGTTTGCCTCAAAATGGTGCCGAAATTTAAGCCATGTGTGGCAATTGTATGCATGCATTTTTGTTGTTTTTATTAAGATAATCTAAACGTTTTAGTTGAAGCTCATGCAATATTAAATTGGAGCATACTATAAGTACACAAATATTTCGAGGAGCGTTTACTTTATTTTAATGGTTTAATGCAGATAAGAGGAAAGGTGCTCTGAAATTTATATATGAGTTTAGCTAATATGCGGGCAATTTTTTAATTAAAGAAAATAAAAAATTGAGGTTTGGTTAAATGTAGCTTTAAAATAGATTGTTGTTTTTATTTAGGATAAATAGATACTAGCTATCACAATTATAAAATAAAATAAATCGGACAAGTTGAATTTGAATCCAACTGCGTTTGAATATTTGAAAAGTTGTGAGAAATATCGAAGCAATATCGATATTGCTTAATACCTCTCGATATTTGGTTGGAAGAGTTTAAAAGATAAGATTTTGACTGCTTTTTTTCAAGGAAAATGTTTAGATTTGATATATTCACATTATCGATATTATCGATTTTTTTGAGTATCGATAAACATTGTAATATTTAACACTATCACTATTGATGTATCGATTTTTTTGAGAATCGATTTCTGAGTATCGATAAACATTGTAATTTTCAACACAATCGATATTATCGATTTTTTGAGTATCGATTTTTCAACTTCGATTGTTTTTGGGGTGAAAAAAAGTGGTATATTTTTTGGGGGGTTCCCAACTCGACTCTTTTTTAAGATTTTCGATGAAAACGCCTCAAATGAATCGTATTTTGAAAAGTTTACAAGATCTTTTAAACAAACTATGTTCCAGTGGTCCCACTGCTCTGCATATTTTTTGAGGTTCATAGTTTGCCTATGAGACGTGTTACTTATGATTAACCGAACGTAGCCTCCTACAAGCAGCCTTTAAAAATTAATTTAAATAATATTTTTTTTTTTTTCTTTTAAGAAAAAGTGGATACTCTGCAAAGAGAGACCGCACATGCAGTGGATTATGCAAGAGAGATTCCATCCATCTGCCAATTGTGGAGTACTGAAAACCTTAACTAGGTCAAACTTAGTAACATGAAAGGCATCAGTATGGCTTGGCCAACTTTTAAATAAAGCTGATATTTTTCATCTCTGATATTGAGTGACTACGGGGCTCTGTCTTATAGGCACACATGCTATGAGAAGAGGTATCTCTTTTTTACAAAATTTTGTAGAAGTTGTGATAATGAAGAAGTGGCGAAATATGTAAAACAGATACTCTGCCATGGTTCGGCCCTAGATTCGAGATTATTGGAAAAGTCTTTTTAAAAGATTAGATCTGATATATCTACTTTATACGATATTATCGATTTTTGAGTATCGATAAATATCGTATTATCGATTTTTCAGAATCGTATTTTTGAGAATCGATTTTTGAGTATCGATTCTTGAGTATCGATTTTTGAGTATCGATTTTTTAAGTATCGAAAATACTTTTTAAAAGATTAGATCAGTTATACCAACACATACGATATTATCGATTTTTTGAGTTTCGATAAATATCGTATTATCGATTTTATGTGTATCGTTTATTTCAGAATCGAATTTTTGAGTATCGATTTTTTGAGTAGCCGATTTTTGTGTATCGATTTTTGAGTATCGATTTTTTGAGTATCGATTTTTTAAGTATCGATAAATATCGATGTATCCTCGAACGAAGTTTTCTCTCTTTATCTTAAATATTTCAGCAGATCAGGTGAATACGCCAATGCTAAGCCATCTCGTAAAGAAATGCGATCATTATTTAAACGATCGCTTTTTCAAATGTAATAAATTTTGTAAAAAAAAATTCAAATTGCATACCAAATAAAATAAAATTTGCGCTTTAAAAGCAAACTCAGAGTTCAAGTTATATTACTATATACAATATATTTGGATATGACAGATAAATATAAATTCCTTTGTAAAGTGCTACTATCAACTTTTTGCCATAAAATTTTAACGACTTAAAGCAGCACTTTCCAAATTAAATGTTTTTTTTAACTATAAACCCGCATATATATTTCTCATAAATGTCTAAAATAATTTGACTACAACAAATTGAATATGCGCTCAGAAAAAAAAAAGTTTGCATTAACTTTCTCAAAGTCGAGGCTTTTTAAAAGTGACATATCAAATGGGTTACTTTAACATTTTTAAATTTGTCAATTAGCTTCAAAATACGACAAACATAAAAATATAAATTACCGCAAACAACAAATGCAATCAACCGAAACAAACATTGCAACAAAATGCAAAATGACATGCAGCAAAAATTATGATTTAAATCCGGAAAAAAAAACCTAACAAAAAAAATTTCTCATGTGAAAATGAAATTGAAAAAAAATATTCAATCTGAAACTTTGCGAAAGCTGTGAAAAATATGTGCAAAACAGTTGCACATTCAGTTATGTTTTTTATTTTATTTTTATTTATTTTTATTTATTTTTTCGTTTAACACGCATGAATGAATGGTCAGTTAGATAGTTACAGATACAGATACTGTATCTCATGAATGAACAAATGAATGCAAGTGGTGGTGGGTTGCTTTTAATGTTTATGGATAAGCTTCACTTATGCGCGCTAATGAGCGTTTTGCATTATTCATTTTAAGATAAAAAAATTACTTTTCTGTTTAAGTTTGGTCAGCTGGTTAAGTTGTTGTCGCTGTGAGTCTTTAAAATGAAAGTGGAATGTGTGAAAATTACTAATTAAAATAATGCAAAATTGTTATTATTATTATTTTTCTTTATTTTTTTTTTGGTTTAAAGGTTTTTAATAATAATTTTATTTTTTGTTTGGAATTTCACTTTGTTATACTTGTGCAGCTAATTGTTTTGTTGTTTGTTAAGTTTTTTGCTTGAGTCTTTTGATTTTTTTATTTAATAAAATTTTTTTATTTTTTTTGTTTATTTGACTTTGAAAGTAATTTTTTAGATTAATTTATTTTTTTGTAGTTTTTTTTATTGAGTTATTATTATAATTCTTTTTGTAATTTTTTATATTTTTAGTTTTGTAATTGCGTGGGCCGCATTTAAGTGAGCGGAACTACTTGAGTTGACTTGAGTGTTAGATCTGATTGTAGCTGACGCTGCTTATTTTAAATAGGCTCACAAATTGATGTTTGTTTAAGCTTAATTAAAGTGTGTGGCATATAAGAAAAATAAAAAACCAAAGCGCTAATACTGTTCCTTAGTGTATATACCTACATACTTTATCGATAAGTGTTTTTAATCAATATCGATTGCAGAATCGATTTTCTATGGTATTGTACTGTACTTCAAATATATCGATAAATTAATAATATCGAGAGACTGATATCGAAAAAATATCGTTATTATATCGAAATTTTGACTTTTCTTTATTAAATTAGTAGATAAGCTGATGCTATTAAGGTAACGCATCCCATTTATCTTTCTGAAATGCCACTACTTGAGTTCTGTACAAAAAAATAATATATTAAGTTGCCTCTTAGCTGTTAATACAAGCGCAGCTCATTCTTACAATTCAACAATATTAACGATAGTCACCCATGGCTACTATACGTGGTAAAAATCGAACGTGTTTCTCTCTTTCCCACCTCTTAATCATCAGCATATATTTGGTTTGGTTGTTTGACGTTTCAGTGATTTAATTCGATACTCTAAGTAAATCGATTATTCTAATTAATCGAAAAATTGAAAAGGTTTCAAAAGGAGGAGAAAAATAAGAAAACTTTCCTATACTCTTTATAAAATCGATCATCTTTTTGAAAAATATCGTTAAATCGATTGCATCCAATAATCGGTTTAAATTAAAAAAAAAATCGATTTATTTGATTTTTTTCGATTATCCGTTCGGTTTTCACAGTTTTTAAGTTGAAATGATTTCTATATCTTCTCGTGATACATCTGTTTTTTTAATTTATTACAAATAATTTTAATTCTATTTATTTTTGAATTTTATTATCAAATCTCTATTTTTTTTTTTTATTAGCGCGTTCCTAAACATTTTTTATTACGTTATAAAATACTTACAATTTTTCTATAAATTGTCCAAAAGTGTTTAGTCACATTAAAAAGTATCTTTTAGATTTTTGTTTTTTTTTGCATTTTAAAAATAACGAAACTAGCTAAGCAGAAAATTTTTATTTATTTATTTTATTTTTTCAAGTTTTTCAATTCTAAGTGTACTACACTTTTTTTAAGCGCTCCACTGTATTTTATATTTTTTACAAAATTCAGCTACGCACTTTAGCTACTTCCACTTTAAGTTTTTTTTTTTGAAAATAATATTTTATAGAATTAAATTTTAAAAATTTCACGCTTTAATCGTATTTTTTTTTAATAAAATTTTTAAGCATAAAATTTAAATTTAAAATTAAAAATGCGTTTCTTATTTAGGTTTCTTCATTAATTTTTACGTTCATTGATCTTTCAAAATGTCTCCAGCGGAAAGCATAAACAACTAAAATTATTTATGCACGCAGCAGCCAAGACCTAATTAGCAGCATAAAAGATGAATTCCAATCAGATTTCTAAAAAAAAAAAAAAAAATCGAATATTTATTTTAAAATATTTTTGTTTTTTCTTTTCATTTTTTTTATTATGCACAAAACGTGTTCAATAGAAAACGTTGAATTTAGAGAAAAAAAAAGAACAAACAAAAAATAAATAAATGTGCTTTTGATTAAAATAAATTCGCATTTAAGCATTCTAGACTTTTTTCTTTTTATAATTTGTTTTTTTTTTTTGAATTTGTACTAAATTTGCTAAAACCAGTTTTATTTTTTTTTTATTTATTTTTTTTTTTTTTTTTGTTGCTTACAGCTGTTAATTTTTGTAGATAGTTTTTTTTTTTTTTTTGCTAGATAATCTTTCAAGTTATGCCAAGTCAAAGATTTTTTTTATTTTTTTTTTGCTAGTTTTGTATTGAGCAACTTGTTTTTTGTGCATTTAAAATTTTTATTTTTTTTTTTTATATTTAAATTTTTAGTTCTGTTTTTTTTTTCGCTCCCAAGTGTGCCCAATTTTAAGCATAAATTTATTGCTTGTCTTATTTTATAAACGTTATTTCTATTTTTCTTTATATTTCTATTAAGCTTTATTGACTTCTTTCTTTTTGGGAATTTTTTAAATGCTTCTATTTTTAGTTTTACATATTTTGCTCATCATAAATGGCAAATTAATGAATTTATTAATTTTTAATATTTAATTTAAAATATTTAGTTATGATCAGCCAGACGAAAAAAATTCTTTTAAGAAATGTGCGTCTGTCCTTGTGTATCTTTTTATGTTAAATTTTATAATTTTTTTCTATGTAATCTCTTCACTTTTAGTGGCAGCTATCAATATTAAATTGTCCGTCTGTCCGCGTGATTTAGTTTAGATGGAAATTCGTATCTTTAATTTATTTAAAACTAATAAAATATTTTATTGTTTTATTTTGTTATAAAGCTTCATCTTAAAAAATAAATATGTCCGTCTGTCCGTGTATGCTCTTCAAATAGCGTATTAAAGCTTCGATAATAATGAACTAAACATTGTCTTTTATTAAACTCTTAATATTTTTTTAGTGTATTCATTAATTTTTTGAAAACTTTTTTTCCAATGAGTTAGCTCATCATTTGCAAAAGTAGTCACATTTATTTGTGCTTAATGATTGATTTACGTAATGCTTTCTTTAGTTCGAAAATTAGCAAAAATATTTAAAAATATTATCTAAAATTCAGCAAATTACACATTATGCAAGACTATAAAGTATTCTTTTAAATTTTATTGCTTTCTTTTGAATATATATACCAAATAAAGCATTTGAATACTGCATATCATAGAAGCTTTTGTACAAAATTGAATTTTTGATGACATATACCCTTTTCTATACAAATTTCACAACTTCTTCAACTTTTATTACAACTTCTACATAATAAATACAAAATATTTTTATCGCTTTTGCATCAAAAACAGATTTTTATAAATAAAGATAAATCGGTACATCACAAAGAACGTTTTGTTCTGCTTCTATGGTGTTCTTCTTCAAACTCATGAATCAACGACAATAGCCTATAATTTATGTCAAGTCATTAAATTAAACAAGAGATGAGCTCAAAGAAAAGAATAGCAAACATTAAACACAAAAAAAAAAATTAAATTAAGTTAAAAATTTCAGACAGATGCTGGCAAAAATCAAAACTCTGCAAAATTCATAAATTAACATTTATACAGGGTGTTTGAAATATGAATCAAATGAAATTAGATATTAAGAATGAATCATAAAAGAATCAAAGAAAACAAATTTTTTGAAGCACAAATATTTTGGACTACTTACAAATATTTTGTCTACAAATATTTTGACTACAAATATTTTGTCTACAAATATTTTGACTACAAATATTTTGACTAAAAATGTTTTGACTACAAATATTTTGACTAAAAATACTTTGACTACAAAAATGTTGACTACAAATATTTTGACAACAAATAATTTGACTACAAATATTTTGATTACAAATATTTTGTCTACAAATATTTTGATTACAAATATTTTGAATACAAATATTTTGACTACAAATATTTTTACTACAAATATTTTGACTACAAATATTTTGATTACAAATATTTTGTCTACAAATATTTTGATTACAAATATTTTGAATACAAATATTTTGACTACAAATATTTTTATTACAAATATTTTGACTACAAATATTTTGATTACAAATGTTTTGACTACAAATATTTTATCTACAAATATTTTGATTACAAATATTTTGAATACAAATATTTTGACTACAAATATTTTGTCTACAAATATTTTAATTACAAATATTTTGATTACAAATGTTTTGACTACAAATATTTTGACTACAAATATTTTGACTACAAATATTTTGATTACAAATATTTTGTCTACAAATATTTTTACTACAAATAATTTGACTACAAATATTTTGACTACAAATAATTTGACTACAAATATTTTGATTACAAATATTTTGTCTACAAATATTTTTACTACAAATATTTTGACTACAAATATTTTGATTACAAATATTTTGACTACAAATATTTTGATTACAAATATTTTGTCTACAAATATTTTGATTACAAATATTTTGTCTACAAATATTTTTACTACAAATAATTTGACTACAAATATTTTGATTACAAATAATTTGACTACAAATATTTTGATTACAAATATTTTGTCTACAAATATTTTGATTACAAATATTTTGTCTACAAATATTTTGATTACAAATATTTTGAATACAAATATTTTGACTACAAATATTTTTATTACAAATATTTTGACTACAAATATTTTGATTACAAATATTTTGTCTACAAATATTTTGATTACAAATATTTTGAATACAAATATTTTGACTACAAATGTTTTGACTACAAATATTTTATCTACAAATATTTTGATTACAAATATTTTGAATACAAATATTTTGACTACAAATATTTTTATTACAAATATTTTAATTACAAATATTTTGATTACAAATGTTTTGACTACAAATATTTTGACTACAAATATTTTGACTACAAATATTTTGACTACAAATATTTTAATTACAAATACTTTGACTACAAATATTTTAATTACAAATATTTCACCTACAAATATTTTGACTAAATAAATTTTGACTACAAATATTTTGTCTACAAATATTTTGTCTACAAATATTTTGTCTACAAATATTTTGACTACAAATATTTTGACTACAAATATTTTGTCTACAAATATTTTGACTACAAATATTTTAACTACAAATATTTTGTCTACAAATATTTTAATTACAAATATTTATACAACAAATATTTTTATTACAAATATTTTGATTACAAATATTTTGACTTCAAATATTTTGACAACAAATATTTTGACTAAAACTTTATCAACTTTATTAACTTTTTATTATCATAAGAAAATATAATTGTTGCCATTAAATTCTTAACCAAATAGCTAAGTTCCTTCAGAAGAAACTATATCAATATTGCTTATAAAGTTACAGCACCCTGTATACATACATACACACATAAGTATATTTTTCGTTAAACTCGTTAACTTTCATTTATGAAGCTGCACATCAAAAAGTATTATTATAACACTTTCAAACTATAAATCATTTGTGATTAATTTCAAATTTAAATCTTTAATGAATTTATTCTTTTTTTTTTTTTTTACTAAAAATACCAAAATTTTCCCAAAAAAAAAATCTTCATGGGAATATGTCAAGCGAAAAGTAGTTTTAATTAAATACAAAATCATTTTACGCTACTTGAAAGAGTTAAATATTTTTTAATATTCTAAACAATTCTTAAAACATTCTAATTGCCATCAAATTGCTGCATAAGGTGCCTTTGTCGGTGACTGTTTTTTTTTTTTTCGAATAAAGCATACCGCACTGCTTGAAACTATACTGAAACCTCGAGCATTGAGCATTCATATGCATTTGCTTTACTTTGTATTATTCTGGTTGAAAGAAAATAAAAGTGATTGTTGTTTTGTTCTTGCTGTACACATATTTTTTTTTTTTTACCAGATACTTTAGCGTATTTGCGCATGCGCAACGCTGTTACTCGATTTTGATTTAGACAGACATTCAATCTTTGGTACAACATCTTCAATCATTCAATCGTTAAACGTGTTTTATATTATGTATTTTTTTCAATTGAATTTTTTTGTTGTTGTTGTTGCTTATTATTTATTTTTTTTTACAGCGCTGTAGATACAAGATAGATTTTATTTTATTTATTTATTTTTGCAGCTTGTTTGTGTATAGAATAAATGCCGAGTTCCAAGGTCGCATATTTTTATGTTGACGCAGTTAGAAAAATATTTTTTTTAATCTTGCAATTGACAGAAGATTTGTCTTTGTATGTAGTACCTTTTGGGATTACATATAAAACAGATTCATGGCATATGCACGGAGAAATCAAATATTTAAATGAAACTGTTGACTGGTATTTTTTATATCTATTTCTATAAAAAAAAAAAATCTTTATAGGATTTTTAAAAAAAAAAAAAAATTTATTTCAAGATTTTTTTTATTAAAATTTTAATCAAACATGCTATCGCATTTGAAGCCAATATCTTTTATATTCAATTAAAAACTAATTTCGCAACTACTTTAATTTTTATTACAGCAATAGATTCTAACTAACAAACAAAGTCGTAAAATAGTAAGCAACTAAGTAAAAAAAAAAAACCTGTTGCGTTAGAGTTTCTAGTACAACAAGAAAAAAAAAAAGAAATAAATAAAAAATAAAACAATTTCGCCTTCAAGCTTTAGCAAGATTTAAATCGCATTGCAAGTCACGATTTTTATGCAAGGGTGTGGCTTTTATTTTTTTAATATTAACTGCCAAGGCGGCAATATTGGCTACTTGCAAAACAAAAACGCATAAAGTACAAAAACAAAATATGCAAAGAATGCTACAGACTCTGGGTTAATAGTACACATGCAGCGAGTTTAAGCTTTAAACTTATTTTAAATTTTTAATTGTTTTAAACAGTTGCAATCATTACTTCAAATTATGCTTATAGATACAAATGTATCTTTACACTTTCGTTGGCTATAGATACATCAATCATTGACCAATAATCATAATGCGCGTAATTATTTTTGAACAAGTTGTAAAAAAAAATAAAATAAAATAAAAATAATGCGAAATATACAAAAGAAAGAGAAAAGAAATGTATTGTAATAAGCTTGATGAACAAACTGGCGACAAGAGGTGCGGTTTGGAAAAGAAAAAAAAAGTATCTCAAGATAATATTTTTTTGTTTAAGCTGGCATTAGGCAAATCAATTTATGCGATAACATTTTGAAAATCAACTAACTCAAAGTAAATTACTTATGTTGCGTTCAACGCTGCTGTAGCCTGAAGCTGAAAGAAAAAATGTGTATTATTATAAAAAACAAAAACAAAAGTAATAATAAAATAATAGACAAGAATATGTGTGTGGCATAAGTGATATGCGATTGCGCTTTACAAGCAGTTTAAGTGTAGTTTTTTTGTTTTTGTTTGTGTGAAAATTGTATGGTGTATTGCTTTTTAGTTTCTAAACTCTTTATTTGAGCGGATATGAAATAAACGAAAAAAAAACAGAAAAATATCAGAGCTGAGTTTAAAAACTTCGCAAAATATATCGATCTGTTTTCTTTCGATACTTTACAAAAAAATTAAAGTATCGATATTAACTTTAAACTCAATTTTATCGATATTTATTTGCATAGTATCGATATTTTTTGATACTCTTATAAATTGATAGTATCAATATATTTCAATTCTCTAAAAATCTAAAATATCGATATATAGAGTATCAATTTCTATAAAATTAATAATATCGATATTTTAAAAAAAAATCTTTAAATAAATTATTTTTTGGTACTCTTAAAAACTGAAAATATTCCCATTTATCAACACTCTTGAAAATTAAAAGAATCGATACTTTTTAATATTCTAAAGCTAATCATAAAATTCGATAATACTTTTTGATGCTCTTAAAAATTGATAAAATCGAAGGTATCGTTGTTTTTCGATACTCTTATAAATTGACAAAAATTATATATTTCGTTACTATATAAATTTATGCTGACATATACCGATATTCTTAAATTTAAAAAAAATGTATTGATACTTTTCGTGGCCGATAATATTGAAAATTTTTGGTATACATATTTGCTTTGCCGATACTATAAAAATGTACAATATTGATATTTTTCAATACTCTTAAAAGGCGAAGTATCGATATTTTTCGATACTATTATAATCAATATCAATTTTTTTAGATATTATTTAAAGAATTTTTATAACCGATACTTTTTTCGATAATTTGGATATTATTAAAATAATTTAAGTATCGATACTTTTCAATCTCGATATTTATGATAATTTAGTATCGATACTTTTCAATGCTCTTTAAATCGATAATATCGATAATTTTCTATAACATCAATCTAAAACAAATTAGATTATCAATACTTTTCGATGTTCTAAAAATTCATCATTTTCTAAAACGATTTTTTTTTTTTAAATTTACAAAATATTAAAATATCGATACTTTTTGGTGCTTTCAATATCGATAATTTTGGTACTCTATCGATGAACAGTTTTTTCTAAATTATCGAGCGGCCGATATTGGAAAAATATCGATCTTTCAACGATACCATGATATTTCTTCATACTCTATTTTCACCACACTGCGTTACAAAGTAAGTGAAAGCCAGCTACAGTAACTCAATAATATCTGTAAAGGGTATGCATAAAAAGTTGAAAGAAATTTTAATTTAATTTTTTTTTATATTTTTTTTTTTTTTGCTGCTGGTGGTTTCTTTTTTTTTTTTTATGAATTTATCGTTTTATATATGCATATATCTCGATATATTTTTTTTCATCTTTTTGGTTTTTTTTTTGTAAACATTTTTGTAACATTTTTCTGCTTCTTAAGTTCGAAAGAAAATAACTTTTACTTTCACTGCCAATTTAATGTTGATGTTGATGTTGTTTGCTTATATTGTATGTCGGCGGCCTATACACAGTTCAAGCGCTTCTCACTTATTTGCTTGCTTTTAAGATAGACGTGCTCAATTTGCATCTGCAGCAGCCAAAGCAGCAGCAGCAGCAGCAGCAACAAAAGCGTTAACATAAGGTACGTCTTGGTCTGTCTGTCCGTCTGTCTGTACTTCAATACGCGGTTTGCAATCTATCTTGCGGCAAAAATTTAACGCGCTAAGATACAAAAAAAAAAAAATAATATAATATAATACAAATTTTCCATATCGTTAACTCTGTGTGTGTGTGCGGGGGAAGTGTGTAGCTGTATTTTGTATTTTTGTCTTACTCTAAATTTTTGTTGCTTTCTCACTTACACTTGCAACAGGTGTAATATGAAACAATGTTGCCATTGTTGTTAGTTTGAAGTATCTATAGAGTACATAAGTATAATGGATTGGTTTGGAGTATGGAAGTGTTATAAGTTATTTTTACTCTCCTTGAAATTCATTGCTGCTTTGCATTTGCATTGTCAACGAGACTCAAAAGTTGTTCCTGTACTCTGTGACTGGCTGGCTGGCTGGCAACTTTCTTTAAGTTATTTATGTGTATGTTCCCAACTTAAGTTGGTGCCTACACTTGTACTTGTATGTATAGTTTACATTCAATCAGTTGCAGTTACATTCATTTGTCGTCGTTGGTGTGTGTGTAAGCGCGCGCAGCTTTGTGCAACTTAATCGTGCAACATCTTCTTTATTTTTTTTTTTTCAGCTACAGCTGCACTTTGTGATATTCTCAGCTGCAAAGTTGTAACTATTTTTTCGCTGCATATGCGAAACTTTAATGTTGCACATTAGTTGAAGTCAAAATGTTGTTAGACATGCTTAAACCTTTTGTCTTTTGGGTAGATTTTTTTTGAGCATTTTTGTTTGTTTTAACTTAACAATTGCAGCGAAAGTTTATTTTCTATACATTTTTAGTTTGACTAATAATTTTTTGGGAGTTTTGGATTAAAGGTTAAAGGTAAAATTCGTTTAAAACTGAGCGATAAGTGTTGGTGCTAACACTCAGACAGGAAGGCAGACGGACAGACAGACACACAGACAGAAAGATAGACAGACAGACATATAGACAGACAAAAAAAAAGACAGACAGACAGACAGACAGACAGACAGACAGACAGACAGACAGACAGATAGACAGACATCTCGCCCTCCCCAATCTTTTTTCTTTGTTCTCTGTTGCTCTATAAAAAATATCTTTTTTCTCGATCACTCTTAATAAATAATAAACAAAAACATAAACACGTATTTCTTTATAAAACATAAAAAAAAATATCTTATAATCTGATGACTACGTGCATGCTTTATTAACGTTTATTAATTTTTTCTTTTATAATTTTATTTCTTTATTAAATTAAATAAAAACATTTTTTTTTCAAGCTAAAAGTGCAACATTTGTATAGAAGAAAGTTTATAAATAAAATTATAAAGCAAACCAAACAAAAGTATTTCATAGTTTTGTGCATTGCAACAACATAGATACAAATTATTATATACAAACACAGCTCAGATTACTTGCAATGACCTTTACAAACAAGCTTAAAGCATATCGCATTCTGCAAAACAATAAAAAAAAAAACGAAAGACTTAAGCAACAAACTTGTACAAAAAAAAAAAAAAACAAAAGTTAAAAAAATGCAGTTAAATTCTTGGCATGCCACATAGACAAACACAAGGACAACATCTCTGTTATTGTTTTTGTTGTTGTTGCCGTTGCAATTCTAGCAATGTCATAGCGCAATTGTATAGATATATTCTTTAGTTAGACACATGCTGCAATAAGATACAAATGTTTATTTTACGCGTTAACTGACAGACAGACAGACAGTTAGACAGATACTCATAAAAGATACAAATGTATCTTTATGCGTTGCTACACAGCTGTACACTTTTTTTTTGTTTTTGCTTTATATTATTTACTTAAAGTAATTATCTAGCAAGATTGTGGTTGTAAAAAAAATTATGCAAAAACGTTTAATATTAAGAACAAGGCTAATTGCTTTTAAGTTAAATTGCAAGCTTAGTTTTGTGGCAGCAGCTGCGCATTTGCGCTTGCACCGAGCTAATTATAATGCAAAAATGCTTAAAGTAAATTTTTTTTTTGGGTTTTTAATTTAATTTAGGTAATTATATAGAAAAAAGAAACTTGGAAACGCTTAGAAACAAGCCACAAACGTTTTGGAAAGAGAAAAAACTTTTAGGATTTTAAGAACGCCTGTGCTTGATTTGAGAACAGACAAAATCAAGCACAAATGTTTTTATTGGTTTTTTGAGTTATGCACAGTGTGCTTGTATTAAGAATTGTCGTGCTTCACTCAACTTAAAGCTTAAATTGCAAAATGAGAGAGCAAAGTAATCGAAAACATGAACTACGCTCTTACAAATGTGCTTATATTTGTACATATATTTTTTTTTTTATTTTGATCTGTCCCTTTTGAACTGTTTATTTTTTCAGAACAAACAGTTCTTGATATGAGAACGAATGTTCTTGATATGAGAACGAATATTCTTGATATGAGAACGAATGTTCTTGATATGAGATAGAATGTTCTTTCCCGAATGATTAATATGTATGTATAATTTTGATTCCAGATTCTTGATACAAGTACTATCCGTTCTTGATATAAATACAATACGCTCTTAAAAAAAGTACAATTCGTTTTTAATTTAAGTACAATCCGTTCTTAATATAAGAACAATTCATTCTTAATAAAAGTGCAATGCGCTTTTGATAATAAATTAAGCTTTTTATGCTGGATTTGATCTTTGATCTTAATTTAGGGCCTTATTGCTCGGGTAAATTTAATTAAATGCATAGCCACTTGCTATTTTATGGCACAAACTATAATCTTTAGCTAAATTTATCAAAAACACTTTTACTTTTGATCCGGTTCAATGTCTATTTCACTGTCTTTTAACATTATTCTAAACTAATTTGCCTATCAAATTAATATATCTAACTATACATGCAACGTCATTGAATCATAATTTATATACTAAGCTTCTACTATTTTCTACTTAAGCGTTGCAGCAAGATACTACATACTACCTACTTAAATTAAAATTCCACCGACCACACTCGATATGATGTAAAGTAATAAATTTTGTTACTCAAAGTAAATTTTCAATTTCTTTGCATAAATAAAATGCATAAATCAGCGCGCATAGATACTCGTAGATACACACACAATTTTATAGCTACTTTTTTTTTTTTTTTTTTTTTTGCCGGTAAAGAAACTAAAGCAACTACTCATGAACTCATTAGTAATCAAAAGTTGTATAGACTACGTTAAAAACAAACCATTGAATTCTTTTAAACTTGCACAACATACAGAAAGATAGATAGTTACGCAGCAGATACATTTATAGATACAAAGATACATGTTAGCATGCAGCTACTAGCGACGAACGACGACAACAACATCGAAAAATTCTCTAAGGCAATTTATAATGGAATACGAGACGTGTAACCGAAAGTGTTTAGTGTAGGCAAAATTGCCACGCCTCTTTTTTTTGTTGTTTTTATTTAATACATTTTCGCATTTACGCAGTGCAACTGGTTGACAAAAAATTCATTGCGCAGATGCAGCAGGCGCCAACGCTACAGGCATGAAAAAAAATATTTATTTGTAGCTCTTCTAGTAGCAACAAAAACAACTTTATTGCATATTTAGTGGCAGCTATTACAACGCTCGTAGATTTTCTTAATGGTTGTTTATGTATTTCGTGTTTTTTTTTTTTTTTTTTTGTTGCCTCTCAGCGTCAATTTAAATATTTTAGCCATTTAATTTTGGTTGTTAGTGTCTAAAAAAAAAAAATGTTTTTTTTTCTGCTTTTCGAATTATTTAGAAAATGTTAAATATTCAAGCTGCAGGTTGCACATTTGACTTTGGAAAAATTTCAACAATTTTTTTCAAAAAGGTGCACAACTGCGTTGTTTTTCTCTAAAAAATCTAAACAAAAAAAATGTATCATATAAATTTTCAGACTGTACTACAAATTTTTAGGCTTTAAATATTTATTTTTTTTATTATAAAATTTAAATTAATTTTTTATTTGAATGCTCTTCTCTTTGCAGTCTACAACGAAACTCATTTAATTACTTTACAAAACGGCACGTTCTGTGAAATGAAACTTCAGACTACAACAGATAAGCAAACATTTTATAACAAGTGATCATTTTGGACCAAGTTAATTTATTTTTTCATATTGACCGAAAAAAAATAAAATAAAAACGCGGCATACTACAAAAACTTGTCGCACGAAAAAGAAAGTTAACGATAAACAGAAACAAGATTTTCAAGATTTCCAAGATTCTGCAACGAAAGTCAAAGTTACAAGTTTAAGCCAAAAAAAATAAACTAAACCAAACCAAACCATCTATAAAGACTTTACATCGCGGAAGTTACAAAGAGAGAAGAATCAGTGACAATCGACATTGCCGGTTTTTCTTTTTATTTTATTTTAGTTTCTTCTTTGCAGTTCATTGCATCTCTGTAAACGTTTGTCCGTCTTTAGAAAGTGAAAAACTGACCAAGTTAGTTTAAATAAAATCAACAGAAAGTGAATTTTTTTTTTTTTGAAGAAAATACAACAAAAAAATCCATTATCGTGTGTTACACATTTCAGTACGTGCAACAGTTAAAGCAGAAAGAAAAGATACAAGTTACATTGCTAGTATCTCAACTTCAACTTCAAAGATTTCATTCATACAAATAAAAAAAAAAATAAAAAAAGTTGTTGAAAACTAAAAATTAACAATGGAGGCCGAAGAAATTACAAAACTTGTCGATGGTGTTTATAAGGTAAGTTTTTTTTTTTTTGAAGTACTTCATTTAAGTTAAATTGCTTTTTTTTGATGTTAGCAGCAAATTAAGTCATTTACGCATTTAATAAATTGTTTAAAAAAAAAAAAATAAAGCAGCGCTTAAAGAATTTTTAGTTATGCTTTGTTAGATTTCAAAAAGTTTGAAAAAAAACAGTTCAAGCTTATAATTGAGGTCAGCTGTTATACGTTGAGCATGCCTTTTAAATATTTATGCGCTTCATTTGTATATAATGCGAGTGGTTTATGTTCTTTTTTAAAATAGTTTGTAGCTTAAAGTTGAAGTCGATTTAAACTAGATATGCATATACGTAACACTTAACTATTTGTCCGTCTGTCTGTCAAAATTTAATTTTTTTTCATTCTAAAAGTATTCATGAAGTCTCTAAAATTGTTAAGTGTGATGAATACAAAAAAAATTATTTAAAATTTTTTTTTTTTATTATAAAAAAAATTTTTAAAAAAATTTTTTAAAAATTTTTTTGGGGGTTTTTTATACCCCCCAAAAATTTTTTAAAGGGTTTTTTTTTTTTTTTGGAAAGTTTTTAATTATTAATTTTATTTTTTAAATCGGGAGAGGTTATATTTTTTTTTGCCTTTTTTTTTTTTTTTTTTTTTTTTTTTTTTTTTGTTTTTTTTTTTTTGGTTTTTTTTAATTTTTAATTTTTTTTTTTTATTTTTTTTTTCCTTGGGGGTTTTTTTTTTAAAACCACCCGCCGATTTGTAGATTTGGCCAAACAAATTATTTTTTTCTATTTTTCTATGAATGTTATTATTTATGATGTATTTACTACAAATCGGGTAAATACTTCAATTTAATATCCATCCATCCAATATCAGAGGAGATGCCAAGCATATTTTTAACATTATCCAATTTTCGATTTTTTGTATTAAAATTGTTATTATTTGTAAAAAATCACTACACAACCTCAGCTCCATTTCAAAGAAGGTCCCGCCTAATTTTAAAATGCCCCCCAAAAAAAAACCCTTCAGATTTTGTAAAAATAGTTTAGAAAACTTATGGATATATTCACTCCAATCTGTGTTTGCGTTGTTTTTTAAACTTAATATTATATTAAATATCCTTTTATACATATAAAAGAATAAAAATGTTTCTATGTCCGCTATGGACTTTGAAGGCATCCCACCGATAAGTCCCAAACCGGTTTCATTTGAAAGGCAACAATGTAAATAAATTAAAATTCTACTAAAACAATTCATTAGGCACAATGGGTTTATTAAACAAGTCGATTTTCTAAAATTCCCATACAAAAATGTTTTGGTTTTTTTTATGATTTTATTATACTAGCCCCAACATATTGTGAACTCTCGCTGCAATCAAAAAATGAAAAACAGTTGATTGCAGCGTGCCCCAACATATGCTGGGCACGCTATGCAATACAAAAAAAATGGTATTTTTTAGTATGTTATTATTTTAGCACCAACATATTTTGGTTGCGAAAAGCACTGCAATTGCACACGCCGGGTATCTGCTAGACTTTAAATAAAAACTTATATTTTTTATATTTTTAAATTCTGACTTAAGGTCTGATAAAGGCCATAAAACTAGAGTAAGGAATTCATAAGGAACGTATGTAAAATCATACAATTTTTTTTCCATTTTTAACCAACTTAGTAGCGAATGTGAAGCAATTTTTTAAACAATACAATAAGCTATTTTTAAATCGACTGTTATTCTCATTACCATACACGTTCATACATCACTTCACTTTGCCTACACGTTGGTTTCACACTACTCGTTATTTAAGTAAAATCGTTTTATTTCATTCGTTTTTTTTAATCGTTCGGCTTATGCAAGTAGATAACGGTGTCATACTCGTTAGCGTGTATCGTTCGTTACTTTTGTTTTACTTACTGGTTTCGATAGCAAATAGTTACTAGTATATATGAAGTAACTCACACTGTATTGTTTAAATATTACAGATCATATCAGATGTACACATATAAGCTTAGTTTTAACATAGCCAATTTTCTTTTACTAAATAACTTATTGTTTACTTTGTTTTCCGTCTCAAGAAAAAATAGCTACTTACTTATGCCACATTACATGAAGCTAATCATTTTATAAATATTATTCAATATCAAAAATATTTAATCTCATGAATGAAATGTGCAATATTTATTTCCAAAGATGCGATAATATTGTATATGTTGCTAAAATCAAATTAAATAAATAAATTACAAAAAAGAAAAAAAAAACAAACAAATAAAATATTAAACTTAAATATTTATTTCCCGTTTTGACCAGTTTTGAAAGTGAATTGTGTGCTCGGACGCCAAATTTGGTCAAAGCCAACACAAACAGGCACTGGTGTAATGGCAAGCGGAAAAGGGAAAACCGCCATTACAGTGGTAAGCTGTTTGTTGTAAAATGGCGTCACATTGGTCATTGAACGTAAAGCTTGTTGCACAAATATTTGATTGAACATTGAGCTGAAATAGGCGCCGATACAATTTACTTTTAGCTATTATTTGTTTTTAGTTTTATTTGAATTTTCGCTTTTAAATATAACAAATATTTGTTTTATTTATTTATTTTATTTTTTTTTTTTGAAGTTTTCTGTTGACGCTTAAATGGAAAATCTTGTTGTAATTGGAGCTCATGTTGTCTGCTTCTCAGTCTTGCATCGTTAGACAACCGGCAAGTTAGTTTATATGAAACAAGTTCAGTTGAATGCATGAGTTAAGATATTTTTTTTTTTTTAATACTTTTCATTGTTTTTTTTTTTGTTTTTAGCGTGATTTATATTTTTTTTATTGTCAAGAAAAACTGTCAGCAGCTCATAATACAATTCTTGACAGAGCTGTATTAGGTAAATTATAAGAATTGAAAGTGCAACATATTTTTTTGATATCGAAATGAGACGTAATGAGTGAAAATTAATTAAGCGATTAGTAGCTGTTTTACTTCAGAAGAGAGTCATATAACAAGAAAGCAGAAGTAACGAGTAGTAAAGAGAAATTCTTTAAATAGCGAGTGCGACATTCGTAGAGATAACTGAGTAGGGAGCGCACATTCGTGAGAGTAAGAATAACGAGAAAAATTATTGAGCGAATGAATCTAGAATAATTAATAATTTATTAAAGGCTATATTTAAGAGCGTGACTTTAAGAGGCTTTAAGAAATATAAATACTATTTTGCCGTCACTAAACAATGCAGGCCCAACACAAAAATCCGCTACCATATCATGCACACATACGTTTTTCCGCTCACTTAACGCCTTCTATGTGTGTGCATTTGCTAGTTTTATTTGATTGGCAACAAAAGTTTTTGTTTTCTTGTTTTTCTTGCCACCAATGTTGCTGCCATTATTATTGCTGTTGTTGTTGTTGTTGCAATAGTTGCAAGTATAGCATGTGAAGACACACCAAATTTAGTTGCTGCAGCAACTTCTTTAGTGAATTTTTTTTATTTTTATTTTTTTTTATTAGATTTTGCGCATCTATTTCATTTTCATGGTTATGTAATTTTACTATTTTTGATGCAGTTTTTTTGGTTTTTCTTATTTATTTTTTTTTTTATTTTTCATTGAATTGCTGCCGCAAAATGTTGCAATTGTTATTGTTGTTGTTTTTTTTTTTGTGGTTTTTCACTCGCCACCGCATAGAAATGCATATTTTTTTGTTGTATGAGGTTGCGGAAATCTTTGACGTTTGAGCTGTTGTTGCATGCCTTTCTGGGTATTTTACATTTTTGTCAAAGTGAAAAAAAAAAGACAAAAAAAAAAAAAAAAGTTAAAGATAAAGTCACATATACATTTAATTAATTAATTTTCATTAGAGAAATCTGCCAATTTGGCAAATTGTTACTCGCTGATAAGCGTCGAAACGAAAGACTCAGGAAACGAACTTGTTTTGCATTTGAAATTATTATAACTTGTTTTCTCTCTCTCTCTCACTTTTATGAGTGAATTAATCATTTTTTATTTTTGCAATAGCGTCTCACTTCCTACATAGTTTTTTATTATCATTATTATTACTTTTATTTTGTATTTTAAACTAATTTCATTTGATTTATTTTACCGCTTTTTATTTGTTTTTTTTGTCTTTAACGAGCAATCAAAACTGCGCATGAACGCGCAGCTTATGCCAGCTTGTTTGTTTTAATAGCTTTAAAATAATATTGATTGCATTAAGCGTGTTTTTCTATTGCTTAATTAATTGAAAATATTGGATAGAAGTCGATTAATCTTTTAATCTATTGAACAAGCAAATATTATGTAGCTCAATTTTAAGCTATAGCTTATGTTTTATTTTTGGCATAGATAAAAACGCATTGCTTAATCAATCATTTATTTCATTTTTTTTTTTTTAAATAAATTTTGTTATATTTTAATTTACATTTGAAATCAGCAACAATTTGCCAATATACAAGTTAATATATCAAATCGAGGTCTTCAGTTTGAAGCAAACTGATTGTTGATCTCTTAATCTAAAATAAACGAATTTCATAAAAGTAACGAGGACGATAAAATTAATGATCATAACTTAAAGAGTGAATTAATAACAAATAGTAAAGCAAAAAAATGTGGCGAGTAGATGTAATACTAGACGGGAACAAATAAACGAGGAAGGAAGCATTAGTTTAGTGAGAAAAAGTAATTAGCGAGAGAAAGCTAACGAGTAGAAGTATTGTTTAGAGAAAGAAGCAACTAGCGAGTGAACACTAACGAGCAATTCACTTGTAAATCGAATACGTATTTTTAAAGAGAGAGAACAAACTAACGAGAGATTTAGAAACGAGTAATAATTTTAAATTTTATTCATTACATTATTTATTATATGAACGCTCCTATCTCGTAGACTAAAGTAGTTAGAGCTACTAAAACTTGGCATTGAGATTCTCCAATGCTCAATTTGTTTTTTTTTATTTCGCTAGACGCATTTTAATTAGGCTATCTCGCATTTGTATCGCATTGCTTAAGTCATTTCTAATTTAATTCATTTCATTATTTCCGCAAACAATAATAAAATATGCAAAAAAAAAAAAAAAAAAATGTTCTGCAATCAAGAGTACAATTTACAAGAATCATAAAATTAAATATTATTGTAACAAGAGACTACAAAAAAAATGAGGCTAACCTTTGCTAGAGCCAAAGTTTTGATACTATTTTGTGTTCTTTGAATAAAACTTTTCCAAAAATTTCGAGGGCCAATAGATTTTCTAATAAGATTTATGAAAAAAAAGATTTAATTTTTCAAATGTTTGTCTGTCTGTCCCAATTGCCGTAGAACATTGGAGCCTGTTTTAGCCGTCAAGTAAACATAAGGAAAGATAAGATCTATTTTCAACAGCAAAGTGGCACTTTTTAAATTCAAGATGGCTGATCCAAAATCGCGGAAAAAATAATAAAATCGAGTGGATTCGGGAAAAAAAATATTTTTTTCGCTGTAGTATTCGAATCTGGTTTTGATTTTATACTATCACTTCAGGTTTAAGAACAATTCGTTAAATAGTACCAAACAAAGTTCTTCAGGAACAAAAATAATGGTCCTCTGTCGGGCAATCATTCGTACGGGCTGTAACCGCCAATATATATAGATAGGCGTAAGATTTTAAATATTTTTGTTTTTAAAATAGTTCCTTTTAAATTTTTTTCAACGATTTTTTAAGGACTTCGAGACGGCATATATCTAGAAAATAAATGTCCGTCCGCATAACCACTGGTATGATTGCCACCTTTGAAAGTTATAGAAACTCAAGATTTTTAAAATTATCTGATTCGCAAAACTTTCTGTTCCATAAATATGGGATCTAATTTTAGATATTTTTAGATTTCAAATAATTACAAGCACAGAATCAATTGTAAATAACACAAAAAAGGTGGACAGACGGACACGGCTAGATTCGCAGAACAACTCAAATTGCTCAGTTATCTATTTATATACTCAAGGAATCACTAACTCATTGAGGCGTGTTACAACATTTTAAATTAAATTAATATACTCTCGTACTACTTTTTTTTTTTTTTTTATTGTTGAAGACCGGCAAAAAAAAATCACGCAAATAAAATCAACGCACAAAACTGCAAACATGCGAACAATAACATAAATAAGCAAAAATTACTTATATAGTATATGTCTACAATATAAGTGCTTTTATATGTACATACATATACTACCCTATGTACCTAAAAACACCAACTTGACACACCTACAAAATAAACTTTAACGAGAGAGAATGCAAGCTGAACAAACCGCAATTATGCCAATTAGAAAAAAAAAAAAATAAAAATAATAAATTCATTGCAAATAAGACGCATTCAAGTTAACTTGATACACGCACACAGATATGTCAACAAACACATACAAACACACACACACATGCAACAGGTTGAAGGAAAAAATTAAGTCAAGTAAGGTGTACAAGTGGGAAAATAATCAAACGGAGTAGTTAAATTGTGACAAACAAGTCAAGTGATGACTTAAGTTTCCCAGGCAAGACAAAGACGATCACAAAGCGTCGAAAGGGTTTCAAGTTATTTAGGGGACATTTAAAGTTTTTTAAGGAATTTGTTTTTTTTTTGAATATGCGTGTTCATAATGCGTGAAAAACGTTAACCGCAAATATTTTGTTATGACTGATTATTGCGTGTTTAAAGAGAGTTCCCTGAGCTGAAAGTAGAGAATGGTCTTCGATTACACACCTCCTTACTCGTATATGCTGATTTTTTAGTACTTCATGGTTAATAATATACAAATTTTAGCGTTTTATTTTTTTTAAACCAGAATTGTAGTCACAAATTGTATACTTAAGGCATGCAGCTTTATTAAAGGCAGGCGTGGCAAACAAAGTCGTGGATTGTTGTCGCCGGCATCGTTTTTTTTTTTTTTTTTTTTGTGTGCTACATTTTGCACAGCAGCTCATGTTGTTATTTAAGGATGGGTTACTTTAATAGTTTTAATATTAAATAAATCATTAAAAAAATATTTCTCTTGAGTTAACATTTTTATGGGATCACTGATTAGCTGAATTTATTACTCACAAAAATGCAATAATTTAAATTTTATGCAAAAAAAAAAAAAAAAAAAAAATTGTGGAAAAAGTATGAAAAAAATTCAAAGTTTCAACACTTTTTCATCTCTCCCAGACAATGGCAGATTATTTATAGTCGTAAAATTTGAGCCCAAAAACTGAACAGAAATGGAAAAAGCAAGAAAAAAAAGCCTCAGAAACTTCAAGATAAGCAGAAAGCTGGACTAGAGATAGGCGCTGGAGTAAATATTTTTTACCGATCCCATCAATTCCGATTCAAGGGGTGACTCACCATACCTGACAAGCTCACCAAATTTTGGGCTTCTTATTCAAAAATGTTTATTTAAAATTATATTTGGAAAATTTTATATTTATATCTTTTTATAAAATTCTTTTATACGAACCCTTTCTGTCTATGGGTGAAGGAAAATAAAATTTCGATGAGTAAATTCAAATTAGTGATGGGCAAGCCTATACTCTTACTTACCATTTGAAAAAATAAATAAGTGCCTCAAGGCACTGTTTGAGTTTTAATGCAAATAACTGTAGATTAATAGTATGTCTTCCACAAAATTAAGTATATGAGTGCTCCGTCCAGAAGGGAGGCGGAGGAAAGTATTTAAAAGTATCCCAAGCATTTAAAATGTTCTGAAATTTTTTATAAAACCAAGCATTTTTTGTTTATCTACGCTTCTCATCTCAAAAATTAATCTTTTCTTATGTGACAAGGATGACCTCTGGTGCTGAACATTAGTTTTTCTGTGAAGTGATGTAATGTTTTTGAGACCAGATTTTTGTTTAGCATGAAAAATCGCTTCGAAAAAAACAGGTAATGCTTTCAAGAACTTTCTAGGCGATTTATGAAATAGAGCCTTGAGGCATTCTTTAGTAAAAAATGGGACTCAAAATACGAGCATAGATTTTTGAGTGAAAAATTCCAATTTGAAACATATAACTATGAAAATATTTTATTAATAAAAGCCACAAGAAACTGATATAGACAACTGACCACACACAATAAGTATAAAAACCAAAAAGACATAAAAAATATTAAAACCTTCAGTAGTAGTAGTAGAAGAAGAAGAAATGCGTAGCTGCAAAGCAATTGCACCTTATTCGTTGTTCAATGTTCGCTGAAACGAAAGAGCATTTGAGGCATTAACCTAGCGAAAAGAAACCTTTCAAATGATCACATCACAACACAATCACGATGATAATGATGATGACGTTTTGTTAGTGATTGGCGGTAATATAGTCAGGTGAATATGCCTATAATCCAAATGGAGACATTGCGCTGCGTGTTTTTTTTTTACATATTATACGTACAACAGGCGACCTGAGTCTGAGGCACGCAAATTGCTTATAATGTAAAATAAAAAGGTGTACTTTGTGTTCTTTTTGTGCTGGCTACGTGTATGTAAAAAGTGTTAAAAATAAAAATGAAAACATGTTCACTCATATAAAAAAAAAAAAAATACTTAGGTATATAATAAAAATGCGCTGCTTGATGCCGTCGTAGTCGTCATCGTTGTTGTTGTTGTTGTTTTATTCCAGCAACATAAGCGTACTGGTCTGGTTGCCACTTGTGCCAATTGGTATCCGAGAGCAGCAACATTTGTGCGGCTTCATGGTGTGCATTAGAATGTTTTATGTTGTTTTTTTTTTTTTTGAGATACTTTGTAGAAGGAAGTACTGTGCAAATAGTTGCGCACATTTGTTCAGTCATACAATTTTAGCCGGCTAGTTGCTTGTTTGTTTGCTTGCTTGAAAGTAGGTTAATGTTCGCCAGGCAGGCCAGAAGGAAGCCCTATAGGCAAACTAAGCAGACAGAACGCTCTATATCTTAAACGATTTTGTTTTTTTTTTTTTTTTTTTTGGTTTTTTAGTTTAGTTCAGGTGAGGTACTTTTATAGTTTTGAACAGAAATATTTATTGTTACAATTAAATTTTTTAATTGCTTCATTGAAACTCAACTAGTTTGTTGCCCAATAAGGCAAAGGAGTAGACAACTTGAAGTATGCAGTGAAGAAACTATGCGCCATTTTAGGCTCGGAAAGAGATGGAATGAATTGGTATCTTTAATAAGAAAAAAAAAAAGAGAGCATTCAATCCTTTAACTCTTAAGAGTGCCTTAAGGCAACCTATGCATAAGTCACAAAAGAAACTGTTTCTATGCCAAAAATATTCACGAGAAACTTGCTTGGTGTAGTTACTTGAGTGTGTGGTGGTTCGACGGCTCAAAGATGTTTTTAAAAAAACAGTGCTTTAAGGCACTTATATACTTTTTCACAACTGCTCAGTAAACAAAAGCTTGTATAGAGTTGTTCATTGACTATTTCAATTTAATTGTATACATTTACTGCATTTCCAATAAAAAAAAAAAAAATAGTGCCTTGAGGCACTGTTATACTTTTGCCTTCGCTGACAAACAATTTAAAAATTTAACAGATTTATTTTAGCTTTTAAAACAAAATTAACTTCGAAGGAATAATTTCGTAGGTTTACAAAGAATAATTGCTCTTATAAATAGTCGAAATCGATATGGCTTCGTCTTGAATATTTTCCCATAAAATTTTTTTTTATACATGAGTTTAAATTCAAACTCAACTCAATGCTAATTAACAACTCATGCAAACGTAAATGTAAATAGTTTTACAATATAATTTAAATAATCTAATATCTTAAAATTTTAATAATCAAATCACGTTCGTGTACTAATTAAATTACAAAAAAAAAAAAAAAATAGAAAATAACACTCGTGTTGAGCTCGTAAATCAACAAATCAAATAATAATAAAAAAAAATCTAACTAAGTAATAAATAAATAGTTTTCAAATAGCGTAAATACGACCTTGTTACTACTTCAAGTAGCGATGCATGGCAATTCCCACGCCTTGATGCTACATTTGCAGCTAATAAATTTTTTCGAAGTATTTTAACTGATTTATTTAAGTCAAAACAAACAAATACGGGCAGCAATAAAAAAAAAAAAAAAAAAACAAATTAGTCAACAGAGGAAAAAAGCTAAAAAATTTAAATAAAGAAATACATACAAAATATTTTTATTAAAGAATTTTTATTTGCGCACTTAAAAAAAAATATTTTTTTCCATAAAACAAAGCAAGCATTATATTTTTTTTTTTTTTTTGTTTGATTGATTTGTTTAAAGCATTTTTAACGCAAATTAAATTTTGACATTTCATTGCTAATTGTACATAAAACTCACAAATGTATTTTATAGCGAAGAGATTAATTTGGGTTTAAAAGACTCTTGAATACACTTCATACTAGTACGCTTAAATTGGATCGAAGACATTTCAAGACAGGTTGACATGTGAAAATGTGGGACAGACGGACATATATTATGGAAACTGAAATATTTACCAATTTCTCATAGAGTAAAGAGTATTCGTAGTAAATTGTGAGCTTTATGCGCTATTAAAATTAAGAAGAATTAATATATTTTACAATATGGGCAATTTTCGATAGCAATCAAAATATATCGATGATTTTCAAAATACAAGAAAAATCGATACACTAAAAGTATCGATAATATATATTCGGCTATAGTAAATAATTGTATTAGTCATCAAGTTTTATTATTTTTCAAATTGAAGAAAAATTAAAACTGAATCAAAATCCAGGCTGCGACCCTAAAAACATAAGTTTTTTAATTAGAACTCTTATGCTAAAACGATATCAAATTGCGCAAAATCGATACATCGATAATTGTTTTTAGTTATAAAAAAATATCGATATAAAATCGATTCTCAATTTATACTATATACCCAGTCGACTTAGATTTCATTTAATGATTTGAAATCTAAGTTAAGAAGAGATGAAGTAAGCCATCTATGGTATCGCTACATCTCAAGATCTGGAAGAGTTAGAAAGTTGCGCTCTTTACCAAAATATTATATTAAATACATAAGGCTACAGTTTGCTCGAAGAACAAAACTGTATATATCTATTCTGGATTTTGAGTTATAGCATATTTTTTTAAGTGGCTTACTTCACCCCCTTACATGCCTATTTTGATTAAAATGAAATCTATACAAAAAGTAAAAGATTTATTGTAAGTTTTAATGAGTGTAGGTATATTTTTTAATTCGGCAATCTGAGTTAGATTTGTCGAAAGATAATCCAGCTCTGTAGACCAGGTTTCTCTAAATACTATTGGATTGGCAGATTTTTCGCCATACCAAACACCGGTCAAATAGAAAATAAAGAATTTATTAACTTTATTTCATGAGGTTTCAGGAAATTCTAAGCTTCAAGTTTGATAGCTCTTTCAAACAGACGGACATAAATGGATTTACTCAAGTTTTTCTTTCTTACCGGTACCATTGATTTACACAATATTAATATACTCCTTATCACCCTACATGTGCGTTATACCTAGCCAATTTGCAAAATATTTTTTTTAATAAAAAATTTAAAAAAAAATAGAATGTTTAGCTTTGTATCTGACACTCAAAATTGCGGAAGTAATTTGCACGAAAGTTATTTATTTTAATAAATAAATAAATATAATTATTTATTTATTTGTCTTAGTTTGAAGCAGAAAAAAATAAATATTTAAAAACAAATAAGAATATTTCAAATAAACAGCACAAAACAAGTCTTTGTTTTCCAATTGAACAAGTGTCGCAAAAACGTTTACTTGAAATTCGGAAGCATGGCAAAGGCTTAAGAATTTTTGGCAGCTTTTTTTTTCAATGCGCGACAATTTAACACTTCGAAATAACGCTTAACTATGAAACAAAGGCTTTATCTATTTTTCAAGATACAAGATACAATTGCGTGTCAATTGAAGTTAATTTTTTTGTTTTTTTGGTTTATTGTCTTGACACATTTTTTTTTTTATGTATTTTGCACTTGAGCATACGTTTTTCTTACAGTTTTGAACAAAACTTTTATTTATTTTTTGTTTTGTGGAACCAAGCCCAGGAATTGGTGTTTTGTAACATGTTTGTCTATTTTCATTGTCGTGTTAAATGTTTATTTGTGCCTTATTTAATGCTCACATGAAGTACCTATTTAAAAAAATAAAAAATACTTTAGCTCATAAAGTCTGATGTCATTTTTCACGTAAATAAATTTCATTTTTTCATGCGGCACACTCACGTCACTTTTGCTAAGAGTAATGAGCGCATCTATTGTATTTAAATTTATTTATTATTACCTTTTTTTTTTTTTTTGTAATTCCTTAGCACATTTTGCAAGTTGTTTAGTAATTTGTTAATTATTTGTTAAGTGCTTATTAATTGTGTATTGAGTTAGTTTGTAAATGTAAATTTGCTTCTAAGATATTTTATTTTAGAATAATTGATTGCGAATTGATTAGTAATCATTTTATACACATAACAACGCCCTTTTTTATGGTGATGAGAATCTGAGTAATGAACTTTGACATAGCAATGACATTGTTATTTAAACATAAATCAGTTATTATGACGTCATATGCTAGATTTTTTTATGCATCTTAAAAATATTTAAAATATAGCGCAGTATGTCCGTAACTCTCATTGTTTGGTTCTTGATGTATACGATAAAAACGAGACAATTACGAAAAGAGGACAAAAAATATTTATTTTATTTAAATAAAAATGCTAATCGTTGCCAATGACACTAATTTGATTTTTATCCGTTAATTTCCAAATATTGTTTTAGCAAAGGCTTATAATTCACAAGTAGTTTTTAAAAATTCTTTAACATGTTAGTGGAATTTTTTGTTTATTTAATAAAATTTTTAATTGTTTCAATTTTTTTTTTTTTTCTAATTTTAATAAAGCAAAGTGTTTGGCCAAGAAGAGAGGACTTTCTGGTTCTGGGGAACACCCGTTAATTTCAACAAATATAAATTTTTTATATACCTTTTGTGGAAAATATTTTCGAAGCTAATTTTAAGTTGTAATGAAAATTTTATGTTAAGATAGCAAAAAAAATCTGATTGCATTGTTATCGGCTAAAATATATCGCTGAGTGCTCATCTTTAGTGCAAACATGATGCAACTATAGCCTTCGCCTCTGTTTGCTTACTTAATCTTTGGCTAGAGTGAGACAAACATATACTGAAAAATATGTAACCAAATGAGAAATAGATAATGGTGCAGTACTAGTAGCAACAAAAATTTCTAAAAAATAACAATAAAATTTTTTTTTTTCAAAAGCAACAACAAAACTACATACATTTATATTTTCTGGGGGGGGAAAAGCGCAGAACCTTCTTTTCTCTCTCTCTTTCTCTCTCTCTCTCTTTCATTTTCCCCAAAAACCATCTCTTTCATACCCACGAGCAACGAACAAGCTCCTTATTTGAAGCAGTGGCGATACTTTGTTTTATTGTACCATGCACCTTATAATACTATCTGCCGAAATGATAACGATTTAAGCTTAATTGAAATGGAGAACAACTACATTCGAAATTGACTCACAGATTACGTTATTATTAATATTTTTTAGAGTTAGGTTTATGTCGTCTTAAACGAAAATATCGAACATAATGTAAACCGTGTAAGAGCGCGAGATCTTACTATAGGAAGTATGTAGGTACGAGGTCAACCGGTCTTTCGAATATTATAAAATTTTTCAATTCCTAGTTTTAAATTTACAAATCATTTAATCCATTGGGAATTTGTCTATTAAAAAAAAACATTTATATAATTAAATGACGCTAATCCACAACGATAGCCCCAACTAAAAAAAATACTGTGCATAACATAAAATGCTGACAATAAATAAATCATAAAGAAAAACAACAAACATTAAATTATTCATTTTCCAATTTACAATTACAAAGTACGGAAAAATAAATGCTTAAAACGATAAACAATAAAACGGCTAAATAAAATGCATTAAATGACTACTCAATCACCATAAGTGTATATAATATTTATGCAAACAATAAATACGTTAAGTAAATACTTAATACTTTTATAAACGATGCAAATTTACAACTTTTCATTTTATGTTATTTTTCTTGTCATTTTATTTTGCAGAATATATTGGATAAATTCAATCCGGGAGCCAGACAGTTAATAGCCGCAGGCAAAAGCTATCTAAAAGCATTGCATGGTAAGTGTGCTTGTGTGTGTGTTGGGATTTAGATTTTAAAAATAAATAAATATGTTAAAAATTATAATATTAATAGGTGCTGCAAGTGCATCGCGTTTATTCAATGAAGCATTAGCTAAAATTGCAATGAATGCGCAGCAAAGCGGAACTAGCGATATTGGTAAGTGTGCGATTGTAACTATAAGATACATTAAATAAACAATAAAAAAAATTAATTTATATGCAATAACTAACAGGTTCAGCTTTGATGAGCGTTGTAAATGTCAACAAGGAAATACAAGAACAACAAATGAATATTGTAAGTAATTAAAAGTAGCTTGTAGATACACTTTGTAACTACAAATGTATCTGTAACTTCATTTTGTATTTATAAGATACATTAATTATTTAGCTAACTTCTAATACACTTAAAATTTATATTCATGCAGCTTAAAGCATTTTATGTTGATTTACTTGTGCCATTGGAAACGAATCTTGAAAAAGATACAAAAGTCGTACAACACGAACAAAAGAAATTTCTACAACAGCACAAAGTGCGCATGGAAAGCTATCAGAAAGCAGTGGCAACAATGAAGAAACAACGCAAGAAAAAAGCAACACCCGAAAATACCGAAAAGGAGTTGAGAGTAAGTTAAAGCAGCAATAAAAAAAAAAAGGTACACATATGAAATAATTGTTTTTTTCTTTTTTTCCAGAGTCTACAAGTGTTGGAGGATCAAAAGAAAAAGCTTGATGTATTCTGCGATCAAAGCTATAAGAATGTATGTACTTCTTTCTTTTTTTTTGTTTTTGTTTATCGATTATGCAACCATCGAGCGTTGCAATATGTATTTTATCTTTTTTTGCTTTGGTTTTTTTTTTTTGCAGGCAATGACTCAAGAACGTCGCCGCTATGGATTCGTCTTGGAACGTCAATGTTCGATTGCAAAACATTGGATGGCATATCATACCACCGGAAAAACAGTAATTGATAATAATTTAGAAAATTGGCAAGAAATTGCTGCTTCACGTGAGATCATACCAGCGGCTGCATATGAGAACAGCTTCAATCAAATAGCAATAACAACAACAACAGCAATAGTAGACGTTTGGTGAGTAATTGTGTGAGATAACTTAACAGTGGCGTTGTGTGTAAAATGCATTGAAAGTTATATAAAATGTTTTGACGATTTTGTGATTTCTAAAGGTGTGTTCTGGTTTTCGTTTAAACAAAACGTTTTTTTCTTTTTTTTGCAAAAATTAAAACCAGTAAAGTTCTTTCAAATTTAAAAAAGGTTAAGCACAAAACCTGCAGTTTAAAATTTTTTGTGATATTTTTGTAAAACCTCAAAGCGTGTTCTGGTTTTCGCCTTTTTACATTTCTCTTTTGTGAATTGATCTTCTATTTTAAAAGTAAATTTTTAAGTCTAGACCAAGTGCTTTTCGGCCATCTTGCATTTTGTGCTTATATAATAATTATTTAAGTTCTTGAAGTATATTCTGAAATTCGATTTTGATTAAAAAATGAACGATTTAAATTCACTTTTAAACAAGATCATGATTTATCGAAATCTTACATTACCCCTATTGCCCTCGAAGTTTCTGAAAACAATTCTAAATTCTCTCTAATTCGATAAAAGGTTTAAGGTCTAAAAGGTTCTTAGAACTCTTAGTAAAGTCAAAATCGTAGAGTTAAACTTGGGTTAGCTATTCTTGATGCATAGGTTTCTCTTTCAGAAACATAATCCAGACTTATATTTAAGAGTCGCCAATTGTCGCAAAGTAACCCTTTAAAAATTTAGTAGCGACGTCACTGTTACCCTCGAGTCGGTCAATTGTTTTTAACAATGTTATACTTATATATTGTATTGAAGAAAAAAAGAAAAAAAAAATAAAATAATAAAATTGAATTCCCAGGAGCGCATTAAAGATGTCGATGATGACGATACACTTGGCGCCAGCGTTGGTTCACATTTAAAGAAATCGCGTAGTATCGATGCACCCTACGGTGATATGCGTACATTACATGAACGTGAAAATAGCAGCAGTCGTGCACATTACGCGCAAAATTCACTGCCACGCGCCAAGTCTGACTTTAACATTGCAACGGTAGGCAGCGGTGGCAGTGGAGGAGGCGGCGGCGTTGGAGTTGCATCAATAGGCTTAACTGCACGTAAGTAGAGAGTATTTGAGTAAGAATACTCATAGAATAGATTTTGTAATTATTTAATTATATATGTTGTGTTTGTTTTACAGTCAATGATCATACAGATCATCAACTTGCTTCGCTGCATCATCATCAGCAGCAACAACAACAACAATCGTCGCAGCAGCATCATGCCACAAGTGGTCAATGGGATCAACGTCCTGTTGTCAAAGCGCTCTATGCTTATATGCCTTCCGGTGAGAATCAGCTGCCATTCGAAGAAGCCGATCGTATTGCATTGGTGGGTGGCAAAGCTAAAGGTTGGCAATTTGGTGAAAATTTGCGCACGCAACATTTTGGTTGGTTTCCAATTGCCTATACCAATGCAGACAACGAATTGAAATCATCAACGAACATGAAACATGAACGCTATGAAAATATGCACTATGAGCGTAATGGTAGCGGTGGTGCTGCTGCTGGTATGGGTATGCGTAGTTATCATGATGCGTACATGTCTGAGACACATTTGGAGAGTGACTCGACATATAGAAGACGAAATCACAGCGCTGAGGAGTCATCGCCAACACGAATGTTTGGTGATACAATCAGTTTTAAGAATCAAAAGAAGGTAAATTCGGTTTTTTGTTTTGTATAAAAATGTCATTAATTTAATTACTTTTATTGTTTACAGTATCGCACTGGTGCTAATGCCAATCCACGTCCTGGTCCACCACCAACGTTACCTGCACCGGTACCTAATGCTGTGCAAAATTCAAATACACGCATGTTGAATACATCGCAAAGTTTCTGTGCACCAAATGGTGTTCCCGCTGCGGTTGAGCGTCGCAAGCAAAAGTTGCTCAATGGTCAACAGGTTAGTTCTATTTTTTTTAGATTCACTTCAATCGATCATCTCAGTCTAAAAAAAACCCTGGCTGTCTTAAGATGGGATAATAAGGAAATATCGATTGCATACAACTATTTTGTTCCAGGGTCTTCATGGCCCCTGATGAAGTTAAGACTAAATTTTGGTATTTTCCTTCCAGTCATCTATGGGTCACATGAGCATGAGTAATCAAACCACAAAAACCACAGCTGCTGCTGCCAAGACCTCGTTGCACAGCAGTAATGATAGTGGTTTTGCTAATGAACCACCACCACAACCGGAGGTAGACTACTCAGATGAAGAACCATCTGGACGCGTGCCAATACGGTAAGTGGAGGAATGCAAGGAGAACACCTTTTAATTTTAAATTATTGCGCTACATTTGTAAAATAAATAAAGTACTTCAATTTCTCAAAGCTAAAATTTGTAAAAGAACAAATTGCTGTAAAGCTTGCAAGCAACAAGACACCATAGAGAGACCACCATTCAGAAACAAAATTTAAAGTCACTAACTGCGTGCGAATATCAAAAAAAAAAAAAACATAATACTTGATAAGCATTATATACATAAAATATTGTATAGGCAAGATAAATGCAGTTTTTGAGTTGCTGTGCAGGTTGAGTCAATTAAATATTTTAATTAAACGTGTGTCTCAACCTGCACAACCTATAAAAATGACTTGTTCGGCAAATTATTGAAATCATTTAAATTTTTTTTGATCTTTTAAATAGTTTTTATTTAATATATATTTTTTCCATTAAACAAAAACTGTCTCAACCTGCATACATCTTACCTATACAAAAAAAACACATCAATTTAATTATTTTGCATTTATCTATTGTTTTTTTTTTGTTCTCCTTTTTTTAATTTCATGAAATCCATAAATTTATGTTTATGTCTGTGCGTTTGTTGTGCCTCATCGACATGCTTTATAATTGTTGTAAACACGCTAAAATCCAAATCAAACCACAAAAAAAAACCACCACAACATCTCCACTATTGCCTGCTATTAAATAAAAAAATTAAAAAAATCACCATCACCAAAAAAAAAAAAAATAAAAAACAAATAAACAAATTAGACGTCGCGCTGAAACCAATTCACATACTGTACCACGTGACATTGCCTCCTGGACATTGAATCGTAATTTCCGTAATAGTGTAGACAGTCAAATCGATGACAAGAGTCTACATCGTTTAAGCCGCCAGAGTGGCAAAATGCGCTACGATTTAATAGCTTCCGATGATGAAATCTTACAAGCATCCAGTACCGGACTGAAACGTACAAAATCCTTCTGGAAATTTGGCGGTGGTCGCAGCGGTGAAGATATACTTGCAGGTATGTCACTATGGCAACATCGTGATTTAGTGGCAGCACCAAATCTTGAAGAGTTGCGTGAACAAGTTGAACAATATAGACGTACAAATTCCGGACAACATGTAGCCATAACACCAGAATTAGCAGCAGAACAAGATGATAAAAATGGTACACTAACCAAATCACATAATTCAAATTCATCACGTGAAGATGTTAAAGTTACGACGCAAGGATAGCATAACAAGTAATGAAAATTATGGCGATGATGATGAAAATTTATATGGCGTAAGTCCAATCAGAGAGCAACAGCAACAATTGCAGCAGCAACAACAACAAGTACAACGTACTTCAATGCATGCCAATTATACGCCAAAATCACGCATGAAAATAATGAAGACAATTGAAATTGATATAGAAAATCCAAGCGAACATGAACGCATGAGTACCATAAAACGTGGACAACATCAACAGCAACAACAGCAGCAACAATTGTATCAACAGGAAGAATATGGCGATATAAGACGCCTTAATAACGGACGTGACATGGAGCTAAAACAAACAAATCGTAATACCATGCAGCACCAGCAGCAGCTGCACGCAAGCTAAAGGAGCAACCACAACAACATTCGACACCAATGCAGCAACAGCAACATCAGACATTGACACGCACTAAATCACAAACACAAGAATTTCCAGCATCCACCGATGAGGGTGAAAGCGATGAACATGGTACACTAAAGATGAGCGATGTTAATAATTTCTTTGATGAAATGTCACACGATGCCAACAATGCGCCAGGCTTGATTATGAAAACCGTAAAGCGTAAGGATATACTGAAGCAATACTATACAAGTGAAGATGAATCGGATGATGCCGAATTGAAATCGACCAGTTCTGATCCATATGATTGCATTGTAATCAATGATCATTTGGTGCGTAAGGATGAGAAATTGCGTCGCCATTTACAGAATTCCTCGTATCATGAGCAACAGTTGGAATTTCAAACTTTCCGTGCTAGTACGACGACAAATACACAAAGTCAAAATAATTTAAATGGCAAAAAATCCGCAGAGAAACGTTTAAATGGTAAATCAATGCACAATAAGGATGTACAGGATAATGAAAGGAACAATCATCACAGTAATACCTTAACACGCAATTCTAGTGCACAACAACATCAACAGCAACAACAACAATTGAGCGCAAATAATACATTAAATACGCCCACCGCAACCATATTGCCACGTACACGTTTACTCAAATCTTCAAGTCAGACAACACAAAGTATGACATTGGAACGCAATAGAAATACACGAGATCACGATGGCGTCATCAATGTTGATAAAGAACATCCACAGCCACCGCGTCATTATGGTAAAACTTATGGACCTTGGTATGATTTCTGGGATCAAGAGGATCATGCACAGCATGCTATAACAAGTCAACAGAAGTCAACAAGTGCCAAAATGAAATGAAGAAAGTATAAAGTAGGAGGCGGCAGGCAGGCTCTTCTCTTACCTAGCGAAGAGAATGAGCTCGTTTGAATGTCATGCAAAAGACCGCTAACTAAGTCGACCTTTTTTTTATTGTAAATATTAAATAATCTAATAAAAAAAAACATTGCGGTTTAAATTTGCTCATTAAAAAAAATTAAACACAACACTTCTCCATTACATTTTCTGTAGTGTAAATGGTGCCTAATCTGTACGCACATTTAGCGTTAAGCTTGTTTATAATCTTTTTTTTTTTTATTTGTGTATTATGCTAAGTAAAAACCTTGCTTGTGGAATACAATTTTTCTGAGAATTTGTAAAAATTTTTAATTGAAATAAAATTCACATTTTTTGTTACGCGCATATTACAGTGCGGGAGCATGTAATATGCGCGTATTTGACGATTTTGAAAACTCAATAATAATGCCATTTTTGGCCAATCCTCTCAAGAAACTGGTATAAGCGCCTGTGCTATATAAAATTTTTCAATAGTTTCGTAAATAGTAATGTATTTGGAATTTTGTAGTAGCCGGAGAAACTTGGCAATACATATTTAATTTGTAAAATTTTTAATTTTAATAAAATTCATATTTTTTGCTAGGAACATAGTTTCTGTTGCGGGAGCATGTAATATACGAGTATTAAAGATTTGAAAAACTCAATAATAATGGCATTTTTGGCCAATCCTCTCAAGAAACTGGTATAAGCGCATGTGCTAAATTAAATTTTTAAATAGTTTCGTAAATAGTAATGTATTTGGAGTATTGTAGTAGCGGGAGAGACTTGGTGATGCATATTTAGACAGTTTAAATTTTGTAGTTGTAAAATTTTTTTGAGTGGAAGACTCAATTTGTTTTGCGGAAACATTATATTTGCGACCAAAAGTGTCTTAATAAAAACATAAATTTTAAAAAATTCAGCCTAATAATCTTCAGAAACGGTATTTTTGAAATCAATTATAGCAAATTGTCTACATATCTTAGAAAAATTGTATTCTATCGATTACTTCTGTAATTTTTAATGCTCAATGAACAACGACGATCCTAATGTAAAACATTTAGCGATCATTTTATTTATATTTTTTGATTTTCTAAATATTGTTATTGTACTTCTAGCAAAGTTGGCGCCCATCGTAATATTTTTTAAAGATTTCTAAAAAACTTAAAGAAATCAAAAATAAACTATTTTTTTTTTTGAAAGCGTTACAATAAAAAAAAAAATAACAACCCAAGCAACCTGTAAAAAAGTTATTTCCTTAAAAAAATGCTACAAAGTTCTAAGCTTCCCAAACAACTTTTTGAATTATTTGAAATATGTAAAATAAATTTTTAAATATTTTGTATAAAGTTCTATGCCCTTTAAAAACCTTTGTAAAAAAAAACAAACATTTTCAACTTAAGTTTTAGTTTTATTTTTTGTGTTTGGAGTACAATGATTTATATTGCAGTGCCTCACAATTTGCGACTGTTAAATTGCGTCATACCAAGACAAATGATCGTTCAGCTCCGATGATATATAGAAGTGTGAACAAGTAGCAACGACAGCGTAAAGTGGATTTTCTACTTTAATCAAATCGAAATTAATTATTTTTTATTTCTATTTTTAAATTCACTAAAACTCAAATATTATTTTAAATTAAAAAAAAAAAAAATGTAAATCTAGTGTATTTCAATTGCGTCCAAGTGGTTCAAGAAAAAATTAATAAATAATTAAATTTTTAAATATTTTCTATAAGCCCAACAAATTAGGAAAGAGTTTGTATGTTTCAATGTAAGTCGCTTACGTGTTATGGCTTGGATATGGTAGTCAGTAAGTTTTATTGTTTGTTAAAATATATATGTATGTATGATATATATTTGTACTTATATACGAGTATATGTATGTTATATATTATTACAAAATATGCGAATAAAAATTAAATTTTTTTAAAAGTAATAAAATGGTCTTTGTATTGCTAAATTGTTTTTTAGATTTAATATAAAGAATATGGAAAATAAAAGGTAAGAAAAAGTATGTTAGAATGCTCTTAACCAAACTATGTCGCCATGAACTATAAACTTTAAACAACTTTGCAAGAAGATGTTGGTTTGCATGTTTTAAACTATCTCTAGGGACGATCAGGAAGGCACTAGAGCATTTTTAATAAAACTAAAAAGTAGTGGCATTCTTTCAGGCTGAAATATATTCAAACATAAGCATGCTTTTGAGCGTCAAGCATGCTTGCAAGCATGCAAAAGTTACCTCAGTTAGTTTCCTCATTTTTTTTTTTAGTTTTTCATCATAATGATAAACATTTTAACGCTTTTAATTCTTTGAATTTTGACAAGGTAGATGGATGCAACTCTACGATTCGTGTGCGCGAGAGAATATAGAATATTATATGCGGCAAAAAAAAACTTCCGTATCTCTTTCATTTCATTCCATTTCATTCCACTACACTTCACTCAATCATATCAATAAAACTGTGCAGCAACAACTTCTAAAAAGTGGCTGCAAGTTGCACTACTCAGTCACACCAGCACTGTTTGCTCTTTTTAAATATTTAAAGAAAAAACGTTATTTATCGTAATCGTTACCATAGACCAATAACAATCGACTATTAGTAATCGGTTTCATTGTTCATTATAACCGACAGTTATAACCGATTGTTATAGCGATGTCTATCTCATTTGCACCTACACAGCTGCTGGAAATGCCGAATACGACATCAAAATAATAAACAAAAGTTTTGTTTTGTTTATTTTTAATGTTTAATGTAAAAGAACATAAAAATATACAATAATGCACGGCTCGTGGAAAATTGTGCTACCAATTGGCTTTGTGCTCTACTCACTGCCGCTATTTCTACGCGTAAATGGCACCTCAGAGTATATAATTGATGAAGAATTTCATATACCACAAGGCTTAGGCATTCTGTCGCAAAGAATTTGATGTGGTAAAGTTGTAAAAATAAAACAAAAAAATTGAATAAACATATTAATGCAAACACTCACAACACTTTACAGTGGGACAATAAAATAACTACATTTCCCGGATTATATCTCTTTGCGCTGCTGTTGCATCCATTCAATTATTGCACCGTAACTGGTTTACGTTTGCTGAGTGTTGCCGCTGCCGGCGTGAATATTTTGTTGCTTTACAAGATTAGACGTCGTTGCTTGGCCGGCGTTGCTAGTAATGCATTAGCTGCACGTGAAGCTATAACGCTATCAGTATTGCCGCCGCTATATTTCTTTAGTCATTTATATTATACGGATACGCTTGCACTGACAATGGTGCTGCTCTGCTATAACTTCTGGCAGCAGGATGCACATTTACCGGCTGCGGTATTCGGTGCTGCTAGTGTGCTAATGCGCCAAACGAATATTGTCTGGGTTTGCATGTGCTGCGGTGTTACAGTGCTCGATACGCTGGCGGAGCAGTATACACGTGCATACAAGCAGCCAAAACCTGCAGTTTTCATTGTGGCGTGGCAGGGTAATTTTGTAAAAAAAAAACTTACTATTTTATTTAATATTAAAAAAATTAAACTTTTCCATATTTTATATTACAGACTTGGCTTAATTTGCTCACCAATCCACAGTTGCTCTGCAATTGCCTACTAAGTATTTTAGCGAAATGTTGCTTTTATATATCCATAATACTGCCCTTCATCGGTTTCATCTTTATAAATGGCTCAATTGTTGTCGGTGATAAGAGCGCACACGAGGCTACGCTACATTTACCACAACTCTTCTACTTTAGTCTCTTCACTGTTTGCTTTGGCATTTCAAATACGCTACGTCAGCTGCGTGCTGCTTTTGAACTGCTACGGCGTAATGTTATCTACGCTTTCGTCGTTATGCTGCTATTCGTCTGCATTATTAAATTTAATACACAAGTGCATCCATATCTGATTGCGGATAATCGTCATTATACATTCTACATTTGGAATCGTTTATATGCACGTTACGCTTGGTTTCGTTATGCTATGGCACCGGTTTATGTTTATGCATTGGCGCTACTTTGTACTGGCATGCAGCATATGCGTCAAAGTTTTAAATTTATGTTTTGGCTTGCTGTTGCTTTGGTGCTCTGTTTTCAACGTCTTCTGGAAGTGCGTTATTTTTTGGTTCCATTTGTACTTTATCGTCTCAATACGCGTCCATCGCGTAAAGGACTTTTTCGAGTGGTTGGAGTTGGCTGCAAATTTGCTAATAAATGTTGCAACATTTTATATTTTCTTTACAAAGGAATTCTATTGGAAAAATTATCGTACACCGCAGCGCATCATTTGGTAAAGTAATCAATTTGACATATATGAAACTTTTAAAGTTTTCCTATTAGAACAATAATAAAAGTCATAGTTTATAACGAAATAAATCAGATAATATGCATTTTCCAAAGATAACTCAAAGATCAAGTGGTGTTATATTTTAAATTCAATGTTAAATTTTTTTTTTTGTTAAATCAATTTTAATTTTTAAACTAGTTAAAACTTCAGTTCGAGTTCAATTTCAGTATAAGAATATTAAAATGTCTATAAAAATAATGTATTACAAATGACACATTTTGAGGGCAGCTTTAAAAGTTAAAAAACAGTTTTATGTAACTCAAAATCTACAAAGATTTCTCCGAGAAACATTTCGTCAACTAGCAAATTTAGTAACAAAAAATCTTAAACATTTATGAAATTACAATCCTCATTTTTTGTTAACGCTTCATAATTAGGGTAACGAACATGCAAAGTGGCATCAAAACGCGTAGGAAAACAAATAAGTTCAATAGAAGTGTAATTATTGCAAATAACGACCAACAAGTCCCATAACATTTTAGCTGCTAATTCAAAACTTAATAAACACTTTAACCTTAGCTGCCATAAAAACACTGCAGGTGACCGTCATCTGTTCCAGAAATGTCTTGGAAAGCAGCGTTGCATTTAATGTTCCATGTATCTTTAAGAAGGTACACATCTTTAAGAATCCCAGCCATGGTAGATAGCTTATCTAAGGAAGGAGTCAACCGGCCACAAACGGAAATGCATAGTGTACCAATCTCCCTACAGACACTGTACAGTACTCTTTTGGAAGGAAGGGAAGGAAAAAAATTGTCGCAGTATACGTTACAATTTCAAACGAAAGACTTTGACTGCTTGAAGCTATTCTAAAAGGCCACTGCTTAGCGGCTGCACGCGTTAAAGCGAACGCTGTAGTATATATAACAACCAAGAGTTCGTGGAGACCCGTGAGCATCTCATTTGCAGCCATCGGATTCACTAAGAATCAAACTGGTCTATTTGTAACTCAAGCCAAAGTTTAAAATCAAGTAATATTATTTCGACAAATATTCCATTCAGTTCGAACAAAAATTTCAGAATATATTACTACATATATTACAAACTTCTCTCGTTTACGCCTTAAGATATGCCACATATTTTTCGCTACTCATTACAATGCACAAAATTAAATATCTAATTCAAATTTAAATATAAATTTCGATAACTAGGCGAACGCCTTGTATACGCCAACCTCAGATATTTCGAAAAAAAAAAAATTGTTGACATACATCAACCTTTAGTTTTGAGTAGTTCTGCGGTGCTTGATGGTAATATAATTCATATAATAACAATTTACATATGTATCTACACGTATGCCTTCAAATAAATAAAAGTTTTTAAGTTTTTTTTGTGTATAGTGTTGATTGGTGAAAAATAGGCGTCAACTATATATTTCCGACAATGACACACAACTGATAAACAACACTTTTGAGTATGAAAGATACAACGTGCTGTACGTGTAGCTATAACTGGCGTATTCTATTTACTATTTTTGAGGCACATGTGCAGGCAAAGGATTGCTGCTGTTGTAACACTTTACTTTTTTTTTTTTCATTATTTTATTTATTTTTTTTTTTTTATTACAAATGCTTTTGTGAAAATTGTGAGCGTGCAACACACAAAACTAAATTCAATTCAATTTCATTTAAAGTTACAATGACTGACAAGCAGCAAAGGCAGCGCAGAAAAGTTGCCTCCTGTCGACTTTTACTTCGATTCTAGTTGTTTTTTGTTATTTCTTGAACATAAAAACAAAAAAAATAAAAACGCCCACCCAATAGTAGTAAACCCATTTGTGTTACTACATAATAAAAAGGCAATTCAACTAAATATGAAATTAAAAATGCATTCTGAAGTGTGAAATATATAGACTGACTGAGTGACTGACTGACTTACTGACTAGCTAGCTAGCTGCCTGCCTGTATGTGTAAGTCAAAGTCAAATGGTTTTACATATAAAAAATAGGTATATATAACGTTGCGATATTACCAACTCAGCGCCTATTTGGCAAATATTTGGCACAATTTGAAATCATTTGAACGCGATTGCTGCAACGTAGCAAACCTATACAAGCGGAAATAGCAATTAAAATTGCTGAAAAACAACCAAAAAGAAAAAAATCTCATCAACAACATGAATAAAGAATTTATAACTCAAGGTGGCACACCAATAACCACAGAACTGGCAACGGTAAATTTGAAAAATTTTTTCAAAATGATATTTTAATTATTTTTTAAACTTCTAATTTTTTTTTTAGGATCTGCGTAATTTAGTCTTTGGCACTTCGGCTATACCAATGCGTGCTGAATGGTTGCAGACTTCATTTATTTTTGGTACACCCAAAGAGGAATTAGCCTATGGCTTACGTTCACCGCGTAATGCTACGCGTGGTTTGCTATCCGTAGTACAAGGTTTTGTACTAAAATATTTGCTATTCAATCGTAAAAGTTCACGCAGCGCTGCTAATCAGGAGTAAGTTATTTAATTTAAAACAAAAACATATTATAAATTACTAATTTTTACCCACACAGTCCACTACAAGCAACGCCTGAAATGCAACGTGACGCACTTATTGTTGCTTTAATAGAAATTTTACGCATTATTTCGGATAAGGGTAAAGTGACCATGGTCTTACCATCCGCTGATGAGGTTTTTGTTGATCATAGTGCTACCTATTTTCATGATTCCGTCACGGAGAAGGTAAGCTTGATTACGTAAACTTTTTTTTTTAAATATTGATTTTCAAAAAAAAAAAAAAAATATTTAAAGTGTGTCAAATAATTATTTAAATTTTAATTGTAACCATTTAAAAAAATTTATTTTTTTTATAGCTTTACGTTTTTAATTTGTCACCTAATGATGAGCTTGAGTTTTTCATAAAGCGTCATATTAATTACGTAAGTTTTGCTTTATGACTTTATTTTGTTCAAATTTTAAAAAAAATTTATATATATTTCTTTATAACAGTTTACCGAGGAGGATGCACCGGGTACTTTACTATTTTTGTACAGTTGTGTTTTGACACGTTCTATGGGCAAGTAAGTAGTAAAAAAAATTTAAATTCTTCTTTATATCTTTCAACTCTTCGGAATCCTAAAAAAACTCCGAAAATCTTCCCAATAGATTTTCTTTAAGAAGTCAAATTAAAAAATCCACTTATATTTTTTTTTATGTTTAAATTTAGAGAGAGCTTCTAAAAATTGTTTTACTTAAAAAAGAAAAAAATGTATTTTGCATTTTTATTGAATTTATTCGTTGGAATTCTAAAAATTATCCATTCTGCTGCATTTCTATATAAATTTTGTATATTTTTGTTAAATAAAAATTATGCTGCTTTTCAGAGTACGTACTGATTTGGATTCAACAAAATCAGTACCACTAACCATGCCCAATAATGAAGAGGGTTCACTGATGATTGTTACATTGCTATTGACTGGACGTGCAACGCCTTATATACATAACGGCGTCGTCAATGTTGGCGATGAAACTAGCTATGTATGTATTAGTCGTCTATAAGAAGAACAAATCAAATAAATCAATTGATTTAATACAACTAAATTTTTTTGTATTTTTTTGTTGATTTATTTTTAGGCAGTACCACAGTACGGTGTACTTAAACGTTGCATGATTGGATTTTTACTCTGGGATATAGAGACGACAAGTGTAAGTGTGTTTTACATGCAAAGTAAATACTTGTATATTTCAAATGGTATTTAATTGGTTATTTTTATTTGTTTTTGTAAAGGCTTCCGTTACCGCATCAAAACAACCGGGTTCACGTCTTAAAACGCCCAATTATCCAATTTGGATAACTAGCTGTACTGGACATTTTGGTGTTATATTCAATCGTAATCCGGATTTATTACGCAACTATCATGCCGAATCACGTTTCGATGTCAACTATTACAGTTGTTCGGGTCATCAGATCTTAATGACCATCGATAATCGTACATATAATGAACAAGCATCGGTTATGTTGGAGCGCCAGCCAATCACACCGGAGAGTACCTCACAATCGGGCGGCAATACTGGCAGCGGTGCTGGTGGTGGCGGTGTTGGTGAACAAAGCTCTGGTGCAACTGTCGGTGTGGGTGGCGCTAGCGGCAGTGTTGGTGGTGTAGCTAGTGGCGGTAGCGGCAGCAGCACTAGTGGCGGCGATGCTGCCGCTAAGGAAGAGTCAACGCTGAATACGCCATTGCAGCGTTTGATTCATACCAAGTGGGAAGAGGCAACTATAAGCTTTCACGTGCAACCATCGATGTTGAGTTATCTTTTTAGTACCACACAATAGAGACATTAAAAAACAAAAGCAAAAGAAAAAAAACACAAGAAAACGTACACAAACACGACGAACAGTAATAGAAAGTTTTAGCAAAAGAATTTAGAATCAAGTGAAAAAAACAACTTTTTAAAATTATTAAACTTAAAATAGCTTAAAATAGTAAAAAAAAGCTTTTTTAAAATCTTAAACTTCAAAAAAAAAAACGAAAAATCAAAACCTCGCGTTTAAAGTACACAAAAATTAGTGAATTAAATATTTCAAAACTTAGTTTTTTAACAGTCTTACACAACTTTAAACTTAAAAGCAGCTTAGCTACAAAGTAAACTCTTAAAAAAAAAAAACAATGGCAGATTAACAATTGTATGGTTAAAGACTCAAGCATGTAGGCTTGTTATGTTGTCTCTTTATCTATGATATAAATCGACATGCGAGGCGATAAAGCCGATACTTAAAATGTTAACTAACTAACAAACAACTTTATGAGACGTTAAACAACTTTTGTATCTGAAATACAATCCACTTTACAACTACAACAAGTAAGTTCTACAAATGCACAAAAATATTTTGAATATGTAGGAATATCAACAAAACTGAAACTATTTCATTTCACACTTTCATGAACATTTAAAAAAAAAAAGATATGTATTTTATAATTTTTTAGACTCTATTTTGTAAAATTTTGAATTTGGTTTAAAAATTTTTTTTTTAAATAATCGCTTTAATGTACCTCATATAAATAATATTTGTAATATCTATATTTTCCAAGCTCAATTTCATTCAGATACGAAGCAACCCTAATTTTTAGTTTTTAAAATTTTCGGTATTTTCAGATTGAGCAGAAAAATCAAATAGTTTTCGGGTAGGCTTGTATGATTGCTTAGCCTTCGAGGGGAGTGAGAATGGGAAACATTAGTAAACTCCGAAGTTTTTTTCAGAATCAAATGTTTAAGTTTTGTGTTCTGATATCTTCTTCTATTGTTTGCGAGATAATCGGTTTCTTACGTCCATTTTTGACTTGTTAGACCCCCTAAAGTTTACTAAATGTCCTCTCAATATGTAAACATTTCCAAAAAAATAAGAATTTCGTTTCTTTTGAACCAATATAAGATAAAGTTCTTGAGACAAACTCTATAATCTATGTATGAGTAATATTCATACATTTCCGATTAGAGATGGGAAATGAAAATTACTGTAAATGAGGATTACTACATCTATTTTTCAAAATTGAGAAGCAAGAGAATAATTCCAGTAAGAAATAAGGACAAACCTGTTTCATATAGTTTCAGATAATACAGTCCAAAGAACTCGGGTTGGTTCTGGACCCACTAAAGGTAATAGAGAGCTTTTTAAAAAACATTTTTAAAAAATTATGAGGTTCAGAAAGTAGGACCAAAGTAGAGTTTATCAGAGCAAGGTCCATGCTGGAATCTGAGTACCTATTTATTTTAAAACTTACAAACAGCCTCTTACTTTTTTTATTACACTGCAAAAAAATTATATTTATTTATACATCTTAATTCATGCTCATTTCAATCATAAATGACAACATTTAAATATAAAAAAAAATGGTAACTTAAAAAGATAAAAAACGAAATTTAACTGCTTTAACAGCGATGGTAAATACACGCAAATAACTACGTCGTAAACTTATATCTTTAATTTTAATTAAAAAAAATAAATAGCACATTTCTGAAAACTAATAAAATGCAATTTCAAAAATCTGCTACACTGAAAAAAAAAAATAACAACATGTAATCTTACAATAGCCTCTTTTTACACCAAGAACCAAGAAAAAACAAAAAAAAAAAATTTTATCCATTTTAAAGAAGTGAAAAAACGTCACACAACGAACGCCGCCTTTTGAATATTGTTAAAAAAACGCCACTAGAATGAAATATTTTTATTTCAATAAAAATCACCAACATGCTTAGGAACCAAAAACCGAAAACAAAGGTATTATTTTTTTTGACATAAAATAAAAAATAAAAAACTGTAAGTACAAAGGATTTCGGCGGGTAGTTGTAATGGAAATGATGCGTTCACTTTTTGGAATCTTGGGTATTATAAACTAATTTAAAAAAAAAAAAAATATTGGTTTCGAATTGTTGAAATATTTTAGGAGTTTATTGCAATACATACAGCAGCAAAAATTGGAGTAAATGGAAAAGAATTTAAGGTAAATTCAAAATTAGGTAAATTTTTATAAATTTAGTATTTACAAATATTTTTTAATTACAGATGACGTTTTCTATGTTGTTGGACATAGTAGAAACTTATTAATTGAAATATTATTATGGAGAATTTTCGCTATGGGTACCTGATGTAGTACAGTTTCGAGAGCGCTGTTTACTGGAACGGATCTTTGTTATTATTAATTAAAAATAGCTCTACAAATTAATAAAAAAAAAATAAAAAAATGTTTAAATTCTAAAGCGAATATGTACCTGATGGAGTTTTGTTAGGAAATATTTCCCCTCTAAAAGTTTTCCAACTGACAAAAAAAAAAGAAGAAATTCTTAAAATGAAATAAACTTTAAATATTTCAATCTGCAAAATGTTTTCATTCCTTTTTTTATTATATAAATGAGAATTTTTATTATTACTTTTATTTTTTATTATTTAATTTAAATTTTTTTATTAAAATGATTGAAGTTTCTCGCTCTCACTTTTTACTCCATGCCTGTAGGTAGTTTTTTTTTTTTTTTTTAAAATTTAAATTTATAATATTTATTTAATTATTTTGTTTTTTTAGTTGTTGAGAATAATTAATTACTTAGCATGTTTTTATTTTTCAAATTTATAATTTGTATATAGTACAATAATTATTTTTTGTATAGACCTAACTAAATTTTAATATTAATATATAAATTCTTAATTAGTATATAATATTTTAATATTCATAATTTTACGAAATATATAATACAAATTTATTTTATTTTTATTTTTTTTGTATTAGAAACTTGATTTTATTTCTTATTAAATAAATTTTGTTATTTTTAAAAAGTAGTAAAGATTTGTGCAGTGCATATAAATTTTTTTAATTTTATTTTTAATATTTACTTTAAAAAATTTATAAATTTTTTTTATTTATTTTATGTTTACATAACTACGTAGTTCTGCCAAGCAGTAGAGATTATGTTTAATAAAGAAATTAAGTTTAAAAGATTAAAATTTTTAAAAGTTTGTATGACTTTAGATTTAATTATTTATTATTTTTTGTGAGCATTCTAATTCTAAAATATAAAAAAAATAAATTTTATTTTTTAAAATAATTTGATTTATTTAAACGGTTTAACTTTAATTTTTGGCACCTAAATTTATGCTACAAAAAATGTATGTGTTCTGTAAAATTCTGTTCGCCTGATGCATAAAAACGATTTTGAAACAATTCTTTTACTCTGCTCTCATTAACCCTTGATTGATCAACTATAGTGAAACCAATTATAATTCGTTTGTAGTTATTTCAGTGCATTTATCATAAAGTCATACAAAAATTTTTATTTTTTTAACTCTTAACCGATTTGTGTGCAACTTAATATATAAGTTTTTGTATATTTAAGAGAGCGCATTTTAGGAACAAAATAGCTTAAGATTTTAAAATAAAATTGTGCATTTTTCTAAACAAACAAAAAAAAATTTATAAAAACAAAATATTTTATAGTGCCTCAATTTATAATTAAAAAAAAAATTCATTAAATGTGACACAGAATTTAATACTTTTTTTCTTTTGTTCTTGAATAAATTTTTTTTATCACTTATGTATATATTTGGACATAATACTGCTTAAATGCTAAAAAAATTATTTTTTTTTTTATATTTGAATGCTTATAAAAAATTTTAAGTTTAATTATTACAATTTTTGGAAAAACTTTAGGCCATATTTTAGACTTAAAATGTATAAATACAATATTTTTGTTGTGTTTATATTTACAGACTAATTTAGTCGATATCTTACGAATACAAATATATATAAAATGTTTGTATAATACAAATTGTTAGAAAGGGTTTTACAAATTATTTATACAATTTTTTGGGGTCAAACAATTGTACGCACGCATACAAACTTGTAGCCAATTTTTTTATATCATTAAAACTTAGGATTTTATTTTGTATTCCATACAAAATTATGCTCACTCAATAACTATAAATGTCTAATGTAATGCTTCAGCAATGAGTTTTTTTTTTATGTATTAATTTAAATTTATACTTTTTACACATTATTTTGAGTAGTAAAATTAGGTTGAGCTATTCGGAGTTATTGAACTATCAAAAGTGATTATATATATATGATTATATCATTTGAAGTAAATATACATACATATATGGTGTTGAGCACAACAATTCGGAGTTAAATGAACTCAATGTGAATCATATAAGCGATTTGAAACGAGCATTTGTGCAATACGTAATGATTTTAGAGATTCGGAGTAAGCTCGTTCAAAGTGGATCTCATGAAATTCATACAGATTTGAAGATATTTTAAAGGGAATATTCGCAGTTTTTCATTTCGAGTTAAACCATTATAATATGTTTGCTTATTTAGATTAAAATTTAAAGGAATTATGAATTCCATTCGGGTTTAAAGATATTCGGAATTGCATTCGCACAATATTGAGCTTATGTAGAGTAGAATTCTTTCGAAGTTGTATAGTGTGATGCATTTATAAGAAGCTGTAGTATTCAGAATTACACTTCCTTACATATATAGCGATTTAGAACGAAAGATAGATAGAAGAGATAGGAATCTATTTTCGGCACTCGTCTCATTACTGTTTGCCTACGTTTGGAGAATTTCGAAAATGCATTTTCGGTTTAAAAGTCAACATTATCTTACAATTTCAGTCTGCATTAGTTGGAAATCAGTATCTGCACAGCAAAAACTTATTAAACTCGCTCTAAAGCCAAATCTTTGCAATTGAGCATATATTCGGAGTTTACTCCGAAAAATTTTTTTGCTTGAAAATGATAACAGTTGTCCAATTTTAGTCCACAATAGTTGAAAACCAGTATCTGTATAACAGAAAGTATATATATTCTTGAACAGCTTGATAAGAAGTAGCCTACCAGTTATAATCGGCTGGTTTACTTCTCTTACGCCCACTACTTTTACTCTACACATTTTTTTTAATGTACTCAAACATGTGTAAATAGTATTAAAACTTTGATTTAACCAAAGTTTCAATTATCTACGGATTTAAAACTAAACTTGTACATTTTCTTTTCCAAAAAAAAAAAAGAAACAAAGAGATTTCTAATAAAAAACTAAATGAAAAATGCTTGGTACCCGAATATTCCTGCTTGTGCTGCTTTGTTTTTTTTTTGTTTTTTTTTTTTTTTAACTAAACACTAAAATCGTCTGCAGACGAAAGACGATAATGTGAATGTCAATTAAAGACAAACAGTCTAACGTCGCACGAGTAGCTCATTAATGCTAACTAGATTCGTATCACCATATTTTGTCATATTGAGCGCATCAGCGGGTTGATTTTTCTTCGTTTGCGTGTGCCAGGTTAGTATCTAAAATCAAAATGTCAAAAAGATTTAATCAAATTAACAACGACAACAAGCAACAAGTCAGCCAATTAGTCGTAGACTGACTGACTGACTGACTAACTGATTTACAACATACCTCTGTACATTCGGACGCTAATAACTCAATTTCTGTGTTTTGCAAAGGTGCAAGACTCTTGAGAAAACCATCTTCTTCATAGCCCGGTTTGAAGGGCATTTTCGCGTGTGGTCGTTCGTGCAGAAATTTAACGCTTACTGCAAAACCAGCCATGTCAACTGGATACTTTCGCCCACCAATCCAACCGTCATAGTAACCATCCAGTTTGCCTTTGCGTACAATTGGACTGCTGACACCGAACTTTGTAACAAGTCCCACGGGCCACATGGAGACCAATTTTGTATAGCGCATCTAAGGAGAAGATAAATATGCGGTATAGTTTTTTTTTCTTCTTTTATTAGAATTTTAGGTAAATATTTGAGGTCGTAAATGATAGAACCAAGATGCGATTTTAAGCAAAATCAGGTTTCAAATAAAAAAATGGTTTATTTCGCAACGTTTCCGTTTTTCAAAAATTTTTTCGTTAAGTAAAAATTATTTTCAATTCTTTTTTTTTTTTTTGGCGTTGTGTCTGCTTGTTATGAAAACTATTCGAATTTAAAGGGGTTCGGAATAAAAAAAAAATAAGTTGCGCTCATTCGGAGTTAGGTCTATAGGGTGTTTAGTATATTCGGAGTAGAATGTAATCGGTTTTGCTCCTATATAGAATAATCTACTCGGTGTTTAACACATTCAAAATAAAAATCATTTGAATTTAGATCGGAGCTTGCCAAAACGTGCCACTTAAACGTACAAGAACTACGTTCCGACTTTTTCTGTTTTCGATACTTTAAGAGAATCGTCTCCCCTGCTTTCGGAAATTGAGATTTACCGAATTCAAACGCAAAATACGTTTATGTGTAAGTATGGTACGTACTGATTCTGATATTCGGAGTTACATATTCGGAGTTGAATGTCTATATTAACGTTTTTTTTTTTGGCTTGCTACGAAATCCATTCTGATTTAAAAATGATTTTAAATATAAAATTAAAGAGAAGATCGATCGAAAATATGGTGTTATGTACATTCGGAGTAATATTTATTTATACCATTTGATGATACTTATTCGGAATCAGACTGAATACATTTGTATAGTGAATGACAATTTGGATTAGAACTATTTCGGAGTTACTACTTCCGAATGAAATATTCCTTTAAATCGTTCATAATAGAAATCTTTTGAAGTTAGACTCAACTATAACATTCGTTCGGATTTGAAGATATTCGGAATAAATTAACTTAATTTGAATTTGGAGTTAAGCTCATTTGCTGCTTAGTCCATATGATGTTGAGCTCTTTTATAGTGTAAAGTTCATTCCGATTTTAATACATTCGGAATAAAATATTCGGAGTTAAGCTCATGTATTATTATAAAGTCTATGCTAATTTGAAGAAATTCGGTATAAAATATTCGGAGTTGAGTTCATAATAAACTAGATGCATACGACGTTCAGAGGTTGTTCTGAGTATAATTCTTTTTAAATTGCTTATAATTGTAAAGTTTATTTTGCTTTAAAAAAAGGCGTAATAAAAAATTCGGAGTTTGTTAGAAGTAGCACCCTAAAGATGTAAAGTCCGTTCGGAGTAAAATCGATTTGTTTTTAAAAATATACAACGTTTAAAACCATTTGCCGAAATTCGGAAAAAAATCTTAATCGGTCAACGATATGCTACAACTTTGCAAACGTCTGTCCACATAATTTTAGTTTCTTAGTTTTCATACAAAATTTGTTGTTTTAATTATTTATTTTTTTATAACATTTTCAATACACACCTGCTCGAATATGTTAATATCGTATGTATTATCATCATCGGCAAAATAAAAGACACCCTCACTGGCATTGGCGCGTAACCATTCCAGGCCACGATTACGATTCGATACACCGCGAGGTTTAGCTTTTTTACCCTTTTTATATTGCTCCGGCATGGGTGCTACACATATAAGAAATAGCATGAAGAGAATAAGAAAAAAACATTAAATTAAATTAAGCATAATTAATGGAAACAAGCATTCTTTCTTTCGAGGTACTCACCCACTAAATACTCATAAGGCACACCAATGCGATTGAGCGTTTGCGTTACCAATTCTGAGGTTGTATTGGCATCCTCAATGACAAGCCAAAGTAAATTAACAACATGCTTTAATGTATATCCAAGGCGTGTCAGTTCTGCCAATTGTTCCGGTCGTTTATATGTGGGTGTGATTATATACAGTGGCGGCTGTAAGAGCATACACAGGATAATATTATAAACAGAATACTATGAATAGTATCATCAGTAGCAGAACAGTAACCGTAAGGTTTATTGTCAAGGTTAGCAAAGCCGCGTATACGTGTGTATTCTACATAATTTAATTTATTGGCAATTATGCAAATTAATTTACTATGTGTATTCATTTAAATCAACATTAAAAGACAATAAGAGAAATGAGTGTAGTTAGTTAGTTTATCTAGGTAGATATGTACTACTCGACATATTGTAAAATGTCTGTCGTCGTCGCCTCGAGTGTTAGCTCAAGAACGTCGTCGTCATTTACAATATTACTATATGTCCGTCTATAGTCCGTCTGTCTCGTGCTCGTCTTTTTGCTTTGCATGTTTTTAGTTATTTGTACTATTTTGTGCAAAAAAAAAAAAAAAATACTATTAAGCATGCAAATAAAATAAATAAAGTGCTTTGCTACTCAATTGCTTGTGTTGTAAAGAAGTACAACGTTTATTTCTATTAAAAAATATTCTATATATTCTTTCAAAACATTTTACCTAAAAAAATAGACAAAAAAAAAAGTAGAGTCCTCAAAAAATAGTTGCAGCATATAAAAAATCCAGTAATGGAACTTAAAATGAGTTTAAGTGAAATATTGTATGCGCTACAAAAAATTATTTTCGTAATACTTTTTTTTTCTGCTGAACACGAAGTTGATTCCGAAGACCTTCCTGGGAGATTTTCGAAACCAGGTTTATGAAAAAAAATACTTTCGGTTCCATTCGCATGAGAACTAGAGCTTAGGAGATAGTATGTATATATTTCTTAGAGTCAAAAAAAAAACGTAATCTTTGGAATATTCTAAGAATTTTTTCCCAAGGAACCATAGGTCATGGAAAGCATCGAGTTAGACCGGCATGTGACATGTCGTGACATCGCACAGGAGATGGAAGTTAGTCACCAAATCATCTGCAGAAGGCTGTATACAAAAAAAAAAACTTTATGTTTGGGTGCCACATAATTTGACGCAAAAAAACCTTTTGGACCCAATCAACGCCTGGGATATGCTGCTGAAACAGAACGAACTCGACCTATTTTTGAAGCGGATGGTGACTGGCGACGAAAAATGGATCACATACGACAATATCAAGCGAAAACGTTCGTGTTCGAAGGCCTGTGAATAGTCCCAAACAGTGGCTAAGCCGGGATTGACGGCCAGGAAGGTTTTGCTGTGTATTTGGTGGGATTGGAAGGGAATCATCGACTATGAGCTGCTCCCATATGGCTGGACGCTTGTGAAAAGTTGCTGTCCAAGTTCTTCGCAAAAAAAAGGAGAGGGTTCTACAACGGGGGTATTATGAAGTTGCCGTCTAGATGGAACAAAACGGCGCATATTTGAACTAAATCCGATCACTGTAACACCTTTTCATAAAGCATTGAATAAAGAGAAAAAAAATATATTAGACCACCTTATAGTATATATTTTTCTATTTAATATTTTGCGTTTGCTTTTCATTTTACTTAATTAAATTCGACCGATTTGAAATCATAAATATTTAGCGAATTGCATTTAGCGATTTGAGATTTGAAAAGTAAATAGAAATAAAAAATTAAAAAAGATTTCAATTAGTCTTACAATTCAATTAAGCAATAAAAAAAAATCAGATAGAAATCTTAAATATGCCACTTGTATGCAGTATCATGTAGGGTATCACATAGCGTTGTGCGGGCGTCATAATCATTTCAATTGGCCGATTTAGCGTTGCATTTGCAAAATCTAGATCAAAAAAATATGTATTATACACAATACACCCGCACTGCTGTGACTATTCCAAATACAAAAGCTCGTCCCAGATGAGCCGACGACGTGCTGTGCTGTGTTGTCTATGCATTCCGTCTGTCTGTCTGTCTGTCTGCAGTCGACGCTGACAATGCACTCACTTTTCTAGTTTTCTAGTATTTAGGTTTTTTGTGCATTGAGTGCACGCAGCAATTTTCAAATTAGACTACTCCTCGTGCAAATGCTAAATTAGAATCTCGTTCTTATTTCTTTTTTTTTTGTATATATTTTAGTTATTGTGCCATAATTGGGCGTATTTCAACACCTCGCAAAAAGAGAGCGAGCGCGGTAAACGGATTTGTTTGTTGTGTATCGCATGCATGCATCCAAACATTCATCAGATACATTCATACTAAAAAAAAATGTATGTCATCGGATTAATACAACAAACTATCGTGCAACATGCACATAAATTTGACAACAACGAAAACATTTATCCAAAAACACACACACACACACAAGTCACATCATCATTTATTTGATTATTATATTTGCATCTCTAATTTGTATCTATGATAAGTGTGCTGCATATACACTTCTAAATTATCAATCTCAAACATATTAAACAATTTTGAAAATTTAATGATATAATTAAATTCTGCATGAAATTATAATTGAAGTTGGTTTGGAAAGATGCATTTTGTGTTTGCATAAAATATTTGTCTGCTTGAGTGCATTAATTTAGTTTGTTATTTTTGGTTAGAAAACTTTGCTGTAGTGGTCAATTAGTTGCTTTTGTTTGGTTTATTAATTGAAATTATTTTATTTTAAATAAAATTGAACATAATTAAGTTATTTTGGGAATTTCATGAAGCTAAGTCCAGGAATTTAGGCTGTCTATTCATTACTGTCCATTCCAATGCTATAATAGTCTTTGGACAGCTGCAGAGAATTTATTTTTGTTAGAAACTTAATACCCAAGAGTGCCATGCGAGCTTATAGAAATCGATTTAGTTTTTCCAGTGATTTGGCTCTGATACTGTATTAGAAATTGTTACAGAACCTCAATGGTTCTCGAGTTAATTTAACCTAAAAAAAAAAAAAAAAAATATATTCTTTAAGTTTTTTGGTTCGAATAACTCAACAAACATGGGTGATAAAAATAGTTCTGAGTCTCTGGTTCCGGTCTTTCGTCAAATTTTGTCAGCTTGTGTTAAATTGATACCTAGTAGAGAAGGGATAATATGATAAACAAATATTAGTAGATAATTAGGAGAATTTTTGGGACTCTGTTTTATACTTTTGTGTAAAATAAAGTCCATCGGAAGCAGCCTGTTTGCTATTTATAATTTTACTAGCTGTGCTACCCGGCCTTGCTCGGGTCATGTAGTAATACCTTATTTTATTTGTCTAGCTCAAATATTTGCAAAAATAAGGTGAATTTTTTTTGGTTCATTCACCGCTCAGCCCTTTTCCAATGGATCATACTTTTCTCGGTGTAATAACATTTATATCCAACATGTATACCGAATTAAATTTTTCTCAAATACTTCTATGGGAGCCACGTCCACCGCCCATTTTCTAAAACTACATAGTTCCTTTTTGTGTAAGTTGGACCAAAAAATAGACATCTACAAAATTTAATTGAAATACGTGGAGTTGTTTCAGGAAATATTAGATGAATTAATGATTAATTCAAGGGGAAAACGCCCGCCACTCCAATGATTGGTATGAAAAATACTTAATGTCCGATTCTTAGACCAACTGAATATACACACAAAATTTCATAAGAATCAGTCAACCCGTTTTTGTGGAGTATCGTTACAAACGCTGTGACATATATTATATAGCAGGTACCCGCGGCTTTGCTCGCGTTTTTTTTTTTTGCTTCTTTTGGTGACTAAATATAAATTGTTTAAAAAATGTGGGTTCAAATTTTGGGAATCCCCTCAACACGACTAACCATCATTCAAATGCGCTTAGTTTCAAGTCTCTACGTCTATTCAATCCAAATGTTTGACTTTTTTTTCAAGGCTCTCATTAGGCCCCCGGGTCAAAATTTTCTAAAATCCCGTCTAAGTGCTCACCTGTAATAAAAAAAAAATGGTCATAAAATCTATATTGGGTCCACATATGGGTCCCAGGTCCAAATTCCGGAAATCCCTTGAACACCTTGAACGCCAAAAATGTTTTTTAACCATCTTTCAAATGAGCACTGTTTCAAGTCTCTACGTCTATTCACTCCAAAGATATGGCTTTTCCGGTTTCAAGGCCCTCGTTAGGCCCCGGGTCAAAATTTTCAAATTTTTGCAAAATTATTTGTCCTTTCTGACCACATCTATGATGAGAGCAATAAAACAAACAAAAAATAGTTCAAATCGGTCGAGTCATTCTCGATTTTTAGCGTTGTTAACGCACAGCTATATATTTTTATATATATAGAAGATAGATATACTGAACCAATAGATGTTGGAGATGTTTGAAAAAATCTTAAATTAGACTCTTAAAAGAACTGAAGCAGTTTTCGAATAAAAATAGGCGGGACCCACAGGACAACTGTGAAAAATGCAAGGTCTTATGCCGATATTCTCAAAAATAAATACTTGGATTAATATAATAACCTGAATTGAAATTGATCAAGAACATAACCACAGAACAATTTTGAAAAAACACAAGATAGTCTTGGATTGGAGAAAAAAAACTTTGTTTAAAACTTTTATACAAATATCAATCGGGACAAGAGTCAGAGTTTTTAAAGAGATTCCTAATCGAGATTCTCATAATGTGCCTTTCTAGAATACTTTTTACAAACCCTTTTAATAAAAGTCTTTAAAGAAGGGGAGAGTGGGGAGTTTTGCAAATGTTCTTATTTTTGAAGCAAAATGATTATAACAATTTTTTTTTTTTTTTTAATTTTTCTATTATGTATTATGAACTTTTAGTAAGTTTACTAAAAAAAAAAAATCAAAAATGTCAAACTTTACCATGTTGCTCGTTGAATTATCATGGGACCAACAGGACTCTCTGCTTTTGCTTAAATAATTCAAACTATGTTTCAATCAAAAAGTAATTTATTTTATTTGTTTGTACAAAGTACAAATTCCCATTAATATAAACAAAAAAAGCCTCTTGAACTACAGAAAAATTTGGTACTATTCAAAATAGCCAATTAAGTTATTCATGTTCGAAACGTTCAGAAAACAAACTAAATACTTTACGTATTATTTTTTTTTTTTTTTTTTTTTCTTCTCGAACAAATAAACATGTCAAAAACGGCAAAGTGTGAAATATGAAACAAAGCAGCTAGAAACTACAAGTTTCATATTTTTGGAATGAATAACAAGTAACGACAACGGTGCAACTTTTGAGTAACTTGAGTAGTTAACATTCGTGCTAACAAGAAAACTAATCAAGCAAATGGCTAAATAGCGAAATAAAAAAAAAAAAAACTTTTATAACAAATTAAAAAAAAAAATTTTAACACAAAACCAAAAAAAAAAAAAAAAATAAACAAAATAAATCAATTGCAAAGCAAAAAAAAAAAAATGTGCTAATCGAGATTAAAAAGTGGCAAGCAATTGGCATGAAGCAAAATGCTAATTAAAATGAAAATAAAAAAAATAGTATACGCTTTAAAATTAAAATAATGTCAATTTTTTAAAATTGATTACTTTTTAATCAATTAATCAAGTTTGATGTGACTCATTGTTCCTTCATATTCGATCTTGTTATTTAGGTTAAAAGCAAAAATATTACATGTCAAAATTTTAAACTTTTATGACTTTTAGAAAAATTAATCATTTAATCAACTTTAATCAGAACGTATTTGTTAGTGTAAAATGCATTTCAATTAATTTTTTTATTTGATTTTTTGTTTGTATAAGAAACAAAGTAGTTTGTGCTAAATTTATTAACTTGATTAACTGATGAAAGTTTAATCAGTTGATGTGAACGCACTTTTCCGGTACAAAATAACTCAAAAAATAATTATTTTTTTGTTAAAATATAGTATAAAATAATTAAAGCCATATTTTTAAACTTGATTAATTGATAACTCTTTTATCAATTGACGTGAGCGCTAATTTAATCAGTTAATCAAATTTGACGTAAAATCTTTTTTTTAAATAGCTTACATACGATCTCTTTGGATCAGATAATAAGCAAAAAATACTTTATGTCAAATTTTTAAACTTGATTAATTTTTAAAAAATTTAATCATTTAATTAAGTCTAACGTTAACGTACTTTTACTGTTTGAAATTACTGCTTATTAATTTTTTTCAGTTTAAGTATAAATTACGAAGTGGTTTGTGCTAAATTTATTAACTTGATTAACTGATGAAAGTTTAATCAGTTGATGTGAACGCACTATTGTCTGTACAAAATAACTCAAAAATTTTTTTTTTTTATGTCAAACATAAAGTAAATATAAAGGAGAAAGTAGTTTGCGATAAATGTTTTAACTTGATTAACTGATTAAAGCTTAATCAGTTCAGAGACAATGAACAACAAAATTACTTTAAAAATAAATATATTTTAGTTTAAATAAAAAGTTTATGTTACATTTATAAACTTGATTAAATGATGAAAATCAAAAAAAAATTGACGTGAGCGTTAATTTAATCAGTTAATCAAATATGACGTGAGCGCATACATGCAGATTTAATGACAAATGATTGTATTTTTTTTTTTGTGTACAAAAAGTTTGAAGGTGTTCTTTAAGTTTTTGTTGTTTAGTTTAGTTAGGTTTTTTTTAATCAATCAAAATATTAATCAAGATATTTACTGGTTCTGAAACAGGCGTAAATGTTTCGCGATGATGACGATTACCCGACGCAGATGACGTTGGCGACATAATGCACAGACAAGAAGAAGACGATGATGAAGCTGATGATGATAATGTTGAGGAGGAAGCGGAAGAAGTTGTTGTTAATGATGTTGATGTTGAGGTTGTGCTGCTGGTCTGTGTTGAAATGTTGGATGATGATGATGTCAAAAGTTTTCGACTTTTAGCAATGTTGTTGCTATTTGTTTCATTATTATTAACTACAGGTAATGATGATGATGATGCTGGTAATGGCGATTTTGTTGTTGTTGTTGTTACTACTGATGATAATGATGATAATAATGTTGCTGATGATGATGTTGTTGTTTTTATTTTATTATTATTGTCTTGCTGTAATTTTTGTTGAAATCCAGCTTTAGTTACAATGGACATGGTTGACCATAAATATGATGCATATGATGGCTTGTCTTGCTCTTGCTCTTGTTGTTGTAGTTGTTGTTGTTGTTGTTCTTGTGGTGTCTGCAGTAAACCACACAATATGAATAAACACGTTCGAAAGGATATGCACATAATTGATTTGAAATATATTTTAAAATGAGAAAAAGAATGTTAAATGAAATTGATTAGTAAAATTATTTCAAAATATAGAAATATGTGTGTATGTAATTTATGCATAGCATACGTGTGTGAATTTAAGAGTTCTTGAAGTTTTTTGGAATTGTTAAAATATCTTTAAAAAATGAAAAAAAACATGCAGTCGTATATAAACGACTATGAGATACTCTGATTCAAAATAAAAAAAAAAATTGATACAAAATCTTACAAAGCAGATATACACCACAATGCGATTTTATAAGAAATACACCATGAGGTGATATTTTATTAGAAATACACCACAAGGTGACATTCTAAAGAAAAGAGATGTGCAGCACGATGCAATTTTATCAGAAAAACACCACAAGGTGATATTTTTAAATACGCCACAAGGTGATATTTTTAAATACACCACAAGGTTATATTCTTAAGTCAGCAGATGTGCACCACGATGCAATTTTATTCGAAATACACCACGAGGTGATATTTTTTTTTAAATATTATGGCTGACCATAGTTCCCTAAATATAAGAAGAGTGACCAAGTTGGTTGGAGTCTCATTTTAAAGAGCTGGGATCAGTCGCTCATTTCAGAATATTATAACAAAACCCAAGTTTATATTAAAATTGTATCTCGAAAAATTTGTTAGAAAAGTATGCAAACGGAATTTAGTAAAATTTTCAAGTTTCCATATATTTGTTTTGATACTTCTGTCAGTTATTTCCAAATCATATTTTTTTCAGTGCAAAATTTAATTATTGGAGGAAAACTTACTTAACTACTCTCTCAAAGATTTCTCTCTCGCTAAAAGGAAAATTGGTTTATGCCATACAAGAATTGTTCTTGGTTTGGATCTTCCGTTCATGGTGAGTTTCGAGAGTTTTTAAGCAGCCTGGCCAGTTATGCAAGAAATGAGAAAAAGGAAAAGTGAGCTGATTTTCAAAAGATGCGGTATGCTGACTAGGTTTGTATAAATTTCTGTATAAAATATTGAACTGGTAAATTGAAATTTCAAGTTTTTAAGTGTTATGTTAGATCCCATAAAGCAGAGTAAGATGCCATATAGCAGAGTATGGCTCGAAGGCATTACGGTTTCAAAGCAAATCCAAACATTTTTTAACAATTTCAATTATTTTAACAATTCCAGAACTCTTAAAATTTTACAACGCATGCAGTTTTTTTTCTTCTATAAACTTCTCTAATGAGTAACTAGGAAACTAATTAAAAGAACTATGTTTTTTAATTAATGTAGTACACAACTCTAACTTAAATTCTTGCATACTTGTTTATTTTTTTATTTTATTTTTAGTAATCAATCAATTGTTGTGCTAATTGAATTTGAATTTTATCATACACTACATGCTTATTATTTATATGTATGTATAAGTAAAAAGAACTTGAACTCATTTAGTTTCGTGTGCGTATATATAAAATCAACATACATAAAAAGAAAAAGTGCAGATACATTGTATTTCATAACATTAATAGTAATTGTATCTTTTATCTATAATTTTGTATCTTATCATTTCTTTTTGCTTTATTTTTCATTTATTATTTCGTTAGTACTTACCTTAATGATTTCTGGCGTTCGACTCATACTATATTGATATAGCACCATATAAATGCAGGTTGTTGCTATGAAGATGGTCAGGTACATTTTTGTAGATTTTCCCACGCCATTTTTCTTTGGTTTTTATTTTGAATTTTTTTTTTTATCCGTTTTCAACGTTTTCTTTAGATACAATTGTCTTTTGAGGTTTTCTTTGTTGCAATTCCACTGCTGCTGCTGCTGCTCCTTGTTGTTGGTTTTGTGTTTGTAGTAGTGTTGTTGTTTTTTTACGTGTTGGTTTTGGTAGTTTTTTGGTTTGATTTTTCATTCGTTTAATATTAATTTTCTAAATGTGTACAATACTGAAAATTTTTAAAGAAAGAATAATTTAGATTCTTTGTAGCACTAAAAATTTAATAAATAAATTGTATATTTTTTTTAATAAAATTGAATTTAAATTAATTGTTAGCTTTGATTAAATTGAATAATTGTTTAGAAATCGGTTACGAAAACGAAAAGAGCGAAATTTACATGGAGACAAAATTAATTAAATTTTGCTAAAATTTAATCTAAATTTTAATAAAATCTGCTCTAATTTCTGTTTTCGTTTGTATAAACTTTTTGAACGAATTGCATGACACAACCGTATGATTTTTATCGCAAGTGAAATTGAGAACATAGCTAATGATAAAATCGCTTCAATGTGTTACCTTTGTATATGTTAGATGTGTTCTATAATTCTCTTTGGTTTTGTTTCAGTTTAAATTTTCGCTTAAAGCTTTAAATAATTATCGCTTTCGATGTTAAGTGCTGCGCATTCCAGTGTATTTCAACTCAGATAACTGAAAATGTAAAGTAAAAAAAAAAAAAACATTGTTTATTTATTTATTTTATCGAAATATTTTTTGTTTAATTAATTTAAAGCATTTTACACTTAGTTTTTGCAACAAAGTTGCAACAGTTATCATTTTTGCTAAATTTTTTTTTTTTTTATTTTTACACTTCATCATTCGCCCCATTTTTATAATAAATTTTAAAAATGTATTCCTGCAAAAAATTTTATATATATTTTACTCATTTTTATATTTTTTCAATGTGCATAGTTATTGTTGCGCAGAAATGCAGCGATGGGTAGAAAATGAAAAACAAGAATATGTTTTTTTTTCCATGAATTTAATTACGCAGTTCGTATTTCTTGAATGTAATAGAAAACGATAATATTAGTTTTTCATTAAATTTGTAACGCATTAAAGGAGATACTTAAGAGCACACAAATTAAAGATGATATCCTACCTGGGTTATATCGACTGGATTGACATATATTTTGCAGCAAATAAGACGACGTCTTTGAAAATAAAAGTCCATTAGCCAAAATCTAACAAATCAAATCGATAAACCGCTTCACAAATCGGAAATCTGAAAGCATGGAGCATGTCAGAAACGGTTTTGTTTGGGGAACAGATTCTTTTGCCAAAGATTTCTGTTTTCAAATGAACGCGATTAGCTATACGAGCTAATAAAAAGGAGAAACTAGATTGCAGGCGAAGTGTGGACCAATTCAGAGGTATACGCCAGTACGTCATCCGCTACAATGCTGGGCAATCGAATTTTGAAAGACATTGGCCAGATTAAAATCAATAACTGTTACCAACATTGTGTCGAAATAGTTGAATGTTTTGGACCAATTGCCTTTACACAATTCCACGCTATTTATATATAATTATAGCAAATTTACAATGAGAGGTAGTAAGCCTTTGGCAAAATGAAAATATACTTGTTTCACTTTATTTCATTAGAAATAATTCAATATATTTTTAACATTGGAAATTTCATTTGAATAATTTATAATATAGTTTCTAGGAAATGTGATACTTTTCTGTTTCATCATTTAAAATTAAAAAAAAAAAAAAAATAAATAAAGGGGAAATTTTAATTTTGGCAAAAGCGAAGCACAAATACCTCTCATAAAAAACTTTAAATAGCTTACCTATGATCATCAATGATGGGAGTCAATGGCACGATACAACCCATGTTTTTAAAATATATTAGGATTGAAATAAGAAGCATACTATGAGGAGTGTCACACAAAATCTCTTTTGATTGGCATGAAATCTATTCTAAAATTCAATGAAGTTATGAATATAATTTTCAATTAGTTCAAACATTATTTAAAAAATAGTTAAAACTAATTGAATTATACAGGAGTGACATCGAAAACACTTTCACTATAGTTGCAGACCCCGTTTCCATTAGTCCGCGTTCCGCGTTAGCGTTAAAAACTCGACAAACTCGCGTTAAATCGTATACAAAAAGATAGGCAGTTAGGTATGGGAAAAAGTCGCGTTAATTTTGAACGCGACTTTCGATAACATGCGTTCAAACCGATTTCACACCGATTTCTATCATCGGTTCGAATAATTTGGCAATTGTAAGTTGCGCATACTTATTAAAACAGCTGACAAAGTAAGCGCAAAAAATAAACATTTACATAAAAGCTTCAGCTGCATATATTCAAATGACGGATTACCTTATCATGCTCGTATTGGACAGCAGTTACTAAAGGAACAACACCTACATCCATTCGTTTTATTAAAAATCTGCATTTCAAAAAAAAAAAAAAAATTTTTTAAACCTGTACAATTTTTTTTTACTACATAACAAACAAAATCAGCTGTTTTAACTCGAACGCTAACGCTAAAACGCAATTTAAACACCGTTCCGCGTTTTTTAATAAATTGTTAAGGCAATAACAAAACGCGGCTCAGTGGAAATGGGCCATTAAGCTTTACATTTTAAAAAAAAAAGATAGAGATGGGAAACTAATAATAAATTCAATAATCGGTTATCGATACAGTGTCAGTGTGGTAAATTTTTTTTTAAGTATGTATATAATTTCCTTGAACCTTATGAACCAAATTTAAAACCGGTTCGTGAACCAAATTAATTAAATGTTGTATTTTTTATTGAAGTTCTGTGATACTGATCTTTTATTTAAGAAATTTACGAAGCAAACTATTTAACAGAGATTTGAGAGACATCCCAGGAAAAAAAATTTTCATATAAAAACTTAAAATGGGAAAAACCTAAAAGTGGGCATGGCTCATTAGTTTCTATATACGAAGTAGTCGTCGTCGAGAAAAGCTTTAGCTCAGAATAACAGAGCACTATTTTTAAAACTAAACAAGTACTTAATGGGTTCAAAACGATGTCTTTTCGAACATGTTACAAACTTTACGACAAACTGATAATATTGGTTTACACTAACGTGAGAAAGGCATAAAAACCAAATAGTTATAATGGCAAAATTTTAAAAACTAATTATTCATATTTTTTTTTTCCAATAATTCATAAATAATTTTTCACCTGTTTTATATTAAATTGTAATTTTTCAACATGCTTCATATGACAACATTTGCTGTTATGGCTTATTCAATTAATACAAAATAATCTACAATGTGTATTGTTATAAATTATATATTGTATATACATATACATAACTATATTTATTTATATTATTTATAAAAAAAAAAATACACACATTTAAATCCCATAACAAATGCAATGAAACAAAAATGCTTTAAGGCTTATTTTTTTTTTTTTTTGAACAAAACTAATTTGTAGCGCTTAAAAAGTCATTTATCAAAATTATTTTTAATTTTAAATATTTAATTTAATTTAAATAAATTATTAGTTATTTTTCTATGCAACTTAAATGGACAAATGTGCAATCAATTTAGAATATTAAAATATTTAAAACTATTATTAAAATGATGAATATTAAAATTTTTCTAAATTTTAAATAAAATATTTTCTTAAACTCCAAAAATAAACTTCTAGTCTAAAAAAAAAACTTAAAATTTAGTAACGCCTTAAATAAAAATGCATAAGCTTCATGGCAAGACACAAGACTACTATCAAGTTAGGGCTGGAATTTTTATTTTTATTGGAATTTTTATTAAAATTTGCCAATAGCAATATTGTCTTTATTAAATGCAAAATTGAAAAATTGTTGTATGCCAAGACAGACAGACAGACAGAAACGGACATGGCTATCAAAAGTCAGCATTTTCGATATCCTTCTGCTTGTAGCAAACTTCATAAACAATTTTAAACTTTATTTACAATTTAAAAAAAATAAAAAAACTTACAACGCGTTAATAGACCCGGGGGCAATACTTGTTGTTGCAAGTGGTAGCTGCATGCAATTTTTTTTTTTAAGAATAAAATTAAAAAAGCGCCAAATGGCCAATGAACTTTTTATTATTGCATGAGTAAAAGATTAAACAAGTAAATAAGTTAAGCAAACACGCGATTATATTTCAAGCCTGATTTGTTAAAAATAAAAACCAAAAATCAGAAGAAAAAAAATGATTCACTTGAAGACAACAATTCTGCAATCCCGAAGGCACACTTTTGCATATCAACAACAATTTACAGAACAATTTTGCACAACATGAACTTAATCGGTATGTGGGTGGTTTAACAACATTCCATGTTACTCGTTATATATGGTGTGCTGCTGCAGTATTATGTTCCGCACACAAAATGGCGACCCGCTTTTACTTCCGTTGAGTTTGCGGTTATAAGCGGAAATTACGTTGAGGTAAACGAGAGCTCAACTTTGCGCTTTGCTAATTGCAACAAGAAAACACTTCATTTATTTTTGGTTAAAATTATTGTGTTGTACTCGTATATGTATTTCATTTAGTTGAACAGTTTTAAAGTAAATAAATTTAATAAAAAACATTTAAAATTTTAACACATTTGAAGATGAGTCCCCAAAAAAAAAAAATTTTTTAAAAACGAAAAAAAAAATTAACACCTCACATACTTAAGTTTTAAAATTGTTGTCTTTTTAAAAATGTTTGTTTGTGCTAGAAACATCAAATTCGGTTCTCGTCGAAAATTTTTTCCATATGAAAAATTTTCCAATAAGTGGTGAAATAAGTAATATTCAGGGAGAGAGAGAGTCAAGTGGTGTAAATGCAGCAGTGTGAAGTACTTCTTTTTTTTGACCATTGCATTTCCCCAGAAACATTTCGCAAAAACTATCATTTTGTAAATCACTTTTATCGTCCATTTGAGTTTGATAATAATGCTTTTATTCCACCAATTACATAAGTCCTGCCGACCAGGCTAGTCATACATAAATGGCTTGGTATTCTCGAATTTATTTTTGTTATGAACCCATTTTTCCAAAACAGTCAACAAACAAGCGCTTTCGGTCTCCATTGGAGCCTTCGACTCGAAGTTCTGCACTACGTTGCCGAGACATCAGACCGCGACTTTTGAGAGAAGAAATTTCTACGATGCGTAGAAGGTAAAACAACTGAGAGTGTAATTTTTCCTCTTCTTGAGCGAACTGAGCATTGGCATAGTGCTAAAAAAGTGCTATCAGAAAACTCTCTTGGTATTAAAGGGTTCGAAGAGGTTCTTTTCTAACCCGATGGCGATCCTTGCTGAAATATGTATGTGGTGTGTATTGATGTAGATATTTACTCCATGGTAGACTTTTTCGGTTTGAAACCACAATTTGAGTTTTTGAAATATGGCTCCAGACTATTATGCAGTACACATGACATAATTTTATATGCGATTGGAAGAAGACTTATTCCACAGTATTAGGCGCAGGTTGTGGGATCTTCCTCCATTCTTAAAAATTGTCCACTGAACAATAACGTTTTAAACGTTGTAAATGCAATAACGTTTTAAACGTTGTAAATGCAATAACGTTTTAAACGTTGTAAAGTCAACTATTCGACGAGGATCTAAAATACTCAAGAGGCATCTCATCTGCATGCCCGATGAGAGGGGGTCAGCCGGGGCAAAAGTCACGGGGCCCGGCTGCGGGAGGGAAATTTTGTTCAAATGAAAATAGGGAACGAATAGAGGATAGGGGTTAGTATCGGCATTGATTAGCAAGCTTTTCCCAGGTGAGAAGCAAAAAAATATATATATGAGGGCCCGTGAGCGCGGTCTGTACCGGGGCCCAGTTTGGCTCTCGACTGCCCTGTTCATCTGCGCCTGCCGCTTTTATATATTTCATAAAAAAAAAAAAATAGCTGAATTCTTTTCTAACAAGCTTTTATTGCTTTTAATTTAAAATTCAAAAACCAATTTAAATAAAACAACAATGATGCAAAAAGACATTGAAGACAGCAAGAAAAACAAGGAAAAACGTTAACTTCGGTGGAACCGAAGCTTAAATACTCGCCACACGAATTTTAAAATAGTTTAAATGTGATCATCAGTGACTTAGAAAGAACTTTGAGATGGAATGGATGGGGATCAATGGTCTGATACAACTCAAGTTAATACATTTAATTTTCTTGAAAATATCAGAAAATAAGAGGGCTATATGTTGTAGTGGTCCGATCCTTATCATATCGGTGGTGTGTAGGTAGGACGATATTAGATGTGTTTTTACCCAATTTGAAGTGAATATATTCATAAATAATTCCTATTTTCATGCAAAAACTCGAAAAGGAGCGGTAAGTTTGTATGGAACCTATATATACAAATGGGTGTGGCACCTTTTTTTGACTTTGGATGTTATACGAAATGTTTTTACCCAATTTTTTATGAAATAAATGCATAAATAATTATTATTTTTTTACAAAAAATTCAAAAATGGGCGGTAGATTTGTATTGGAACTATGCCTAAAAACGGGAGTGACATCTCTTTTTTAACACTTTAACTGCATAGGGCTGTGTAAAGTTTAAGTTCTGAATTTCAGGTCAATTTCTTTTAAACTAAGCGAATGAATCACAGACAGACAGACGGTCAACGCGTCTCATCGAGCTGATTGAAAATAAATATATATACTTTATGGGGCCTGCGATACCTCCTTTAATACGTTACAAACTTTCAGACAAACTGAATATACCCGTTCACACTTTGTGTGTCGGAAATCCAAAAAAAAAAAAAAGAGGAAAATTACATAAAAACGCAATAACATGAAAATAAATTAAAAAATAATAAACAAATCTTTTAACAAGAATTTAATGTCAGAACTTAACCCATTTACATGACATTTTTCACAAAAACAAAAAAAAAATAATAAAATGAAAAAATACACAAAATGGCGGCGACGAACTGAAAAAGATAAAACTATGGCAACAACAGGATTAAAAAAAAATTGAATAAAAAACTGCATTAAAAAAAACCGAAACAACAAAGAAATATGCATTGCGACAAAAATTGTAAAATAAAATATTAAAAAAAAAAAAAAAAAAAAAAAACGGAGACAGGAAAATGTATAAAAGGATATTTTTTTGCAGTGGGTGTTTTTTTATTGTAGTTGTTATTGTTATTGTTGTTGTTTTGCCACAAGTGGGTGAAAAATGCTGACAAAATAACTCAACACAGCGTCACAGGCGCCAAAAGCAACAACAAAAATAGTATCTAAAGCGCCTAATGCAACATGATGCAGGATAGTAAAAGAGCGAAAGCAGTATGTGGCAACACTATACAATTTTATATCTTCTTTATACACAAAATCTAACAATGTGTGTGTGTGTGTGTGCTTAAGTTGCACTTGTATCCCGGATGCCATTTTTTCAAGCATTTTTCAAATGCTTAGTTTCACTGCTGCATGCCTTTGTGACTGACTGACTGACTCAGAATGAATGAGTGAGTGAATGAATGCCTGCATCCTGTAGTGTGCTGCCAACCGCATTGTGTCCTTGATATAAATTTACAAATATACACACATACATACACACATACACAAATGCAATTTCAAAGTGATACTTAAAGTTTATAGCAGCAGCAGCAGCAGGCAGTCAGACATAGAAACAAACACTCAATGTGCTGCCTGCCTAAAGCAATCTGTCTCTGTATCGCTCCTCTTTATGCCTCTCCCTCTCGCATCTAAACCATAATAAAAGTGGCATTAATAATGGCTTAAATGAAACCGAAATGAGTAAATAAAAAAATGTATAGTAATGCGCTTAAAAATGGCTAACACTATTTATGGTATTTGTCAATTGACAGACGACTAACTTAGTGACTCAGTTTTGTATATTTTTTTTGTGTTTTCTCAACAACAATTTATCTGTCATTATCTTGGCATAGTTTTATATTTACTTATTTTTTTTCAAATACAACTGACGCCTATTCGAAAATAGTATGAAAATAAAGTGAAAATAACAATAACTTGGCCAATGTTGGTGACAGTCTGCCGCGAGATTTATTAAAAATATATAATATATATTGGGTGGATTTGAAAAATGTTGATCTTTTGCTTTATTTGTTCTTGGCAATATATGGTTGAACTGATGTATTTACGAGATCCGGATCCCTTTTCGTACACCGGGACATTTAAAACAATTATGGGCCCGGGTGATTTTCTCCCTTAGCCAAACCTTTTCTCGGAACGGTTCCGGATTACAGTTGTATGCCGAGAAAGAAACACGACAACAGACTGTGTAGATAGAGATCAAAGAGTGCTAGAAAAGCTGTATAGCTGTATAGCTGTAAGAAGTTGCTACGAGAGCAGCAACCCTAACGAGTCACAATAGAAAGAGGACGTAAAAGTAGGCCTCATTGAGATCTTTGAATTCAACGAGGCGCATATAAAACTACTCAAGTAAAAAACGCTGTAACTAAATTAAGAACGATTTTACTTGATCTAGGAACATAAAATATCTCGCAAAAAATGTTCCTATTGGTTTTAGTATCATGCACAATGTGCTTGTATTAAGAACAATCGTGCTTAATTCAAATTTTAAAATCTTAAATTGCAAAATGAGAGTAAAATATTGAAAAACATGATCTACGCTCTCACAGATTTAGTTTCGTCGCATTATTTATTGTGTTTTTTATTTTTGTTGGTCTGTTTTTAACTGTTTATTAAAAATAAATGTATCTTAATATAGGAACGACATTTTTTGACATAAGAACGAATGTTCTTGATTTAAGAAAGAATGTTCTTGATATAAAAATGATTGTTCTTGATATAAAAACAAATGTTCTTAATATAAGAACGAATGTTCTTGATTTAAGAACGAATGTTCTTGATATAAAAACGAATGTTCTTGTTATAAGAATGAATATTCTTAATATAAGTATGATTGTTCTTGATATAAGAACGAATGTTCTTGATATATGATTGATTGTTCTTGACATAAGAACGAATGTTCTAGATAAAGGAACGAATGTTCTTGATATAAGAACGAATTGTCTTGATAAAAACTAATGTTCTTGATATAATAACGAATGTTCTTGATATAAGAACGAATGTTCTTGATATAAGATCGAATGTTCTTGATATATGATTGATTGTTCTTGACATAAGAACGAATGTTCTAGATAAAGGAACGAATGGTCTTGATATAAGAACGAATTGTCTTGATAAAAACTAATGTTCTTGATATAAGAAGGAATGTTCTTAATATAAGAGCGAATATTCTTGATATAAGATCAAATGTTCTTAATATAAGAACATTTAATATTCGTTTACCGTTTTTTAACAACAAATTCATGCAGGGATTTCGTTTGGTAGATGGTCGTAGCAAGTCAAATTCAACAAAATGTGCCCAACAGGTTTATGTTGTTATTTTACAATTAGCATTAAAAAAAAAACTTTTTAATAAACCCAATATAATAATAAAATATAAGAATATGAAAAAATAAGCGAACATCAACTACGCTAACATCAAATGACTCGAGAACAGCATCAATATCAAGTCCTATCTGTCTGTCTGTCGCTCTTTCTTTTGTCTGGCAAAAACAATTGCATACTTTTTGGCGCCTTAGACACGTACGCGGAAAGAGACTGTAAATAACGTTGATTTAAGTATTAAATAAGAGGCACCAACGATGACGATGACGACGACGACGACTTGACTTGCCAACTTGGCGTCATCAGTTCAAGTAGTTCTCTAATGGCAACAAAAGTGAAACCAAAGTCATTTCGGTCGTTCGTATCCGTTCACCCACACCAGTAACTTATAACATACAACAACTACTCACATTTTGCATTAAATATGAACTTTATTATGATTTATGTAGTTCGTTTGTTGCTGCTACAGCTGCGCATTTCTATTTTTTTTTCTTTTTTGTTTAAAATGAAAAAAAACGAGAATAAATGGTTCTATTAAACCATCATACCACTCATATACTACAACTGCAAACTGGTTCGTCTGGTCTTGTACTCCTTAAAAAATGTTTTTTTAGTAAATGTGTGAAAAATGGCTGCTGGCATACGTAAAGTGTTCAGAGCGCGTTTTCTATTCAACATTTCATTTCATTTCAAGTACATAAAACACTATACCACTATTTTATGCTTTACTGCTGCTACTGCTGCTTGACTTGCCTTGGCTTGGCTTGAGTAGTTTGCTTTATAGAGCAAGTTATGCAGAAAAAAATATATATTTCATATTAATACTAGAATGGACTCTATAAGGGCGTGCAAATTTAAATGCGAATACAAAAAAACATTTATTATTTTTTTTTTGATATTCCATAGAGCAGCACATTAAAATATGAAATGAACACTTGTGTAAATATTTTTATGTATTTTTTGGAAGCTAATTTATTTTATTTTATATAAATTGTAGCAGTAAAAAAAGTAAGCAAGCTTGATGTTAGTGGTGGCAGCATTAAATAATATATCGATATTTATCGATGTCTAAAAAATCAATAATATCGATTTATCGAAACTAAACACTTTCATAAATAAAGAGAAAAAATATTAACTATGGCAATGACCTAGGGTCTTTTATACATATGAGCCGTTCAGTGCACACATCGATTAACTCCACTTTTTGAAAAATCTTAAATTTAATTGTCATAGCCCTTGGAATAGTCATAACTTTCTATATTTTTAATAAATTTCCTGAATAATAAATATTAGCACCGTTAAATGGGAATTTTTTTTTGGCAATTGAATAATAAGTAATTTTTTTCAGAAGCATTTCGATTAACTCCATATTCTAATGTAAATCGTTTCAGTAACGCTGTACATGTTCTCCATCAGCTCCATAAATTTATTTCAGTGTTATGTAAACAGACTCAGATTTTGCCATTATTGAGTCATGAGCGAAAAAAATCAAAACATATTTTTACCAGATGCTTGGTACTATATCATCAAAACATGTAAAAAGAAAGCGCCATTTCATCTAATCCCAATGACTTACCAAGATTTTTTTGTCAACAAAACCTTTAGAACAGTCTATCATTAACAGAAAAGTAACCGTCACAGGGCTTCCAGTAAATTGGTTTAAAATACGCTGGATAAAGTTAGAAAGGTCTAAACCCTATCTCGTACAATTCAAATGTGACTATAAAACAGATACAGAATTTCAAGCCATTAATATAAGAAAATCTTTAGTGGGTAGACCGCAAAGTTTGAAAAATATAGATCAGCCTTTATTATACCCTAAAGGTAGAACTGTGACAAAGGAAAAATGGAGAGACATGATGGACCTGCTAAAATTCATTCCTCCTGTTCAACACGATTACTATAATAACTTGTCAACAAATCGAATTGAATCCTCGCATACAACTGATGAAGAAGACATTGTTTATAATATTGCTGAATCATCTTAAAGAATAATCCCGCTAACATAAAGCTGCTATGAATTAATTACAAAAATTATATTATTACCGAATTGCCAACATTCATTTTTATGGAAAAGTTGTAATAAAAATGTATAACTAACTTTTTCTGTAATAAAAAACTTAAAAATGTAAAGACTAAATTTAATTTTATTACTTTTTTCAGTTGCCAAATCGATTAACTCCACCAGTTTGTTGGCTATTCTTTCTTATTAATTGTATATACCGTTAAATGAAAGCTATATCTGCAATTATGCATTCCACATTATTTATTTGAATTCATATTATCAGAGGAATTTTAAAAAACAATATACATTACATCATCGTTTTTCTCAACTTTTTGTATTATGGAGTTAATCGATGTGTGCACTGAACGGCTCATATATAATTAACAGACAATTTAGTAACATCACTTGACTCTATGTGCATATCGAATAAGATTTTCTGAGTACCGTGTAACGTCCAATGCCTCTAATATTCGCTCTTTGAGTTAACTTTACAAAAACAAAGATATTACAAGTCATTTCAAAGGTTGCTCTGTGTGATATTTGAAAACATCGATTTAAATCGATTTTGTAAAAAAAAAACTTTTTCCAATTAATCGATTTTTGACATTTTCAAAATGAAGATAAAAAAAAAAATGTATTCGATATCGACATATAAGCGGTATATCGAACGCTGCACATATCTAGAAAACTTAACTGTTTTGTGCACTTAAAACGTAGTGAAAAGAGTACATGAAATATGTTTATCTTACTCTAGCGCTCTACAAAGCTAATATGTAGGAATGTTACGCCCAGTATGTTTTATTAAACTATTCGCAATTAGGGCTGGGAGAAATATCGATATATTTTCGATATTTTTTTAAATTTTTCACTGCTTCCAATCAAAGTTGCTATTTTTTTGAATAGTTTTTTTATAGCCCCAAAAAAAAAAACAAAGGATAAATTGCAGTAAAGCAATAAAACTACAATTATGTGCTCATAAAATTTAACGAAACCCTTTTTTATTGCGTACTAAATTAGGCATTAAGATAAATTGTTAAAAAAAAAAAGCATGACACAAAATGAAGCATAAATTTTATGAATTAATATATTGAAACGTAGCAATATATTCGAACAAATCCCGATAAGCCGATAAAAGCTCAATTGAAAATGACAACGAAAGCAGCAATAAGAAATGTGTTAAGTCCAAATAGACAAATGCGACAAATGTGTCGCCTATACACAAGCTGATTTCAAAATGAACACCCGCTGTCAGGATGCAATATACAGCAAAATACAACCAAAAGCAATACAACGATTAAAATGAATGACAATCAGTTGTCAGTGTTGTAAACGATATAAAACCTGCAATATTTAGTTCGGTAGCCAATCAAGAAAAGTTGGTAGGCAAACTGACTGACAGACGGACAGACAGACGGACAGAGAGATAAATAGACCACAACAAATCCATAAAATTTATGGTAACAAATTAATGTACCAACCAACCTAGCTAACATTTTCGATATTCTGTCTTCTGTCTGTGTTATCGTCATTAAGTTAAAGCCAATGAATGTGTATAACTTCTACTCATACCATTTAAAAAAAAACGCCCCATTTTTTGGGTGCTACATTTCACAGCTCCAAACCAATGCTACCCATTTTATCAACAGCAGCGCTCTTGTTATCCGTGCTATAACTACTCATTCATCAATTGAACACGACATTTGAGTGTGTATCTGTGTGTGTGTGTGTATTTTAGTAGTTGGGGCAACTGTTGCGCCTTCTTGTGTGTGTGGGTGTGTTGCTCATACATATATTTTTCTCTCTCTTTCGATGTTATACTTCACTGTCTTTCCCCACTTGTGTCCATTCATGCAGCAAACGCAACAGCCTCATTAGGATATCCGTCGTCGTTTAGTACAAAAGCCCTTAGTTCTACGGTTTCCTTTTTATGCCTTAGTTGCTCGCTTGCTGTCTTACTAAGTTTTGTTAGCATTTCGACTTAACAAAGCGCAACAAGTTTGCTTAATTTTAAGTTTTCTGCTCCAATTCGTTTTCTATTGAATGCGTTTAGTTTTAGTTTATTACTGTTTTTCGTGGTTTTATGTAGTTAATGGGAGATTATCTTTTCGGAGAAAAACAAAAAAATTTTTATTGACTCAATCGATTTGAGTATTTGTTGCATAAGCTAAGGCAGCATTTTGTGGTAATAACAAATAATAAAATGCGTTTTGTCTTAGCTTGATTGATTGATTTAATTAATTTATTTGAGTTAAATGCAGTAGAAAGATGCCAAGAAGTTGGTAATTTTGCTTGTTAAAATCTTGCTTAGGACTGTGTGATTAATCGATTAATCAAGGAACAATCGATTATTTTGTATAATCAACTGATCTATCCTTGTCATATAGGATAACAGTAGAAGTGATTTTGCCCAGATTGGAGTGAACATATCCATAAATAAGGACTATTTTCATACAAAATGTGAAAAATGTGCGCTAGGTTTGTATGGGGGCCCTGTCGAAAAATGGGCGTGGCACCTTTCTTTTGATATTGGATTCCATTAGAAATGTTTTTACCCGATTTGTATTAAATACATTCATAAATAATGCCTATTTTCATAGAAAAAATCGAAAAAAGTTAAGTTTGTATGGGGGCTATAACTAAAAATGGGCGTGGCACCCTTCTTTTGATATTGGATGCCATTAGAAATGTTTTTACCCAATTTATAGTAAAAAAATTCATAATTAATAACTATTTTCATACAAAAAATCAGAATAAAATGGTAAGTTTGTATGGGGGCTATATCTAAAAATGGGCGTGGCACCTTGGTTCTGACATACAAACTGCCTAGGAGCACAAAAAAGCTTAAGTTTAAAATTTCAGGTCAATATCTTTAAAACTTCATCCGAATAAAACGCAAAGCAGACAGACGGACATGGCTAAATCGATTCGTCTCATCGAGCTGATCAATAATATATATACTTTATGGGGTCTCCGATGCCTCTTTCAATGCGTTGCAAAATTTCAGACAAACTGAAAATACCCGTTTAACACTATGTGTAACGGGTATAAAAAATGAGCATAATGTTGTTGTCTCTTTCTTGCTTACGCACAGCATAGATCATGTAGGCCAATAAGTATTCTCTCTCATACAAAGATTTCTTATAATTCAAATATTGGGTGTTTGCACAAAAGTGAGCTTAATCAAAACTTAAAAAACACGTAATTTTCCACAAAAAAAAAAAAGTTTTTTTTTTATTTTCTTTTTCTTTTTGATTTAGTTTTTATTTATTTTTATTATTTACCATACTTTTGTGATGTTAATTGATGCTGCTTCATCTCAAATCATCACTCTCTCAGAATTTTTTCCACAACTGAATCAATGCTGAACTATCTAATCAATTTATGTGTTTTCCGAGAGTTTTATTTAATAATGACAAATAAAAATGTTTAATACAATCAAAGGAAAACATTTTTTTTAACAAACCTTTTGTCTGTCAAACAAGGTAAACAAAAAAAAAATTTCGAGAAAAATAATGTGACATGTTACAGATATTGCTAGCGATTTTACGACTAGAGATTTGGCAATTCGAACAAAAAAGTTCACCATGTCATAATACTTTCCCCGATTTCACTTAATAGTCTTTTCATAACTCAACTGGAACTTGGCAGCTTTGGGTAAACATTAAGATGAGATTTTATTTTAGAGATTTACAAAGCAACCGATGGGAGATTTTCTAGAGATTCAAGAGTGACACGCCAGTACTTACTCAGCTTAGAATTAATATATAAAATGTGTCCGTCTGTCTGTAAATTTTAACATTATTTTAAATAAAAGTAGCTTTCATAAAAGTTTATACATCTGTCTGAAATTTTTAGTTTAACACGAACTGTCTGTCTGTCCGCCTATTTGTTTATTACAAATTTTATTTTAACTAAAAATTTTTTTATGCAATTTAAAATTATGTCACAATAAATTCACATACAAATCATGTTTTTCGTTTGACAACAAGTTCAACACAAATTAACTTCCGGTCGACATAAATATACAATATAAAAACGATATTTATCACTTCTAATTTGTATTGTTTATCAGAACAATACAAAAGAAGACAAATGCCATACATATAACAAGAAACATAAATTTCTATACATTTCAGAGTGTATGTGTGTGTGTGAGTGTAGCGATAATTATATATTCTCAGATATATATATTTCATTTAATTTAGAAAAACTATTTAATAATATCACAAAACTTTCATTCAAACTCAACAAAGTGTGACTTACTAAAGTCATAAAATATTTCTTTTTTTATGATTACAAAAATTTATTTAAAAAAAATTTTTTTTATTTTTATCAAAAAACAAAAAAAATTCAGTAAATTGTGCTCATTTTAATTTGCACAAAAAAAATTGCATTTTATTAAAATAAAAATTCTTGTATTTAAACAAATCGTTTTATATTTTCTTCAGAACTCAGAAAAGAAGAATTAATTAAAACATGAAATTTGTCTTTTATTTATTTACAAAGCAAAAATGTAAAACAAATAAAAAAAAATCCAATAATTTGCTGACTTTTGAAAAAAGAGTTCATTTGTCTGACCGAGAAAAAAAGGTGAAAACATATTTCTGGAGTCGAAGTGTCTGTTCGATTTTGTTAATTTGCACTTTGGCATTTTGTTGACTTTAGCAGTTTTTTTTATTTTTTTTTTGTGTAGAAACAATTAAGTTTGGCATTAAATTTATGATTTTGGGTAACAAACAGCGCTAAACAATATTTAAACTATAAAAACTTGAGAGTGCCTTAAGGCACTCATACATATTTTATTGTATACAAACATCTTTTGCACATGTGCTGCGCGCTCATATTTTTTTTTTTCGTATAACAAACAGTGCTAAACAATATTTAAGCTATAAAAACTTAAGAGTGCTTTAAGGCACTCATATATAATTTACTGTTAGAAATATTTTTTTCGTATGAGCTGCCCGCTGATTTATTTAAAATCGACTTTGATGAGAAGATTAGATGAAACGGAGCATTATATTGATTATTCGAACAATTCGGGTCTAAAAAAAATGAAGTTCCCATGTTCCCATTAAAAATTTTATTAAAGTAGGCTGCGTTGTAAATGTACGAAAATTATTATTTTATTTCCTAACAAAAAAGTTTTACGAAAAGTTCGTCCAAAATAAAATTACATTTAATAATAAAAAAATATCCGTATAAATATGTCGAGTACTACAAAAGAAATCAAAATTGAAAGTGCATCTGAATTAGAACAAATAATAACTGTAATAGATACAGCTGAACTCAATTTCAGCGAACGATGTGACACCAATCTTCCTGATATACCGCTGGGGGAGACTATTATAAAAGTCTATAACATGCACAAGACCAAACCTATGCAGTACAAATTTAAAACAAATTCTTACGAAGTGCAACCAAATGTGGGCATCATTGCACCGTTGAAATCGCAAATAGTACAAATCGTTGGACCATATCACAAGGATAATGATGCCGATATGGATCCAACTAACAGCGAGCCGATTTTTATGTTCGAAAAAATCAATTGGAGTCCATTTAATGCTAAGAATTCATGGCATTGTTTGGAATCTACAAACCGTGTGAATGATACATTTATTTGTACACTTAAGTATGTTACCGAAGAGACTTTGGAAGAAGAAGAGGCTGAAAATAATCTTGTTGCGGTTAGAAGTGAAGTCTATAGTTCTAGTTCTAACAATGGAACAACTAGTAACACTGAAACGTCTGAAATTTCTATAAATAAATATGAAGATAAAATATCTAAATTGGAAGAAGTTACTTTAGATATAAAGCAAACGGTACATCAAATTATGGATCATATTTCTCTTGTACAGCGAAAGCAAAATGAGAAGCGTAGAAAGGGTAAATTTCTAATGTTTGCCATAGTTTTTGCAATGGTTTTTGTTTTAATTGGTATCTATTCCGGTACCAATGAGCTGAAAAGTTATGACATATAAAATAATACAAAAAAAAAAAAAAAACAAAAACAACGTCAATAATTGTTAATGCCTGTATTTAAAGTTGAATGTATCAGTATGTGCGTTTTTTTTTTGTTGTTGAAATTACAAAATAATATAAATAATTTGTTTATGCAAAGATAAAAACTTATTTTGTTTAAACTTAATAAATCTGTTAATAATTTGAAGCTTATACGTTGTCCAAAATAAAGAAGACATTGGCAATGTTTAATGAATTATAACTTGTCACGTCCGTAATGTTAAGATGAGCTTTGTTCAAAAACAAAAAAAAAAAAACCTTTAAACTATTACAATGGTGAGTATTCTACCGAAGTTAAAGTATTTTCTTAATTTTTATAGAATATTTTCCTAAGGCTGGCCACCAGACTTCAAGAAGAATTGATATTTATAAGGTGAAATTATATAAATTCAACATAATATGCATATTCAACAAAATTTGTTAGCAATTTAAAAAGAGACAGTGGCGGAATACTTCAACTGATATAATTGCATCATGATTAGTATGAACACAATTTTTATGCTTAAAAAAAGAAAAATACAAGAAAGTGTGTTAAAGCTTTTACCGAAGTTAAAGTATTTCCTTAATTTTTATAGAATATTTACCTAAGGCTGGTTACCAGACTTGAAGAAGAATTGATATTTATAAGGTGAAATTATATAAATTCACCATAATATGCATACTCAACAAAATTTGTTAGCAAATTAGAAAGAGACAGTGGCGGAATACTACAACTGATATAATTGCATCATAATTAGTATGAACACAATTTTTATGCTAAAAAAAGAAAAATACAATAAACTGTGTTAAAGCTTTCTTCGTCTATTTTTATACTCTGTACTCAGATGGTAAAAGGATATATAAAGTTTCTGCGAATGTATGTAACAGGTAGAAGGTAGCATGATACACCCTATAAAGTATATATATTCTTGATCAGCATTGAAAGGCGAATCGATATAGCTATGTCTGTCCGTCCGTCTGTCCTGCTGTCTGCCGTATGACAGAGATTATCTCGGAGACTATAAGAGATAGAGCTATCATATTTGAAACTTAGACTCTTCTAAGCCTTTAAGTGTTCACTTGCAAAGGGTTTTTCTCTACACCCATTTTTAGGGGTAGCTCCCATACAAATCTACCACAAAATTTTCGGTTTTTGCTTTAAATTTTTTTGGTTTCTTATTTTAGGAACTTCAAATTTAGTATAAATTATGCCTAATAGTCCCAATTAAATATCGCAATATGGATAGGAACAAAAAAAATTTAGGGTATAGTTCCCATACAAATTTACCCCATTTTTTTTGAGTTTTTTTTTGAAAATCCAATACAATAGTAAGGACCTAACTTAAGGTAAGACTTCAACGTTCTTTCTTGTTTTAATATTTCAGTTGCACTAAATCTATTTAAAACTAAAAACTTCAATACAAGCTACTGCAATTTTTTTTCTTCTTTTTTTGCTACTAAATACCATTTCCTCTGCACAATGAGATATATTTCTTCGACATACATGTATATCCTTAAAGCGCTTACAAGCCAACATACATATACATATTGTATGTATGTGTATGTCTGTCTGCATGTACACACATTGCTGTTTGTCTAAAGCAACCAACCAACCAATGAAACAACAACAAATAAACAAGCAAACAGCTGAAGCAGTTTCGCTTTGTCAGCTTGACAAACATGACACAGAAAGCTGTAGAGAAGTAGCCGTCGCGCAAGTCTGAACTATAGAAGTAGATATGGTATGGTATGCCTAGCAAGGTCAAGCCACTTATTGGTGTCAACTGCAGCTGACTCTCTGAAATGCAGTAGCAGTAGCAGCAGGAGCAATCGCTGCAAACGCATCGAAAGGCAGACAGACGAACATACTTTTGGGCCTGCATAGAATTACACTATACAATACAACACACATACTATGCCATATAAAAACATTTCTGTTTATCATCAACGCTCAATTGCAATTAAATTTTAAAAATGCCATTTGTGTTGGGTTTGTCATTTTCGAAAGCCATTTTTAAATGAATGAATGAGTGAAGTTGGCAGCGGAAATGGCAAGCGTGGCAGTTTAATTTAAAAATGCCCAAAACAAAACAAATAAACTAAAGAGAGAGAGAGAGTACATTTCTGTTGCGGACATTTACAAGGACACTGAAACTGAATATTTGTACAAATATAAACGTAAATTGAATTTGTTGCCAGAATTGGTTTTTCTTTTTTTAATCTACTCTTTTTTTTTTTTTTTTTAAGACAGACAACATGTCTAGTTCTAGTCTCTTCTTTTACACTTCCACCTGTTTGTATGTTGCCTATCTTTTCGGCTAGGATATGTGGTCATGTTTCATGGCGTCTGCTATTGGCGCCAACCAACTTTTTTTCTTTTTATTTTTTTTTATTTTTTTTCAATATTTTCCTTTTGACCGACAAACTTGGCTAAAAGCAATAATACTTTCGCTTACTTGAACATGAGTGGACAGAATGCTGTCAAGTTTATATAGTATATCCATGAGTTAGTTAGTTTTATTTATTTATTTTATTTATTTTTTTATTACAACTTGGCCTTTGGCTTCAGTTCAAATGTTAAAAATGATTATATTGTCTGTCTGTCTGTCTGTATTATATTGACCACTTGCAGCAAACTTACTGCAGTCTGGAGCTGACATTTTTTTGTTTATAATTTCTTAATTGAAAAATTTAACTTAAAATAAAACTAAAACTTTTAAGTGAATTTCTTTTCCAAAACGCCATTCTTATTCAAACATTTTTTATCCTGAAACGATTTCTGCTTTCAAATATTTTCCTTTTATCTATTTACCTTCCTGTCATTATATATAACTAAATACATAAATCCTTGTGTCATATCCACTTAGTTTAATGTTGAAATTTAAAAACCAAATTGGACAATCTTAAGAAAAAAAAGATTATAAAAGAAAAAAATCTGCTGCAGCTGTCATTTGTCAAAAAAAAAAGAAAAGCGCAAAAGAAAATTAAATGTGAAATAAATTTTCATAAATTTGTGGTAAAATTTATGATAAAAAAAAAAAAAAAAATAATAAGAATATCATACCAAAAAGCAAGTAAGATAATTTGATTGGTAAATGACTTGAATGAAAATAAGGAAAAAAATGAAGCAGCTTTTAAAATAAAGCAAATTTATTATAAAGCAGCTTTTTTAATAATCTTCTTTGTTATACTCTGAAGACTCCATTTAATTCTGTGCATCTTAATAGAACGAGTCAATTAAGGCATCGCTATAGTCTAAGAGGGTTGTCTCATAAAGAGAAAAAAAGAATTTGATCATTAAAAATGGCTTTAATGCTTTTCGAAATATACCCCTTGAAGATTCAACTGACTTTAAAGCATTGTTGTGGTGCAGCATACTTCGTATTCCACGACTGGGTTTTCTCAATTCTTCGAAATGAAGTCACATAGCGATGTGAGCTAGGTTTGGCAGAAATATCGATTCATGTATTTTATATCGATATTTTTTAGTGCAAAGAAAGTTATCGGTATATTTTTATTTTTTTTTGTTATTAAGCTTTTTCTTCCCCCGACATCGCTTAGACCAGAAAGGTGAAGTGTGTTGCCATATGATCCTTATTTTTTAGACTGTTTCTACTTTAACCATTTTAAAAAAATGACTAAACGTCCCATAAATCCCAAAAGATGAAGTCTTTAATTACAATAAGCAGGCCAACGGTAAAAAGATGTATGTACCTTATAGTTTCTTTATCTTCTGAACTTCCCGAGCCTCTGCAGAAATTATGTATAACAACTCCCAGTTTTGTTTCATGCCAATTCTGTCCATTCCCGGACATATGTTAGCGGCTGTAACTTCTATTGCCAATTTATTGTTTCTTAACAAAACATTGGAATTTTGGATAGATTTCTTTATAAAATAGCCCCAGAAACTAGGTTCACAAAATAAATGTAAATAAAATATTTCAAGCGGTCTTTCGAGAATCAAAGCGTCAAGGTTTATGTATCTATTATAATCTTTGTGATCGATTGATTCATATGGTGGACTATTGGAAAGAGAGAGTGCAGTGTATTATATGGTTGTACAGCCTGTACTCTCATACCCAAACACATTTGAAAAAAAAAAAGATTGAAATGAAAAATAAATTACACAAAACTTTACATAAAATGAAGACTTAATTGTCATAATTACGTAGCAACACCAGAACAATTAAATATGTACACAATATAATAATTATTTATATGAGTGTGTGTGTATATAAAATATGTATGAGCAAAATGAAACACATTGTATGGTGTAAAATAAAAAAAATTAACAACAAACTACAAAAGATTTGTCAAGAGAGAGAGAGAGCACAAATTACGCAATTACCCTAACCAACTATGATATTATTTTAACTAAAAGGACATATTACAGATTAGTATAAAAACTCAAAGGACAATTTAAAAAAAAAAACGGAAATGTGCGTGGGAGTGAGAAAAAACGGATACAAACACCTTCAGGCAGCACATTTGTGTGTGTTTGCAGAATATAGCTTAATTTTATTTTAAGTTTTTTTTTTTTTCAGAGCTCAGCTGCTAAATTGTGAAAAGAGTTGGTAAGATGTTCAACAACTTAAATACTTTTCTTTATTTTTTTATTATTAAAATCGCCATAAACTTTTACAAAACATTTCTGTTATAAGCTTGAAATCTTTAGAAGATTATATTTTCTTTATGGTTTATTTTTAACTTTTTTTTCTAGAAAGTTGAGCAACATCGCTAATGAATTTTTATTAATAAAGCAAGAAATATAGGGTGAATTTTTTTTTGAATGGTAACTGAGATACTTTTTTTTATTAAGATAAGTGGTGAATTTAACTGTGGCGAATTTAACTGTGGTGAATTTAACTGTGGTGAAATTAACTGTGGTGAATTTGACTGTGGTGAATTAAACTGTATTTAACTGTTTTAGCTATACTCTTTCTCTTGCGCAAGCTACTGGGTACTGCTACTATTTTGTGTACAGTTAACTATGCGTGATTGAGAAAGAGAGAGAAAAAAATGTTGGAAAAGTTTGCTAAACCTAAATTATGTTAAAATCTTCGTTTTTTTTTTATTAAATTACCAAAATGAAAATTTATGTTGCGGTGAAGTTCGGTAACTAAGGTGGTGTATTTAATAACTTAAAAAAATAAATTCTTTCGTTTAGTTTCAAATCTTTCATGGTATTTTACTATTCCAAAGCTCTAATAGCTGACTAGTAATTCTGACAATTAAAAAATTAAGTTTCACAAAATATAAAGATAAGCATACAAAAAAACACCCTTTATAAATATATTTGGTTGCATAGAAAAAAAAAAAAAAACACTGTTGTCGAGTTTGTTTCCGCAAATGAACGATAAAATTATCGTGAGCGATACTTACGAATTTTATCAGCTTTTATAGCAAACTTTTCGTTTACTTCCACATAAGTTTGTTTGCTTTTAAAGTAAGTTTCGAATGGAATATGCTAAATTTTGATCTGCTCTAAGTACATAATTTAGCTATAAATTAGCTTATTCAGAAGTATTATTTTTTGTTTTTTTTTAATAATAATTTTGAAATTTAACTAAATTTTTTACGATCGAAATATATGATTTTATTTTGTTTATATTCAGACCAAAGTGATTAGAACTAAAAGTGCAGATAATTTTTATAATTTCATCAAGATCTGATTTACTCGTACCATGATGAAATAATTAACTGTGGAGAATTGTTTTTTCATATTATTTTTTTTTCAGCGAAGCTGGACTGTGGTTAATTGAAGCACAACATCTTTATATGTATTTTCTTCTCGTGCTATCATGGTGAAGCCATAAATTTAGCAGCATCCAAAAAGGTATCCTTGATGCAATTAAAAGGCGGTGTTGCTTAACTATTTTTAAATATAGTAAGCTTTGTTATATAGCTTTATAGAAGGCTAATGTGCGAAAACGAATTTCCTGTCTACTTTTCACCACAGTTTACTTTCATACCGCATTAAACTCACCAAAATTTGCAAACAAAATGTAAACAGACAGTGATGGAATACTACAACTACACCACAGTTTATTTTCATACCAAATAAAACTCACCAAAATATGTAAGCAACATTGAAAGAGACAGTGGTGGAATAATAAACCTATTTCTAATTGCATTTAAATTTAATAGCCACCTAAATCTAGCCATAAAAAAATCTAGAAAAAGTATTAAAGAAATACAACATAAATTTGAAAAATTTAAAAGATTGAAACCTACAAAGCAAGTTACCGTGAGTTGTAAAAAAGAACATAATAAATAAACTCCTACGCACTTTAACGCTACAATCCCAGCTAAATAATAAAAGCTTATACACATATATGTAAATATATAAAAAATATATACAGTATATAAAATATATATATATATATATGTCTGTGTGTAAGTAAAATCAGTGCTAGGATTATTAATAACAAAAGTTCCCAATGGAGGTGCGTGCGTACTCAGTTGTTTTTCTTTTTTATTTTATTTTTTTTGTATTCATATGAAGCACTCTTGCATATGTGTACTATAATTATTCGCATATCTTTAGAATTTGTTGCTACACGTTTTTTTTTTTTTTTTTTTTTTGATACTCCGTTGAGCTTTTGTCCTTATTATTCTGTACATGTGTGTGTGTTTGTGTTGTTTTTGTATTCCTTGGGACAGCATGTTTTTTTTTCACTCTTTGGATTAATTGCGCTGCGGTTTATGTTGTACACGCAGGAATTTAATTTGTTGTAAAAAAAAAAAGAATTGTTTAGAAGGATTTTTTCAAGAGTTTATTAAAGTGTCGACTTTATGAGTGCAAATTTATAAAACTAAAAAACTTAATTTGAATACATCAATTAAATTAAGTTCTAAATTTGGAGTAATTAAGTCGACACTTTAGTGAACTCTTGTCGTGACCTTTTGATAATACAGCTCAACATGGTTTTTTTTTTTTTTTTATGATATGAGAAAGGTTATGGTCACTTTTAGAGCCCAGAATCTCGTTTTTGTGTTGTAGCTCCCACACATAGGTTGTCCCAGAATTAACTCAAGACTTGCAGTTAAGTTCTGGCAGCCCAAAAATATAACAATCTGACAGCTGGCAGTTTAGGGTTAGAATTTTTTAGGGTTGCAGTTAACGGCAAATCTTGCGGTAATTCTGAGACTTGCGTTAGTTCTGGAAACATCCTATAGAATGTTGTCCGTCTGTACGCAAATTTTTTTGTAATGATAAAATGAGTGCCTAAACTATGGCTAAGCTAATAAAAGTTTGCTGTGTATTAGGCAGGGGTTCCCTATCTATTATGAACTGACCCATTAAAGCTTAATTCAGCAATTTGACCTTTAAAAGCTGCTTTTGGACCAGAACCACTACAGGATTGCCTAAGTTTTTTTTTGTTTAACAAGGGCTTTTAAGAGAAGAGTTCTGAAATTCTGAACAATTTAACGAATGAAGTTGCACAACATTTTAAATTTAAGTTTAATTTAATTTAAATCTTTTGCCTACATATGTCCGTCTGTCCGCACATTAAAACAAAATACGGACAGACGTACATACATATGGCAAAAGTAAAAGTTACAAAAAAAAAAAAAAAAATTATAAAAAAAAAAAAAAAAATTTAGTTTTGTCTTTAGTGTTACATGTATGTCTGTCTGTCGTCTGATGGTCTTAAGACTTTTATCCTGTTCTATTTAAATTAAAAAAAAAAAACTACCTATTTCAGTTAACCATTTCTTTTATAAATTAAATGCAATCAGATAAAAAAAGCCTAAATACTTTTGATTAAACCCACGTGCCTCTAATTCTCTTTATGTCTTACAAAAGATCTAATCAAATTTATTACACTATTTCCAGCATATGTCTGCCTGCCTAAAGCTTTAAAAAAAAAAAGAAGGAAGAAGTAGGCAATCTAATCTATACTACGTATAGAAATTCATAGTAGATATGCAGCAACTAATCTAATATGCATAATATAATACCTATTGCGTATGTACGATATGTAGCCATTTTACTTGGCATAGCTTTTTAGCATAATTTTAGAAAAACGAAAAAAGTAAACGAAAATTTCATTTAAAGTCATTTCCATTGCTTTTTGCTTTACGTAAATTCTGCACATTGTCACTCTATATGCGAATAATGATGGCGGTAGCGACACTTCCGTTTGTCAGACACGCACGCACACATAGTGCGAAGGAGAGAGAGAGAAAGAGAGAAAGACTCGACCGCCATTTGCCAACAGATGCTTCCGCTGTAAGCAAAGCACGTTTTCCGTTTTTTTTTTTTTTTTTCGGTTTTTTTTTTTTTTTTTGCTCTTAAAGAAATTTCTTAGTGTTTCTTTGTTTTTATTGTTGTTGTTGTTGCTGTTGCCATAATATACTCATAGCTTTTGTTGTTGTTATTCTTGTTTAGACCCAGCTAAGCTATTTTCGTTAAGGAAATTCAACAAGGCATGCAGTTATTCAAGCAAAAAGTAACGAACGAACGAATAAACGCACCCAGATAGGCAACTAAGCGTATGTTTTGAGTTTAAAGGCAAACGAACCTATTTATTTTTTATTTTTGCATAAAATGTAAATAATTTTGTTTATTTAGTAAAATAAAAAAAAAAAGCTACGATTTTTTTCAATTTTAATTAAACGTTTATAATTCACAAAAAGTTTAAAAATTTAAAAAAAAAAGAAAAAGTTTACAAAACAAATTTTTCTTGAATAAATTAAAATTTTTTTTGTACAATTCGCACATGAAAAAATAATGTAGGTTAGATATAGTTACTAGTCCACCCTAGACCTAGTGTTAAACCATAAACGGCCATAAAAAATTTAAGAAAAATATATCTACACAATAACTTAAATTTTGATTCGAGTTGGTTTGGTAGTATACCATAACCAAAACCATAAAAGTCTGACACTGTGTCTGTGCAGAGGCCACGAGACAAGCAAGGAGTCAGAGCGAAAGTGGAGACTCAAGAAATTCACCACCGTTAGCACAGAGTATTATAGGAATGTTCCATGGTAGGCACTCCGAAAACTGAAGATTAACGTGCATTGCGACTCCAAAGAAGTCTATTGTATCCAAGCTCGGCATGGTTAGGTTAATGGACAGAGAATACTCTACGCCTCTTTAATAACCAAGAGAGTATCTTTAGTCGGGACGACCCTGATTTGGTCGGTTGTGATAAAACAGACGATTAAACAGAGAAGTTTAAAGCGCGCCAAAGCCGGACATTCACAGAGATTGTTTGTGCTAGTTTCCTTGTTCATCAAGCAGGTCTACTCTGACTCTGGGGACAGGCCTATTTTGTTAAGATGATATTTCAATCTATTATGACCGGTAAGGTAGCCAGTTAGCAACCTGAGGTCCTGATAGTTGAAATATACGGTGTTTTTACGGGCAGATACTTAGCTCGTCGTAGGCCCGGGTAATTTGGTACTATAACCGACCAACAAAATATTTTGATTTATTTCAGGAAACAAAATTTGTAAAAAAAAAAAAAACGGGCGGATGATACAAAAAACAATCGATTTTTTCAAACCTGTGTCCGTATTTTTATTTAGTATTTTCTTTGGTATTGTTACAATTCATAAAATTTAAACAATTTTCAATTTACAATATGCATTTCCGTAAATTTTTAAATGAATTTCGTTTGCATTCCGAGCTTAATTAGAAAAACGTAAAAACGTTAATTATAGCTTGCGAAGAACTAAAGATTTTAAGAAGGTTTTGAAACAATAATTGGATATATATATATAATAAAGCGAACATTAAATAACTTATATAAAAATTAGAAACCATAAAAAATAAATAAAAATAAATAAAAATCAAATAAGCCATATTGATGACTGATCAGTTAATATAGTGTGCTGTTTAAACCAATTGCGAATTTTAAATTCAAATTAAATAATAATTTATACTTCACAAATTGTTAAATAGGAAGTATTTAAAAATAAGTTATTAAAGGTTAATTTCTATAGAATCTTATTAAAATTTTAGGGAATTCTAGGAAAATATTATTTTTTCTAGAATTTTTAATAAAAAAAGTTCGTATTTTTTTAAATGTTTTCGATACTTATTGTTAGTTTCTCATATTCCCATAAAGTGTCAAATTCGTACTTTTTCAGCTTGGATAGACTGCTTAAATAATTTGTATTAATACAAATTTTATTTTACTATTACCCTATATTTTATCAGGGGGCAGTTATCAGTAGAATACTACAATGGACACCCACATTTTCAATGCAGACCGAACAAAACAATATTAAAATATTTTATCATAAAAACTGAAAGAAGAGAAAAAGCGAGATTATCTAAATGCATAAACAATTTTTATTGTACATGACGCATTATTTTTAGTTTACTATAATAGGCTACCGTAGGGATTACTACTACAAACAATGAGCATTATCGATAATTAGCTTCAAAGAGACTGGAAAAGAAAAACGAAAGCGTTATACATAATATTTTCTGTTCTTTCATAACATATGGATTGTTTCTTTTTAATTATTGTATCGTTCTGTCTAAGAAATATATCAGAAAAGTTAACATTTTTGGAATATTTATATATGTACTACGTGCTTTAAAAATAAGTGAAGGTGTTATTTACTCACAAAACATTTCAGAAATGCATAAAAAATTTTGTTTACACCCGTAACAGGTGTGCGCTGTTGAGTTATTAAATGTCAAGCTTCTTTCTCCAGTACAAATCTTTATTCAAAAGCTCAAACTTAATACATATGGAACGTGTTATTAAAATAAAAAGATAATGAAACTTATTAAAAGTGTTAAAAATATTGAACGAAAAAAGCACGTATGTGTTGCACATATGTCATCTATTGATGTACTTACAATTACTAAATGACGTATAGCTTTGGGATCTGGGGAAAGAAAAATCTGAGCGTCTTTAAAAATTATTTTTGTCGGGGTGTTTGGTTTTCTGTTTAAAAAAAAATTATTAATAATAAAATATATAAGCTAGTAAAAATATTTCTATGTCCGCTATGAACTTTAAAACTATTCAACCAATGTGTCCCAAACCGGATTCATTTGAAAGGCAATAAATGCAAGGATGATTTAAGTCCTCTAAAACAATGCATAAGGCACAAACAAAAAAAGACAGAAATACACCGAAGAGCTACAGAAAATCGATTTAAATTGACGTTTTTAAATAATGAAACGGGGCTATTCGCATTCTAGATATCAAATTATATTGTTTCCTGCTTCTTAATGCTTTTTCCTGCTTCTTAATTGTTTCTTCTTTCTTCTTGAAGGGGCGTTTTCTTCAAACATACATTTTTACACCCGCCACACATAGTGTGAAGGGTACTATCAGTTCGTCGGAGAGGATGCATTAAAGAATGCATCTCAGACCCCATAAAGTATATATATTATTGATCAGCTCGACGTGACAAATCGATTTAGACATGTCCGTCTTTCTGTCTTTTGCAATGCGTTTTCTCGGAAAGTTTTAAAGATGTTGACCTGAAATTTTAAACTTAAGCTTTTTGTGCTCCCAGGCCGTTTATATGTAATAACCAAGGGATAAAAACCCCCATACAAACTTATCACTTTTTACTAATTTTTGGTATGAAAATCGTTATTATTTTTGAATGTATTTAGAACAGATTGGGTAAAAACACTTCTAAAGGCATCCAACATAAAAACCAAGGTGGTTCGGCCATTATTAGGTGTAGCCCCATACAAACATTTTTCAGTTATTATGTGAAAATAGTTCTTATTTATGAATATATTTACTCCTATCTGTGTAAATATACTTCTATTGTTATCCTATGGATGTTTTACGGATATGACAAGGATCGTGTTACTATAAAATACAGACCCCATACAAACTCACCTACCATTTTTTATTCATGAAAATTATTGTTTTATCAGCTTTTTAGCTTAAAATTTCACAAATTTGCGTCTTTTTTCCCCAACTTGAGTTGTCCCTAGCCAACCCATTTGTGGAATATAATCTATGTCACTGGTGATCATACATGAACAAATTAAAGTTTCGTGTGGCGGGTATTTGAGCTTCGATTCTACCGAAGTTACCGGTTTTTCTTGTTATCTACTCAAATAAGAAAAAAATCTTTAGTTCTATTTTCACGAAACATTCTTCAAAGTCCAATTGGGTATGTAGAAATATCATAGACCCGACTTTTCAGAGTTGAATTAAAATCACGTTCTAGATAGCCAATATATTTTAAGACGCATATCTTGAAGATGCATTCAAAACACAACAAAAAATAGTAATGGAAAAAAACTGCTAAGTGGGTTGCACTTATTTGTGGACCGAATAGCAGACACAAACATTTTCACTGGCTATTTCATTTAATAGAAACTGCCAACTAATCAGAATGTTGTTGTTGTTTTTGTCACCTTGCCAATTATGGACTTTTCACTGCATTTAATTGTAAAACCAATACAATAACAAATTCTTACAAATACTTACATGAAACATTTCTCTGTTTGTAATTTAATTCCTTAGAGAATCGAGAACCCTGTTGTTGACTTTGCACTTTGTTGCAAAACCAAAAAAAAAAAAAAAATCCAATTGGCATTTCTCGAGCATTGAATGCACCAAGAACGCGCGCAGCACCAGTCTTATCAACAGTTTTTAAGCGCGCTGCATATGGCATTTATCGTATTTTTATAATTATTTTGCATACATGTATATAATTATCATAAGAATTAGAACTGCACATGTATGCGTTGTTATGAATATATTTTTTTACTATTAACAAATCAGTCGAAACAGAAAATTGTAATTAAGAAAAACAAAACGTGACTTTACTTAAATTACACTCACTGCATTTGCTTTTGTTGTTATTGTTTTTTTTTTATCGTTTTTGTTTTGTCTTTACGTTACCGTTAGATGCGGCAAATAAGAAAACAAACACACACACACACAAACACAACGCCTACAACAACACATTCAAACAAATTTGACAGAGCAGGTGTGAAATGCAGAGCACGCGCCCTCAAGTAAACATACACGAATAAAAGCTTAAAAGGGACATACAAAAAATAATAATAATAAGCATAAAACAACAACAACAAGAACCAAAAAAAAAAAAAAAAGTGAATTACAAAAAAAACTACATAGGGAAGTACTATGAAGCAGGAAAAAAAAATAAACGAATAAACGTATCCTGCCTTGTAGCGTAATAGCAGCTGAGCGGCAGCAAGGTGTGTGCTAAAAAGAGATAGCGCGCATATATTGCATTGCATGGTCGAAACTAACGGTAATAACAAAACAACAACAACAACAAAAAGCAAATATGCAAATAGACAGTAATTTTTTTTTGTTGTTTGTTTTTTTTTTTTAAAGAAAGGACATTAAAATTTACGCACATTTACTTTATTTATTTTTCCACTTTATTTATGTATTTTATTTATTTTACACTTAATGCTCTGCAGTAGCATTATTTATTATGTTGTTTAACGAAAAACAGTTAACAAGAAAATAACTTAAAAATGTTTTATTTTTACGTTTTTATTTATGAACTTTTTTTTTTTTTTTTTGCGAAAGTTCCCCGAGTCTGCAATGGAACCTTTGCGACTTTCCGCAGCGACCGCGAAACGCTTTGTGAACGAATTTATAGCAACGGAAGACTGGTGCTGTATATGAGTGATGAGTGCGAATGAGAGAGCGTACGAATCTGCTCAATTCAAGCTGTACGGTGCTATGTGTACGCAAGTAAGTGTAAACGTGACGCTAGATAATCATATCTAACTCTGTTTCACTTACGAGGCAGATATATAAAACGGTAAGGTTGGCCCGATGGGACCGAATACGAACCGCTCGAACCGTGTTATTACCGCTTTAGTCGTACCGTTATATTGTTATTGTTTTGTCCTGCTCGCACTTATGGAAGAGCACTTAAATATACAGGGTATATCTAATTTAACAAGGTGATTCGTGCATAGGAAGCACATTATGCAGAGAGTTTTAATGCAGCACAGTAGCACCCCGCTAAATGTTACTTACTGAAAAAATGTTTATTATTGAGCAGCATCGAAATATGCGTCAATAAAGCTTATTTGTTCGTCTATTCTGTTAACTTTAATTTTGTTTTTAAATTATTAAAATTAAACTTCATTTTAAAATTTGTATGTTTTGATTGAAATTTGTTTTCTTTTTCTAAATTCATCTAGCATAAAACAAATTATGTCCTAGAGCAAATAATCTAATTTCATATGAGTATTTAAAAAAATAATAACACAGATCTACAAAGTGCTATTTTATTTTATTGAAGCATCTGTCTGTGCTTACTTTATACATTTATCATCACTGAACATGAATCTGAAAATTTTCAAACAAGTCAAGATTATTACAAACTAAAAAAATTAAATTTAAATTGGAATTTGCAACGGTAAATTAATAATGATAACAGCTTATAGATTATCGTTTAGCCCAATTAATCGGTCAGTCAGTATACCGAAACACAAGCACATGAAAAGAAAGCTGTCACGTGTTTGTGGGAATCTTAAATTTCACCGCAGCGCTCGCGACGCCATCTAGGCGGACAAAAGTCGTATTCATCAGTTTCAGCATGACCATTAAAGCATGACCATATTAAATGCACAGTTAAATAAATTTGAATGAATCGTGCCAGACTACGTTTGTTTAACAACGAGAAATACTACAGAGCAATATTGAAAATTTTCATAGGCATCAATGATTGTCGAAATAAAACGATGAAGATTCCTTAATCCGAATTGATGATTCGGAGTTATTTTGCAACACTGGCAATAATCTACCTAGAAATATTCCTTCTAAGAGTGAAAGTAAACTTATTTGATGGAATGACGAAACAAGTTTTTCAAGTTTACCAGGCTTTAGTATTCCAGCACAGTTCCACTGGGACGGAAAACGGTAAATACGAATCATGGTGACCTGGAGTAACTGTACTATAAATTTGAAGTGTGTTTGCATGAGCGTGTCTCAAAGATTTCAAAGAAGGCGTGACCTAGAAGCGATTAAGTTTCAAATTTCGCGTCAAAATCAGACTTAATGATATAATATATTGTAAGCCCTTACTGTTGAAAATTCTGCATCTAACCATAGCCTTCGTATAAATCTACTCATTTTCATTGGTTCTATTTTCCTAACCTGCTTTATGAAGAGTGAGTATACTCCTAACTCTGACATCCTGTTTCTAACTCTAGCTTTACATTCAGATAAAACGAGGATGGGTGTCTTCTCCATCCTACCACAGAATCTGCACTCAGGAGAGCTTGTTACACCCATACTTATTTCTAATTGTGCTAATTTTTTCTTGACCTACGTTAACATAGAAAACATTAGAAGACCCAGGCACTTATATGAATTACGTTTTACGATTTAAATTTTTAAAGTTGTACTGAAAACAATTAAAGTTGCATTTCATTACCCTTTTTCTCTAAATACTTTTACAGTGCTTTACTAATAATTATTTCAGTTCCGTTTGTCATACATTCATGCATTCATATGTTCATGCGAGGCAAACACTTGAATATCAATTGCTGCAACATTGATGATGCCGCAAACCAATCAGCAACACAACTCAATACAACTCAACTCGACTTCACCCAAGCTACAATTCTGATTTGAAACGAACTTCAAGCGAACAATCAAAAGACATGGCATCATTTTTTTTTTCAAATAGCAAAAGTTTGAGCAAAAATGAAGCTAAATATACGAAATGATGAATTGAATTGGGTTGGGAGTAAATCAAGCCATGCCAAGCCAAGCCAAACCGAGTAAAACCATGCACAGAGCGCAATAAGTGGCGACCGATTTTGTTTGACATCAGAGGTCAATGCCCGCGAACACACACACACACACACACACACACACACACACACACACACACACACACACACAGACTGACAAAAGCGCAGAGAGCGAGAGTAGCAGCAGCATCAGTACTAAAAGGACGAACAGCAACAAAAACAACAACAAAAGGAATGCTAGCTATGCGCACTTGCATCCCGGCATTCCACTAACGCTAACTGCAACCCAACCGCATAATGCCAAGCGTTGTTTTGTACCGTTCTCCTTGCTTCTTGCATCCTTTTTGCGCTCTTTTTCTCTTTGTCTCTTTGCCTCTCTCTCTCTCACTCTCTGCTCTTTTTTACATACTTTATGTGTGCGTTTGATTTTGTGTAGCATACAGTCAGGCTGTCAAGCGCAAGGAATCAAGTGGAAAGTGAAACGAGATCCAAGCAGAAAATGCAGCAACCAGCAAAACTTTCATTCGTTCGCTTACTTGCTCGTTCGTTCTGCTTGTTCATTCTGTCTTTTAGAATGTGTTGTCCTTTCTATATGCATACTATGTAGCACCATTCGTTGCACGCCTCTTTCGTGTGTCCTTTTTTGTGTGTGTGTCTGTCCAGTATTTTCTGTGTCGTTTGTTGTGCTGCTGCACAACATTCTCTTTCTTCTATATATTTTTTTTTTGTTTGTCTTGGTGCTCTTTTGATGTGGCTACTGCCACACTGTTGCACTCCACTTCATATGCCCTTTTTTTTTATTCATGTTAGTCCTGGGCGTGTGTTTGTGCTTTGATGCTATAACTGGGTATGCAGCACCATGAAGCAAGCAAGCAAATGTTGTATGCTTTTTATTTATTTATTTATTATTATTTTTTTTTTTAATTTTGTTTGACATTTTGTTTGCTTTTTGTGTGATGCATGCAACATTTATGTTGAAATATGCAACATGCTTGCACTCAGTTGCAATCAATTTGCCTTTGAACGAGTCATTTGCGCAAGCGTTTTAGTCGATGTTGATTAAGTAATTAAAAAAAAAACAATAAATATTCCGTTTATAATTCAATAAAGTTAATAATTTTTGCTCTCTTACACATTCATTCTTTTAAGACCACTTTTGTATTGCATCGGCTATGAGGAACCTATTCAGCGGAATAATAACTTGAATGAGAATGAGTTTTGCAAGGTTTTGTTAAAGTAGCTAGTTAGACTATGCCTAACAATGGGTGTGGCAAGTGTCCTTTTTACACTCAAATAGTTTGAACCCGTGGGAGACTTTCCTTCCTCTTTGGGCCTAAACTGTATTGACAAAATTTAGGTTAAAAATTTTTCAATTAAAAAAAGGAGATTTTTCTAAATTTTTTAATAAAGTTTTATTTAATTTTATTTACGTATTTTGTGCAAAAATGTGCAAGAAAGGTTAATAAATTATTAAATTGTATGTTTTTGTAAATAATTTAACACTATTAGTGAGTTGCTCAACTGTGCACAGAGCTAGTAAAGGTGCTCTAAACTTAATCAAACACAAAATATTTTTTTTTCTTTTTTTTAAATGAAAATGGAACACAGAACATTGCACTACCACATGGGAAAAAAGGCTAAAAAGTGTGCAAAATATCTGTTGGTAGTACTCCCAACTTATAGGCTTATTCCAAAATATTATTTTTTATGTCGGTATTTTTTTTTTTTTTTTTAAATTTCTTTAAAAAAAAGCGGTTACTGTAAAATCATGGGCGCATTTTCATACAACGCGTATTTTAAGAAAATTAGAGATTCTCGGAATTATCCCCACACTCTCGTCGGCCCTGGAAATAAACGTAACAGTTAATGGGATCTGAATACCAAAGTTAAGTCCGAAGAGAGGGGAACAAGAAAAATCGCTCATATATATAAAAACTGAATGTGATTCCAAAATGATTGAATTCCAGAGAGCCTGTACTTATCAAACCATATTTTTATAACACATTCATTCAAGATCCTTAATGATTGCTCCAGAAAATCTTAATTTAAAATATTAAATGATGCTACTTTAAGGAAATAATTTTACAACCGCATTTTAAAGTGAATATAAACATTAAAAGTGTGTGTCTGTCTGTGTGTGCGTATGGTATGCAATGCTGCCGGTTCCATGCCATTTAATAGAAATACAAAAGCTTCCAAATCAAACCATAAAATGTACAACAAACTTGCCATCATAAAAGCAAGCAAGCAAATGGCGCTGTTGCGCTCAGTGTTGCAATAAAACATTGGCATGAGGCATATAGGGCGTTTTGGTTTGAAAGAGGAGGAGTAGGGAGCAGCATAAATGTTGGCATAGGTACTGAATGCTATGCTGCTGCTCCTACATCTTGTATCCGGCGCCAACATGAAACGATGCGATGCGATACGATGCGATTCGTTTCGTTTTACATTCGGCATGTTTGCATTTCTTTCGCTACTTATATACAACTAAAATATATGTATATACTATATATATATATATACTTACGATGTCAGAAAAATCGATAAAACGTAGTAAAAATTTCAGTGCACGCGTAGTATTGGAAGCTGGAAGCTGTACATATACACTGTTGTGCACACTGGAATTTAACGCGAGGTAGGACATGTTTGGCGCGCATTTATGTTGCTTGTACAATGTATATAAAGCGTAAAAAAAAAAAAATTGTATATAAGAAAAAAATTATAAAAAAAAAAAAATATAAATAAAAAATTTGTTGCATACATGCAGGCGCGTCCTCATTTTTTACTTATTGTCAGTTTAAGCAGCTCTCTATGTATGTGTTTGTTTGTGTAAAATGTGTGCGGAAGCGCATAATGAAAATTGTTTGGCTTTTTTTTTTGTTGTGAACATATTTCATAAGGATACGTATTTATATGAGTAGTAGTCACTTCAGTCTGTTTGCACATGAAACGGGTTAATATGCAAAATATCATTGTTGTTGTTTTTGTTAAGTATGAACAACGGAAATGCAGCACGTCATTTGCCTGCTAATTTTCTAGATATTTTTTTTATATACACACCTTTAATACATATAACTCTTTCTCTTTCTCTCTTACTCTATACTATTCATCATCATCATTTTCATCAACATCGTAGTTTACGTTTATCAACATGGAAATTAATTACTAAATGACTTTATGCTTTTTAATGCGGTAGCAGTTTTAAGGATATTAGACAGGATATTAAATTGCTCATTTATGCTAGTCGTTTTGCTGCTTATCCTTTATTATATACATACATACCTATGCATACATGCATTTACAATTGTTTGAAATGACTTGTAGCGCGATTTTCTCTTTAAAAATTATATTTATGCATGTGTATGTATTTGTGCTTTCTTGTATCTCTATTGCGCTTAATGACCACTCAAATTATGTTCGAATTATATACTTACTACATAAATACTTATTAGTTTTACCGTAATTATTTGCTCTTAGTGCTATCTATCTGTCTGTCTGTCTGTTCGTCTGTCTATTTGCCTGCAATTTAATTGTTATTGCAAACGTTTGCTAATTATAAGCTGGAAATTTTGCATTATTGTAGCAAGTTAATTAAACAAGTTTATTAAATAATCGTTTAAATTAAAATGTGAAAATTACACTTTGTGCATTTTGTATGTTGTACAATTGATTTGAAAGGAAGTACATTAATTTAAGCAGCTAATTTAATTAATTTAAGTGAAATCATTTTTTAATAAAAACAGAAACAGGGTAAAATCTAAATTTATATAGCATACTTTCAGGATTAATAAAATAAAAATGTTGACACAATATGGGGCAAGAGAAAAATCGTTTAGAAGTGAGCAGTTGATGGTTCTGGAGAGTAAATATAGTAGCTTATCTCTTTCATTCATCGGCAGACAGCATGACAGACAGAAGGACGAAGGGACAGACAGACATAGTTAGTTCGCTTCCTCTTTTAATGCTGATCAATAATATAATGATTCTTTCTAGCCTCATTCTGTTTGTTACATAAACTCGCGCAAACTTAATATAGCCATTTACACTTCAGATACATAGTATAAAAAATTAAAAAATGGAAATACAAAAAATAAAAATAAAAGCAGGAAACAAAGAAATGGAAGCTATACCATGCGTTGTGTAGATCTGCCCAGTGTCTAAGGTGCACAAATATGGAGAAGCGAATATAAGTTCAGGTCACGAAGAGTACTCAGATTGCCAGATTGTGCAACACATCTAATTCAAGTGCTACGATTAGCATTCTGAGCATAAATGTGGCAAATAGTTGATAGCTTGTATGACCGGGTAATATAAAGAAGACTTTTAGATCACTAGCATGGGCCCGAGTTACTTTAAAAAAATTGTGATATTAAATGGACATTGATGTAACGCTAGCTAATAAGTAGTTTAATACAAATACATCCTGTGACTATTTAAAGAACATTGATGTACCCTGTTAAAAAGTAGTTTTAATGTAAATACATCCTGTGACTATACATAAGAACATCGATGTACCCTGTAAATGTAGAAAAGACAGCATGTTGCTGCAAATATAATGCCTGGGAAGCTTTGGGGAGAATAATTGTAGAAGAATTGGTTTGAAATTTTCTTTAAAAATCAGTGAATCGTAGCCATTCAAAGTTGCTTTTGACTTTTACAACTAAGAAATTTTGGATTCAAAAAGTTGATTGTACATCAAAGACGTAAATTTATCAAAAAAAAAAAAAAAAACAATAAAACATTTCATATTTATTATAACTTCAATGTAAACTAAATAAATAAATAAATTTTAAAAAAAAACTTACAATCCAATTGAATGAAAGTGTAATCAAACACAAACAAATTGAATACGTTATTACAATTGTCCACTTCAGACTCTATTTCACGCCGTACGTAGCTCGCAGCAATGTAGTTTTGTGGCTCAGATTAAATCAGCTCAAATGAAACTATTTAAAAAAAAATTCGATTCGTTAATGCCTCATTTCAAATGTAGGCAACACACACTAAAAAAGGGTAACATGAAATGTCATACATCCGCTGGACGTACATAAAAACATTTCATTGAAATGTTTAAAACGTGCCATATTTATGCGAATGAAGTCAAGACCCACACGTTCAAGTATTTAACAAAAAAAAAAAAAAAAAAATAGTAAAAATAAATAATAAATGGGCAAACACAAATACAATTGTAAATACTCGAAAACACACACACACACTCACAACCCAAACGCAAAGCTCAATGATTTCAGTTTTATGAATGAATTTATGATTTTTGAACTTAAATCATTGTTTACATTGGTTTTTAGAAGCTTATAGAAATTGAGCAAATATATATATATAGTAGCAAAGTTTTAATGCACTACATTTTGATTTAAAAACAAGAAAGAACGCTGAAGTCGAGTTTACTCTCCGGGACAATCGATACGGCAAACAGTATGACAGACAGACGTACGACGGACGGATAGACGTAGCTAGTTCGCTAGTTCCAATGCTCATCCAGAATATATATACTTTATAGGGTCTATCTAGCCTCCTTCTGTATGTAACATACATTCGCACAAACTTAATATACCCTTTTACCCTTTGGGTAAAGGGTATACAAATGTATGGACGGACTAAAAGTGTCTGTACATAGATTAGCCCTCCTTCTTTTTACAAACTTCGTTTAAAAATTAATATACCATAAAAAACTATAATAATAAATTCAAAATTTCATTGAGTTATATTTTTTTTTTTTCAAATGCTTTTAAAAAGTTACTTTGTTCCCATCGAATTATTACCCATATAAGTGTCTCTTCACCCTTTATACCTGTAATGCACCTTATCATTTATTATGAATTATGACAGTTGTTAAACAAACGAAATATATAAGAAAAAAAAAAAAGGAAAATTCTTTCAACATTTTTCGGTTTCAATTGCTTGTTCGTACATATTCGAACATAAATTAAGTCATAAAGTTATTTATCTTTTTTGTATTTAATTATTAATAATTTATTGTCTTTAAAATGTGACGACGTGTTTGGATTTTCAAATCTCTTAAAATATTGACGAAATTATTTTTGAGGTGTTTTCGAACGTGTCGTGTTGTCTGGTTTGTACATATATAATCCATTAAAAGTACAACATAAATCTTAACTAACCAAATCGAAATAATAAATAATAATTTTATGTTAAATGATATTCGACTCTTGGGAGTCATTTGAAGCGATTAAAATTATTTTAGATAGTTTGGTATATATGTTTTGAACAGAGTTTATATCTTAAATGAGCTTGTAACATATATTTTTATAGATTACGAGAGAGAGAGGGAGAGAGAATAAAAGATATATAGACAGTGTTTCCTAAACTTCTCTCAATTTTTAAACAGTTCGATTATTTTCAATTAATCTTCATAAAATTCTTGATTATTATGTATTCGATTAATCGCCTTTTTCGTAATTTTTCCATTTTTTTTATACCCGCCATACATAGTGTGAAGGGTATTATCAGTTTTTTCAAAGTTTGGAAAGCTTTAAAGGACGCATCGTTGGCCCCATAAAATATATATATTTTTGATCGATCGATTTAGCCATGTCCGTCTGTCCGTCTGTCTGTCTGTTGCAATGCGTTTTTTTAAAATTTTTAAGGATATTTTTAAGATATTTTAATCTTAAGCTTTCTATGCTCCTAGGCAGTTTGTATGTCAGTACCAAGGTGCCACGCCCATTTTTAGATATAGCACCATTTTACTTTTCATTTTTAATAAAAATAGTTTTTATTTATGAATGTATTTACTACAAATTGTCAAAAACTTAATGGCATCCAAAATCTAAAGAAATATGCCACGCCCATTTTTGATATGGCCCCCATACAAACTTAGCGCCCATTTTCTTAGATTTTTTGTATGAAAATAGACAGACTAGGATGAGAAGCACGCTCATCCGCTTGATAGTTGGAGATAAACTGCATCTACCTTGCAAGAAACACCTGTCAACGTGGACGGAAGGGTCTCAACTCTGTCAATGCCTATGAACATTATAACCAAAAGGTACAACATCGACAAAGAACACCATCAGATGGTCAAGATAATAAAATGTTACGATAAAACACACACAAGTGTATCAGAGCCGTGGGAGCGGCCAAACATGGTGCATAGCTTTTATTTATGAGTCGTATTCAAACTACAAATTGACCAAAAAAAGCTCAAGAAATTCTAATGGGGATTCAATCACAAAGATCGAAAAGCAAAGATGTTCCAGGTCGCCCACTTATTCCGAGCAGTTTTGGTAGTATGGCAGAACCCCATCCATATTTTACCACAATGTGTAGCTACATCCAGAAGTAGAATTTATTGTTAGGAAGTCACACACTCTCCTTAGAGCAGGTTAGGAAAACCGACCTATAAAAATGATTAGATTCATACAAAGAATGCTAGAATCTGAAATTTAGCCAGTAAGGGTGTACAATATACCTCTTAAGGTAGCAGTCATCCCCTAAACTAATAATAATGAAAATAGTCCTTATTTATGGATATTTTCACTTCAATCTGTGTAAAATCACTTCTACTGTTATCGTATGTATATGCTACCGATATGACAATGATCGGGCCACTATAACATATAGAACCCATACAAACTCGTCTTCCCATTTTTTTATTTTTTCAAGAAAGTGATTTAAGTTTCAGTTCGGTGCTACCGAAGTTTACCTTTTTGCTTGTTTTTATTTAATAATCAAATCGATTAAATCGTGGCTCTTCAATTTGTTCGATTATATTCGATTAAACGATTTTTTACGATTAATCAAGTGATTTGATTGTTTAATATTTCTTAGATAAATAGTCTTAGACTATATTAATAAATTTTAAACTTGAAATTATGAATGACCCATAGAAAGTTTTTCAGCATATAATGGTCACCTTTATTTTCGTAGTAAAAAAATATATATATGATATATAAAAGTAAATATGTAACATATGTATGTACATATATGCTAAGATTATACTTTACTATTGCAATATGTATCTGTGTGCGCATATAATTCTCGGTTTTTTAATTGCATCTGTGTGTGTGTGTGTGTGTTTATGTGCTCTCATTTCTCACCTGTAATATTAGTTTACACACGTTTCTTTCATACTTTTTATTTTTTATTTTTTTTTTTTTTTTGTTTTGTACTTTGGACTCTCTGCTTGCTTTTCTTACCACTACAATTTTTTTGTACAATTTCATGTGTGTGTAAAAAAAAAAAAAATTTAATTTAATTTCATTTCGTCATTGTCATCATTCTTCGTCTTCTTTGTGTTGTTTTTTATTGTTTCTTTTATGATTTGTTGTGGTTACCGTTTTTCGTTTGATTTTATGAAGTTTTTACTTTGTTTTTTTTGTAAACGTTTTCTATTTTTTTTTTTTTTGACCGCTTCCCACTCTAGCTCCACTTTTGTCAAAATGTTTGCCTTGCCTCCCTACAAACATTTTATTTTTCTATTTTGTTTGTATTTGTTACGCACGAGTTTAGAGTCAACCTCGAATGTTGTTATTTTTTGTTGTTGTTGTTGTTTTTGTTATTGTTTTTGTTTTTGTTGTCGAATGCGCGTGTAAATACTTAACACAATTTTTTTATAATTTTTTTTTCTCAAAGTGTGATCGTCGTGTTTAAAATAATGTGAGAAAATGTTTGTTTGCTCATTAAAAATAAAAATATTTAAAAAAATAAATTAAAAAGTTGAAAAATTTGTATTGCAATTTATCGACAACAAAAGATACAAATATTTTGTTAAGATACAAATGTATCTAAAGTGCATATATGTTGATAAATTAGTTGAGATACTATAAAGAACATTAGTTTCGGTTAGACCGCATTTTTATCTAATATTTCAGAGTTAAGTAACAAAACATTTTTCTTAAAAATGAAGACCTAGGAATTATGCTGAGTCCATCCCTCTCTAATGCTCTGGAGTTTATTTGTTTTAAGTTTGATGGCTCTATTTCGTTATAGTATCCTGAGTGACGGTTCGGAACAATAAAAGAAACGTGGTACAAATATTAAAACTTCTTGAAATATATAAGTTTGAAAGAACTTAGAGCTTACCGTTGCTGAGATCAAATATTAGCGTATTCTGTCCCATTATGGACCTGCCAGAGTGTCCTCGCATTATTTTTTTCATTAACCCATTCAATAAATACCCATTGAATAAAATTTTAATTTCCTAGACGACTCCGAAAATGAGTAATACCATAAAAGTCTTGAAATTCCTGAACTGTGCTCTTGATCTAGTCATGCTAGAGCGCTCCATGTCTCAAAAAACGGTAACATTTCCTTTTCTTTTTTTCTTCGAAATTCTAACTGTGCAAGTATTTGCTTCTACATTTCAGAACACCAAGAAGGCTATGGTCCAAATTGTAGAAAATTGTTTGACACTCTTAAAATATTTATTCTACTCTAACAAAATACAAAACTTCAAGCTTGTAGCTCTATACTGATGAAAGCACTTAAAATATTTTTTTTGGGACCATGGCCCACAATTAATCTTCTATTACTCACTTACATTATATGGGGCCGCGGATTTGATTATATAGGGCCCACATTCAACGCTCATCTTTCCATTGAATTACACTTTTCTCGGTTCTAGAAACATGATTTCCGAATTTCATTTCCTTAGTAGGATCAAATACATATTTGCAAAAATATGAAAAATATTTGTATCGATTAATTGTGGGGCCTTTGCTCATTTTACCAAAGCGATATGTGGCATAAGTCCATCCTGAAATTCTATTCTTAATATTGGAGGAAAAATTTTTAAATCGAATGAATAGTTTCGTTTCCAAATTTCAAGTTTCTAGATCTATATTCCATATTACATTTTCAGATTAAAGGCTCCCATTGTAATCTATTTCAATATTTTCAAAAAATCCATGCTATATATGTGGTGAATATTTAAAAAAAAACAAAAGCTCTTCAGATTTGGTTTGTTCAAAGCTTGTAAAAAAATCAGTCAGCACTAAAAATAGTTGATCAGTGAATAAACTTTATAAGATGTTTGAATATCTATATTTCTCATTAAATTATAATTATCAATTTTCACTTTTAAAATTTAATATAACAATTAAATCTTTTACATTTAAAAATCAATTTAAAAAACGCTTTGTACAACATAATTTTCTCGTTATTAAATTAATTATAAATGCTTAATATAAACACCTGATCAAAATCAATGAATTGAAAGCCAATTATGCTGTTTATTGATCTTAAATAAAAAAAAAATCCCAAAAAATATGATATGTATACAAAAGCGTTTATAAGAAGAAAAAAAAAAGAAACTACTACAAAATGTAAGTACACAACATATCATTTTGGGTTTCAATATGAAATGCATTCCAGACATAACAATAACGACAGCAACAACACTCAATAAATGTAAGTTAAATCGAAAAAAAAAAAAAAAATTAATATTAATAACATGTTAAAGACGTGTTAATACGACTTTGAAATACGCTGCAATAATTTTAAATAGTTGCCGAGTTGGTTTAAACAAATTTGATGTATTTTACAGCGCATAAAAATTTTCAAAAACTTCCCCCATAAAAAAAAAAAAAGATCAACAAATGGAATGATGATCTTGCAAAAAAGATAAAGTCATGCCACAGACAAAGATGCTGCCGACAATATTGAAGTTTTGTTTGCTGTACGAAGTCATGCCGACATCGTGCAGCGTACAATGTGCAGCATGCAGCACAAAAGGCGTTTTATATGTACTTCCCATGCAACAATGTTGCAAAGTAAAAACGTTTTTTTTTTTCTTAAATGATTTTATAAACGTTTTGTCTTTTGGCGCGTTTTCTTATTTATTTATTTTTTATTTTTTTTTTTTGTTATTGATGTTGTGACGTATTACACATTTTTTGATACCCTATACAAAGGTAGTGAGAAAGGTGTTTGGGATTTGGGTGTTTTGAGTCATATAGATCCACAAGCCATTGATAACACTCAACAATAGCCTTAAAGGTGAGTAAAATCAAACTGCATACTTGGGATACCCACCAAAATCTGGACTTATGGTTTTAAAAAACTGATTTTCACCATTTAACCCGTCAATTAAACCGAATTTTATTTTGACACAGTTTATCCAAGCAAAAACTTGAGCTTTTGAACATTATCCATAATTTTCAGAAATTTTGACGCTTTGGTATTTTTAAGACAAACAAAATTTTCTGGTAAAATGCTTCCTGGAAATTGTTAAAAATATCTTCCTGGGCGGTTCAAATGTTCGCTGTTTATGAATTTGAAGTCAGGTTTCTAAAATTGAAAAGTCCGAATTCAATAAAGTGGCTCATTTCTTTCAAAAATGGTTGGACTCTTATGCAATTTTTTATTTTGGTGTTTTTTGGGTTCCTGATTTTAAATCTGAGATTAGATTTTTAAAATTTAAAATGGCAGATTAAATTTTTTGGGAAATAGAAAGAGTAATAAATAAACTTTACTTGAATCGCTTGATCCGAACCGAATCGTGGTTCGATTTTGATTAGAAACCAATTCGTGAACCGAACAGCGTTCAAAGTTATCCCGTAATTCTAAACCAACAACTGCTAATTTTTTCTTTTAAGCTTGCAGCTCTGTTCCTAAAAATTAAATAATCGAGGGACTATAAAATGTTCAATTTCAAGCGACAAATTGCTCAATTCTACTCAATTCTTTACCCTAAAATACTTTATACCCAAATTTTACCAGAATTTATAAAGATTTTATATCATTTCTTACCATACCAAATATTTCCAACCACACTCGAAGTTATAAACGTATTAAAAAAAGAAGAAGAAGAAGAAAAAATAAAGAAAAATAAATAAAAGGATCGCAAGATAAGTTCGTAAACAGTCATTCACCCAAATAATGTTGAAAGTTGAATGAATTGTTGGCCGTGCCCTTACTTTGCAAACCATCGATGTTTTTTTTTTTTCTTGTCTGACAAGTCATTACTTTTATTTTTATATTTTTTTTAATTTTTAAGCTTGCCGCAGAAGCAGCTAAGCAACAAACAACTTATTTTATTTAACAGTTGAAAGCCACACTCTAAATCAAACAAGCAAAAAAAAAAAAAAAAAAATAAAAAACACAATTCATGCCACACATTTTGATTTATTTTTATTTATTTTTTTTCTTTCTGTGCAGTAAAATATCAAATCATCATGCTGCATCCTGTTGCTTCTTTCTGTTGTTGTTTTTGTTTTTTCAGTGCACTTGGATCATTAAGCTAAATTATTGCAAACCTCCCAAATCGTTTGGCGTGAAAAAGCACATTTGCAACAATGTTGCAAAAGCATAACAGCCCTCGGCAGCTGCGCATGCGCATTAGTCAACTTGCGGCCAGGCCAGGGCAGCAGCGCAACTTCGATAAACTCAAACTCAATGACGACGACCGTACGATGTTGCATTAATGAAGTGATTTGCACCTTTTTGTTTTTGTTTTTTTTTTTTTAATTATACCCGCCACACATAATGTGATGGGTTTTATTAGTTTGTCGGAAAGTTTGTAACGCATTAAAGGAGGCATCGGAGACCCCATAAAGTATTTATATTATTGATCAGCTCGACGAGGCGAATCGATTTCGGGGTCTGTAACCTCTTCAATCGCCGAGTCGTTGTACTGTTATCCAGCAGATTTATGGCCAGAGGGTTGACATGGTTGTCCATGGTGGATTTCTGCATTTGTATGATATGGGTGCGCCTCAGAAATAATCCGCAGAACCTTGTTTTGGAAGACTTGGATTCTTTCCCTGTTGCTTCTCTTTGCAGTGCCCCAGAGTGCTATGCCATACGTCCACATAGGTTTAAGTATGGCTTTGTAAATGAGGAGTCTAACAGCCACAGATGCTTGTGCAACCTCTCGTTCAACTGGGAACGTTTTTGTGTGAGATGACTACTCCAGGTTAAGCGCCTATCCAATACCAGGCCTAAGTACTTTGCAGTGACGCTGCTGGGTATGGCAACGCCATCCAGACTGACAGCAGGGCAGTCTCCTCTTCTCAGGGCAAACGTAATGTTTGTGGATTTGTCTGGGTTGACTATGATATTCCACCGTCTTAGCCATGTGATTAGGCGGTCCAGCTCAGTTTGGATTATGCTGGACGTTACGAGTGGGGACTTATCATTGGCTAAAAAGGCGGTGTCATCGGCATAAGTGGCAGTGAGCATTCTAGGGTCGCTGAATCAATTTTTCAGTTTAAAATTGATTCAGATCGGGCCTCGAATTTCTAAGTTTTTAAGAATATTTTTAATTTGTTTAGTATTTTAAGATAAAATTTAATACAAGAGCAGCACACGAAGATCTATCCACGTCATATAACGTGGACAGGTATAAGCTTCGGTCCAACCGAAGCTGATTTTTTCTGTTTTTAATTTATTTTTCTTCCAAACAAAAACACATTGACCAACGCAATCAACAATTTAAGTTAAACAAATATTTGAAAAATAAATTAAAGGAAATGTAACAAATATTTTCAGGAATCATTTTTATAAATGAGTTTAAGGTAATCTCTGAAGAATTTAAAGAATTTAAAATTATACAATATAAAGAGACGAAGACTTGAGTAATACCAAAAACAGCGCAATTGACTGGTGATTTATTAAAATGGGCTGGAATATTTAAAAATTATAAGAATGTGTTCTAGTTTCTCTAGAAAATTCATAAGTTTTCCAATAAACTGATTTTATGCATAAGTCGGAAAACCAGCCGGATTAACGGAAGATTCTACTACGACCTTTGAGATTTTGCGTTCGCTCAAAAATTTAACTGTCAACCACAAAAAAAAACATTTTTCCAAAATATTTTGAGACTATTTTCTAAACGATTTTCACTTCTACACTTGTTTTTAAAAACGCGCGTTCTACTTTTTTCATGAAGAAAAACGTTTTTTAAAATATTCGTGCTACTTTGAGTTTGGAAAACGCGTAAAATTTCATAGTCTTTCTTTGCTTAAATAAATAATTTCAACTTAAAAGATGTTATATTTCATATAATTCTAAAGCAAACCAAAATTCAAATAATGCTTTTTGCATATTAAATCAAACAAAAGTCTATTATATAAAAAAAATATGATTGAATAACAAATATGTACGAATGTCAATGATCCCGAGTTTCCAAGCCCCCAAAAACAGATCATCTAACTTTGCTGTTTACTTGTTTGTCTTTTCGATGAAACATAATTCTGCAATAAGCAATTTCTTATATCATAACTAAACAGAGACATACATACTATACATATTTATGTATATTATTCATATATTTATGCACATGTATTCACTTCACAAAAAAATATTGTCCTTGAACGTTTAGTCGAAAATTTATGAAATACATTGAACTCTTTGCTAAATTAGTCTGTTTAGTATGAAATTCGAAAATATCAAAAAAAAAATACAAAATAAAAGCAAAGAAATTTTGCCGCGTTGTGCATTTAAAGCGAATATTTAGACTGTCTCTCTGTCCGTCTGTCTGTCTGTCCATTGGCGCAGTCTGCATTCCTGACCCCCGCGCTTCATATAAGCTTCATAGTTGATATTGTGCTGTATTCTGTTGTGTTGTGTTGTGTTGGCGCAAGATCAAAGTCGAGATACAGATTCTAAAGAAGACAATCATGATGCTTTTGCTGTTGATGATGTTAATTATTGTGTTGCAACACAACGCTTGATTTGGCAATAAAAAAAGAAATGTATCTTTCCACGTGCAGTTGATTTTTAGTTCGAGTTTGAAATGTCGTTGACCGTTAAATTGTATTTATTAAATTAAATTATACATATTGGGCCACATACTATATACAGTTTTTTTATACAGTTCATTTTTTGAAGATGTAGAATAATTTGTGTAATAAGTTTGAATTAGGAATAAATAAGACGTCGTCTTTATTTAATCTCTGAATCATTGGACATTGGATATCAAATTATTATTATGGTACATGTTCCCATATTCTGTTACTTTTGTGATTTGCGTTTTCAATTGCGTGTTTTCATCGAAATTCGTTATTAATAATTTGCCATCAATTTTTAAAGAATACTTTATTAATTTTTTATAACATAGGAAAAACTGATTAAAAATTGACATTTTATTCCAAAAAAAAAAAAAAAAATTCTTGATTCAAAAAATTTAAAGTTAAGTTTTTGTGACCTGTCAGACAAATGGTTCTCTATATATATTCGTTCAATCACTTTCCCGAAACCATACTGAAGCTTGACCAAAGACCAGTCAGCTGACTAGTTACACCTGATTATTTTCTACTCCATTTACGTATTGCTAATTTCGAAGCACGTACATTTCCGAGTTGAAAAGTAAATCACAAAATTTTAGTGATTCCGAAATTGGGAACATGCCTGTACATTATAAAATTTGTAAAGGTAGCATTGTTTTTTTCGTTCCAACGGCCAAAAACAAAAACATTCACTTCTTTATACTTGAAATTACATAAGAGACTGAGGCCCCGTTTCCATTAGGCCGCGTTCCGCGTTAGCGTTAAAAACTCGACAAACTCGCGTTAAATCGTATACAAAAAAGATGGGCAGTTAGGTATGGGAAAAAGTCGCGTTAATTTTGAACGCGACTTTCGATAACACGCGTTCAAACCGATTTCACACCGATTTCAAACCGATTTCTCTTATCGGTTCGAATAATTTGGCAATCGTAAGTTGAGCATACTTATGAAAACAGCTGACAAAGTAATCAAAAAAAAATAAACATTTACATAAAAGCTTCAGCTGCATATATTCAAATGACGGATTACCTTATCATGCTCGTATTGGACAGCAGTTACTAAAGGAACAACACCTACATCCATTCGTTTTATTAAAAATCTGCATTTAAAAAAAAAAAAAAATTTGTTTAAACCTGTACAATTTTTTTACTACATAACAAACAAAATCAGCTGTTTTAACTCGAACGCTAACGCTAAAACGCAATGGAAACCGCGAAAATTTTTAACGCAATAACAAAACGCGGCTCAGTGGAAATGCGGCATGAGTAAATAGAGAAAATCTTTCATCTCTTTTGTACTTATATGTTTTATAACTTGGTTCCAAATGTCCGTTTGCTACTAACTTTAGTAATTGTCTCATGATGGGCCTGTATATCTCAATTTAAATCTTTACATCTTATTTGTGCTTTGGCAAACGCAAAAGCTAGGTTTCATTTCCAAAATGTTTCGTTGTATTGTATATCGATTACATATTTAAAGGTTATCGGTCTTACCAAAATCGCAAATTGTTGTTGCTTTGACTAAATTGAATGTTCTTTTAATTTAGGTATGAAAAGATATAATTATTAAACAATTTGAATTCAGAAGCAGTCATTAGAACTGTGTGATTAATCGATTAATCGTGGAGCAATTGATTATTTTGTATAATTAATTGATCGATTAGTGGAAGAAACAATAATTGATAAATCAACAATGAATAATCAAGTAATTGATAGAGGACAATAGTCTCGGAGTTTAAATTTTGCAGACCCTTTCGAGAGAGCACTAAATGAAAAGTGTAGATTATCTGTATTATCTTGTTATTACACCAATAATATAAGTAAAATCTTTCATTATAACTGTTACCTAGCAAAAGTAACTGTTACTTATTGTTATTAATAGTCACTGACTACATATAACAATTACTTAGTGAAATTTAAAGTTATTCTGTAGCCAGTTTTCAATATTTTTTAATTTGTGTTCTCGTTAATAAAAAAATATTATTTATTTATTGTATGTGCTGCTTCTTTATGTCTGGCGCTATCAAATTATAAACAGATCTTTATTTATTATATATGTCGATATCTTGCTTAGTTAAATAAAATCAAAGCATAACGATCATAAAAAAAATAAAAAAATTTAAAATTGACTTCAAAACGTAGCGAAAAAAAAAAATCCGTTTTGGCGCGTCGGATTTCTCATATCTTTTAGACTCTATAAACATATTTTTTTTTTTTTATAAAATGTTCCTCGTTTATTCATTTTTTTTTTTTCGTACGTTGCATATTTAATGGCAAAGAATTTATTGAACCCAATTTAGTTTTTATTTATTTTATTTCTTCATTAAGTTGAATGGAGAAACGTGTGAGTGAATGAGTGAAGTGAAGTGAAGTGCATTTTGGATGGAATGGTTGGTCGCACTTCATGGTTTCATGTTGTTTTCGTCGGTATTTTGCTTAGTTTTGGTTTGGTCGGTCTGTCTGTCTGTGCGGCGGTGTGTAGCTTAATGTGAATAACTGCGCCTTGAACTTGACTAGATTCTGTCCGTCCGTCCGTCTTTGTCTGAACTTCTCCATGCAGCGTAAAAAACCAATTGATGTACAATTTTTGCCATTGGCACATTTCGATAGACTTGTATAGTAGAATATGCTGCACTCATTGACTACCAGACTACCAGATTTCGTTGGTCTCGTCGTCATCATCATCTTCATCGATTCGATGCGACTGTCGCCTTGTTTCACAATATTTTGCGATATACTCCAGCGCGGTAAAGTAGCTGGCGCTGTCAGTTTATTTATATCGTCGATCAGCAATTAATGACTTTGTTGAGTTTTATTTTTTTTTTTTTTCTGATTTTTTGATTCTTTTCGTTTTATTTATTTTTCAAATGTCGCATTTTTTGTTGTCCGTTCTTGTTGATCAAGCGTTGGAGTTTTGTTGTTTGCAAAATGCCAAACATCCTGTCGCGATTTTTTTTTTGTTTATTTTTATTTATTTTTAGGTTGTTCTTTTCACGCTTGTTAGATTTATTTAATTTTTTTTTTTGGTTTCTATGTCTGCAAGCTAATCGCTGCGGCGTTGTTGTCATTGAAGATCAACGACTTCCAGACGGTCAATGTCCTGTAAAGTATTAATAAAATGTTTAATGCTTTTGCAGCTAAATAAGTTTCTAAATTTCTAAAACATTTAAATTTGCTAATTTATCTTAAAAACATTTCTTTTTCTGGGCGTGCCTTACAAGACCTTTTTTTTTTTTGCATTCTTCTAAATTTCCACTTACGTTTCATGTATCAAAGCCTAATTCAAAAGTGGCAAGTAAGCCGTCTTCAAGCATCATTGCAGTCATCAAGTGCACTCAAGCAAAATACAGGAAAAATATCAAATAAAAAATATAAAAAAAAAACAGGAATTTAACTCAAACCCAAAAAAAAAAAAAAAAATATTTCGCGCCAAACTTCTCTTTACATAAATGCAGAAGAACGTAGTATATAGAAAAGAATATGCAGTTCACACAAATACATACACAGACAGACACCTACACTTGTTTTACAGTTACACACAACGAATGTGTATTCTCAGCTAACTAAGTAAGTATATAAGTATTCATTCATGAGCAGTTGAGAAAATAGCGGAAATGGAACAGTTGACATTTTTTTTTGTAATTATTTATATTTTTGATATAAATGAGGTGACAAAAAAAATTCTCAAATTCTTATAAAGTTTTTCTTCTAATTTTTTAAATTGAACTGTTATTGATAAAAGTAACTGTTATTCAACAAAGTAAATGTAACTCACCAAAGTAGCTGTTACTAAACAAAGTAACTGTTATTCAACAAAGTAACTGTTACTCAAAAAAGTAACTGTTACTCAACAAAGTAACTGTTACTCAAGAAAGTAACTGTTACTCAAAAAAAGTTAACTGTTACTCAACAAAGTAACTGTTACTCAACAAAGTAGCTGTTACTCAACAAAGTAACTGTTACTCAACAAAGTAACTGTTACTAAACAAAGTAACTGTTACTAAACAAAGTAACTGTTACTAAACAAAGTCACTGTTACTTAACAAAGTAACTGTTACTCAACAAAGTAACTGTTACTCAACAAAGTAACTGTTACTCAACAAAGTATCAGTTACTCATAATTTACTCACTCCCACATTCCTCTTCGCTTTCTGCGTTTGTACCTCATCCAATGCCATCTAAACTACTTCACAGTTACCCAATACATCACGGTTGTCTTGTACACTTATGAGATACATAATATATTATTGCTTAGGTATACAACTCGACTTTGGAAAAGCCTTCCTCCTTATCCCTGGCTCCGAATGTACCTGTTTTTCGATTTATTTCTGCTTGTTTTTTACGTATTGTGCCAATATATTCCATTAGAAATGCATAATTTGTCATAATTTAGTTTATCATTGGTATAGAACGTTCCCGAAAGCTGACCATATTTAGGTGGTTGAAGTTTATACTTCCCAAAACTAACTAAAACATCTCTGTAGCTATTACTAGTTCAATTGCGTTTATTTAGGATTCTGTCATCAAATGTATCGATACCTAAATCGAGTAAGAAACTACTCAAAAATTTTTAAATCAAAAAGGGAATATAAATTTGCAGCAATGTCAAATTAAAGTAGGCGAGTATTCTTGTAACAAAATAGAAATGTTTTCATTTCAACTAAAACCCAAAAAAATTTTTTTAAATTGATAAATCATTACAATATTTAAAATAAGATCTTTTCCTAAACATATTTATACAAAGAGCATCAAAGGAGGCGCATAAAAGCAAAATTGCAGTACAAAGAGGCAACCAGTGGCATTGAATACGGAAACCATTTTACAAAGCTTGACAGTTCCGGTGCTGCGTTTTTGAACTATGGACATAAAACCGGCAGATGATACTAATGCAACTCTCTCTACATTCGATCTAATTATCTCTAAGGCAATATTATTTGTAATTGTTGCAATTGTTATTGTCATAGTTAATGCCGTACACTCGCACAAAACGAAGAAAGAGAAAAACCATTGCCAAAATTACGTTGTAATTTAACGCTAAGCGAGCTGCGTGAATACGATGGTACAAAAAAAGATGGACGCTTGCTACTCGCTGTGAATGGTAATATTTACGATGTAACTAAAGGAAGACGTTTCTATGGAACAGGTGGTCCTTATGCTAGTTACGCTGGACGTGATGTATCACGTAATTTGGCACTATTTAGTGTACAAACAAATAATAATAATAATCAACGCGAAGAATATGATGATTTAAGCGATTTGACAATGCAACAAATGGAAATAATTAAAGAATGGGATCGTCAATATGGCGAACAATATGATTATGTTGGTAAAGTGCTACGTGAAAGAAGACATAACGTCATAAATGATGAAACGGATGAGAGTGAGTAATGATGATGTTGATAATATTGCTTATAATTTTCCAAATATCTTCGAAAATCCGTTGTCGCAGCTAATCGATGATTTAGTAACTGAAAATATTACAAAAATTACTGGCAGCGACATGGAATGTTAAAAAAAAAATATTATTATATAAACGCAAACTACTTAATACACCCACAAAAACTATCAAACACATACAAAGAAGCAAATGCACACACCTTTTTTTTTTTTTTTTGAAAAACTCTAAAATGAGAATATTGCATTACATGCCGTTCCGTTTCAATTCCATGCATTCCGCTGTCTGCGCTGTGCGCCAAACAAAAATTATAACGCGAAAAAAAGTTGGCGGAAACGGAAAAGCGCTGCCATCTTGTCGCCATAGACAAAAGGGCGCGGATTAAATTGAAGCTGCAATTTAAAAAAAAAAAAAAAATTTTTATATATAAAATGTTTGTTTGAATTGAAGTGAAATAGAAAACCATCAAAGGCTTGAATAAAAAAAAAAAAAAATAAAAATAAAATGAAAAATGTCAGCTATATCAGTCGTTAGGATTTTTACATGTCAAAGCATTAAGAGTTGCTAAAGAGTTTACAATAGCCTCGATGATGCTTAAGCATGTTGAGTTAACGTTACCACTTGACTTTGTAACTTGTTAAAAAAATTAAAAAAAAAAAAAAAAAAAAAACCCGCTGCATACTTTGCGGCGTCTTTCGTAGAAAATAGCGAATTCTTTCGCTTATGCATTTTTATAGAATCATTAAAAAAATATAAAACGCTTGATTTAAGTTAGCCTTTGGTGTTTTTGTCCATATCATAAATATGAATTAGGCGTGCAGGAAAAGTTGCCGCAGGGCGTTTTTTTTTTTTTTTTTTTTTTGTAAACTTTCAAAACAAAACTTATGCGAAAAGTTTAATGCAATTTTCGCGCAAAGTCTGCATATCAAAAGATAGTGTATAAACTTAAAAAAGTTTTTGCTTTATTTTTGTTTCTTTTCACAAACATTTTATGCATTTAAAATAAGCTTTTATAAAAGTGTTTATAATTTGAAAAATAGCTTAGTTATGATGTATTGATTGTTTAGATTAGGTTGGGGTATATACGATGCATAGAAATTTAGTAGCTTAGTGAGTAGACGGTAAAAACGGAATGGAAGTTCAAAATTGCCGACAAAGAGCCCCAATTTGAAGATAGGAATAGTTTCCAAAAAACATTGAGGGAAAGGCGCCGAACCAGGAAAGACAAGTGGTAATTTTCTTAGCGACATGCTTCAAACGTGGTGTCAAAGAACATCCCAGATTCTTTTGAAGATCCTAAATTGTTTGATTCGAATCTCCCAAAAACCGAAGAATTCGTACCCAAAATTATCCTTAGTTTTTCCAAATTATTTATAAAAATTTCCAATGTCTTAAATTTGACGATTCCACACTTTTTCTATATTTTGCACCACAATTTTAAAATCATGATTAAAATGCGTAAAATAAATTAAAGCATTTCGGGAATTCCCATAGATACAAATGTAGTTTTTGGCTGAAATTCAATGTAATCGAATATAGCAAATCAGTCTAGTCTGTAACAAAAAAAATTTCTATCCAAAAACTCATTAAATAAATGAACCAAATATTGAATTTAATAACAAAAATATGCGCAATAAAACTGAATCATTCATCATCATTGCTAAAGTGCAACAAAATCATTTTATTTCTATAGTACAACACATAATTATTTATGGTACACGCGCACACTTTCCCCAGCCACGTTGAACTACAAAAAAATAATTCCCATGAGCAGCAAACAAATCATAAAATTCGCATAATTTGCAATTGTAACTATTGTCGACATCGTCGACGCCGCCATTGAATAAAATAAAATAGAATAGTAAAATATACACAATATTTTTTGATTGACTCTAAATAATAATGCCAAACAAATAAGGTTTGAGAGTGTCTGGCATACGGATTAACTACAAAATGATAGAAATGATTATTACAAACAGGAAAAAAAAAAACAAACTTGCAGGATAACAATGGAAACTGAAGAGAAAAAAAAAGAATAAGTAAATGAATGTAAGTAAAGTTCTACCAATCAAGAAAATACCAAAACTAATAAAAATGAACTCAAGAAAACGAAATGAATAAATAAAGAAATCATTTGTTGTATGTATGCAGCAGTAGCATAGAGAGAGGCAAGCATTAATCTTTACGATGCCGCAATACTACGTCTAAGCGTAGTGCAACAAAAAGAAATGGGTACAATGAGTACAATGAGTACAATATGGGTAACTTTGAAAGTTTGTAACGAAATGGAGTTTGAAACAATTTAATGAAACCTTTGACTCTTTCGGACTCGGTTAAATATGTTTGCGGTGGAAACTTGGAACTAAAATGAAGCAAATTACTAGCAAAGCGAAAATCACAGTGACACATAAATCACACAGTCACAGGTTGAAATCACAGCCATAAGGTTAAGTAATATTTGATGGTAAAACACTCAATAGCAAGAAAAAGCCACAGTCACAAGGTAGATTTAGAAAGTGAACTGTCACTAAAAAGTAAGTTTTAAGGTCTCAGGCACAAACGAAAGTCACAGTAAACAGAAGCTATATTACAAGAGCTCAGTCTCATAAGAGCCAAAAGGTAGATAGGATCATAATAACATTTAAAGTCAAAAAACGAAAATTCACAAGTTATATCTCAAAACAGTCACAATTTAATAAAGCAGTCACTGGCAAAGGAAAAAAATCATAGTCACAAAGATCAAGAACTTAATCATGGCAACTAAGAAAAAGTCACAGTCAAAGTTTAAAGTCTCAGTTCCAAAAAAAAAGCTACAGTCTTATGTTAAGGACTAAGTCACAAGCAAAAATCACAGTCACTGGTTAAGATCACAGTGAAAATGTAAGGTTACAGTTTAAAGTCATAAGTAAAAGCCATTGTCACAGGTTAATATAACAGTCACAAACAAGGGACCTTGGAGAGTGGAGGAGTTTAATTTAGAGATTTCGTAATCCACCATATAGTAATAATATAGTAATGAGAGCCTCACAACTGTGTACATCCTGTGAAGATATTTGGAAGTCTCCCTACCGCTGTGATGAATCTAAAACGCTTCAAGGAAGCAAAAATTTTAATGCCAATTCAGACCAATTTTAAGCTGTATAACTTTAAAGTTTACTCTCGCATAAGATAAAATAAATGTACAACGACTTCCGTTGCACCTGCTGGACGCCAATAGCATTCATACGCACACATACACAAACACACACACACACACCATTCACATCCACCTACAAGCCAGTCTAAAAGTCAAGTCGTTGTGTTGTAAAAATGAAAGAAGAAATAAAAAAAATACATTGAGTGCGCGCCAAATTCATACCAAAACCAATACAATAAAGCTTATCCTTTAACGCGAGACCAGTAACAGGATATAAAAGAGGCTAGCAGTGTACAGGACAATGCTAAAAGTAGCTTATTTACAGCAAACCAAGAACGGAACAGTTAAGACAGACAAAAAACACACGCCCAGTTTTGGACATCAAGTGGCAGGGCGTGAAGGATGCTGCAAACGATGATGACGACGACGACGTCATCGGCAATAGTCGTTGTCGTCGTCGTTGTCTGAAAATAGGACAATGCGCGCAACTTCGTTACAACAAGTTCGACTGCAAAATGCTAAAATGAAATTGTGTAAAAAAAAAAAAAAATCTTTAGTAGAAAAATCTCAAGAATCACTCCCAAACTTAATACCAAAATCAACGTCGTCGTTGTCGTCATTTTCCTGGTGGCCTTTAGTACAAAGTACAGTCTGCGTCTGTAGAAAACAACAGCCATAAAGACGTCTGCTGCATGCTGCTGCTGTTGTATATTCGTAGCTACTACGGCTACGGCTACAGCTCCAGCTCCTGTTCCCGATTCTCAAAAAAAAAACATTACACACACACACCCTAACATGTAACACCAAACAGTTTCGGCAGCTTTGCTCCTGTTCCTCGCCTGTTCCTGTAATCATCATCATTTGCCATCCTTCCTTCCGTTTGTCATGAAAGCTCTTTCAGTTGTCTGGAAAATCTTTTTTTTTTTTTTTTTTTTTTTTGTTTTTCCTTTTTTGTTTTATTTTTGTTTTATTTTTTTTTTTGTTGGTTTTTTTGAGGGTTGAATTTCGGGTTTTGATAAGTACATTCGACTAGTAGCAGTTGTATCTAACGTATTTGTATGTATGTGTGTATGCATTGGTATGTGTTTGTATGTATCTGTTGTAAGCAGGGCATTGCACTCGAGCGCTTTTACATCCTAAATTCATTTCGCGCAGTTATAAAGTTGAAAAGCTCTTTTGTTGTTTATATACTACGACTACGACTACTACTGCTGCTGCTGCTGCTTCTTGCTATACTCCATATTTAACTTATACACTGCATTTACTCCACAAGCGTTATCCTTGTCTCTCTAGCAGCGTTATACGTTCACAATATTTTTTGGTACGAGCATACTCGGCTTTTATATATAAACGTATTTTTGTTTGATATAATTACAAGATAAACTTTGATATCTTCGCATAGAGTTGTCGCATGTTTCGATATATTTTTGGCGCCAAAAAATATGTGAGTTTTTGCGAAGAGATATATCGAAAAATATAATGAAAGTTTAGGGAGTGGTAGAAGATTAAAATAGTAAACGAATTCTATTTTTAAACGATCATTTGAAAAGTATTTTCTATTTTTATTAAATTTTGTACTGAACCAAAGGCTTTGTTGGAGGGAACATTTCCCAGCTAGCTGCTCAGGAACCATCACTGAGTAAAAAGCATAGATTATTGGAAAGGTTGTTGTGTCTATGGTAAAGACATAAGAACGAGTTGTATTCAAATTTCAATATTCAATTTGGTCCATTGTGAAAACAAACTTTATGGTGAGAAGTGCTCAAAAAGAGAGAGAGGGAGAGAGAGAGAGGGAGGGAGGAATACGTCACCTTATATTGACTTTAAAATGTGTCAGTTTCCTTAGTAAAAAGAGCTCTAAAATCCAAGAGAGGGAGAGAGTGCTATGAATATATTTTCGGTATTTGTCTCAAACGAAGAAAGCAACCAAAATGAGAGCAGCTAAACATACGACGGCATCTTTTACAATTTCACCATGGGTCTGATGTTACCAGCACAAAAATAAATATCACTTGTAGAAAAAAGGGAGAAACAAGGCTCAACGAAGAAATTTTTTTTTGGGGTGAATAATAAGCAATTTTTTACATTTTCTTTCAAATGACATAGACAGATAGAAGATTTGAAATGGAGTACCCGTGTGAAAACGAAGATAAAAAGAAGAGAGTTTTTGGGTTAAGAAATAAGTTTCTTTTGCCAGTGTTTAAGAAAATAATTGATAAAATCTAAGAGGACTTTGAATGAAAAAAAACTTTGCTGCTAAGAATGATATGGAGAGAAGACGATGAAAGAAGCGAAAACTTGACAAAGAAAGCACATTGCCTGGCTTCAAAATAATTTTTTTCCATAGAAAAGTAAACCGCGAAAGCTTAAAGACGCAGATTTAATTCTCAGGAATCTCAATTTTTAGTTATTTAATTATCTGATGGGATTTGTCTCAATAAAATCAAAAAATTGTATTCAAACAGTTTCCGTTCTATCGTACAATCGAACGAAACATTTAGCTTTGTTTCTACTTTAAGAGCGTAGATGTCCTCTATTTAGAATGTATATTCCCAATTAAAAACTTCATAAATGTCAAAGTTCACGAATCAATTCAAAGAAAATACCACTTCACAATGAAACAATACGACAACCCTAGAAACAAAATGCAAGATATACAAATATTCCCAACACACAAGCTGCCACTACCCAAGCAAACGCCTAAAGCAGATAGAGGTACGCTATAGCAGTAGAGCTGCCAACAACAACAAGAACAACAAACAGAACTCCCTATACCAAACATTTGTCAAGTGGGCTTTTTTTGGGTGTTTTGTGGATAATGTATTTTTTGGGGCTGATGGCTGAAGTGGAGTCTTGAAGCAAATATGTTTGGATGCTGTATGAGCAACGCTGGACAATATGCCACACATATATTGTACATACACACTACATACATACATACACATTTATACTCTAAATAATGGAATGTTTTGGAATATGAAACGCGGTCGATAGCATCGCATATAGTATATGAATACTACTCTACTACGACTACTATAAGCTTTTCATGCCTCGCCTCTTTCACATACCACCGCACTCCTTGTATCATTATCCTGCGTCAAAGTGAAATTTGTTGTGTTAGATAGAAGAAGTGGAAGTAGTAGTTGGGGAAAGGTAGTGGGAAAATATCGATTGGTTTGGCTTGGCTCTGTCGCTGTGGCTGTACTGTATTTTTACATTTTCAATTCGAGTGTTTTCGGAGTGTTTTGTTTTATATGCTGGAATTTTGTTTCATAATAAACTTTCAGTCTGTTGTTTTTATATTATCATTGTGTCTGTTTGTGTTTGCCACTGAGTCGTGTGTAGGTGTGTAGGTGTATCTGTGTGTTTACATAAATTTGGCGCGAATTTTCGATTAATGAAATTCGGGTTAGGCCAGAGTTGTTTGTGTACTCTCTCTCTCTCTTTCTCTCTCTGATTGGATTTGTCTTTGTCTCTTTTAACTCATTTATTATTTTATGTATTCGTGTCTTTTCCTTTTAATGTTTATGATTGTTTTACATAAATTTGTTTTATGTACACAATTTGTTTTGTTATTTATTTTGGTTTTTTTTTTTTTTTTTTGTTCCATTCGAGTTAACCAATAAATCTCATTGTGTGTATTTGCTGCAGGCGGCTTGTCCTTAGTAGTATGAAGAATTGTTATATTGTTTACAATGATTTGGTTTTTCCTTTTCTTTTTTTATTTTTTTGAAGTAGAGCATGTCACTTTTTTTGGTGTCTTCAAAATGTTTTTTGGTGTCAAAGGATTTGTTTTGATTAAAAACAAAAATAGGTTTCTGTATTTGTTCATTGAAAGCAATGCGAGAAATGTATCCGAGCTAATAGATATTTTAACTAACCTTTTTAATTTTTTTACCATGACATGGCTACAAAGTGGGTTAGCATTTGTATGGACGTGGCCTTCTGAGTTGTGGCACTGTTTTATTGCATCCATGCCTTCTAGAATTCGGGTTTTTCAAAGTTTTACTAAATGTCAGAGATATTGATATTCCAAGGCCCATTTGCGATTCCAACAACTAATATTTTTTTGATGCACTGCTTATGGACTGTTGGGTCCAACATTTGAATTACTTTTGGCATGCATTTATTTTTCTTTCTGAAAACTGATTACCTGACTGGTCAAAACCGGCAGAAAGTTCACCTTAATCTGTACTCAGAAACAGAGATCGATTTTGTCTTCAGCACTGATTAGATTATACTTAATCGATTAATATAGACACAAACGACTTGCTAATCCTGTTCGTCCTGACAACTTTGGATTACTTTTCCGCTCATAGTCACCTCTACTCTAATCAATTTTAGGTTTATGACATGGGTCGGTGATCTATTGGAATATGTATTCCATTATCCCAGTTAAGTATAATATATCTCAAGACTTATGCGGTCCGAATACAATATTAAGCGAACAGCCCTGACTCGCTCCGCCTTGGTAGAAACTTTAACGGGACACTGCCTGGTTGGTAGCTATGCGGCTTGACTAGGTGTAGTATTCAATGACTTTTGCAGAAGAAATTATAACCGGAAAGAGGAAAAGACTTTAGAGCACCATCTCTGTCACTGTCCAACCCTTGGTAAACCATTTTTAGTTAATCTGGCTGAAATCCCATCACTTAAGATTAATTCAGTAGATTAACTGGTTCGATTAGGGGATTAAACACATAAAAGACCATATGAAATCACAATAGGCCTTACAATAAGAAATAATAAGCACGCAGGACTGCAGTAGATGGTCTCAAAAAAAGCTTAATATCTTTTGGATTCCCCTCAATCGGGGAATACATAGACAACTAATGGAGGCGTATCTCGAAATCAGAACAAAACATTAAACTTTTTAATATCTGTAAGAGGACTTGACTGTATTTAAAAGGAAGTGAAGAAACAGAACCGACTGAAGAAATATCAAAACTGAAAAGCAACAAACGCAAAACTCTCACAGTACCTACTGCAGTTTCGGAGAAGAGACTGCGAACTGCTGATTGCCATTCTGATAGCAGAGGCCTAGCCTAGCGACAGCCTTCAAGGAGCAGCGTAACCGCAAAGACTACGCTGCAGCTTCACAGCTATTGCCAAGATAAAATTTAAACGTCTTGATGCACACTGGAGAGATGTAGGACTTTAAATCAATTTCTGGAGTTTGCTAAAAAATTCAGCAATATTAAAAGTTTATCAAATCCCTTGAAAGACCTCCAAAAGGGTCTCTGTTACCAACATAAAAAAAATAATCTAAAACCTATTTTATGAACAAAAATTAATTTGCTACAAAGCAAATTGCTTCATAAATTGTACCACTTTAAAATGCATTAACTTTTGGTGGGAACACCCTCGTCATAACATTTTATCAATATAGAGAATATGTGTGTGTGTGTGTGTACAAAATTTAAACAAGTAAATGACACAATCGGAATAATGCTCCCGGCGTACAGAATCGAATCTCTGTCTCTGTCAGGATATGCTTTCGTTTTGTGTTGTATTGTTGACACTCTTGCCATGTTGTTGTTGTTATTGTTGCTGTTGTTGTCGTCGTAATTGTATTGTATGTTGTTTTTTTGTTGTCCAGTTTGAGTGGCAACATACATCGAACATCGAAAATCTGGCACCAAAATGCTGACATTCGCTTTTGGCCAAATTGAGTTTTGTGAGCCGAAACAAGTTGAATTGAGTTGAGTTGAGTTCAGTAAAGTTTGTTTTGTGTTGCCAAAGAAAAAAACACACAACGCCAGAAAGAAAGGATTCAATGTTGTTGTTTCTTTTTATTATTATTATTATTTTTATTATTATTATTATTATTTGACATTTCGTTGAGTCAAGAGGGACTTATACAATTTGTGTTAGAATTCACCATAATTTTTTTCTTTTCTTTTCTCTCGTTTTGCAAATTTTTATTGAAATACTATGCTAACGATTATGTAAAAGTTTACATGGTTAAAACGTTTTTAATATGATGACATTTTCTATATGTGAATGTATGTATGTGCTTAAGGTACGGATGGTAAGGGTTTCCTACGACTTAGCTTCATTATTCGTATGCGTACAGTTAAGCTTTAGTCTCGTTAAGAGTATACAGGCTGTGTGAATTCAAGGATTCAAAGCATCCTTTTTTGCTTGTTGCGTACATGTTGCATGCTTTTTTAAAGAACTCAACACAAATGTTTAGGATGGAGGTTTTTGTGTAGCTGTTATATGAATAGATTTTTTTCTCCATTTTCACTTAAATGCCTTGTTTAAAAATAAATTATTTATTGATTAAAATATTCTTTTACAAAATTAAATACATATTACGTATTGTTTGCCAATCTTGTATTCTATTTATTGCCGGTTGCGGCGAACTGGGAAGTGTTCCCTTGCCAAGAGAACGTTCTGAAATAGTGTTGGCAAAAAGAGTGATTTTTGAGCCGCATTGTGATTAGCGACTACGATTTGAAAATCACAGTGACTGAAAACAGTGATAAAATCGCAAAAAATTGCGATTTCAATAAGTCGCGCTTTTAGTGCATTGCTCGTTTTGATGAATCAAGTGATTGGCAAATGTACCAACAAATTTGTACAGGTTCGGTGTTTAAGCGAATATGAACAGTACGCGAAAAGTGATAAAAGATAAATGGACCATTTTCACTGTTCGCGAAGAGCGAAACACAAAATCTCCGATAACTGAACATATTCACTGAGGAACAAGAAAATCGAAAATTACTACTTTCACCGAAAGTGATTTTTTGCCAACACTATTCGCATCCACTCATGAGTTAGAAACTGTTAAATTTTTTTAGTTCTGAAGACAAGTGAGTGCCGCTAATTGCAATTATCTCAAAATGTACTCAACCGATTTTAACGTTATTGGTATGGAATGAAAGGTAATTAATAATTTTTTATCAACATGCTGTGCAACACTTTTCAATCAAACTGTTGGCTTCGGAGCCATCAATAAAGTTTTTGAAAAATGCAACATAATTCCCATAATTGATCAATTATTTTTGGATTTATAATAAAAAATCAAGAAGGTATAAGTCTCATCTGACGCTGGACCACCAAGAGTGGAGATTGATCCGCGCAAATTTAGTACCTGCGATTGCTTCATCTTCATTTGATAACCCATTTATGCGGTTTCTCTCGAATACAGAAACGCGATGCGTGGTTGGTGATGTATTTTACAGAATCGAACTAATTATAAAATAGATTAATTTCCGTTGTTTCTTAATCCAGAATTCCTACAGTTTCGGTTCAAGTCTTTGGACCAAAGTTTTTTTTATTAAATTTTTATATTTTTTCTAAATAAGAAAAAAAACAGGGAGGGGGGAGAGCCAAAGGGCCCCGGTACAGACTGCCTCACGGACCCCTATATATATAATATGAATGTGATCCAGGGAATAGGGCTGTGTGATTGTTGGAAATAATTGATTGCTGAAGATTGTAAAAATAAATCGATTGTTGCTGATTAATCATGATTATCAAAAAATATATTTAGATATAAGCGAAACTTTTTTTTTTTTGCTTCTCATCTGGGAAAAGCTTGCTAATCAATGCCGATACTGACCTCTATCCTCTATTCGTTCCCTATTTTCATTTGAAAAAATTTCCCTTCCGCAGCTGGGCCCCTCCTCGGGGCCCCGGGGCTTTTGCCCCGCTGCCCCCTCTTATCGGGCCTGGACAAGTTAAATGAACTTAACTTGAGTACTCTCCGATATTTCGGTTACATGAACATTTTTGCTCTTTCTTTTATATCAACTGTAATTGTCGGTGTTTCTCTTTGAGACCATATCTAAAGCCCGCTGGTACTTAAAAGTACTCCAAACCGGCTGAGTTCTGTGCTTCAGCGTCTTCTATAATATTATATCAAGCCTTTCTGTAAATGTTACAGTTACCACTTGAAGCTTGTTCCACTAATTTTTTTTCTTCCATGGTTCAACAGGTTCTCAGCCAGATTTCGCCCAATGTTGTGCTTTGCTGCATTCTAATTTCTGTACGATCTAGAAAATCCTTTACTCGTGTTAGCTCCATTATAATGATTAATTAAATTTCTACTTTTGTGCAATTCTCGACTCTTCTTCAGATGATCTTTCCGATGAGCCGCGTAGGCGTGTTACGTGTTCTTGTAGTCTTCTGCGCTAGCCTCTTTATTTCTCTAATCGAAAAAAAAAAATCAAAAAGGTCTCTCTAGATTCTAAATGCTCCACTAATTACACGTTTATTCTCAACTACAATGATTGATGATTATTTACAACAAACGATTTAAAGTCAATTCATGTACAAATAAAAAAACAAAAACACATAATAATAACTTGTACTATTGTTATATTTATTTTTATATGTAACCACTTAGCTGCTTACAAAAAAAATAAAAATTATATAAAACGCAGTAAATTCCAATGACAGAAACACTCCGAAATCTTATCGCATCTGCTTCAAGATAACAAAAAAAAAAAAAAAAAAAGAACGGAATGCAAGCAAGAACAGAACTCTGAATGGGTTACGTTACGCAAACTAAGATTACGTTTTATGTTGGGAGTGGTGTCTTAAGGTGCTTTTTTGTTGCTGCTTCTGGGAAAAATTTTCATTGAGAAAATTTTAAAATTAAGTAAATGTCGATAATATTTCCGATAACTGACAATTTGTCAATTTTTGTGATAAGTTAAAAAAAAAAAAAGTAAAAAATATTATAGAAAGGAAGTGATATTTTTATACCCTGTACCCAAAGGGTAAGAGGGTATATAAAATTTTGCGAAAGTATGCAACAGACAGAAGGAGGCTAGGAACCCATATATTCTTGATCAGCTTTGAAAGTGGTGTCAAATTAGCTTTGTCTGTCCTTCTGTCTTCCTGCTGTCTGCCGTTTGAGAGAGATTATCTCGGAGACTATAAGAGATAGGGCCACCATGTTTAAAAAGACTCTCCGATAGCAGGTTCAAACGGTTTTTCTCTCTAGCAACATTTTGAGGCGTACCCCAAACAAATCTATCCCAAAATTTTGGGTTTTTGCATAAAAACGTCATTGTTTCTTATACTAGGAATTTTAAATTTATTATAAATTATGCCTATGAGCAATTATACCAGATGAAGTACTCCGGAAATCTTTGGTTACATAAATTTGACAACTTAGTTTATGGTGAATTATATTTGATTTAACCATAACAGGAGGGAAGAGTACGAGAAGTTTTAAGAAAGAGATAGTAAGGAAAAATTATATTTTTGTACTTTTGGTGTTTTTTAAAAAAAGTTATTTTTAAATAAAAACTTTTTTAAAAGTTGTCAAAAAAAAAATTTTTTGAATTTTATCAAAACCAGGAAGCAGAAAACTTGATACATGTAAGGTGAAATTATATAAATTCACCATAACATGCATACTCAACAAAATTTGTTACCATATTAGAAAGAGACAGGGTATCTTGCAGTCGAGCATAATCGACTTCAGCATTCTTTTTTAGTTTTTTTTTTTTTTTTTATTAAACTTGAACCCAACTGCTACGTCTCGTTTTGTTTGACCAATGTTTCTGTATGTGTGTGTGTGTGTATGTGTTTGCTCCCTTTTCAATTGCTGCTGCTGCTGCTGCCTTTGAGACTGTAAATGGATTTGACATTATCTGAATTAAAGATTACAACTTGACTTCTTGTTTGCTCGCTGCTGCTGCTAAATGCATGTCACAAAAACGTTCTTAATGATTCTGAAGAGATTGAATTGAAGTCATGACGCTGTTCAAAAATTAACTCAAAAACTATTTTAACTTTACTGCACAACTGCAACATGCAAAGACACAGTTTTCCAAAAAATATTTCACAATATTCTTCACATTCATCATTTTTTTTAGATTATGTTATCTTGATTTACTTAGTAAATAAATTTTATAAAGAAAAATCTTACGTTTGTGTTTGTTTAATGCGTTAACAGAAACAGAAGAAAAAAATATTCGCTGCATCATCATCATTGCGTAAAAATTATTCGTTTTATTCCATTTGCCTAAAGCACATAGTCAGACAGACTACTTGAGTATTTATCTTTTATTTGCTTTATAAAATATTTACTCATATAAACAGACCAAACAAAAAAATGACAGACGACAACATATCTTGAGGAAAATTTATAAAGTGCTAAGCCTGGTGTTAGTTTTGTCATAAAGTTTATTTAATCTAAATGTAAACTGAAAAATTTAGAAAATTGCCCGGAAGTATTTAATTTTTTTATTCAAGACGCAATGAGCCTTTGTCCGTCCCAAGGAAGCGCAGAATTCAAGGATATTACGAAAATTATAAGAGTTAAAGTCATAAAATTCAAAAAAATTTTGATAGTTCTCTATTCCTATGGGATCAAGTTTTTCAAATTGTAAATTTTTTATTATTATTTTTATATTTTTTTTGATACTCAATTTTTTTTCAACAAAATTCGTCGTATTTTTATAGACGTTTTCAGAGAATATCAAAAAAATAACAGATTGCAAAATAGTAAGTCAAGTAAATAACAAATGAAGAATCTCGATGACAATCCTACACACTATCATGACATCTTGCAAGACATGTCATGCACGACAAATCGCAACAATTGTATAACTTGTATATTGCTGTCAGCGGTCCGTAATCCAGAAAAGAGATTACATCAATAATGCATGCATGCTCCATCAATGAGTTAGCATGGTAACATTCTCCAGAGAAATTTATTTAATTTGTTTAAATATCAAAAAAACGGATTTTTCTTGCAAAAAAAATGTTTTTGTTTTTCTTTTTGAACCCCGTTTTTCGAACTGTCAGTCAAGTTTTCTCCGGTTCTTCTAAACCGATTTTGATGAAACAAAGCGCAATCGATGCAAAATTGTCGGATTTCTAAAGCAGAATACTCATATTTTTCATTTAGCTTTTTTTTTGATGCAGAAAAATAACTTCAAAATTTAAACGCGTTTATCTCAAAACCATGTTTTTCGAACTGGCGGCCACGATGAGCCCGAAATTCTGAACCGTTTTTGATGAAACTAGTTGCAATCGACGCAGAATTGTCACCATTCTCGTCCGTAACTCAATCATAATATTAAAATATTTTTTTGCTATTTTTTTTAAACAGAAAACCAAAAAAAAAAAAAAAAAATGGACTCGAAACCCGGAATCGTGGCCGCAAGCACTATACCTTTTTTTTGACAACGTACTTTGAAGGCCGATAACTTATTAAACAGCACTCGTAAAAAAACGAGGAGTTTTTTATCAACTTTAATTAATTTATAATTAATTAAAAAAAAACTACCATTAAATATGCCTTTCCCTTTTCAAATAAGATTTTTTTTTTAAATGGTCTAAAAACAGCCTTGCGAACCAGAATACCACCGTAACATACACAGAATTCTTGTAGAGAATGTTAGAGTTATTCTAATCGAAAACTCCAAGTAATCCTTTATAAAAAAAAAAATTTACCATAACAAATCAAAATTAAGAAAAGATAAAAAGATGCTATCTGAAACGTAACAATATTATAAATGCATACTATTCGAAAGACCGAAGTTTTTGCTTTCTAAAACTGATTAAAAAATAAAAATCGATTCGTAGGTTATTGAGTTATTGTCACATAAGTGAAAAATCATGATTTTGGCAGTGTACACCAAATTCCAAGTATTCACCATAAGACTTCCCAGCTTTGTTATTGATATACGTTTCCATTCAAAGAAATATTCTAACCAAACTAATACATCAAGTAAAATTATTCAAAATAGCTTATAAGCATACTGCATTTTAAACAATTAAATACGCTTTTGGCTTTTCAATGAAAATTTCAACAAGAGTCGCTATTTCATTCCATCAAAGCACTTCATTTTGTATGCTGACGCACTTGCTTTATACGTATACAACACACACACAAAAAAGCGTGCTAACCAATTTAATATAAAGCAATTTTCCTTTCAAATTCACTTCAATAAACAATTTTCATACACATCAAATGATGATGATGACGACTATGACGATGACGACGACTACAAACAAAGTGTAAAGCATGATGACGATTCTGATAATTTCATTGAACGGCAACGACGACAACGACGACATTCAAAAGAAGAAAATTCATTTCAAAATGTTCATTTTTAGTCGAATTGATGCGCTATTTTATGTGGCGCCATACGCAACATAAGCAATTCATCAGCAGAAGAACTTTGACAAAAAACAAAAAAAAAAATAAAAATATATTTCAAACTATTTTCGATTGTATTTAAAATTGTCAACTGTGAAAACATTCAAACGTTCACACGCTCGTTTGGCGCATAATAAAATATATAAAAAGCGAAATATTGTAATAATAAATTGAAAGTTTGGTTACAGGGTTGAAGAATATACGAGCAGGCATAAATAATAAGCACTTGCGTCACACAGATACACACAGACACAAACACAAACAGAAGTAGCATCCTTTTGTGTGACCGCCGCCGCCAACGCCAAAAGCATTTTTCTAATGACAAGGATAACGCTTTACATACTTTTTTTTGTCGCAAAAACAGCACAACATTTTCTTTGCTACGCTTTCTAAAAAAAAAAAAAAAAAATTATAGGAAAAAAAAAAACTTGACCCAATTTCATTTGTGTGTGAATGTTTATCTGTATTTATATATCACTGCCGCTGTCCTTTATGTCCTGTCTGTCTGTGAAAATGGCGTTTATGAAACGCTTATTGTGTTTGCATTGTACGCACAAGCACGCTCGCATCGACTTCCGTTTCCGTTTCGTCGTCATGTCGTTCCTTTTTTTTTTTTTTTTTACAAACAAAAGCTCAATCTATTGCTATAATGTGCTGCTGTCATTTCTTTACACTTTTATACAATGAGTCAGTGTTCAATATTTTCATATACATACATATACTAACTTCTTGTCCACTTTAGGCGTTCTTTGAAGTAGTAAAGTACTGTTTTAATCGGAAATTTTAGGCTCTACGCCATTGTTGCATACCAACACTTCAAAGTCTTTACGCTTACCCAATGCTCACGCTTAAGTTAAATAAAATTTTTGGTTGTTGTTTTTCTTGATTTCGAGCCCAAAGCAAATTATTATTATAGAAAGTAGTGGAAATGTCGATAAGTTGCTGTTGTGTATGTGCGGGTGGCAGGACAACAACGACGACGACGACGACGAGAACATTGCTATAATACTTTGACAGCTCATAAGGGAAACGGAAGCGGAAATTTCATGCTTATACATTTTCTTTTTTACTACCACTAAGTAGTAAGTGGAGTGGTATAGTACAAGCAGCAGTAGTAGGGTATGTTTATGTCTTTATGTGTTGACAACTGTTGTGGACATTTGTGCGGTTTTATAGTTTTATTCTCAAACGTTTTTCTAAAACACTTCAAAAAAAAAAAAAAAATTAAAGAAATAAATTTTATTTTGATTGAGTTTAATAAAAATATTGTATATAAAAATACATGTTTTAATACGAATTAAAGTCCAACAAAAGATAGTCGCATGAAGCCGTGCAAGACATGTCATGCATGAAGTCGTGCAAGACATGTCATGCATGAAGTCGTGCAAGAAATGTCATGCATGAAATCGTGCAAGACATTTCATTATAAAATCGTGCAATGACATGTAAAAGGTTGTCGTGCAATACATGTCATGCATGAAGTCGTGCAAGACATCATGAAGTCGTGCAAGACACCATGCATGAAGACGTACAAAAATGTCTTGCATGCCAACCAAATTCACTCATATAATATTGTCAATGGCTGTAAGGGACTGGAAAGCAAGATAAGACACTAGACCCGCTGGGAAAGTATTAGAACTATATTCCCTAAATTATGGGAAATGTACACAAATAAATTGTTATTGATGATTTCGAATTACTTTCTAGATTCTAGAAACATTACGCAAAGTTCAATGCACTTTATCCGAGAGGTGTCTTCATACGATTAAGAAATAAGAGGCCTTGAGGCCATCTCAAGTTTGTTGTATTATTTCGGCAGATTAGCATCTTATTGTCGGACACTTCTTGTCTCAGCAAATCGATTTCTATTTACCGGGTCACAACAGTCTTTTTAGGTAGACTCTTCGAAGAGTGGAATTGTTATTGTGATTGAAAAAAGGCGCGCAATCTGTAATTCTAATTTAAAGGATAGTGGCCGGAGACCCATGACTTTGCATTAAACGAGTCCTTTGCTCAAGGCGTGACATTAGTTCTAGGCAAATATTACGGAACATAGGGGATCATGTAGATCTTCTACAAAAACTTTGTGTGCCCAGCACTAAGGTCCAATAGACTGAAATATTTGCAAAAAATCCAACTCCTTTATATATATATATATAAGTGGCACTACAGCCGATTGTCGGCCTTGGCATCACATAAGATTCGGCACCAGCGGTTGTAATCCAGTGCCTCATCATACCATCTTGGGATTCCGATCCTGCGGATGTCATCTAGGACCTGGTCCTCCCAACGCAGCGGCGGACGTCCTCTCTGCCGCGCCCCTCCGATTTGATTCACGTTTTGCTTCCAAACTTTTCTTGCTGGAGCTTCTGTGTCCATCCGACACAGGTGACCAGCCCAGGACAGCCTTTTGTATTGGATGTTCCTGACTATGTCGATGTCATCATATAGCTCGTACAGCTCATCGTTCGGGCGCATACGGATATCATTTTCCACTCTAACTGAACCAAAGATTCTCCGAAGTATCTTCCTCTCAAATACGCCCAACGCCGACTTATCCGATTCTGTCATGACCCATGCTTCTGAGCCATACATCAGGACCGGCATTATCAGCGTCTTGTAGAGTTTAATCTTTGTTTTTCTGGATAGCACTCTACTTCGCATCTGCTTACCGAGACCAAAATAGCTATAAAAAAGCGGTTCGCAAGAGTGATTCTTCGTTTAATCTCCTGACTGATGATGTTGTTTACATCTGAGCCCAAACTAAAAGACCGTCTGCGACGTGCAGATTGCCCGCGAGTGGATACCAAGTACTTCGTCTTGTTCTCGTTAACCGTCAGTCCCACGAATAGGTGGTGTGTGTCGATTTGCTTCTCTTTGGTTTTTTCCAGGATCTGTCACAGAGTAAATATGGAGTCGCTGGTTGACTTCTTTGGCCTAAAACCTCACTGGTACTGTCCAACTATACGTCCTTTCCTTTATAACGAAACTAATTCAAATTTTTGAAGAAATTGCAGATTTTAGGTCTAAAATTTTGATTTAGAAATTCATAATTATTTAATTATTATTATATCTCTAAACCGCTAAGTACCCTATTTGGGTGTTTCCTAAACAAGTCGCTGGCTCATCAACTGTAAAAATAATAGGTCCAACCGTTACACAAACCATCCATAACATTCTGCAGGAAAAAGGTCTATAATTTTAATTTTTAATGTTATATAATTTTAATTAATTTTTAAATTTTTCTTGGCTCATCAATTCCGTGAAGAACATGTGCCCAGTGCCCAGAACACCTTTTTTTTCGCAAAAAACCTTATTGCTCCTCCAAAAAAATGTGCACAGCTTTCACTTAATTTCGATTAAATAAAAAAAGAAACGCTTCAGTGGCAAATGATGACAACAAACAAACAAACAAAGCCCAAAGAAATTAGATTCTTTTTGTTTACAAACACTTCGCGCCAAAAACATTTTCCTTTTTTTTTTTTTTTTTTTTTTCGCTACACGTGCGCTTTTAGCACAACCAATGTCAGCAAAGTTCCTCATTCCTAATACGCTCCGCTCTTCTGCACTTCACTCAATGATAACAAGTTATGCGACCACGTTATCCAATTAAAAAATGTATCCATGACTACTTTGTCAGCATGTGTTGCCCCATGTCGCGTCTGGGAAATTTAAAACTCCGACTACTCTATACGTTCGTCCGTCCGTCTGACTGTCCGTCTGTCTTTTTATCTATTTAACTAAACTTGGCGCGCAGCAATAAAATGCAGACTTGCAATTTTTATATTTTTGTTTTTCAATTTTTTTTCCATTTTACCCAACCGGCTTGCTTGATTGTTTGTAAACAGAATTCAAACCAGAAAAAAAAAAAAAAAATGCTTATCATCGTCCTGACTGAAACTTTAAATAAAAAATTCATTGCAAAGCTTTATGTAAATTTATCTATTTTTTATTGGCCATATTTTATTTTTCCGTGTTTTTTTTTTTTTTTTTGTGATTTGCTTTATTTATTTATTTTTCATTTGAACGCCTGTCAAATGGGGGGTTTTCAAAATCTAAGAAATTCCAAGTTTAAAACTATAAATTATATGCCAAAAACAATTTGTTACGCATTTCGTGTCAACCATGAGCATAAAATATGCCTACTCAAAGTTTTCCTATACAAAGACTTTCTAAAAATAACAAAAAAAAAAAAAATGGAACAAAGGGGCGCATAATTTACATTTTAATAAAAAAAAAAAAAAAAAAAAAAGAAGGAAAAACTTAAAAGCATTGGGAAAAATGTTATCGAAGGGAATCTGAAATTGTTTGCGGTTTCAATACAAACCACAACGCTGGGCAAATAAAATCTGTTTTCTGTGTGAAGGTGTAAGCTAAACATCAGTTTTTTTTTTTTGGTATCTGTAGCAGGGATGGTAACTGTCGAAAAAGAGTTATAGCTCGCTTTGACGATTTTAAACATTCTTTAAGATTTGCTACAGTTTGCAAAAAGGCGGGGAGTACATAAATCACGTGTTAGGTTTTCTGGAGTTTTTGATATGACAATTTTTTTGTTATCTAATCTAAAAATACCCAACTCGTTATGAATTATTCTAAAAACAATTTCTCAATCTAGCTCGAGATTAGATCATTATAAAAACAAGCTAAAACAATAGAAACAAGGATTTTTTTAAAATAAATTAATTAATTAAGTCACGCGGCTATCCTCGTGGAACTTATCTTTTTATGCTGGGACTCTGGACTTAGGTGTACAAAAGTCTGCAGATGAGTTAGCCAGGATTGGCGCAACAACCCCTATGATCAGCTCTAAACCATTGTCTGGACTCAGCTGTACAGCTTTGCAGCACTCTCTATTGAGAGACATTTCAGAGACTCTGTCTCATAGCGCTGGCAAAATCATCGTGGCCTACGGCAGGCTTAACTACTAGTTCTGCCAATCTTTCCAAAATCAGTTATTCATTTACTTGGTAGCTTACAGATCACATCGAACTGAGCTTTTATCTAAATAAAATGGGTTTGTCTTCTGTTAAAGAGTGTAGACAAAGTGTCTGGAAGATGATGAAACCGGCTCACATATCTTTTGTTAATGCCCAGCCCTGGCTAAATTTAGATTCTTAAGATCAATGCTTTCTAACCCCTGAACATATTAGACTTTCCTCGTTGAAGTACATTCTCAGACTCTTCAAGGCAGCAGAAAATGTTCTTAGTCTCATAATCTAACCATTCTTGGTCAGTATACAAAAAGACCTATTATGATAGCAGTGCCCGGTTTCCTTTTTGGGAAGCCCGTCGTGGCTTATTCCAGTCTAAGTGCAGAATGTAGGCATTTAAAGGCTCTTTGCGCCTTCAACTTCGCTTTGACCACTTGCTTGTCTTGCGATCGCGCTTCAGATACTACGACAAGCTTTTATGTTTATGGTTAATTAAGGGATTCACAACGTCTTGTAATGTTGTAAAAACGTAAAATTGCACAATTGTCATTCTGTACAAAACTTTGCAACTCTACACTAACAGCTGTTCGAGTTAAAATGAATTTTTACTTATTTACAATTTCGGGATCTCTTGAAACTTTACACCAAAACTGAAAGACATTTGACCTCTATTCGTAAATATAAAAAAAAAAAAGATACTAAAAAAAGTTCAGTTGAAGTAGGTAGTACTAAAAAGCAGAATATAAAACAACCTAAAACTTATAAATAAATACGAAGAATAATTTGCATTTTCACTTGTAAATACTTTGATCTGCATAAATATGGTAAAACGGCAAATCGAAATACGATTAAAAATGCAACTCGGTTGCAGTTTACAGTGAAGCATAGCAAATGAAGTACAACAAGTTCTATTAAAATGCATACAATAAAACTTTCAACAAGAACAACTTCATTTTCTTTTACAACTTTAATTTTTAAATTAACTTTGCGAGTTAACACTGTACACTGTCTGCCCTATGAATAATTGAATTAATTTCGATTTCAGTTTTTTGTATTTTTTTTTTTTACTAGGTACTGCATAGAGAGGAGCGAGGGTGTCAGATTTAATTTCAACATTTTCATTGCAATATTTGCAGTGGTTTTACTGCTGCTGCTACTTCTTCCACTTCTTCATAATGCATTCACTCACTCATCCATCTATTATATATTCTGCCTGTAGTCAGTCAGTCAGTGTGTTGGCATCATGTCTATCAAAATACAGCAGCACTTTGTGGTTATTGCAATTTACAACAAATTAAAATTGCATGGTATATCAATTCGTGTTAATCTTGTTAAAAAAAAAAAAAAAATAAATAAAATAAAAATAAAAATTAATTCACATTGGCAGTTTCGATGATATTTTATATAATAAAAAAAATGTGAACGCCATAATTCTGTAAAAAAAAATTATGACAGTTGTCAGTAATATTTTATTATATTATTTAACTCTTTTATTTTTTTTTTTTAGAATCCTACAAATCATTAAAATATGCACAAAACATTTAGAAATGCAAACGAGTCATTGTGGTTTTTGCATGAATGTTGTCAAATGAATGAATGAGTGTATTCATTTCAAAAGAGTAATGGCAAAGTGTGTATATTCATAACAATGTAAATGATATTTCTAAACATTAGTTTCTCTTACTAGAAAAAATCAGAAAAACAAATTTTGAATGCCTTATTTTTGAAATAAAATTCAAATCGAATCAATTTAAATGAGTATGAAATGATTGCACTCATTGCGCCGCATAGAACGATTGCTACTTCTATTTTTTTAAGATAATTTATGAAAAAACACCCCTGCGCAGCTGTGTTTTTTTGGGATTCTAAATTTTGAAAAATTTTGTTCTTCTGAAAATAGGTTTTCTTTGTCAATTTTTGTAGGCCAAACTTACTTTTATGGCAGATTTTCTTCACAAACATGTCTTGTTTTGTACAAACATGTCGTCGCATTCCCCGCGAAATGATCGTATGTTGATTTTTTTGGAAATTGAGATTTTAATGCAGAACGGTTAGAAAACGTCTGTCTCACATACTTGCAAAAAATTACAAATGAATTCGCTGTAGTTTCGGAAAAAAATCAATTTCAATTTAATCGTATGTTTACTAACATTTTTCTGTGCGCGCGAAATTATCGTATGTCCATATAAATTTTTTTTTAAGTGTTGTTAACTACTTTAAACGTACAAAAATAGGAAGGAATGCAAAGGTTTTGCATACTCCATTTTCCAAAAATGTAACCCTTTTTTACTCACGCAAATTCTCCTACTACAATCTAAGTCTGTATGAAAATGGTACACGAAATGGGTACTGCTTTTTGTGGGGGGAAATTGATGGCAAAAGAGGCAGTAATGAAATACGCTCAGCTCTTGTAAAGTATTTGCTTATTCTAGATAGTAAAAAAAACAACATCAAGTCTAAGCCTTTATTGCGATAGTTGTGCTGGTCAAAATAAAAACAAGGCTGTGCTGGCTGGTTTAGCACATTTTTAAAGACTTCAACTTTTTTGAAAACAATTAAAGTCACCTATTTGCTTCCTGGTCATACAATGATGCCTGTAGACTCTGTACATAGCACCATTGAATCTTTTATTAGAAATCGCAATGTTTGGGCGCCAAGTGAATGGCCGACTCTTATAAGAAATTCAAGAACACATCCATCCAGATACGAGTGCGTTGAATTAACGTACAAGGATTTCCAAAATTGGAATCGTTTTGCCAATTCATTATTTAAAAATCAAACATTAAATTTAAGCAATTTACGTACAGCTATTTTGCACAACGGAGAAATGGAATTGAATTATGAATATTTCGAAAACACAAATACAAAAAAAAATTATTCAAATATCAAACTTGAATCAAACTATTAAAAGTTTATACAAGAACAAGTTAAGCATTTCAGAAAAGAAGTTTTTAGATTTAAAAAATCTATGCAATGTTAACAGTATACCTACTAAATATCAAAGTGAATATGTAAATCTTAAAAATTGTAAAACAATCGTAGATTGTTTAGATGAAAACGATGAAGAAGATGAAAACTGAAGATGTTTGCCTTATGCAATATTTTTTTTTTTTTTATTTTCATATTTACTTTAATTTCATACAGAAAAATATGATTTATATGAATTTCTTACATAAGTTTAATAAAAACAAAAACAAAATTTTATTTTAACTTTTTTTATATAAATAAATAAGGATTTTCTCATATCGTATGTTGAACTTACATTGTTTTGCACCAAAAACATGACGCGCGAAATGGTCGTATGTTTAAATAAATTGCTGCTGTAAACACAATTGGCCATATTTAAAAAAAATTTAACAAGCATTCGTTATTACAACTATAAAATAAGATCTTATGAAAAAAATGGCTGCTAAAAAACCACTCTACTTTGAGAAAATTAAAAAAGCTTCTCCTGTAAAATCACATTTTTCTACATACGATCATTTCGCGGGAATGCGACGATGTATTTTTTTGTGACAACAACGGAATTAGTCTCTTTAAAAAATATTCACCAAAGGAGGCCTTACTGTACACTTTAGCTTGAAGTTGTGAGACTTGCATGGCTTACGATTCCGGTGAAGAAACTTTATGAAGCTCTCACGTTATTCCCGTTTATAGAACAAATTCCACATAAATCAGTCCGTCCGTGTGCACATTTTTGCGTTGTGAATGAAATATAAGTCTCAGTTTTTACCAAATCTTTCTAAAAACTGGTAGAAAATCTTACCTAATTCAGTAAACGTTTTATATTCTTATTTTATTAAGGTTTCACATATGCTGGCTTAGGGATCTTATAGAACTGTTCATCCGTCCGTACAATTTTTTCGTTAAATTTGAAATTTGTTTATAAGTTTTCAACGTATCATTCTGAATATCCGTAATTTTTTATATTCAATATAAAATTGCATAGTTTTCCGTAAACAGTTGAATTCGATACTTAAAGTAAAATTGATTCGAGTAACTTAAGTGAACTGTTAGAAAACTAATCGTTTTGACTCGAATCGTTTGGCTTCGGTACGGATCAATTCGATTAAAAGTCGAATACTCGAGTCGATTACTCGGTTATGTTTATCGGATACTCAATAGAAAACGTTTATTTTTTTTTTTTTTTTGGTAGAGTGCTACCAGTTGGGAATGTAGCTTAGTGGTAGAACATTCTGCTTTGTGAAAGACCCCAGGGATTTGAGTTTCTCTTGAAGCAATTAGAGAAAAAAAATATTATGAATATTCAACTCTCTTTTTTAAGCGTCATTTACTCCCCATACAACTTTCAAAAACCGTTCGCATATTTTGGTATTTATGCAGTAGAAATTTGCCCTTTTAATCGAAGTATTTCATCCTGAGAAAATATTAACTTAGCCTAACTGCAATCAATTCAGTCTTAAGAAAAAAAATATTCCAAAAAAAATAATTACAAATCTTCTACAAAATAAATCTTCCCACGCTTTCGTTTAATTTATCAAAACATAAATAAATAAAATCTTAAACGTTGATCTTCAAAGAGTTCAACACTTGTAAAATAAAGCCAGTCAATCGCCTTCAATCTTTTTTTTCATGTTTGACGAATGACTTTGTTTACGAATTTGCAATGAAAAAGTACCGAACAAAAAAAAAAAAAAAAGAAAAGAATAAATGATGTATCTGCAACTGAATTAAAGCCAAAACGAAGCGTAATGAATGAATAAATTGGTTAACTGCTGAAAGGCCAGACAATGAGTTAAATCAATGAGTAACTACGAATGCAATGTCACGTACGCATACAAACGATTGAAGGCAACAAACAACAACGACGAAAAATCTAGAGCGACGGACAGACTGAGAGACAGACGGACAGACACAGACCGCCACCATCGTTGACGCCATTAAATGTCCGTTGTGTCTGCCACACCACCACCTCCACCAGCAGCAGCAGCAGCGATACTGCGATCGCTTCTCCACATTTGATATGTCTGTTTACGGAAATGCAATTGGAGAACGTGTCGAGGTCTTACTGCTTATAACTCAACTTGCTGTTAGCTGTTCACAAATGTTGTATTCAGGTCGACTGGCTGTCGGTATATGCTGCCGCAAAACGCACTTCGACACTTTGATTAACTTTGATTTTATCTCTCAAGTCAAACAAGAAATAATTGCTGATGAAATCGATGCAGTCGCTTACACATTCCACACCACACCACACCAGACCACGCCGCATTATAGTATAACCATCCCATCAGTCTTTACTAAATTGTATATTTATACTTCTGATTTTTTTTTTTCCACAGTCATTCTTTGCTCTAATTCACATGCTTCGGGGTCTTTGGTCTGCCCACATAAATAAATAGTTTCTATTCGTACTCGTATTAGACGATGACGACGACGACGACGACAACGGTTGTTTTTACTTTGATTTAGTTTCGGTTTCACCTGTCTGGGATTAACCTATGAAACGTAAAATACTATATATATTTTCTTTCCCTCTATTTCTTCGATTTTTCACTACTAATTGTTAATGAATCCATCAAATGGAATTATTGCATTCCTTATGCTTTATTTGTGTATTTGCGCTACCATTTCATCTGCTTTGGATTTCTTTGAATTGTTTGTTCAGTCATTAGCAAATATCAAATAAACTAAGACAGCTGTAGCTGTAAACTATTATTGAATTTAAGGTACCTAATCTAATGTGTAACAAAGATTAAATGTCATTCAGCTGTTCAGGAAAAATAAATAGAAAATAAAAATTGGTTAAAAAAAATCGTAGAAATTGAAGTAAAATTAATTGTAATTTTCTACTGAAAACTTTTCTTTTTTATTAAAACAAAAAAATTCCTGGCTAATATATGGCTTATTTTCATATTAAACACAACTAAAATATATGAGTATGGTTCACTTGGAACCACTGTAATATCACCTTGCTCCCGTTATCACTTAATTTTGCGATTTACGATTTAAGTAAATTCGCATGATTTCAAATCGTTTGTGCTCCAGCAAACTCAAAATTAATGTTTCATTTCTAAAACGTTTCTTTGCATTTTATTTGACAAAAACTGCTATCGGTTAAAAAATTAAAGGTTTATCGGTCTAACCAAACGCAAATTATCATGAGTATAAGGGTAATAACTTTTCATTTCAATTATTCAAACAATGCCGCTTGGAAATCGTAAAAATTTCTAAGCCGATTGATTCTGAGCAGCTAAATTTTGAGACGATTGATCCTGAACATACTTCAGTGGAATTAATGGAGTCAATTTCTGCTATAGAAGTGTTATGTGTTAGTGCTCCGGCTCATGCTCCAGCCAACCAAAGCACAAATATAACTGTTACCGATATAGAGCATAAAAAAGAATAATGGATGGACGAGTCTTATGGCACATATAAATTTTTGAAAAGCTTGTTTTGGTATCAGTTTTCATGGAAATATTTTCAAATATTTTGTATCCTAACTTTTGGTGGAGAATATCAATTTGAAGATCTGTAAAGAACACCATTAAAATTGTTGAAAAAAAGTATAAAAGACAACAATTTTAGTATGTATATTCCTGGGCTTTGAAACTATTCCAGAAATCAATACATAACATATTTTTTGGTTCTTGCAGAACATGTTTACAAATTTTAGTTTTTAAAGTTCGGTGTTGAAGTTGTTGTAGAAAAATTAATTAAATTGTTGTCGGACATACATATGTACATTTGTATTGGTTCTTGCAGAACATGTTTGATTTGTGAAAATAAAGGCAAAATTTTTTATTGCTTTTATTATTTTTTTTATTTAATTATTATTTTTATAATTATTATTTTTTATTATTATTATTTTTTTTATTATTATTTTTATTATTTTATTTTTATTATTATTATTTTATTTTATTTTTATTATATTTTATTCTTATTTTCTTGACGTCAAAGGAAATTGTTTTACATTAATTTTCTTTTTTTTTTCATAAATTTTAAATTTAATTTCATTTTCCATTCTGTGGCCTTATTACTCTCGCTGCTTTTCCTTTGTCTTTGTAAAAATTTTAGCTTTGAAAAATTTTCCAATTTTTTTTTTTGCTTCACAAAGAAAATTTCGTTTGTGGCTATTTGCTCCCTTAAAAAAAAAAAAAAAAAATGTTCCATTTGTAGAGTACAAAATGTTGTGCGCTGTGTTTGCGCTGCGCTTTATGCTGTGCGCCGCATAAGATTTTCTTTAAAAATACTACGCTGCGGCGCTACGCACAACAAACACCCACCACCAGCGCCACTACTACCGCCGCAGCCAGCAAATATATAATGCAACAACACGAAAAACTACGAGAAAATTACTTAAGAAAGAAGCAGAAATACGCTGAGAATTTTCCCACTACAATTTTCCAACTTCTTCTGTATTTTTTTTTTTTTGGTCTTACGCTAACGTTTTTTGTTTTTATTTTGCTTTTCGTTACAAATGCTTTGCGTTCTTTTTTTTTTTTTTGTAATTTTCCAGTTTTTTTTTTTTGCTGCTTTTTTCTTTTGGGGTTTCTTTTACACGCGCAACAACAACGAAAGCAAAAAAAAAAAAAAAACATTAAGCAAGAACACAACAAAAACAAAATAAAAACAACAGCAATTCAGTGTGTATGTGTGTGAAAGAGAAAGCAAAAAAATCCCATTCCATTTATATCAAAACAAATTCATGTATACACACACACACATATATATGTATGTTTGTATAGTAAAAAAAGAGCGCCAAATACAATTATTATTTGTTATTCTTTTGTCTTGCTCTGACACATGCTTAATATGCACATAATGCTTGCTTACTCTAACAACTACAACTATTATCGAATTTCTGCAGGCAACAGCAACAACAAAAACGTATAGAAAAAAAATTTACTACTACTATTACAACAAAAACAAACTACGACATTAAGTGTAAAAGAGAACGAGCAAGCCTTGAATAGTTTTTGCTGTATTTTGTTGCTGTTGTGTGGCCCCAAACCATTTTCCATTCATGCCAATGAATGTGCGAATGAAATAAAACGATGCGCAAATATGCAATGTATTAGAGCGAGAAAAAACAACAACAGCAGCGAAGCAGCAACAGCAGCAGCAACGAAGAAGAAGGCAACAACAACAACAATAGTGACGAAGCATTACAACAACAAAAAAGACAATTTACGATTTATTTTGATTTTACAGGCGCGCGTGTATAGCGCATTTCTAGAAGATTTTATGTCAACGGGGAGTGCGGTCGAGAGAAGTGCAGAAAAGAGCGCGTTGCCGTAAAATTACATTGAAATATAACGAGAAGAGAGAGTAAGTAACAAATGAAATGAAACATTACATATATATGTGTGGAACTTAAGAGTAAGCGATGAATTGTGGATGCTCTCTTTAATAGTTACAATTCGAACATAATTTATGCGCTCTTTGTTTCATTTTCAAAATGTTTACATTGCATTTTGTTTATGGAAACATTTTGGTATTTCAACTCATTTCGTTTCGTTTTGTTTTATTTCTCGTTTCATTGCTCTTTTTTTTTGTTTTGTTTGCTTTTTTACGTTTTTGTTTTGTATCTTATATTCGCATTCATTTGCTCTCTGTTTTTGTATGCGCTCTGCCTCTCCCCACACTGCTTCGTAAATAAAATAAAAACGTTGATGACGACTTTGTTTTGTTTTTGTTGCTTTATTTGCTGTTGCACTAACTGTACTCGTTTCTTGTCGTCATTACATTTGCGCGCGCTCTCTCTCTCTCTCTTTCTTTCATACTCATTCTATACACAACCGCACCCACTTCCCCTGCATTCATAAAAATTACTTTGTTAAGAATATGAAACACAAAACAAAAAACCTGCAAAAATCAAACAATTACAAAAAAAAAAAAAAAAATTATAAATAAAGTTGAAAAAGGGGAGAAAAATATAGTAAAAATCAAATTAATGTAAATAAAAAATAGAAGAAAAAAAATAAACATTAACGTAAATTGTACAAATGCGGTCGCAGCATTTACGCGAACAGCGCAGTCAACGTATTTGTACTAAATTAGATACATAACATAAGAAGAAGAGGCAGTTGGAAAAAAAATAAAGATACAGATACAATTGTATCTTTTCATTTGTTTGTATCTGATTTTGTTTAAAGTTTATTGGCGCGCATTTGTCTTTTTCTGCTTCTTCTTCTTCTTTTTACTTCATTTCTATTATTGTTATTTTGCTTCTTTGTTTTGCAATACATATTCACTTTACTTTTGTACCCTTTTTCAGCTGCAGGTTTCATGTCGTGCGGTGTAAGGGTTGTTGTTGTTGTTGTTTTTGCTGTCATTCAGTTCTAAATAAATCTGAGACAGGTGAAAAGCATGCAATTTTTCACAGTCTTTGTGCAGCGTTAAAGGGACACAAAATTGATTTAAAGCAGTTTCGTTAGCGCAAATGAGATAAGTAAATTTTTTTTCCACCATTATTTTCATAGAAACAATCTCAAAGTCGGGTACAGATTATACAAAAAAAAAAAAAAAAAATGTGGACTTTGTTTCACAGTTCGCAAAAATACATACATACTCCTATTTATTTTCTTGCAAAAATTCCAGAGTAGCACTAAAGTAAGGTCATCTCCTCTGGTAAGCAAAATACCATAAACTACGATGCTGTTAACAAAGGTTTACGATCTTCAGTTCTTTTCCAAAATATTTAAATGTTTTGAAGATAAATGTCAATTTTCTGAGTTCTGAAAAAAAAAATATTAAAGGTTAGGTTAAAATTTTACCCTATTATTGTGTCTAAACTTTGCTGTATTCCTTTGTATCGGACTATTGACTTCAAGCCATCCCTTCCCCAAATTTTACCCAAGCCACTGATGATCACAAATAAATTAAACCCAGATGTGGCGGGTGTATGAGCTTCGGTTACCGTTACCGAAGTTACCGTTTTCATTGTTTTTTTTTTTTTTTTAAATTTTGTTAAAAACCATTCAGAGCTCTCGAAAATTTCATTAATAACTCCAAACCCGTCAGTTTAATTGAAAAGTGTTGCATACACTTTAGGTAGAAAATTTTGTTACCTTTAATTTCATATAAATAACTTTGAAATCAGATAGGTACATTCAGAGATATTTGCAATTTAGTGAACTTACTTTTTTCAGAACGTAATAAATTGAAATTTTGCTATGCTTTTTTAAAAATAAAATGAATATTAAAATTTAATTAGGCCTGGTATTGGATAGGCGCTTAACCTGGAGTAGTCATCTCTCACAAAATCGTTCCCAGTTGAACGAGAGGTTGTCCACCATCAAACTAAGGGTCAAACTCCTCCTTTACAAAGCCATACTTAAACCTATGTGGACGTATGGCATAGCACTCTGGGCCACTGCAAAGAGAAGCAACAGGGAAAGAATCCAAGTCTTCCAAAACAAGGATCTGCGCATTATTTCTGAGGCGCACCCATATCATACCAATGCAGAAATCCATCAGGAACTAGAAGTCCCTCTCATAAGCCAGTAGGTGGCTAGGCTCACTAAGGCATATCTAGATAGACTGGACAACCATGTCAACCCTCTGGCCTTAAACCTGCTGGATAACAGTACAACGACTCGGCGACTGAAGAGGTTACACCCCTGGATTTGCCACACACATAAACTTTTAAATCCTCCTCCATCACTCCCCCACCCCAATAACAACTCCCAAGTCATGGAATACTTTATAGAAAGTCAATGTTATGCATTACAATTCGCTAATAGTCCCCTTTAGGGACTGATTGCATAAAAAGAACACAGCATTAAAAAAAAAACTAATATAATTCACGAAAAGTTTAAACATTAATTGGAATAAGTTGTATCAAAAATTTGAGGTTTTGCATTATTTTTTAATTGAGTTCTAATGTTCTTTTTTTTTTTCTAAATATTTTTAATATATTTCTAGAGACACGGGTCTGTACTTATCACGTGGTATATCTGGTTTTTTGGTGCTTGTGCTGGGAGCATTGCATTTTAAGTTATCAAAAAAGAATGTCTACTTTTTGTAGAGTATAAAATATTCGAAAACATTTTATTTATCGTATTTACAAGAACAACTTCACGTTGTTTATATTACTTAATTTTTTTTTTTTTTTGCCATAAGTTCAGTCATCATCTCACTTAAAATCTGAAAAATCAAAATAAACAAATTAAAATGCTATTTTTTTCTTACACCATTTACATCATGATTATTTACAATATAAATTTCGATTCTATTCTTCTTTGTTTTACATTAAATTTGTTTTGATTTTTTTTTTTGTTTCTTTCTCAAATTTCATTTTGTTCTTTTGTTGTTCCCGCAATTTGTATTTCATAGTAATTTTTTTTATTTCAGGTTGAATGAACTAAAGTGAATCTGTAAATTGCGCCGTACTTATAGATACAAATTGTATGATACTATGTAAACATATAAGTAGATACTTATTGTGAAGTTAATAAATTGTACATGTGGTGTGGTTTCACATTTGATTTACTTTTAAGTTATTTTTTAGCAAAGCCAATCAATTGAAATTCAAATTGTTGTATCTACAATAGTTTCAGCTAAAGTATCTTTGTATTCGATAATCAAAAAAAAAAAAAAAATTCACATAATTCGTTACACTTATTTTTTTTTATTTATTTATTTATTTTTTACTTTGATTAATTGTTTTTTTTTTTTCATAACTTAAATGGAAAACTTTTCCCGCATTTTCTTTTGTTGTGTTGAATTTATGCAGTTTTTTCCCCCATTCTTTTATTTAAATTGCCTCACACGAAAACAATAAAACCATAAATGTTTGATATAATTTTTACGGTTTTTATGTAACAAAAAGAAAAAAAAAAAAAATAGGGAATATTTTATGTCGCGTGCATAGATACTTTTTTTTTTTGTATTTTAATGCGCTACAGGAAAACTATTTGTTGAGCATATGCGTGGAGTTAAACTAATTTAGTTTAATTTAATTTAAATCATTATTCTAAAAAAAATTTAAAACATTAGTTCACATTCGCAAAAAAAAATGGTTCGCATTCGCAAAAAAAAAAGGTTCGCATTCGCAAAAAAAAGATAGTTATCAAACACTAAAATAAGTAATTCGCATTCGCAGAAGGCAATAGTTGGCAATGTCAAAAAATAAATATATCGCATTCACAAAAGTAAATAGTTCGCATTCACATAAGCGAAAAGTTCGCATTCGCATAAGCGAATAGTTCGCATTCGCAAAAGTTAATAGTTCGCATTCGCATTTTCAAAAGTAAATAGTTCACATTCGCATAAGCAAATAGTTCGCACTAGTAAAAAAAGAGTTCGCATTCACATAAACAACATTCGCATAATAATATAGTACGCATTCACATAGGTAAATAGTTCGTATTCTCATAAGTAAATAGTTCGCATTCGCATAAGTAGTTCGCATTCACATAAGCAAATAGTTCGCACTTCGCATAAGTAGTTCGCATTCATATAAGCGAATAGTTCGCATTCGCATAAGTAAATAGTTCGCATTCGCAAAAGTTAATAGTTCACATTCGCATTTTCAAAAGTAAATAGTTTGCATTCGCACAAGTAAACCGTTCACATTCGCATAAGCAAATAGTTCGCACTTGTAAAAAATAGTTCGCATTCACATAAACAAAAAAAAGTCACATTCGCATAATAATATAGTTCGCATTCACAAAGGTAAATAGTTCTTATTCTCATAAGTAAATATTTCGCATTGGCGTAAGTAAATAGTTCGCACTTACATACATAAATAAATAGTTCGCATTCACATAAGCAAATAGTTCACATTTGCAAAAAAAATTGTTCCCATTCGCTAAAATAAATGATTCGCATTCGCCTAAAATAAATAGTTCGCATTCGTACAAGTAAACCGTTCACATTCGCATAGGCAAATAGCTCGCATTTGTAAAAAAATAGTTCGCATTCAGATAAACAAATGGTTCGCATTCACCAAAAACAAATAGTTCACATTCGCATAATAATATAGTTCGCACTTACATAAATAAATAGTTCGCATTCACATAAGCAAATAGTTCGCATTTCCAAAAAAATAGTTCGCATTACATAAGTAAATAATTCGCATTCGTTCAAATCAACGATTCATATTCGCATTAGTAAATAGTTTACATTCGCATTAGTAAATAGTTCGCACTTGCAAAGATAAAAATACTTAAATACTTAAAAAATAATATTTATATTTGAATTTAATATCTCATATAATTCACAAAAAGTTTAAACCTTAATTGGAGTAAGTTGTATCGAAATGTTGACGTTTATTTATTATTTTATATATATATAGTTATTTTTATTTTTTTTTTTATTAAATTTTTTTTATTTGTTTAATTTTAAATATTTTTCATAAATTTTCTGAGGCATCTGTCTGTACTTATCATTATTTGGTTGATAAGTTGATAGTAAATATATCGGCAAACATTAACAGTTCGCTTTCGCTGTAGTGTATAAAATATTCAATACAACTTCAATTACAACAACTTCACCAATATTTATGAAGCCAAAGTCAATATTTTATTATAAACAAAAAATATTTACATAAAAATAAAAAAAGAAAAAAATAGTGGTGTGCTCGCAAAACTGACGAAATCAATCAAGCATATTTGAGCCAAGCGACCCCAATTTTCCAAATACCCCAACCCTTTCATATTTATGAAGGGTTTCGAATCAAAAGAATTTATGTTACATAAACATAAGCTGTTTTTTATGTGCGTACCCACTCATACAAAATTCTATAGTAAAGTACACAATTGTGCGTGTCGCTTAAATGTGACAAGTATGGGAAATGCTAAGCTGCACGCTGCATGACAAGTGGCCAATAAGTATTAGGAAAACAAAAAAAAAAAGACGCTTTCGATTTAGCGTTTTTTTTTTTTGTATTTAGAGGAGTAGAAGGGTATGTGTGAAAGAATGAGTTACAATTTCAAAAGCCAACTCGAAAATAGTGGAAAAATCAAACTTTCGAGAAGCCTTGTATCTGCAGAATCTATTACAGATCTAACATCAAATCACTCACCGGTTAATTTTTAATATAATAAACTACAACACTAGTATAAGTTATCAGTATTCGATGGCTACAATTTCGGAAGATGTGTATCGTTGATGGTAACAAGATGACAGATGTCCTAGTTTAAAAAGGTGTCAGCCGGCCATAAAGTGGGACGTTAAGCGTACAGAAACTGTATAATTATCTGGAGAAGATTGTCTTCACTGAACTCTAAAGAAAGTGAAGAAGCACTACAAACTGCAAAATCTCTAGAAGACACCCCTAAAAAAAAACTCTCAAAATACCTGCTGAGACTGCAAAGGAGAAACTGTAGACTGTTCTGAAGTCCATTATAACTCTGGAGCTCTTATCTGTAGCTGCCCAACTATTGCAAAACAAGAAAAAGCATCTGGCTGAAATCCCAACCAACTTCTTCAAATCTGCACGTACACAAGAAACAATATCCCACACCTTCAAATTGAGAAACGCGAGAAGCATGAAAAGAATTTTGTGATTTTTCTTGAATCAAAAATGGCGTGTCCAAGAACAGTGTTCTCAATTCATAAGACATAACTACAGCTCGAAGTCTTACTACATTTACGTTTGATGATGACACACAAATTATGAACAGGCTACTAGACTACATGCAGAGCACCTTGTAGACTACGGAACTTGGCTAGCAAATGGCGTATAAAGATTAACACTGAAATGGATTGTATGGACCTCAATCAAAGCTACTCATTTTTTTTTTTTTTTAATGCTGTGTTCTTTATTTGTAATCAGTCCCTAAGGAGACTATCAACGAATTGTAATGCATAACATTGACTTTCTATATAATATATTGTATTCCATGACTTGGGAGTTGTAATTGGGGTTTAAAAAGGGTGGGGGGTGATGGAGGAGGATTTAAAAGTTTATGTGTTCGGCAAATTCAGGGGGTGTAACCTCTTCAGTCGCCGAGTCGTTGTACTGTTATCCAGCAGGTTTATGGCCAGAGGGTTGACATGGTTGTCCAGCCTATCCAGATATGCCTTAGTGAGCCTAGCCACCTCCTGGCTTGTGCAAGGGACTTCTAGTTCCTGGTGGATTTCTGCATTTGTATGATATGGGTGCGCCTCAGAAATAATGCGCAGAACCTTGTTTTAGAAGACTTGGATTCTTTCCTGTTGTTTCTCTTTGCAGTGCCCCAGAGTGCTATGACATACGTCCACATAGGTTTAAGTATGGCTTTGTAAAGGAGGAGTTTGGCCCTTAGTTTGATGGTGAACCTTCTATCTAGCAGCCACAGATGCTTGCGCAACCTCTCGCTCAACTGGAAATGTTTTTGTGTGAGATGACTACTCCAGGTTAAGCGCCTATTCAATATTCGGCCTAAGTACTTTGCAGTGACGCTGTTGGGTATGGCAACGCCATCCAGACTGACGGCAGGGCAGTCTCCTCTTCTCAGGGCCGTACTACTGCTCGGAGGGTTTAGATTAACAAAAGCAGTGTACACTCCTTTCGATAAGTTCTCATTCAACTCAAAGTCGGCGAGTGTTTTGGTTCTTCATTCATTTATTGATTGCGGAAGCTAATACCTTTATTATTATTATTATTATTATTATTACAATAAAAAAAATTACAAGTAAAATTTTGTAATAAATATCAACTTAAATATTATTTCCAAGCTTCCTTTTTATATTGCAATTCCACGAAAAGAAATCTCATTAGCAGTAAAAACAAAAAAAAAAAAAAAAAAAAATAATAATAATAATAAAATATAAAAATGCAAATATTTCGTGAAACCGCTAAAAACGTAAACAAGCAAAGAAAATTTTGCAAATCTTTTAGAGTTTTATTTATATTTTTACACAAGTGATTGTCCGTCTGTCCAACTGTACATTTGTCGCTTTGTCTTCTTTTAACATTTTCTGGCTAATTGGCTAAAAATTTCATTGCTGTTGTTCGGTTTGTACGTTCGTTCGGTCTTTGGTCTTTCAGTTGAGTTATTAATTAAGGAATGTGGAAGTGAAATGTTGCAGCAACCAAAAGTTGTTGCCACAAAATGGTCGAAAACAGACAGACGGACAAAAAAAGAAGTAACAAATAAATATGAAGAAATATGACTGCAACGAAAATAAAATATGACACAAGTATTTATATTTATGTAGAAAAAAATAAATGAATCATAACTGGCCAAAAAGAAGAAGAAGAAAAAAAAAAAAAACCAAAAACGTTGATGACTGCAGTCAACAAGCAACTAATTAGCAAGTTGCTACAACTAATTCGAGTTTTTTTTCTTCTTCTCTTTCTTGTTTAACGCGCGTGCGCTAATTTTAATGATTCAAAAAAAAAAAAAAAAAAAAAAGAAGTAATGCTTCTAAAGTTGAACGAAAACAATGAAACAGGTGTGCTGTATTTCAAAAGATATAATATCCTTGCCAGCATAAGGAGCAAAACAAAAAAAAAAAAAAAAACACTTAAAAGGAGACATATCAAGCAGCTGCCACATTCAGAAGTCAAAAACAACTGCTGCAATCGTCATCGTGAATACAAAAAAAAAAAAAAAAAAAAAAAAAAAAAAAAAAACAACAATAATAATAACAATGCTCTTGTTGATTACTAGTTTGGTTTCACTGTAGCACCTGCCACATGCCAAACAAAACAAAGTTCATTTATACATAAGTATGTAGTACAAAAGGACATGCAGTCTGTTAGACAGACGGACAGATGGACAGCAGTGCACGCTCTCTAAAATATAAAAAAAAAAAACAACTGCGCAACTGTTGCGCATGCTCAAATCGTTTTTCCTTTAATTTTCATGCATTGAACTTAAATAACAATGAAACAGGAGCGTATTTAGTTGAAATGAAGGCAGGGTGATATAAATGCATACAGTTTTATATTGAAGAAAAAAAAAAGGGTTATTATTAAAAAAAAAAAATAAATAAAATGGAAAATGTTTATTCTGCAATTTTTACGGTAATGAATGTCGTGTGTATAAAAATATTTGGAATAAAATAAAATAAATAAATAAATAATAGTGCTTAAAAATAGAATGGACCCAATCTTGTAGAGCTTCTTAAAATATATCGATATTCTAAAAAATAACGATAGTCTTGAACAACAATTTTAAGAACAAAATGAAATATTCAGCCAAAACTTTGCTTCGGCCTTGAAAACTGAACTCTTTTAACAATAGAAAGAGATAGAGTTATAATATGCCACCTTGAAGTTATTCCACCATGAGCACATACACCGTAAGATAATTCGGGCATTGGGAAGGCTTTCTGTGAGTTCAGTTTTTATTTTTATTATTAATATTTTTATTGCATCTTATCTACTGAGCAAGGTGAAGAATATGCCCCTTTTCTGTATATTAGATTCTTCTCTTTTGTACATTCGTTCTCCTCTATTTGTGGGATCCGTCCTAACATACTTTTCACTAAAAAATACCTGAAATTTGTCTACAAAGTATGTGAGCCTCTTTTCTGCGTTTTGATATCTAAAACTTGTCTCCATTTAAAAAAAAAAACCCGATCCCCATGCTTTCTCTGGAAGGTTTGGGTATTAACATACTTTCTACTTTAAAATACCCAAACACTGTTTAATAAAAAAAAAGTTTAAGGATCTTTTAGAAGTTTTTAAGTCATTTTTGAAGTTAAATTTTAAGGACCTTTTAGAAGTTTTTAAGTCATTTTTGAAGTTAAATAGTTTCTGCGTGTCTCCGGAAGCTGTTTATTGTATTCTGCGCCCAACACCTGCTCACACATAATCCACCACTGCACTTTTTTTTTTTATTAAATGCCACAAAATGAGGTGTTTGCAGTTCAGTTCTTCTACGTTGTGCAGGTAAAGAAAATTGTATTTATATTTCAGTTACACGCTGTGTGGTACTTGAACACTGTAAAAGACAACATATCCAAACGCCTGACGCTTCTTAATTTTGGTGTGTTCTCATTTCAAAAAAAAAAAAATTATATAATGAAAACCTGAAAATTGCAAACACTGCAAACTAAAAATGAAGACCGACTCGACTCGATTCCATTCAATTCAATTTAACGCACCTGCCATGTTAAGATGCGTCTACAGCCTACAATCAGTTTTGGTCTCCTGCGGCGACATTTCAAAAAGGACAATGCCTCGCAAAACACAATTCGAATAAATGCAAAAAAAGCGAAGAAAAAAAAAAACTGAAACCAAATTAAAATTTATTATGTGCAATATTTTGTAATTAAATTTATTTAACGATATTTTTTAGCCTTAAACGTTTTGTTTACGAGAAAATAATAAAGTGAAATACTACGTAATTCGAAATATCGCATATCGCCGCTGCTGCTGACGTTGTTGATGATGTACAGAGACAGACAGACAGACAGACAGACAGACGGACAGCGTTTGTTGTTATTTTGACAAAAATAGCCAACAAATAAAAATGCAATCGACGAGGCGACAATTTAATATATCACCTCAGAGTTTTTGGTACTTTTTCGGTTTTGAGTCTCTGTTTTTTTGTTTTTTGCCGCTTCATGACTCATTTAGGCCAGTTGCGAATTTTTGGAACTATTTTATTTATTTGTTTTGAATTTGCGTGGAATTTTTAAATTTTCGTTTTAAAAAAAATGCTTTTTACTTATGGTGTGTGTGCAGAGTATATCATTTATGACGCAGAATTTGTAGCACCAAAATGGAGAAATTATGTCGATATATTTATTTGATAATGAAACAATCTATTTGTTTAAAGACTCTATCAACCCTTTTTCTTTTTATCCCACTTTTATTGGTGACCCCTACACCAATGATAGCAAGGAATTTGCTTGATGAGTTTCATGTCTTTTTTTTTTCGAAAATTTATCGAAAAACTGGAACACTCTGGAAAATTTAAATATGCTAATTGGCTTAGTTAAAATCCTGTGCCTTTACAAAAAAAAAAAAAAAAAAAAATAATTTTTTTTCGATTAATCGATTTTTGCGATTAATTGATTTTTTCGATTAGTAGATTTTCCGTTTAATCGATTTTTGCGATTAATTGATTTTTTCGATAAGTAGATTTTTCGATTAATCGATTTTTGCGATTAATTGATTTTTTTGATAAGTCGATTTTTCGATTAATCGATTTTTACAATTAAAGACTTTTGCGATAAATGGATTTTTACAATTAATGGATTTTTGCGATTAATGGATTTTTGCGATTAATCGATTTTTTTAAATTTATGTTTAATGCGATTAATCGATGTTTTTTACAGTAGGTTTTGAAATCAAGACGCAAAAAGAAGTAAATTTATTGAAAACATTTAGTCCTGATATTAATTGTTCCGTTTAATCATATAATCAACGATTAATTGATCTCCTTTGCCATTTAATCAATGGCTAAATAACTCATCTATTCATATAATTAATCGATTAATAAATTTGTTTGAACGTTTTTTTTTTTTCACTTTAGAAATCGATCACTTTCAGTGCTTTAATATAATCGATTAATCAATGTTTAAAAAAAATCGATTTACTAAATTAATTGATATTTATTTTCGGCATTAAAAAAACCCCTATTTTCAAAAAGAAGCGCCAAAAAGCTAAAAATAATAAATCGTTTAATTAAATCGATTATTTAAAAACAAAATTTTATTGAAACCAATTTTTAATCAAACGATTTTTCGATTAAATTACTTTATGTAGCGTATTAATTCTTCGATTGTATCAAAATAAAACTTTTATCGTTGAAGCCACCTCAAAAAAAGTAAATAAATTGTACGTCATTCAGAAATTCCTAGAAAAATATTTTTGATTTTTGCATTGTCATTTTACGAATTTCGTCGTATTTCGTATTTTTCAAAGTTCAAAAATATGTTTGTTTTTTTAAGATTGAATAAATTATTTGCTAATTTTTCGAAAACTATTGTACAAACAGTTTAATTAGATATTAGCTGTAAATTATTCTTCGATATGAGCATTTTTATATGTAAAATTTTTCACTGTTGTTTTGTTTTGTATCGTTTTCGATGGTGTCAAATCTAACAACAAATTCTGCGAACCTTCAATATTAGGTGTTAATCTTTATGTAGGTAATTATTTGTATCTGTGAAAAATAAAATAGTATTTTGTTTTGTTTATGTTGATTTTATGATATTTTTTTTTTCAGTTTGTAATTTGCGGTTTCTAGATCAGTTTTTTTTATATATATATGAAGCTACTTGCTTGTTTGTCAATAATTACGACATTTTATATTGTAAAAAGTAAGGAAAAGTTTTTGACAGTTTGCAGTCGATTTTTAGATTATTTATTGTCCATTGGGAAACTACAGATTGTTGTGTTTAAATGGAAGAAATCGGACAATAAACGAGTCATTTGTATAAATTTGGTAATTGAGCCCATAAGCAGACGTTGGATGGAATGTTTTAGGTTTGTTGTTGTAAATTTCAAGAAAACCTAACCTTGTTTGGATATTTTGACAGTTGAAACCCTGAGTTTCGCTGTTAACCCAAACCCAGGCTACACGACTTAACATCAAAGAATTGTAACTAGTTTGATAAGAATTTATTAAATTGATATGTCGACAGCATGAAAAACGAACTAGTTTGACATGTCAACGGAAACAAAGGTCGTCGTGTCCAAAACGATAAATTAATCGAAAAAAAAAATCGATTTTTTAAAAGATGAATTGATCAATTTTGCAGTGCAATTTTATGTACCTTTTATGTACGTCACAAATAGTGTAAACTGGTTTTAGCCATGTCCGTCTATTTTTTTATTTTTTTTTTTGACTCGATTTAAATCGATGTTTTCAAATAATTGCACATGTATATCGATTAATTTGAACCGTAATCGCTATTAAAAGTGATGTCAATTGGACCATGTTCAGGTTTCAGGTATCGTATACTGCCGCAAACAGTGAAATATGGTTTATTTTCCTAATTATTTTGGGACTCTGAGTCAAAAGTTTTATTCTGAAAAGTTTCGTAAAATTTTCGATACATTTGCTCACTGCTTATGGACAGACGGACAGAGCTATAAGTATCAATGCTGCTTTTTACATAAGCCCTAATATACCATTTTACACTTCTACATCTTCAAACAAAAAAATAAAAAAAATAAAAAAAAAAAACTGCTAAAAACGATTGCGATTCTTTAAAAAACCAAAACATTCCCAGAACATAAAGTGAATGAGAACGCGAAAGAGGTTAATGACATGGCAGGGAGACGTATATATATGACAACAAAAACAATAACAAAAAAAGTAAATAAAACAAAAAAATACAAAAATAAAACAAGACAAGACAAAAAAAAAAAAAAAAAATAAAATAAAAATAAAAAAATTTACAATTAAAAAAAAAAAAAAAAAAAAAAAAAATTAAATGAAACAAAAAGTGTATTTCTGTATACTCGCGCATGTTTTGGCCTCTCGCAAAACCCATTCAACTCGTTCGCAATGTCATTAACATTTTAAGAATTCTTGAACAGCGTTTTGCTATCTCATTCATACAGTAATAGAATAAGGCCTTGAGAAACTTGCCCTGCAACTCTTTTAGCATCCAAAACGATAAAAAAACAAAACAAAATAAAGAACTATGAAATCCATTATAATGATTTCTTCATTTTATTTTTTCGCTTTGGACACAAGTAAAAATTTTCAATAAGCCAACAAGTAGCAAAAACTAAAAAAATTATATATTTTTTAAATGAAATAGTTGCCACTAGCTTCGTTCCAAACTGCTCCCCGTCTAAAAATTGTCCCTGACATGGTTCGCTGTGCTAAAACCAAAAACAAAAAAAAACTATTAACTCAAATAAAAGACAGAGCCGACATAAAACGTCAAAGCAAAAAGCAAAAAAAAAAAAAAAATTGAATTTGGCAACTTGTGAACAAAGAAGCTAAAAACGTTCCCTTCTTCATTATAAATACATACTTCTTCTTCGTTTGCTCACATGTTCTACTTATTTTAACTGGGCTATTGCGACTTAAGAAAAAATAATTCAACAATACAAACAACAACAACAAAAGTGAGGAACTCTATAAGAAATTCATGTAAAGACCAAGAACTACTAACAACTACAAAAAGAGGAAGAAGAAGTAAATAAATAAAGAAACATAATAAAACATTTAGAATAAGTACAGGGTGTTGCATAAAGAAGCATTGGAAACACCTTGGATTTTAGCTAGAACAATCTCCTCAAATGATTCTCCAATTTTTAGAATGTAGATGTAGATTTTTACGTTTAGTTTCCTTAAGGGCCGCTTGACTATCGAAATAGAACAGAATATAAATTTTCTAGGATAATAAAGAAGATCTAAGAAGATCTAAGAATATTCATTGCTTCATTCATCGCTATGACCTCTGCCTAATAAACACTAACGTGGTAAGGGAGCCGGAAATTCGCAGATCCGGAGAGTAGACGCCATCTTCAACTTGGCTGTTGAGTTTAGATTCGTTCGAAAATATGCTGAGTTCAACCATTGGAATTCGATTTCGAGGCTGTTTCCATGTCCACCTGATTAAGTGGAGCTAAGTTCAAGATTAAATTGAGTGCTTCAGTTGAAGTTTTGCGTAGTTCTCCACTAATTCATAATTCTGCCCTTGTTTTAAGAGAGAAGACCAACAGATGAAACCACCATATAAAATTATGGGCCTCACAATGACCGGGTGCAGCTAGTAAACAATACTATGTTATATATTTCTTACTTCCTCATCTACTTTCTGTGGCCTATTTTTCAGGTTTGAGTGGGTTATATAGGCTTTCCTAACCCTTGCTCCCCAGTTCTCATTACAGAGAAGCATTTTAATTAGTATTATTCAAGGGAAATTCGCATTGTTTCCAAATTGCAGGGGGAACACCAGCAGCTTACAACGAATCTGTATGAATTTGACTCTAATAAAAATGGTGAAATCATCCACAAAAAAGCATACTAACCAACTGTCCTAGCCGAGTTCTAAAAGAGAAGTTTTAACGTTCGGTCTCCTATTTAGCATGATACAATTATACTAGGTGAAATCTTTGTTTACATATATTTGACAGCTTGGTTTGTGGTGAATTACATATATTTAATTTCACCTCGACAGGAGAGAAGAGTACGTTAAATTTTGAGAAAGACATTATATTTCTCTATATAAGGTGAAATTATAAAAATTCACCATAACATGCAACATGTTATCAAATTAGAAAGAGACAGTGGCGGAGTACGTCATCATTGCATCAATGTATAGCAAACAACAAAGCACCCTGTATAATTTTCATACAACAAGAATAACAAAGTTTAATTGAACTTTGACAGTTTTTTGTTTTTTGTTTTTATTATACCCGTTACATATAGTGTAAACGGGTATATTCAGTTTGTCAGAAAGTTTGTAACGCATTGAAGGAGGCATCGGAGACCCCACAAAGTATATATATTCTTGATCAGCTCGATGAGACGAATCGATCTAGCCATGTCCGTCTGTCTGTCTGTCCGTCTGTCCGTCTGTCCGTCTGTTTGTTGCTATGCGATTTATTCGATGAAGATACAAAGATATTGGGCTGAAATTTTAAACTCAAGCTTTTCTCGGCAACGACTAGGTTAAGTTCGAAAATGAAGGTGCCACGCCCATTTTTAGGTATAGCCCCCATACAAACTTATCGATTTTTTTCGATTTTTTGTTTCAAAATAGTAATTATTTATGAATGTACTCGCTCCCAATTGGGTAAAAACATTTCTTTTTCATCCAAGGTCAAAACCAAGACGCCACACCCATGTAACGGGTATTTCAGCTTCGGTTCCACCGAAGTTAACGTTTTTCCTTGTTCTATTTTTCTTTTACTCATTAATGTTTTTTATTTTATTTTTCTTATATTACTGAAATTTTTCATTAAATTGCGAAATAAAATTTCATTAATTTTTTAATAACTTTTTTTTTTTACTTTAATTTTAATGAAATATTGCTTATGATGATGAAATATTTATTTATTTGTACAAGAAATAATTTCATCAACATGAAGTAAAATTTGTTTGCCTTCTTTTTTTGATACATTTCACTATATTTTTATTCTGATTTCTGATTTCAGTTTTGTTAAGTACACAAAAAAAAAACGACAAATAAATCGAAGCGCTAAGTAAGCAAATAAATATAAATAAAAATAAAAAACGCTTTTCTTTGCACTTTGAGTTCTGTAGCACTTGATTTTTTGTTGCTCTAGTAAATAAAAAAAAAAAAAAAATAAAAAAAATAATAATAATATTATCTATAGATTGTTTTGGTTTCTGTTTCGGGTTCATTGATTTATGTATCGTGTACATTGATATTTACATACATATATGATAGCGGGCGGAGAGCGGAGTGTAATGTAACTACTTATTTTGTTATGCGGTCACGGTTTATATTTTACTTTAATATTATTGAATTACATTCGAAAAGGGGTGTGTGTGTATCATATACATACATATGTGTACTGAAGGTGTGTATAATTATTCTAGAACTTTTATAATTTTTTTTTTTTTTTGCTTCAATTTATTGTTGAGAAAAGAATTTTATCTAAAATCTCAAATGTTAAAATTTAGTGGTCTTTACTTTGGTTTGTACGTCCGTAACAACTTCAAAAGAGCTACTATAATCTTTAAGATCTTGAAATATATAAAGCCTTTACGATAAATATCTCTTAAGATCAACTTTGAGATCAGAAGTGTTTGAAGTTCAGAATTTTGAATTTTGTATCTGCAATTTTGTTTTAATTTTTGAAACTTTTCTTTTTGAGAATAGTTTTAAATAACTTAAAATACCTCGATCTCTATATCAGTCGATCTTAAGAACCTAATAAAGAATCCTTACTGTATTTAATGAGAGAACTATTCTTATACAAAGAACTTGATCGTTCTCATAATACAAAAAACGGGTTATTGATGTCACATAATAAAAAATTTTATTTACCACACATTTCATCACAATTAGAAATTCTTGAAACATGCTGAAAATTCATTTAATTTTGTTCTTGATACAAAGAACTATTGTTCTTGAAACAAAGAACTACTGTTCTTGACACAAAGAAGTACTGTTCTCGATACAAAAAACTATGGTTCTTGATACAAAGAACTATGGTTCTTGATACAAAGAACTATGAACTATTGTTCTTGATACAAAGAACTATTGTTCTTAATACAATGAACTACTGTTCTCGATACAATGAAGTACTGTTCTCGATACAAAGAACTATGGTTCTTGATACAAAGAACTATGGTTCTTGATACAAAAAACTATGAACTATTGTTCTTGGTACAAAGAACTAGTGTTCTTGATACAATGAACTATGGTTCTTGATACAATGAACTACTGGTTCTTGATACAAAGAACTATGGTTCTTGATACAAAGAACTATGGTTCTTGATACAAAGAACTATGGTTCTTGATTCAAAGAACTATGGTTATTGATACAAAGAACTATGGTTCTTGATACAAAGAACTATGAACTATTGATCTTGATACAAAGAACTATTGTTCTTGATACAAAGAACTACTATTCTTGATACAAAGAACTATTGTTCTTAATACAAAGTACTATTGTTTTTAATACAAAAACTTATTGCTTTTGGTACAAATAATGATTTGTGTTTTTATTAAGAACGAATTGTGCTTGTATCAAGATCGATTCTCAAATCTGTGGAATATGGGGGGCGAGTTGGTGGGTGTGTAATATAGAAATTCCCAGCAACATAGGACCCATGAACCTATAAGAATATTCATGCTTGATTTTCTTAAATGATTTATGAAATCGTTAACATTTTCTTTAGCAAAATTATGGACTATACATGTCAAAATGCATCTAAGCTTTTCAAATTAAAAAAAATATTTTAATATAATTTGCTAAATATTATTTAAAATTAATATTATGTTGGTATAATTTATGTTTAATGCAATAATCGGTTTAAATATTTTCAATTAATTAAATTCATGCAAATTTTTTGTTGTAATGAAATAAAATGCACAATGGAATTTTATTGAATTTTAAGAGTCATTAGACTTAATAGTAATATTATATCACAAATAGAGAGATAACACATTGCATAGCATAAATATTTCAAATATATTTTTATAGACAAAAATTTGCATAAAACGCAGACAGACAGACAGACGGACAGACATGCATAAATAATTACATAAACGCACAACATAGAATATGCATAAAAAATTTAAGTTTACTGACCCAAAATGATCCCTCATGATGCTTTTAAATAAATAATAATAAAAATAAAAAAGAAAAACTCAATTGCACTCAAATCAACTTTGTACGTCTGCTGACCTAATTGCAATTGAAATGCCAAAATGTTAATTAAATAAAACAAAGCCACAGCAAATGCAATTTCATTAAAAATACGCAAATGCGACTAAAAAAATGAACAAACAAAAAAAAAATACGAATAAATAATTTTAAAAAAAAAAATACTATTTAATTGCAACAGTTTTGGCGCCAAAAATTTTTTTTTTTTTTATAAAGCGTGCCTTTTTTATTTTTGCGTATTGCCTTTCAAGTTGTGCTTATTTTTTTTTTTTTTTTGTTTGCGTTTTAAAAAAAGTTTATTGACTTTAAGCGGCTTTTTAATATACAAAGTATCTGAACAAAAAATATATTTTTGCGACGTAATAAATTCAGGTGTATTGCTTTTTTGTGATACTGAAAGCATTGAGCAGCTAGCTGACTTGATCGAGCAGACTTTGGGAAGAAAAGATACATTTTGAGATACATTTTTTTTTTGTATTTGGTGCGTCGCTTATTATTTGCTCAGTTTTAGAGATATTAGGCTGAAAATTTAAAGTTAAACTTGTCTAGGTTCTGTGTATTTTGTATGTGAAAATATAGGTGCCACGCCCACAATAAGGCATTGCTCCCATAAAAATCTACTACATCATATCCAGGTTTTTAGGAAAAAAATAGAGCTATAAACTAAACCCCAGCCAAGGTGCTTTTAAAATGTTGATTTCTCATTTAAGGGTTAGTTTTTGAGGAACCCTGGAAGGAGGTTAATTTTAACTTCCAAACCTTTTAATAAATATTTTTTCAATTTCCTTAAAAAAATCTATCTTCACCATGAATTTCCTTTGGGAATATTAATTGTGTCTGCGTCTTTATATTTTTATTAACATTGAACTATTTTTCAATTTAGCCCAAATGTGGGACCATTTGATTAGAGCGATTGCAATACATGTGGCTTTTTACTTAGAGCGATTGCCATACATGTGACTTGAGAAGTTCTATACGAAAGCAATTTTCTAATTTAATCAGTTATAAAAAAAGTAATAATTTAAAAAATAACACGCATATTAAAAGAAAAAAAAAGGCATTACAAATGCAATTGTCTGAAATTTAATACTATAAAATCTTTCCATAACTTTGAACAATTAAAAATTACTTCCTCATTAATATAAAAAGTGATTTATTGTTTGTCTTAGGTAGTCGAACTATTGAGTAGTCATAAAGATAACATTGTATACAATTTGTATAAATGCATTAAAAGACTGTCATGTGCCGGTTTGCAATTTGTTTTTTTTTTTTTGGCGACACACACACTTTTTACGAGACCACTTGAAATGCACGCGAATCACTTAAAGAATACTACACGCGCCAACTGTAAAGCAACCCGCAATGTCTAGAACCCCTTTACCAACTACTTTTAACAGGGTTCAATGCAAGAATATACAAAATTTTACATACATATTTAATGCATGTGCGGACGACGACTCATGCCAAAAAGAAATGAAAAAAAAAAATTGTTGTAAAAATAAAAACGTATAAAAATTTTTTTTATGTCAATAATAAAAATATTTGAAAATATAAAAATAGAGCAGCTACAAAAATAGTTTTCTTTTTTGTAACGAAGATTGTATGCAGTATAAAAGAAAATTACGCTGTAGACAGTTGTAATAACGGTAAAAGAAAAGGTAACTGTTACTATTATGTTAACAGTTATAAGTAACAGCAACAACAGTGGCATTACGAGTAACAGTGACAATTAGAGCATGTATAAAAATACATCTCAAGATAGAGTTGCAGTATGACTAACAGTTACAGTACTAGTTACAATAAGAGTTACAAGTCACAGTTAAAGTAAAAGATAGAGTAACAGTTAAAGTTATAGTTAGAACAATAGTCAAAATTAACTTAAAGTGACAGTTAAAGTAATAGTTAAAGTAATGGTTAAAGTAACTCTTAAAGTAACAGTTAAAGTAACAGTTAAAATAACAGTTAAAGTAGCAGTTTAAGTAACAGTTAAAATAACAGTTAAAGTAATAGTTAAAGTAATGGTTAAAGTAATGGTTAAAGTAACACTTAAAGTAACAGTTAAAGTAACAGTTAAAGTAACAGTTAAAGTAACAGTTAAAGTAACAGTTAAAGTAACAGTTAAAGTAACAGTTAAAGTGACAGTTAAAGTAACAGTTAAAGTAACAGTTAAAGTAACAGTTAAAGTAACAGTTAAAGTAACAGTTAAAGTAACAGTTCAAGTAACAGTAAAAGTAACAGTTGAAGTAACAGTTGAAGTAACAGTTAAAGTAACAGTTAAAGTAACAGTGAAAGTAACAGTTAAAGTAATAGTTAAAGTAACAGTTAAAGTAACAGTTAAAGTAACAGTTAAAGTTATAGTTAAAGTAGCAGTTAAAGTAACAGTTAAAGTAACTGTTTAAGTAACAGTGAAAGTAACAGTTAAAGTAACATTTAAAGTAACAGTTAAAGTAACAGTTAAAGAAACAGTTAAAGTAACAGTTAAAGGAACAATTAAAGTAAATGTAACGGAAACAATTATATTTCAGTAATATAATTATGAAGTAAGAATAAAATAACAGAAACAGGATATTCTCTTCAACGTTTCTGTAGTAAATCAGAAAAAAGTGCTCACACCTGCCCCTGGTTTCTTTGTTGGAAAATTTGTGAAGAGACGGACGTTTTAAGAAGAAAAACTGTCGTGTGCTACGTGCGTTGGAGAAGTAAACATACTAAAAAGTACTAGAAAATACCTTTTTTTTTATTGATTGATTGATTGATTGATTGCAGCATGACTACATACAATATGTTTGAGCTAGTATAAAAACATACAAAAAGCCGAATATTTTTGTATGGGAAAAGTTGCAAACCGACTTCATGAATGAACTGAACATGGCTAATGCTTTGGTTTATTGGTCTATAATTTTGCTTACATTGCTACCTTCCAAAAAAAACCAGTTTGGGACTCATCGGTTGGATGGTTTTAAAGTTCATAGCGGACATAGAAACATAGATTTTTTTAAAATTTAGAACTCACTGCATTTTACAAAAAAACTTAATAGACAAAATGTTTTACACAATAAAAAAAAATTATAAATTTTAGCTTGCTAAAGTTTCACTGAACTCTGAACTTGAACTATGCAGGTTACAGATTCAATCACATTAGAATAAGTATAAATTTTATTATCTTCTATAATACCCTTACCCTTACTTACTATACACCATACTCCCAAACCGTTAAAAATTTTACAATGTAGAGAATAGTGTGCATAGTTAAAAGCAAACCTATTATTTACTGTATTTGTTTATTTTATTTTCGTTTTTTACAAAAACCACAAAACGAATGTCAAGTGTTCTAGTGAAGACTTCACTGATTATTCCTCTATCTCTAACTATGTTCACAGGGGAATAGTATGTGGTAGCGTCTATTACAAAACATACGACACAACGCTGAGAGCCGGGAGCTATTTAGTAAATGGCCTTGGGAACGTTTGTTAACCTCAATTTGATAACAAAATCGTTCATTGGCACGTTTGCCCACGCGCAACGCAAAAAAACATCGAAGAAAAAAAAAAATAACAATAAAAAAAAAATATTCACTTGAAAGTACTAAAACTATAAACTATCTACGCAAATAAAATACAATGTATCTACGAAACGATTCGTATAATTTTATTCTCTGATTGCGATTTTTTTTTTTAGTATTTTTTTTTTTTTTGTTTTATTACAAGCGTACCAAAGTCAAAGTCATGCACATTTTGAGCGTTCATTGCATCAGCATAATACATAATAAATATATATATATATATTTTTGTATATAGGAAGTATATATTTACTTAAATATATCACGTGACTTTCTTTGCTTTAAGTTATGCGTTTTTATTTGCATTTGATTACGTATTTACAAAAAAGTCTTATTGTAAAAATTATTATTGTATAAATATGTACTTTGAGATACATTTTTGTTTTTGGATTTTTATAAGCGCAATTTAGGTGTTTTTTCTTTCGATTTTTTTTTGTATAATAGTTATTTGCTTTAGCATTTTTTTTTACAATTTTTATGATCTTAAGATATCATGTGCTCAGTTAATGCAACACTCGCACGTGAGATTTTATTATTCATAAGAAAATATTTTATGATCATAGATACTTATGTCGAAAATATAAAAGTTATATGAAGTAGTATCTTTTTTTTTGCCAATATCTACAGTCTTTAAGAGCAAAGCTTTATTAGTAATTAAGAAGAATTCATTTAAAACTGGGAGCCAGAATGGCGTGTAGCAAAAGTTTGTATAGGAACTATCTTATGAGACATACAAAAAATGTTGAATAATTAGATGAACATGTTTAAGAGAGTAGCCTTGATTTGTTTAAAACGTCTTGGTCGTGTCTGCACATTGCACCATCGTGATAATTCCTTTATTCGGCCCAATCGCGATTTGAGATTTATGTGCTGAGATTTGAGATTTGCGATTTGAGATTTGCGATTTGAGATTTGTGTTCTGAGATTCGGGATTTGCGATTTGAGATTTGCGATTTGAGATTTGCGATTTGAGATTTGTGTTCTGAGATTCGGGATTAGCGATTTGAGATTTGCGATTTGAGATTTGTGATTTGAGATTTGTGTTCTGAGATTCGGGATTTGCGATTTGAGATTTGCGGTTTACGATTTGAGATTGGCGATTTGAGATTTGTGTTCTGAGATTCGGGATTGGCGATTTGAGATATGCGGTTTGCGATTTGAGATTGGCGATTTGAGATTTGCGATTTGAGATTTGCGATTTGAGATTTGTGTTCTGAGATTCGGGATTTGAGATTTGAGATTGCATTTGCGATTTGTGTTCTGAGATTCGGGATTGGCGATTTGAGATTTGCGATTTGAGATTTGAGATTTGCGATTTGAGATTTGTGTTCTGAGATTCGGGATTTATTACGATTTGAGATTTGAGATTTGCGATTTGAGATTGGCGATTTGAGATTTGTGTTCTGAGATTCGAGATTTGCGATTTGAGATTTGTGTTCTCAGATTCGCGGTTTACGATTTGAAATTTATGATTCTGAGATTTGGGATTTGAGATTTGCGTTTTTACGATTTGTGTTCTGAGATTCGGGATTTGTGATTTGAGATTTGCGATTTGAGATTCGGGTTGCGATTTGAGATTTGCGGTTTGTGTTCTTAGATTCGGGACTTGCGGTTTGAGATTAATGTGCTGCGATTCGGGGTTTGCGATTTGAGATTTGCAATTTGAGATTTCGATTTGATTTTCTTAAAAAGCATTTTTAGCTATTCCTCTTGAAAATGTGTACCCCGAATTGCTTTTTGTGTAATTCAAAATCCATTACGCTGATTGAATTGAGTTTGGAACGTAAATTTTAATATTGATACATGGTGTCGTGTACGTGAATTATTCATTTTTGGCCGAGCCGAGATACCCAGTAGCTCTATCTATCCTAATTATTTTTATTATGTCGTAAAATCTTGTGTCTTTTAAAAACTTTTAAAGTCTATCTTCTTATTTTACCTTAAACTCTATTAACACGTATTTAACATGGTGTCAAAATATGGTTTGAACTATATTAACGCGGTCTATTAATACAGTTTGAACCATTTCAACACGTCTTCAACCCTATTAACATTGCTTCAACTTCATTAACACGGTTTCAACTACATTAATACGGTTTCAACTACATTAACACGGTTTCAACTATATTAACACGGTGTCAACTACATTAACACGGTTTCAACTGCATTAACACGGCTTTAACTCTATTAACACGGTGTCAACTCTATTAACACGGTGTCAACTCTATTAACACGGTGTCAACTCTATTAACACGGTGTCAACTCTATTAACACGGTGTCAACTCCATTAACACGGTGTCAACTCCATTAACACGGTGTCAACTCCATTAACACGGTGTCAACTCTGTTAACACGGTTTCAACTACATTAACACGGTGTCAAATCTATTAACACGGCTTTAACTCTATTAACACGGTTTTAACTCTATTAACACGGTGTCAACTCTATTAACACGGTGTCAACTCTATTAACACGGTATCAAACACGATTTTTAAACTTAACACCAAAATAAATGCTTGGATTCTTTGCTTAAATGTTTTTGAAAATAGAGCAAAATAATAAGAATTCGAAATTTGAATTCATATTGATGGCAGCCCTTAAATCGAGAGTTTATGCCTGCCTTAACAGAAATGATCAGATAAATAAACAATTTTTTTTAGATCAGATCATTAATCGCTGCCATCCATTGCAAAATTCGTTGTTCAAACTTTCGTGTCATGAAACAAAAGCTTAGGTTTCATCAAACTTAAAGTTTATCCTGGTTTTGTATCTTTTTTCATAAAAATGTAACTTTAAATTGTTGTCGACTTGTTTTATGCATGCAAGTGCAGCATCTTTGCTGCTTTTAATTTTCTATGAAATGCGTCGCAATTTCGCTAAAAAAAATAGATACATATATTTTGTAAGTTGTTAGAGGGCATAGTAGGGGCAATGTCAGCAACAGCAGCAGCTGACAAGTGTCACTTAAGTGTCACCTAAATGTCACATCAAACAAAACTAACGATGAATGAAACGAAACGAACGAAACAATTTCCCTGTGGACACTTACACGAAAAAAAGAAAAAAAACGAACGAAAAGAGAGAATCGCTTATGACAAACGAAACGAAATGGCAGCAGTAGTAGCAGCAGCAGACAAAATGACACTGTACAATAAGCACATTGAATTCCAATCGGAAAGCAGCAAAACCAAACGTTGCACTTGACAAAATACTTACAAGCTGACATACGGAAAGACAGAAAGACGGACGGACAGACGGACCGAATGGTATGCACACTCCAAATTGAATCATCATCATCATCAACAATAAGAGTATCGAACATACTAAAGACCACAAAACCAATTGTGGTGAACTCTGCATCCCTCCGCTGCTGCTGTATTGTACCCGATTGACTTTATGCCGTCAGCAATTAAGCACAATAAGAAAGTCGTACATATGTGTATGTGTGTGTGTGTATAGCTTTAGGGGGCGAGGTCAGCTGCAGAAGTACAGCAGCACACAGACTCATTTAACAAGTTTTTCTGAAAATTTGCGGAAATTGAATTTGTGACAGGCGCTTTGCAATGCACACACTTGTCTCACCCTTTTTCATATGTGCAAGTACGCCTATATTTTTGAGTTATTTTGTGGCTGTTGTTAATGGTTTCGAGATTTTATGCAATTTTCGCTTTGTAAATTGTTGTTGCTGTTATTGTTGTTGTTGTTGTTGTTGCTGTCAGTTGACATCGACAACATTGTTGCACATATGCAAAGTAATTTGTCATAATTTTTAGTTTTGTTTTTCTCTTTTATTTTCCTTGGGTTTATTTTTAACTAGTGTTCTGACATTTATCCAAACACAAAGATACATTTCATATTGTTACCAGTTGATATATATATATTTGCAACTCATTCATTCATATTTCTTAAACGAGGGTTTTTGTGTAAAGTATTTGGTTTTTATTATATTAAATATTTACGTTATTAAAAATGTCGGGGTCACCAAAAAAAATAAAATAAATCACATATGGCTCTAAAATAAATGTAAAAATATTTTTGATTGTAAATTTCTTTAATTCTAAGAAGCGTCTCCGGCTACAAATAATACTACAACATTTCTCAGATATGAAGTCACTCTAACAATTTGAAACGTATACCAAATTATTTGGTGACCCCGAACACATCGCCTGGTAGTTTTGTATTGCTCATATGACAAAAAAAATCCGCTTCTAGTTTTTTAATTCTTTTTAGCTGCATGTTTTATCTGAATTTAAAATCGGTATTATTGTTCTTCAATTTTTTATAGACTCAAGAGAGTCAGTTCGCTTTAATAAATGTTGTCAATTTGATGTACCAGCCATTGTCGTTGCGTCTGAATATGCGTTGTACCAGCTTTTTGCTTATCTATAAAATGATTTCACAATGCATAGTAGATCCTTTTTTATACCAGTAATAATGAACAATGTCCGAGACTACATATCGCAGTTAGAACTTTATAAGATGTCGCTTTTTGGTGTTAAGTTTTATAGTTAAACAGTTTTACTGATAATATACTCCAAAGAGTCTTTATGAAGTTTTACCTTTAACTGCGTCGGGGTCACCAAAATGACTTAATAATAAAAAATGTTTATATTTTGTGGCATGCATAAAAACATCGCCAAAATCATTTTTATCATTTTAATATTTTTAAAATTTAATCATTTTGTACCCTATTTCATATATCCCATTTCTAATATCTATAAGCCGGGGTCACCAATACTGTTTAGCTTGTAATAGCATCCAACATCTTTAGACCGGTGACCAAAGCGTCTACATAATGTTTCGCATTCAAATATGTCGAGGTAACCAAAAAGATTTTATAATAAAAATTTTTTATATTTTGTGGCACGTATAAAAACAAAGGCTAAAATCATTTTTATCATTTTATTATTTTTAAAGTTTAATCATTTTAGTAACCAATTCCATATATACACATTTCTAAAATCTATATGCCGTGGTCACCAATAACATGCCTGTTATAACTAACACCTTAGACCGGAAGCGTCTATATAATATGTTCTGTATTAAAAATGTCGAGGTCACCAAATGTTTTTTTTTTTTTTAAATTAACAAATTGTGTACTTTTAGACACACATAAAAAGGTCACCAAAACCGTATTTAAAAATTATTTTGATACTATATTTCATTTAAAACTGTTTCTTATAACTATATGCCGGGGTCACCAATGACTAACGAAATGTTAAAGCGACTTATAAAAGCAACAGCTTACAGTTTTGTAAATTTGATTTAGTTTTAGTTGAACTAATAAACACTCGCTACAAAAATAGGGTCACCAAATGAAGTAACCAATAAAAAACGGGGTCACCAAATATTTTTAAATAAAATTATTTGAGTTTTAGTTTTTTTGAATATTTTTTTATTTATTTTCAATCAATAAACTTTACAAACCAACCTCAACTTTTTCCTTAATCTATTTATTTAGTTGCTATTTTAGACATTGTTTTTGTTGTTATTGTTGTTCTTGATATTAATAACTATTGTTGCTGTTGTGGTTGTTGTTATTGTTGTTATTCTCTTGTGTCATTTTCACGCCATGTTATGTCATTTATTTATTTTACAGACAAGCAGACCAGGAAGTCTATACGTAATTGAAAATACTTTTGTACAATATGAAAGATACATATTAGTAGGTATGTTGTACGGACTCTCTACTATAAATCCGTAAATATATATCTTTCTTTATTTATTGTGCGATATTCAACTGTGTCAAAGTCACTTTAAATGTTTTCTTTTGTAGCGTTTTAAAAGAAGATTAAAGTAAAATATATATTAATTTTCTCTTTTACATTTACAAAATGTTTTATTATGCAATTAGTCAAAAAAAAAATAATGTTGTCTATGTCAAAAAAACAAATAGTTGAAAAGATATATTTTTTTTTATTTTTGTTGAACGATGTTCACTAAGATTAACATTAATTTGCTTAAATTAATATTGAGGTTTTTTGTTTTGAAAGAATTATTTAAGTTTTTAAGCTTTCAGTAAAAAAAAATTATGTTTTTTAAATTTATTGAAAATGAATTGTCTGCTACGATTATGAATACACTCATGCAGCTTTTACGAGTAGTATACATAAAAGCTGTAATCTGCTTTATTTGCTTAATAGATTAGCTTACTAATTCGACGAAACTATAAATTATAAAAGTATCTTTCATATGTATATAATTTAATATGAAGTTCATTCCATTAATTACACAAAACAACTGGTTACAATTTTTTTTTGAATTGTTTTTTGTTTTGTTTATTTATTTATTTTGCAACTGGTTTACTGGTTTTTTCTTATTATTGAGTTACTTGCAGTTGCATCTTATAGATACTTGGTAATTGTATTTAACTATAAATTTTGTGTTTTGATATTGCGGTCGTTGCTGTGTGTATTATAACATTTGTTATTATCTCAATTATTTAATTATTTACTTGTAAACAGATTTTCAACGTAAATGTAACTCAAGATACTTTTACGCTTAAAATAACAAAACGTAGCAAAATAATAATAAAAAAATAAAATAAAAGAAAAAAACAAGCAATTAAAAATTGCATTTAATGACATTCAATACATCCAATAATATAACATATGAATACTTTTAAGCGTTCAAATGAACAGGTACTATTTATATTGTATCTATGAATAAACATTTCATTTAAATCGATGAAGGTTGTGGTTTACATCTGGCAAAATAATGCGCTCGATAAATATTTCTCAGAAATGTGGATTTAAGATTTATTTATGCATATTTTATCTGACTGAGCAACATGATAATTTATGTAGATCTTTTAGGTTTTTGAGTACCAAGAGGAAGTTCTGGTGGATCTGTATGGGCTAACGCAAAATTTTTTTGAAAAATATGGCCACTGAATTGGGAAAGTAACTGCATAGCAACCGGCTGGAATACGATTCTATCTAAAGTTTAGAGTTTTTATACCCGTTACACAAAGTGTAAAAGGGTAAGTTTGTCCGAAAGTTTGCAACGCATTGAAGGAGACATCGGAAACCCCAAAAGTACATATATTACAGATCAGCTCGATGAGACGAATCGATCCAGTCTGAATGGCCGTCTGCCTGTCCGTCTGTCCAGCAGTCTGTCCGTCTGTCTGTTGCGATAAGTGTTAAAGATATTGACCTGAAATTTGAAACTTAAGTTGTTTGTGCTCCTAGTTAGTTTGTATGTCAGAACCAAGGTGCCACGCCCATTTTTAGATATAGCCCCTACAAACTTACCACGTTCCCGATTTTTTGTATGAAAACACGTATTATTTATGAATATATTTAATCCAAATAGGGTAAGCAGCACTCTTTATGTCATCCAATGTCAAATCTAAGGCTCCACGCCCATCATTAACTATAGGGTCAATACAAACTTACCTCCCATTTTCGAGTTTTTACCATGAAAACATTTATTAAAAAATAATTTTGGAAAAACAACCTATGTGGACGTATGGCATAGCGAACTCGTATGGTAAGGATCGGGCAACTACAAGGCCTAGAAGCCAAATCAGCGGAAAGTTAATCTAAGTCCTTTGGCTAAAACTTTAAAAGTGTTCTGTAACGCGTATTTCACTTGTCCACGAAGCGCTTCCATATTTTCATTTACAGAATATGCAGAAATCCACCAGGAAGCTAGATAGTCCCTTGCATAAGCCAGGAGAGTGGCTAATAAAGAGACTCACATTATAATGGCATATCTGGAAATAATTCAGGCACAGCAACATGTCAACCCTCTGGCCATAAACCTGCTGGATAACAGTACAACGAACTCGGCGACTGAAGAAAGTTACACCCCCTGGAGTTGCCACACAACATAAACTCTTTAAAGATCCTCCTACAAACCTCTCATCCCTTAAAAACAGGGTTCATGTAACCGAACCCCGTGGTTCAAAAAGAGCTTTGCGAAACGCTCAACCGAATTATTTCAAATTTTAAAGTCATTTGCAGCCCTGATAAATTCTATAATTAATTGTTAACCTAAGGAAATGGATTATGTAAGTATATACGCTTGTTTTATATGCCAACAGCCTATAAGCTTAGTATTTTTTTTCATCTTTAATCCATTTAGTATTTTTCTCCCCTTTTATCCAAATTAACAAGTCGTATGACCACAAAAAATGTTTTTCACTGGCGTCTATTAAATTGTTTTCAGTCATATGAAGGCTTTCTTCACAGAAAATTAAGCACAATTCATTTGCGAAATTAAAATAAATATTTTGAACACAAAAATATTTTTTTTAAAATCATTTTTAAGTGAAAATATGCTTGTAAATAAATGAATAGAAAAATACATATTTTTTTGGTGGGTAGTGTTGCTAGGTTGGCAGCAATCACTCATGCGCTTGTCTTTTGGATTTTGCTCCTCAGTCACGTTATCGTCGTTTGTGACAGAAAAATATGTACAACAATTTAATGATTTTTCTTTTATTTTTATTAAAAAACTCTTTATAAAAAAATAAAAATATATATTTTGTTTTATGTTTTGGTCAATTAGTTGTGATGTTTGTTCCTTGCAACATTTTTTTTGCTTCTAAACACAAACATCAGACAATGTAGGCCAACAATGACGCAAAACAAAACAACAAAAAAAAAAAAAACAAAAAAAAAAAGAGGCTCATATTTTTCTATTGGACAAAGTCTGTGTATGTAGTTTCCGCTGACCAATGTCAAAAAATATATTTCATATATTTGCGAAAAATATCGCACTTGTTTCTACAAATTTTTAGCTGGCGCCATTTCTGTGATACATTGGCAAATTTAGTTTTTTTGCTATTAAGTCTCGTTAAGTATCTGAATAAAGAAAATTTTAATATAGAAGACAGATTTTGCCATATAATTGTGACTACTTTACTATATATGGGAATGCGATTATTAAGGACGGCTATTCTTTGGTATTGGTTTGAATGATATATTCCTGACCCGAATTTGAACACATTTCCCCAAAATAGTGTAAATTAACACCTCCCTGCTTGCACATATAACCATGGGATCATTCAGACGACTCTATAAAGAACAATGTCAACGATCTAGAGAAGCTGAGTACGACAAACAACAAAGAAGTCACGAGATGGATAATCCTTACCCATTTTTCAGATGGTAAGCAGGTAAGATAAGATAACACTCCAAATAGCACATTGTACAGGCTTAGAAAAGAGTTAATCAAGCGTATAAACATGCTGGATCGTGGCAAAATGTGAAACATCCAACATTCTTGAAGGGACCCAATAGATAGTCTCAAATTGCTCTTCGAACTGACAGCAATCTAGCTTAAAAAGTGTTAGGAAGCCAGCATCGTAATAGGCCTATTTTATAGGTTTTTGGCGGGTAGCAAATACGAAGTACCTTTGCTGACTCCAACGATAGTTTAGATGCTATGATTATAGTTGAGCACCGACCATAAAACCCGCATCTCGCAATCGAAATGTACTTTAATATGCCATCTCTAGATGGTGTCTAGCGCACCGTAACAAAAATAAATATATATATATATATATATATATCTGAGTATACACACACAAAATTTCAAGTCGATCCGATGAATATTTTCGAAGTTATAGACACATTAGTGAAGGCGCGCCGAGAGATCTCGCAGTGCTTTCAAGTGCTTTCAAAACTTTAAACGCGTTTTTCTCAAAACGGTGTTTTCAAAGTCGGTGAGCAAGATTTCTCAGAAACGGCTGAACCGATCGGTCTGAAATTTTTACACAAGCTTCTTAACTATATTTTTTAGTAATTAATCGAAGGATTTCCCCATCCGATGAAAATTTCTTATTTTTTAAACAATTAAAAAGCCGAATTTTGGTCAAAAATCGAACCTTTCGCTTTGAGTAGCCGCCATTTTGTCAATAAATTTGTTTTTGCTAATTCCTTCGATTAATTACTAGATTATTTATTATATTAATGAAATCTATTTGTTTTTTGCATTTTGGATGATCCAGTCCATATCGTGCTCACCGCAAGAGGCCTTTTTTTTGCGGACCTTTACAAAATTGGCAAAATCAACGTTCCCGATAATTATTTTTGGCAATAAAAAATATGTGAATATAGTTTAAGGTTGTCATAATATATCTGCCAAGTTTCAAATCAATAAACCAAATAGTTTGCTTAGAAAAAATTCTTGAAAAATGCCTTTCTTTCGACCTCCTAACTGTATATACTCATAACCCCTTAAGATTTTCGTTTCAATTAAAAGGTCCACATAGCTACCCATGGTTGACAGCTCCATTTTCTCAGAATTTTTACCAGTTGATATTATTGATATTGAAATTCGGCCATCTCTGGATTGACTAAAAGACCAGCACTATCTTTTTTATAATTTTGTTAATAACGATTGTCTCATACGAAAGATGGATCTAGAACGTGCGGAGAGATAAACAGACGGACATTTAGATAGTATATTTAGCATTCGATGCTGTCCAAAAATATTATCCTATCTCCCAGTTGAAACGTGATTTTGTTATATTTTTTTCTGTTAAGTTATTTTTATAAATCTTATTTCGAGATTTTGCTATAATCCGTTTTAGTTGTTGCTTTTGTTGTTGTTGTTCTGTTTATCCATTTACGCACTGCTTCCGAAAATGCTAATTAGCTTAAAATAACCAAGAAAAAAAAATAGACAAGATACGAGTACAAGTAAAGAACTACATCAAAAGCTCTTTTCTTTTTTTCTTGTCTAATAAGAAAAATACGCTAGAGCAACTGTTGCATGTCACCAACGTCGTCATCGTTTTTGTCGTTGTCTACACAACAACATCATCATTTTTTTTTAATAATCAGTTTGCTAAGTTTTGCTTTGTGGAATGGGAACATTCGGTAGACGCAGATAAATCTGTTTCGGGATTGATGCGCAACAAATGCGTTGACAAAGCTTTTACAAAGAGAAACAATATGCGTATACGTAATATGTATATTTTTCTTTCCCTATTACGTCTAGAGTAGGTACATATCTAATTTATTTAAAACATGAAAAATAGGGCATATATACTATGTACTCGTATGTCTGCACAAGCAAAAAACATATTGCCGCCCCATGTAAATGGGCCAAAAAGGCGCAACAACAACAACAAATGAAATGCAACAGCTACATACGTTGCCATTTGCCATTTGTCGCTTGCAACGTGCTGCAACAGCAAAAGCAACAGCGTATTTTTTCTAATTGGCAACTGATTTGCTTTGTTAACATTTCGATGCAGCTAAATTGAGCGAATTTTTTCGTTGATTTTCATTTTTCTTTTTTGAATTTTCAAATTTTTTTTTTAGTGTGAAAAATGCAAACACTCCGAATGAGAAATTATTTCAATGTATCGCGAAATCGTCGGAAATTAGTTATGCACAATTGATAAATTTTCACATTAATAATTTTGTTGTGCATTTTTGCCATATTTAATTAGCTTTAACATTACTAGAGATGGGTGTGGTAAAAGGGGAAGTCACAGGAACAGCGGAACAATTTCAGGAAAAATTACGAAATGAGCGGGAATGGGTAAAGAATTTTAAAATTGGGACTTTTCCTGTTCCCAAAACCAAATTTGCCTCTTCGGGGAAGGCGTTTTGAGTCGATCAATACCATCAAACACAATTCGCTGATGGAGCCGAAGGCCATACTTCCGGGAGACAATAAGCGGGCCATGGAAGATTGGGTTAGCCACTAAAATCGTTGTAGCGGTTCAATTGAAGCCTATTTTAAAAGCGATACAATGATTAAATTCAAAAAAAAAAATGTCTTTTTTTGTTTTCATAATTTTCGGGTACTTATTTTACGGAAATTACTTAAAATAGGTAGAAATTAATTATCCATGAGACAGTGATTGAAAAAAAAAAAAAAAAACGGGAATGAGCGGAATCGGGATCAAATATTTAATCTTCACTCTTATCTCAGCTCGCCAGGAGACATTGAAGAATTCATGATCAGCTTTAAGAAAGCAGTCAATGGAGCCATTACCGTAGACATTGGATAATTTCCATGATCAGCTTTAAGAAAGCAGTCAACGTAACCAATACCGCCTGTCTGTCTCTTCGGAATACAATCATCTAGGCTTTTTGAATCTTATTTTGCAATATGCTTATCTAGGGCTTGGGATTTTTTGTCCGTCCAACTCTGTCGTGCTATCGAAAACGAGAATTTTTTTCAATTTGCAATGGGAATTATTTTTTTTTTATATTTTTTTTATTTAAATTCATTTATTTATTTATTTATTTTCACTAATTCAACTTAAAAAAAACTTTATTAGCTTATTTTCATAAAAAAAAAAAAAAAAACCATTTTACAATTTAATGATTTTCTACACATGCCACTTTTCGTTTTATTTTTTTATGAAAGATTTCACTTGTCTTGGCTTCTTGTTTAGCTTATTTCTTACCTTTTCTTTTTTTCTTTTTTATTTAAAATTTTTTTTTGTTGTTTTTTTGCGGAAAATTCGCGAAATGTTTGCGTGAAAAACAACAGATTACAATTTTCCACTCAGCTTAGTTTTTATGTCTGTTTTTTTTTTTTTTTTTTGTCTTTTCGTCTTCACTTCCCCGCATACGTTTGGTCTTTTCTTTTTCTGCTTCTTCTTTTTATCTATTTATTTATGTGTTTATATGTTTTGTGTTGTTGGTTTCGGTTTGTTTGTTTGTTTGTTTCAACGGGTCCAAAGTCCAAAAGCGCATTCGTTTGTAAAATTTTCTTTTTTTTTTGTTGCTTTTTTTTTGCAGCTGTGTTTTTGTTATTGTTTTTTTCAAGTTGGCTTTTTGTTTTGAATTTTTTTTTTTCTGTTGTTTATTTATTTTTAGTTTTTGCGATTTTCTGTTTTGCAGTTTTTTTTTTTTTTGCAAATTTTTCTCTTCTGTTTTTTGTTTGGCTTTTTGTTGCTGTTTATTGCATAACTGTTTATTAACGAAGGCCGTTAGTGCAACAAAAACAACAACAACAACACGACCACACACAATATGAAAAATAACAAGGAAAAACGTTAACTTCGGTGGAACCGAAGCTTAAATACCCGTCACACGAATCTTTGAATAGTTTATGTGTGATCATCAGTAGCTTATATACATTTATAAATATATATTTGAAAATAATTACTTTTTCATACAAATGTTCGAAAATAATCAATAAGTTTGTATGGGTGCCTTAGCTAAAAATGGGCGTGGCACCTTGGTTTTGATATTGAATGTCATTACAAGTGTTTTTACCCAAATTTGAGTGACTACATTCACAAATAATAGCTATTTTCATATAAAATTCGATATTGGGCGGAAAATTTGTATGGGGGCTATATCTAAAAATGGGCGTGGCAGCTTGGATTTGATATTGGATGACATTAGAAGTATTTCTTTCCAACTTCGAGTGACTACATTCATAAATAATAGCTATTTTCATGCAAAAAATTAGAAAAAACGGTAAGTTTGTATGGGGGCTATACCTTAAAATGGGCGTGGCACTTTGATTTTAACACTTGAACTGCTTAGGACTGAGAAAAGCTTAAGTTCCGAGTTTCAGGTCAATATCTTTAAAACTGAGCGAATGAATCGCATAAATACAGACGGACGGACGGACGGACAGACAGACAGACGGACATGGCTAGATCGACTCGTCTCGTCGTGCTGATCAAGAATATATATACTTTATAGGGTCTACGACGTCTCCTTTAATGCGTTACAAACTTTCTGACAAAATGATAATACCCTCCCCACTATGTGTGGCGGGTATAAAAAAAAAATGGTTTTTATATTTACATTCACAAAGAAAGAGAGAGAGAGAGATAGAGATAAACACGTACAATGCAAAATATTTAGATAATGCAAAAATTGTTTGCTTAAAATTTTTCGGAGAAAATTAAATTTTTATTATGTTTTTTTTTTTAAGTTATTTTAATCTTGCTTTTTAAGAAAATAAGCAAACAGTGTAGACCATTTTAACCTTCCGCATCACCTCCAAAATTAATGAAAATTGTTGTTATTGCTTTCCAATTTTGTCAACAATTTTGAGTCGAGTTTTGTGACTTCAAATATTTTTCAAACAAGAATTTTATAAAATAGTCATTTTATGAAATGAGACTACCAAACAACTTATTAATCGATTGATGCTGTCTTCGATTTTCTTTAAGATTAATTGATATAGCGCAACTTAAAGGGTGCGAAGAAGATAGCAAGAGATACTCGTATAACATACGTCAGCATTGCCAGCAGTGTTTGTCTCTATAAAGGTCGTTAATATCGCCGATATTGGGAAAATAAATACGCCAAAACATTTTTCAGGTCAAAGGCTATCGAACCTCATTTAAAGATATCCAATATCGTTGAGGGCACTTTTTACGTGGTTACCCGGATACACGCTTTCTTGTTATTTTCCTCAACTAAATTATATAATCTCAGGCAACGAAATCGAAAAACCAGTTTGAACCGAACCACATTTGCCGCTTATATGGTTCTGTTTTTTGTTCTTTCAGAAAAGCTGTATCGATTTACGGTTTAGTGTAAACGCTAAAAAAATGTTGTGGTTCGATTCGAAAATCGGATCGGTTCAAAATCCAGAAAGCCTTATCTTTTTCACAAGTAGAATTAGAGTCTTGTTTTTTTTTTTTTTTAATGCTGTAATCTTTATTTGCAATCAGTCCCTAAGGGGACTATCAGCGAATTGTAATGCATAACATAGACTTTCTATATAATATGTTGTATTCCATGACTTGGGAGTTGTAATTGGTGTTTAAAAAGGGTGGGGGTGATGGAGGAGGTTGAAGGGAGGAGGGTTTAAAAGGTTATGTGTGTTATGTTATGTGGCAAATCCAGGGGTGTAAGACTTGGATTCTTTCCCTGTTGCTTCTCTTTGCAGTGCCCCAGAGTGCTATGCCAAGTATGGCTTTGTAAAAAGTCTTGATACAAGGCAAATTTAAAAGATCATTATTAATGTTTTTGTTGTGACCTTCTAGCAAGCAAAAACTGAGTAAAAAGATTCCATTTTTATATCTCTGCAACGGAAAGAACCAAGAGTTATGGGCTCTCCAAATGTGGATTATGGACCATGTGTGTAGTTTGAACCATGACCCGCTTGAGGGAACTATTTTAATCAGAATATGAATGTTTCTTTTCCATTTTTTACTCTTAGTACTTTTATAGGACCTAAATTTAAAATAACTAACAAACCCTACCATTTTTATACCTGTTACACTAGTGTAAACAGGTATATTCAGTTTGTCGGAAAGTTTGTAACGCATTAAAGGAGGCATCGTAGACCCTATAAAGTATATATATTCTTGATTACCTCAACAAGACGAATCGATTTAGCCATGTCCGTCTGTCTGTCCGTCTGTCTGTGTGTTGCTGCTCGGTTTATTCGCTCAGTTTTAAAGATATTGGGCTGAAATTTTAAACTTAAGCTTTTCTAGGTCCTGTGTACTTTCTATATTAAAATCAATGTGCCAAGCCCCGTTTTTAGATATTGCTCCCATAGAAAAGAATAACATTTTGTCAAGTTCTTATAAGAAAAAATTTAAAGTTAACTTTTTTCTTGTTTTATTTACTAAATTCCTTAATTCATTCAAAATAGATGCATATCACATAGCTCAAATGGTAAAACGATAATCTTGCAAATATTATTTCAATTTAAATAAAATTTATATATTTCCAATCAAAACAACAGCTGTGCATCTGATATATATTTTTGCGTAGTTTATTTTCTTCATACTACCTATACTATAAACTATAAATTTATAGAAAACTAATCCAATGCAATCTCGTCGTCATCGTCAAAATGATTGTATTTTAGTTGAAGAAAACAATCACTTTTGATACATCTTATAGAAAAAGTCACATGCTTTTTTTCGCAATAAAAATATTTGGAATTGAATTTTATTTGTTTTTCGTGATTTAAGTTCAAAAATCTTTTTACGCTTTTAAAAATTGATGAATTGTTTTTCAACAAATACAGGAAATGCCAAAAACAAATTTTCACTTTTATTTTTTTTTATGTTTTTTTCGATGAATCACGCTGGCATCAAAACTAAAAATAAAATTAGCAAAAATGAGCTAATTTCGCTAAAAAATATTCGCAAATTTTTTAATAGAAATGCTAAATATATTTTTTTTAAGAACATTGTTGAGGAAGTGGATCATTTGTATAAAATAGAAAGCTGTCACGTGAGCTGCTTTTTGAAGTAAAGAAGTAAAATGGACAATGAAACTTTGTCAACCCATGACTCTAATTGACGGACAAATTTTTATGGTGGTCACAAACAACAGGGTGCTTCATTTTGTGTTGTTCTATATTTTTAGTGAATAACTTGGGTAAAACACTTTATTTGAACCATTTTTTTGGTCATTTACGGAAGAAGATATCAGAAAATGTACATCCTCAGCAGACACGCAGCGATCTGCACTTTTTTCGGCGTTTTCCATCACTTTTTGTAGCATATTTTTAGAAATACGTGCAATTTCAAGCTGATCCAGACAGTCTGGTTTATCGGCATAAATATTTCCAACAAATTTGCGTATTTGAGTTGAAAAAAAAGGTTTTTGTTATTATTTTGTATAATGCTTAATTATATTTATTTTATTGTGCAATGAAGTCTTTTGCGTGAGAGTTTCTAAAGCTCTTTCGTCATAAATTTAAATTTATTTTTGAAATACTTTTTAATACATTTCAAGGTTTTTGCAAAATGTAATCCTTGATGAATTTATTTACGCTTCTAATGAAATTGCTTCAACTTTGTCACGGTTGATTTATATTTAAAAATCAAGCCTATATTATCCTCTTCGTTCAAAAGCAGCTGTTAAAATTCAGAAATAGATATTTTTTTTCCTTGAAGGAAAGACAAAAATAAATAAATTTTTTTAATGACAAAAATTTAAACCTATTAAATAAAAAATAAATAGAACAAAAAATGTTATCAAATCGTTTGAATAATGTGTTTTTGAACTGATTTAGGGAAGTATGTATATAAATAGCTAACTCTAAAGAAAAAAATAATTAATGAAAATGTTTAAAATTATTTTAAGAACAGGTTTCTTTTTTTTTTTTTTTTTAAATGCTTCAATTAAACCATTTCCGAATGATTCATAAATTATATTCTTCTAGGACTCAATTTTAAAAATTACAATGTAGCGACACAAATCGAAATTGTTATAAATTCAAAGTTCTTATGCTGGAGCAATCTAAAACCATTTTTATATATTAAAAAAAAACCGAAAATTAGTCCACATGAGTATTTACTCAAATTAATGTCTTAATTTAATGTTTTATGCGTTTAACATTTAAGAGTGCCTTAAGGCACTTACACAAATTTCACTATTACAAAATTTAGAGAACTTTCTGAGCATCTAAAAATTGTTTGGCATACAAAAAGTTAAATTTGACAACTTTTGACATGAGTGCCTTAAGGCACTTTTTAATTTTAAAGTGCTAATATCAAAAAATAATGCTACTAACCTTAAATTTAAGTACAAGGGACTGCAATTAAGAAGTGTAGTCACTGTACAGATAATAGTAGAGTTTTCACAGTACGCATTCCACTTGAATACAAAAAAATATACCACACATACAATTTTGGTTTGCCATTATATTTTTGGTATTACAATTTTTAACCTTTGCTCTTGTAAACATAGACATTATTTTTTATAGTTTAAGCCAAAAAAAAAAAAAATAAAAATACAAAGTAACAAAAAAAAATAATCTGACTTTGTTAATATAATTTTCTTTGGTATGCCAAATACAAAGCCAAAACAATTGTATGCTGTATTTTACTACAACGTAGTTTTGTTGAATAAAACAACGTAATAATGCCAACTGGGGAGCAACAGAAATAAAATTACAAAGAAAAAAAAAAATTAAATAAAAATTGGTAGTAATACAACTCGTAACACTGTTGTAGGCCACAGCAGCCATTCAGCTAGCAGCTTGTTTGTGGCAACAACAGCAGCAGCAGCAGCAGCTGTGGCAGACAGTCGTAACACAAAAATAACTAGGGACAACTTAAACTAAAAAGGGGCAAATCCGAGGTGCAATACATTTTTTTTTTTGTAACTCAGCTTATGCGGTTGTATGTGGCTTTTGCTTTGTTTACAAACAAACTCTTTTCAGGTCAAATTTGTTTACATTCCGCTTGAAACTGGGTCATTGTAAGCGCCAAGCGTCGAGCTAAATGAGCTACAGCAAGCAGCAAGCGAGTGAACGAATAAGCGTTTTGAATGAATTGGTTGGTATGAATGGCGTGAATAGGCGCCAACGGGTGAAGCGGTTGAGTACAAAAAAAATGTTGTTATTGTCGACAAAACAACGCATCACACACACATCACGTTGTAAACGAGTGAACGTTGCTTTGCATTTGAAGTCGTAGTCACAGCTTGAAGTCGTTTTAAAAAAATGTGGCATACCACCAAAAAAAAAAAAACCACAACACAAATAATATGCAAAGACAAGTTTGTAGCTAGACAAATGAATATGTGCATGATTGGTTTTAGTTAAATCTAAGCAAATGGCGCTAACAAAAGTTCAAAAAATATTTATACAAAAACTTCTATTAGCCAACTCGCATGCATCATTAACAACAAACTTGCATTGGCTATATTCAAATGCAATTTGAAGTGAGTCTTCGTTTGGGAATTTCCGTTCGATGCATATGCGAATAGCTCAACCACAACAACAACAACAACGCCTCGTTGCCTGGCATTCCACAGATACACTGGTACGTCTGTCCGTCTGTCTGTATAGCGTCTATTGCACATAGCACAAAAAATGTATTATGTACAATTTAAAAACTATTTGTGTCAATGACAAATTATTCGAATTTATATCAAAAAAAAAGTTGCAATTAAAATAAATACACACAAACATATACGCTTGAGATACAAAATTGTATCTTTCAGATACATACAAAAAAAAAAAAAAAAAAATAATAATAAAACAACAACCTTGAATGGAATGCGTTGCATTTTACGCTAACATCCTCTTGCCTTAAAACTAAACAAGCTATCTAAATAAGCGTTTATTAAAGCCAACTGACATTTTTGATTGTCAGCTTGACAGTTGACTGGAAAAGCTGTCAGTTTTATTGCTTCGCTTGCTGCTAACTTAGCTTCTAACAAACTTATTAATTTTAGTCGTTGCACCGAATTTGTATTAAATGTCTATAAACATATGTTTATCATTATTCTAGACTACATTTATATATATTTCTATCTGTCTATTTCTGTTTGTAAGCAATTATTAAATTTGGTATGCAATATTTTTCTATCTAACTACAATTGCAGTAATTTATCTATTAGTTTGAAGTATTTATTATTGTATATGTCCAATATTTATATTCTCTATTTTATTTTTTTGTTGATTTTTGATGTATTTTAAACGTTGTTGTGAAATCTTGATCAAGACAAGTTGCAAAATGATTATTTAATAATTTGATATGTGGATTGCCATGATTTCATTTGCAAAATACAAATTGGTACAATGTTCTTTTAGAAATAATTTACAAAAAAAAAAAAAAAAAAATTAAAATGTTTATAAAAATTGCTTAATTTTTATGTATTATACACTTTTAGGACTTCATTTTAAAAATCGCAGAATGCAGCACAAATCAAAATTGGTATAAATGAAAAGTTTTTATGCTGCAACAATCTAAAAACATTTTTATATATTTTAAAAGAATAATGTGTTTCGGAAATTAGACGAAATAGGTATTTACTCAAATGCAATTCCTTACTTCATATTTAAGGAGTTATACACTTAAGAGTGCCTTAAGGCACTTACACATATTTCGCTATAACAAAGAGAAAAAAACATTTAGAAAACTTTTTTTTAACATCTAAAAATTTGTTGGCATACAAAACAGTTAAATTTGTCAACTTTTGTCATGAGTGCCTCAAGGCACTGTTCAATTTTAGTGTGCTAATATCAAAAAATAACAACAAATTGGACATTTTGTTGGAAATTTTATAATATGCAATTCCTAACTTCATATTTTAGGAGTTAAACATTAAAGAGTGCCTTAAGGCACTTACACATATTTTGCTATAACAAAGAGAAAAAGATTTAGAGGCCTTTTGAGCATATAAAAATTTGTTGGCATACAAAACAGTTAAATTTGACAACTTTTGTCATGAGTGCCTCAAGGCACTGTTCAATTTTAGAGTGCTAATATCAAAAAATAACAACAAATTGAATATTTTGTTTATATTATAAATTTTGCATACTAAAACTTGTTAATTTAAAGTAGATATATTACATAATCCTATATAGATGGAAGTTATCTCAAAAAAAAATTTTATACAATATATCCTAAAAGGCTCTGGATAGTTTAGATGCGCTTTTTTGAAAGCCATGTTTCAGTCAAATTCAAGAACGGACAGACATGGATATTTCAATACGATTATGGATGCTGATCTACAATTTACGCAGTTTATATGGTCTGACACGCTTTTTTTCTGCAGATAAAAATACCTTTTAGAACATCAACCTTAGGCATATCCTCCCATGACAAGTTTCAAACTTTTTCGTGAACTGTAATAACTTTCCAAAATTTATCCGGGTTCAAACTCTAAAGAATACCAAATCCGCAAATAAACAATTTAAATTCCACATTGTATCGAGCATAATTTCATCAATTATGAACTTTTAATTGTAATTTTTTCATTTGTCTTTTTATAAATAGACAACGCAAATATCTATTTTTATAAAATAAAAAAAAAATAACAGAAGATAAATGCGATTGAAACATTGGCGGCAAAAGCTCAAAAGACCAAATTGTGCCAAAAGATACCAAAGAAAAAAAAACATTTTTAAACAGCTGCAATAAACTCAGATACAACACAACCAATACCAACAACAACAACAACAAAAGACATAATATTATAAATAATAAAGCGTGCAACTCTACAAATTAAAAAAAAAAAAAACAACAAAAAACAATCAGGAAACAATAGCAGCAAACATAACTAAATATTTAATAAAAAATAATAAAAAAAAAAAAAAAAATGGATTTATTATTTTATTTTTTTACTTCTTTAATTTTGCTGCAGGCGCCAAAAAAAAAAAAAAACGGAATGTGTATCTAGATAGAAGGGGGCAGTGAGTGGGTTGTTTTGTATTATAAAACCAGAAATATGTACAACAACAACAAAAAAAAATGTCCAAAAGATAAAAAACAGCTGTGGTGGCCTCATAATTGACCCGTTGCCTTTTACTTTGCTTTTATGCCAAAAGCAATTTTAGTCTTTTTTTTGGGTTTATAATTTTTATTTTTGCTTTTCAGGTTTTTAGTATTTAAACTCAAATTCGAATTCAATAAGAAGATTTTTTGCTTGAGGATTTTTTATGTTTATTAAATTATTTAAATTTGGAAAATACTTGAAAATGAAGTTGTTTAAAATGTAATAAATATGCTTGTGGAAAGTTAGAATTAATCAAGCTAATTGCATTTTGGGATTTGAACCAAATTTGAACCAAGATTAAAAGCATATTTTTTTTAAACTAGCTTTCTAAAATTGAACAGTGCCTTGAGGCACTCATGACAAAAAGTTCTCAAATTTAACTGTTTTGTATGCCAACAAATTTTTAGATGCTTAAAAAGTTCTCTAAATCTTGTAATAGTGAAATTTGAGTAAGTGCCTTAAGGCACTCTTAATTGTTTAACTCCTAAAACAAATCTCCAATTTGTAAATATCAATTTCATTTTTAAACATATTCTGCAAGAGCTAGAGATTCCATCTCTATGTTGCAACAACAAAAAAATCGTATGTGTGGTATATGTTTTTGTATTCAAGTGTACAGTGAAAACTCTACAAATGAATAAAACTGTTCGGTGAACAGAACTACATTTCTTTACTGCAGACCATGGTACTTAAATTTTAGATTAGAAGCATAATTTTTTGATATTAGCTCTCTAAAAAATAAACAGTGCCTTGAGGCACTCATACCAAAAGTTGTCAAATTTAACGGTTTTGTATGCCAAAAAAATGTTAAGAAGCTCAAAAAGTTCTCTAAGTCTTGTAATAGTGAAATTTGGGAAAGGCATTAAGGCACTCTTAATTGTTTAACTCCCTAAAACAAATCTCCAATTTGTAAATATCAATTTTATTTTTAAACATATTCTGCAAGAGCTAGAGATTCCTTCTCTGTGTTGCAACAAATTATGTTTACCACTCATAATAATAAATGCATGTAAAGTTTAAAATATAAAAGTAATGAAGTAAAAAAGAAAAAAAAAACAGGCACAAAAAATATGCACATTTATAATGAAAGAACACTACAGCCGACAACTTGCAACAATGTTGCAACAAGTGCACGCCTCTTCAACAGAAAGTGTCTGCAGCGCAGGCGCAACATGAGTTTTTTGTTTTGTTTTTTTTTTTTTAAGCAGGTTCTTTGGGTGTTTTTATTTTCGTCTGCTATTTTTATAACTTTTTACGTACGTATGCGTCTGAGCTATAAATAAATTTTGCTATTCAAGTGCGGAACTTACTTTTTTAATGTTATTCGGTTTATTGTTATTCATAGGCGTTTAACACGTCTTATCGCCTGATTTTTCTTATGATTTAAAATTTAAAATATTAAAAAAGTGGTTGCATTCAGAGATGTGTTATTATATATTTTTTTTTACTTACATTTCTTGCATGTGTAGAGAAAATGTGTTGAATTGTATGAAAAACCTAAGAATACTTAAAATAATATCTAAAATCTTGTTAGATCTTCGTGTTCAGCATTTGTATTAAATTTTATCTTAAAATAAAATCGTATATATGGTATATGTAACTCTACAAATAAACTCTACAAAAGGATAACACTAATAGCTGTACAGTGGCTACACTTCTTTGCTGCAGTCTGTGGTACTTAAATTTTAGATTATAAGCATTACTTTTTGATATTAGCACTCAAAAATTAAACAGTGCCTTGAGGCACTCATGACAAAAGTTGTCAAATTTAACTGTTTTGTATGCCAAACAATTATTAGATGCTCAAAAACGTTCTCTAAATCTTGTAATAGTGAAATATGTTTAAGTGCCTTAAGGCTCTTTTAAATATTTAACGCGTAAAACATTTAGTTAAGAATTTAATTTGAGTAAATACTCACTTCGAAAATATCTTTACTTTTTGATATTAGCACTTCAAAATTAATCAGTGCCTTGAGGCACTCATGACAAAAATTTGTCAAATTTAACTGTTTTGTATGCCAAACAATTTTTTAGATGCTCTGAAAGTTCTCTAAATCTTGTAATAGTGAATTTTGTGTAGTAAGTGCCTTAAGGCACTCTTAAATGTTAAATGCATAAAACATTAAATTAAGAATTTAATTTGAGTAAATACTCACTTCGAATATCCCTTAAGCGTTACAAACTTTTCAGTAAACTGAAAAAAATTGGTTCACACTATTTGTGATGTGTTTAAAAAAAATTTGGGAAAAGTATCGTTGTGTCATATCGATATTTTTTTAATATCGATATCTCGATATTAAAAAAATGATATTTTGATATCATATCGATGTGGTTGTTAAGTTTATTTGCAGCAAGAGTATATTTCGTGTTCTGAAATTTCGAAAAATATCGATATTTCGATTATTTCTTATATCGATACTTTTGATTTTATATTTATTTTAAGTTTGATTTTTTTAGAAGCTAAAATAAATCTCTTGTCTCTTGAAGCAACAATTTAAACTGTATTCAAAATAATTACAATCAGACTAAATAAATTAATTAATCAATGTAGAAAGAAAAGTAAGTAAGTGAGTAAGAAGAAAAGGTTGTCATTCATTGCATTCATAACAAGTGTAACTAACCTTTGGCATTTAATAAATTCCATACATTTTAAATGCAGGGGAAAGCGACATAAAAATTTTTGTTCAAGTCAATCAACTTGAATGCTTGAAAGAAATAAAAAAAACAACTTAAGACAAAAAGACGACAGAAAGTCTTTGCGGCAAAATTGCATTGAAAGTTTTTTTGTTTTTTTTTTTTTTTTGCATGAGTCTCAACGGAATTGGAAATGGAAATGACTTTGCGCATAATGACAAAGAAAAATTTACACGCATTTTAAGATCATTTGCACATATGTTGAATAAGTGGCAACGAATCACTGACTGTAAAGTGAGGGTCTATGGCAGGCAAGCTTAAGGAATTGAACAGATAATCATCATTAACAAAGAAGGCAAACCGCGAAGACTAAAAACATTCAACAACATTCAACAGCAGCAAAATGAGCAGCAACAGATCAATTTAACAACCAAGAGAGTTGCATTTTTTAAGTTGTTACGGACGCTACGTTTTGTCCGTCCGTCCGTCTGTCTGTCTGTCTGTTTGCTTGCTTGATCTATTAATGACGGACGTACGGACAGACACTCTTGAATGACATGCCTGTCACTCTAACTTACTGAGAGTTTCACTTGTTTACAGTCATAATGACCGTGTGTAGCATGCAACATTGTTGCAAATGTTTTCAATAGAAGTAGGAACACCAAGACAGACAGACTGATAAACATTTTAAGTAAATGCTTAAGTTGAAGTAAAATATTTGCCACGAAAAAAAGTATAAGGAAAAACAAAAGTCAAATGCAATATTGTATAATGATGTATGTGTCTACAGACGCTATAGTTGAAGTGAGTTGAAAGTGTTGTGTAGTAAAAAAATATCTAGAAGGTAACTAGAAGCTGAGTTAATGACTACAAAGAACAGCGAAATATTTTTTTTAGTACAAAATGAACAGACGGACTTTGTATGAAGCATAAAAAAAAAATAAATTAATTTGAAGACAAATTTGAAATATTCAAAATAAAATTTGTCTAAATATAACGAAACTTATTGTATTTTGTACATTGTACAAATTAGTTTAGTAAATAGTACGAAATTATAATAATCGTCTATAGTCTGCATTGTACAAACGATTACGTACTATTTAAAAAATACTTTTCATTTACATTTTTTTCATTTATTTTACGAAACTTTCGTAAATTACCGAAAAATTTCGTAATCTTTACGAAACTCTAAAAAACCGTCAAAGATTTTGGCACCATTCTTAAGGCAGTGACTGACTGATGGCTTTTGGTTGTTTGTTTCAGCATTTGTCTTGATATAGTCTAAAATCTGATGTTTTACCTACAAAGGCTCTTTATGAAGCATTGATTTTATTAAAGTATTCCCTGAAGAAACATAAAAATTCATTCGCAGTACTCAAAACCAAAAAACCATATTATTTCCGTTCAATGATTATCCTGACATTCTAAAAAAATAGCACTGTAGAGCTTACCTATGCTCATGCTGACAAGGAAGTCAAGTAAAATCAATTTTTTAGGTGATTATGCTACGCGTTATTTAAATATCTTAATGAAACCATAAGGTGTGCGTATAATAATCTGCATAATACGCTACTTCATTCCACACTTAATTCCAAAAAAAAAAAAAAAAAAAAAAGCACAACATGCGGTCTTTGGCGCCAACATAAAAACGTGACCTGTCGCATTGCAGCCATAGAAATAACCTCTGAACTTACACCCACAACCACAAGATTTTATACAACGACTTCCTCGTCATCAACGACGACGATGACGTCGATTTGATACGCCAATAACCGTAGCCAATGATGCTCATGAATATAAAATAATGTCGCCTCTGCAACATTTCTCACATTTGCGGATTTCAATGGTACAAATGGTTTATTGACTTTTGATTATTTTTAAAAGAATTTGCTTGAATTAAATTTTAAAGCTTTGATTAGGCAAACTTGACTTTTTATACCCGTGACACATAGTGTGCATGAGTCGTCGCATAGACGGATTGAAATATTCGCATTGGCGGATGCAGATATTCGCATTGAAAGATGCCAACATTCGCATTGACGGATGCAAATATTCGCATTGACGATTGCAAATATTCGCATTGACGGATTCAAATATTGGCATTGACGAATGCATACATTCGCATTGACGGTTAGGAATATTCGCATTGACGGATACAAATATTCGCATTGACGGATGCGAATATTTGCATTGACTGAAGCAAATATTCGCATTTAAAAATGCAAATATTCGCATTGACAGATGCAAATATTCGCATTGACAATTGCAGATATTCGCATTGACTAATGCAAATATTCGCATTGACAGATACAAATATTCGCATTGACAGAGGCAAATATTCGCATTGACAGAGGCAAATATTCGCATTGGCGGATGCAAATACTCGCATTGTCGAATGCATACATTCGCATTGACGGTTACGAATATTCTCATTGACGAATACGAATATTCGCATTGACGAATAAGAATATTCGCATTGACTAATGCAAATATTCGCATTGAAGGATGCAAATATTCGCATTGTCTGATGAAAACATTTTCATAGCACCCACACAAAATAAAGTTTTTCCATGTTTTTAGTTAAAATAGTTTTTAAGCTATTATCAAAAAGTTCTGCATCGTCGCATAAATATTTTGCTTAATTAAATATAGGTTTTGTTTCTGTATCTGATACATACATATTTCCTTGTTGCTGCTGCATATAAAATTTTCCAGCTGACTAAATTCAAATTGCGCGTGTAGCAGTTCAGTTCATTGAATTGCAACGTCGCCGCGTCTCGCCTTCGTGCAACAATGTTGCAGGCAACATAATTGTTTGGTGTTTAATGCGCGCTTGTATGCACCATTACCGTTGTGAACCTGCACACACTACAATGATGATGATGACGCTGACGTTGACGACGACAACTACTAACCGCCTTCAACACAAGCAGCAAAAGTGCAACAGATTTAAAATGTATCTACAAGATACGAACGTCAATGGAAAAGTATTTAGTGTTTTTCTTAGCAACTCTGAATACTTTTTAAACACAACTCGCATTCATGAGTTAAATTTCACTATTGCTAGCTTATTCGCTCTATCTAGCTATCTCTTACTATCAATTTATTATTCAGTATCTATAAAACCTCTCTATACTATATATTTCAAGACAATTTTGCTTTGCGTGTCTGCTGCGCTTTGTGTACCCTCAATTGGGCGTGTTACTGCAGAGTTGAAGGCGTGTTGAAAGGCGTGCGACGCCGCCGACATAGATCTTTGGTTGCAACTTCTTGTGCGGTCTATTTGCGCTGCACGCCTTCATCAATAAGCCAAAAAAAAAAAAAAAAAAAAAAAATTGAAAGAAATAAAAAATTTTTAAGAAAGCAGCGCACAAGTTTATCAATAAATAACTTGGCCATAATTCATTGTTTACTGAAGTTTTTCTTCATTTATTTTTTGTCTTTAAAAATTTTGCACATTTCCGTAAAGTGCATAGTTAAAAAATTTTAACCATAAAATACAGAAAAACACAAAGACATAAAATTTAATGTTCAATTGTGTTAAATATTTAACGACTTCATTGATTCATTATTTCTGTTTGCGAAAGTAGAAAGTTTGAATAATTATCTCAGTTAAAGTTCATCGTATGAGAGCAACATTTTATGCAAAATTCATGGGTTACTATAAGAAACGATATAAAAAGAATTTGCCAAATGCTTTAAAAAACAATCATTTTACAGGAAAATTATATATTGCATTAGAACGAGAGGATGCGAATGTTGGTATTGACGGATGCAAATATTCGCATTAACAAATGCAAATAATCAGTTTGACAGATGAAAATATTTGTATTGACGGATACGAATATTCGAATTGACGGATGCAAATATTCGCATTGATGGATGCAAATATTCGCATTGACGAATGCAAATATTCGCATTGACGGATGCAAATATTCGCATTGACGGATGCAAATATTCGCATTGACGGATACAAATATTCGTATTGACGGATGCAAGTATTCGCATTGACGGATGAAAATATTCGCATTGACGGATGCAAATATTCGCATTGACGGATGCAATTATTCGCATTGACGGATGAAAGTATTCGCATTATTATTCAACTAATGGATGCAAATATTCGCATTGACGGATGCAAATATTCGCATTTACGGATGCAAATATTGGCATTGAAGGATGCAAATATTCGCCTTGACGGTTTGCAAATATTCGCATTGACGGATGCGAATATATTCCGTAATGGCGGATACGAATATTTGAATTGACGTATGAAAATATTCACTTTGACTGATGCAAATAATCGCATTGACGGATACAAGCATTCGCATTATCGGATGAAAATATTCGCATTGACGGATGCAAATATTCGCATTGACGAATGCGAATATATTCGCATTGACGAATACAAATATATTCGCATTGACGAATACGAATATATTCGCATTGACGAATGCAAATAAATTCGCATTGACGGATATGAATATTCGCATTGATATTCGAATAATGGATGCAAAATTTATTTGAAAATAAATTCAATGAACTGTAAAAAAATATATAAATTTTTAATTACTTAAAAAAACCATATTATTTACTTCAATTTATCAAATTTATTCCGTCCATGTTTTTTATTTACCATGAAAAATTTTAATAAATTGTCAAATATTTTATTTTAATTAACCAAATCAAAAAAGAAAACCACTTTTAAATAAAAATATTTTCAACTAACTTAGTGAGTACTTAATATATGTGCACTTGTAAATTTTTTTGATTGAAAAAGACTTTTTGAAGTATGTATATCATCATCAATTATTTGTTTTTGCTATACAACGAAAAAGAAAAAAAAAACGTAAAGTGCGCTCCATAAAAAAAGAAAATAACAAAAGAAAAAAAAAAATTTGCCATTACAAGCGTTTTTTTGCGTTTTAAATAATTTTTTCGCCAATTTAGATTTCTGTTTTATTTTCTCTTTTTTTCAATGACTTTCTTTTTTTTTTTTTTTTTTTATATATTTTATACAATTTGGCTAACGTAATAAATTTCATAAATTGCGTTTTATTTTGACACACTTTAACAATTTTTTTTTTGCTATGTTTTTTTTTTTTTTTTTTTTTTTTTTTGATTTTTTTTTTTTAACCAAATTTTTTGGTATTACTCATTTTTAGTTAATTTTCTTTTTTTTTATTTGTTATTATTATTATTATTATTGAATTGTTTGTTTGTATTTCTTTTTGTTATTGTTTATTATATTAAATACTCTTTTTATTTAATATAAATCATAAGAGTATAGCGAGTTTTTGAAGTATTTACAATGCATTGGAAAAATGCTACAAAATATTGCAGAACATACATACAAATTCTATGGTAGCTCTTATTACGCCGACAGAGCACACTCACATAAAGTTGGAGAGCCATATACTTTTTTTCTATAAACGCTTTTAGCTGTTTGAAGAGTAAATTTTATGTATGAGATGCAATATCTACGATTTATTATTAATAAATAAAGCTTAAGCTACACAAGATGATTTAATTAAGCTTTGTCCCTCTGTCCATGCCATCTCTCTGTATTTCAAATTTATTTAAAGTGTATTCAAACTTCGATGTCATAGTTATCTCTTTATTTTATTTATCTGCACTTGATGTTTCTATTTCCCATTGACAGGCTAGTTACTGTTTTGTCAAGTGTAATAGATACAATGACAACAGATACAGATACACATATAAAAAATACCAACAACAACAACCAAAACCATAAGAAAAAACATCAACAACAATTCTAAATAATGAATGACAACAACTGTAAATGCGTATTACGCATTGAATTCGCAAAAAAAAAAACGATTAAACGATAGAAAAATTGCATAAAAATTGCGTAGTTAGTTGTCCTCAATTCGCTAATAAATAGATACAACAACATTCTGATTGTCTATATTTGTATTTATTTTTTATTTATATTTTTTTTTTATTTCAATTTCAGCTCATTTTGAAGGTTACCAAACAGGTGAGTGCGGTGTTCCGTTACAGCAATTGTATGCAGGGCATACATATCAAAGGTGTCTGTCTGCATGATGAAATTTAATGTCGCTAGTTATCAGAATCAGAATAATACAAAAGAGACTCAAATTGCCTTTGTCTAATAAAAAAAAAATATATAAAATGCCCAAATATATGCGTAATCTTAATTTTATACGACAGAAGTATTGAATATTGTCATTGAAGTGGGTATATATTGACGCTACATTGTGCTGCTGAAAATATTGATGAAAAGCTATTTTTTTTCTTTCCTTATATGATAAGTAGTACGTAACCATGAAATTTAGGTCATTGTCATGAATTACGAGGAGATTTTGCTGTTATTGAGTTATGTGTGTTTTCTTGTATCGCTTTTGCTGAAGGATAATTTAGTATTTAGAATGATGTAAACGAATGCATGCATTGCAAATTGTTATAAAAGTAGAAACAATTAATTCTTTTTTATATATTTTTTTTTTTATATAATAGAGTAAAATTAATTCAGGCTGTCATATTGAAAAATGAGATTTAAAAACTTGAGCAATAATAATAATAAATTTGAATCAAGTTAGCTGATTTATATTTTTGCTTTTTAAAAAATTAATTACAAAAGTCTTTTACACGCAACTCTCTTTAACTACAGAAATAACGGTATTGCGTCACAGTAAGCGAAAAGCCACAACAAGATCAATTGCACGATAACAACTTAATCGTGTCTTTTCGTTGTAGTTTGACCTTAGCGGCTGCTTTAGCACAAAAACCAATTTAAAATGAACTGAATTTTCCATCACTTTTTTGCAGTATATTTCTGGGAATGCATGCAATTTTTCGGCATATATTGGCTTTAAGCTAGTCCAGGGACTCTAGTTTCCATTAAGGTAATTTCACAGGAAAAGTCTGGCGGCCAACAAAAGGAATTGAGCCTCATTAATTATGATAAAGTTTGCCTAAAATTTGGTTATCGGAAGGCATCGAGGCTTGTTGGTTCATGTATAGTACTCCAGGGTAAAAATTGTATAAGACTGACGCGTCGAACTCGCGTGCTCACATATCACAAGCTGAAAGCAAAATTTAATTTCGAAGTAGTTTTACATCAAGAATCACAATTTCACTTTCGAATTTTACTGCTAGAGCCAGCTGGTAGTGCCACAGTTGCCTAAACTTTGTAGAGAGTAAACCTAAATAATCTTCTAAGAATTGGTCTCATGATTTTTAGTCTTTCTATGCTCAGATCCTCCCTGAGACAATGCTGTGTACGTTTTTTTTGCGAACGGGATGGGTGGGAGTCAATGTCCGGATACAATTTTTTCTGAAATTACGAGACACCAAAAAAATTCCAGCCTGTGTGATTTTCCGCTCTACATCCCTTTCATCGGGTCTGTCCATACCAGGATTACTGTTTCTTAATTATGTATCAGGCCTACAAAGATTATTAAATGATTTATTTAAAACCCTAATATCATTCTGAAACCATGTCTGATGAAACTCTTCGGTTTTTTAGATTTAGATGGAAATTAACTTATCTGAGAGTATCTGAGTTCTTTGAACTATTATTAGTATCGACCATAAATAGCTTAAAGAACCTCTTTGATGCCAAATTGCTCTGTCAGGAACTTCTATCCACTATAGACTATTAAAAAATCAGAGCCAACATGTACAGTTAAGAAAGAAATGAATTATGAAGAACCAATGCGAAGACAGCTAACCTAACGATTCAAATAGGCAAGATTCAAAATATTTCATCCAGCCACTGAAGAAATACCTGTGTGGGATATCAAATTTGACCGCATGGTTCCTAACGGTCCAATATTTTATGATTGTGAAAAGAAAATCCTACTGGCTCTTCTTTAAACTCTTTATGTCTCGAATGTCAGGAACAATATTTTTCCCTTATCAGTTTTAATTCGGCAATGTAAATCCGCAGCGCTTTGATAGCAGATTGGACGCCTAAAAGATACGAAAACAGATTTATTCTGCAAAATGCATAATAAAGGGTGTCCTAGAACTAACGCAAGTTCCAGAATTAACGCAGGATTTCAGAAAAGTGCTGGCAACTCAAATCAAGTAGAAATGAAGCGTTACTCGATAGATCACGTTAAAAATTTTGTTAGGGTTTTCAGCAATTTATTGGAAATCTTGCGTTAATTCTGGGACACCTTTTAGTATAAATTTTTGACTGGATTATGGCACTTTTTAAAAGGTCTTTTCTACATTCAAATTTTACTTACTCGGTTTTAATTTATGTTTGGTTTTGAGTACTTACTTTTATTGTTTTGAAAGACAGTGGCGTTCATTAGTTCCTTTTTTGAAATACATCAAATTCGCTTTAGTTTTACGAAAGAATTTAGATAAAATTGAGAGAAAGAGAAAACATAGAATAAGTGCAAACAATTGCAAAAACAACTATTACAGAAACTATTTTTGCACATATGCTCTTATGCACTCATGCTAGACGTCGTGAACAGTACAATAGAATTCTTGTACATTTAGCTGCGTTACATATTCGTATAAAAAAAAAAAAAACTAAAATCAACAAAATCAATCATTAAACGCTTAAAGCATTCATGTCGATTTAGGTCAAATAAAAAAAAAAAATTATTACATATTTACGGTGATTGAATTCAACTTTATTTAAATGTATGTCATAATATAATTTTTATGTTTTGCTCATTACAAATATGGCGGAGTTTTTTTTTTTGTCTGTTGACGATAAACATGTAAATAACTACATTCGAGTATAACTAACATATTTGAAGTTGAAGTTAGTAACTCGAAAAGATAAAATATCTTAAAACTATTTTAAATATGTTTCTTAGATAAATTTAAAATGTGTTTAAGGTTTCTTCTTTCTGCTAAATTATGCTACAACTTGTTGGGTTGTTTTTTTTTTTTTTTTTTGTTTTTTTTTTTTTTTTATCATCTGTTTTTTTTTTTTATTATTATTTTTGCTCTAACATCCTTTTTATATATATTTTTTTATTGCACTCTTACGACGTCGTTTTTTTTCTGCTTCACAACTAAATCGTTTATAACACATACGCAACGTGGTATGCACGCTAGTTGCACTGATCTTCTTATATAACATGCTCAATTTTTTCATTCGAGATATTTCTCCTTTTTCCTTTTTTTGTGATTGTGTGAAATTTTTGTGTGTGTATTTGGGTGTAGGTGAGTACTATGTGTGTGTATGTGTGTGTGAATTTGCTGTTATCCGGACTTTATCAAATCATATTTTTTTTTTATAGAAAAAAAATCATTCAAGGCCTTTTAAAACTTTCAGCTTCAATTCAAATGCATGCATCCTCCTTTCCATCCTTTCATCGATCCGTTCCAATGATTTTTCAACGATTTCGCTTACGTTTTTCTATTTCCATACGATTTTTCTTTGTTCCAATTGAGTTTTATTTTAGAGCAAATAGCATTTTCGACGCCAACATGAACAGGTGCAGTGCACATGTCGATAATAACGACAAGAACACTTCAGATACTTATATCCAGTGCAGCAATGATGACTGCCATGATAGCCATGATAGCAGCTGTCATGTAGACAATAAGAATAACAGCCAATTCCACAGTCGCACATCTTGTTTTATTTTTGTTTTTTTTTTTTTGTTAGGCTTCAAAAAATATTTAACTTGAATTTATTTTCCGGAGGAAGTAAGTTGCAGCAAACGACTATGACGATTTTGAGAGTTAAAACTTTGACTTTTCACTTTGCTGTTTCGTTTTGAACTGATTTGTGACGCTTGATTTGTCTTTCAACTTCGGTTAGGTTAGGTTAGTTCAATGCGATTATGTATCAAGGATTTACTTTCCTTTTTCTGTTTTTTTTGGAAATACGTACGCGTCGCATCGTTGTTGTCATAGTGAAAGTGTTTAATCGATAACAGCAAAGAAAAAAAAAAAAAAGATTTGCGTATTTATTTGTTGCATCGTGCCATGCACCAGTTTAGAGGAGCGACAAGTTTGCTTTCAGGAAGCATTTCAATTCGATTTTATTCGTATTGTGCACATTAAGCAAATATAGGTGAACCTAGGTTCGTGCACGTGTAACGTTGCTAAAAAATATATATTTTTGGTGTATATTTTCGTTGTTTTGATTTGTTTTGCGAAATTATGTCAAATGATTTGTGGGTGCTTAGTTACGTTGAGTTAGTTTATGTTATGGCATAATTGAAAGTAATTCGCTATATATGGGAACTGAATATCAGTTTCGGTTTTCGTTGACGTTCTGAATTTAGTGCAGTTGTATATTTTTCGATGTTGAAATAATAGTAAATAAATCACTTGAAATGATGTTTTAGTTACAGCGAATCAGTTTGTAGCTTGCTTGGTCTTATGCAACCAATCAAATGCTTGCAATATAGCTTTTTGTAGCTTTGTAGTTATGGATTTCTAAGCTATTTTTGGCTTTTCAAAGCAATTTATGGCTTTTTAAAGCTACTTATGGCTTTAAAAGCTACTTATGGCCTTTAAAATCTATTTTAAAGCTATTTGTGGCTTTTTAAAGCTATTTTTAAAGCTATTTTTGGCTTCTTAAAGCTACTATTAGTTTTTTATAGCCGCTTATATTAATTGGTTGGCTTTTTAAAGGATTTATGGCTTACAGCTATTTATTAAAATTTTACAATAAAGCTTTAAAAGCTATTTATGGCTTTTAAATGCTAATTTTAACATTTGACCACAGTTTTTAGCTAATTATGACTTCTTATAATTATTTCATGCCATTTTTTAATGGTTTTTCCCTTTTTTTAGCTTTTAATCAATAATAACAATCTAATTGACATAATGTTTTAATTATAGCGAATTAACTTGTAAGAAGCTAGCTTTTTTGGACTTAAGCAAACAATCAAAGGTTTGCAATATATATTTTTATTTTAGCTATTTTTTTTTGTTTTTTCATTAAAGCAATTTATGGCATTTTAAAGCTATTTTTAGCATTTTTTCATTAAAGCAATTTATGGCATTTTAAAGCTATTTTTAGCATTTTAATGCTAGATATTATTGAGTTTTTATAGCTATTGATAGCTTTCTATAGCTTTTTAATGCATATTATTGTCGTTTTTAATCTAGCTATAACTTTTGCTAGTTACAGTATTGAAATTTTATGCTTTTTGTAGCTTTAAATAGCAAATATATCTAATAAATAGCTTTTTTAAAGATTTATATAGCTTTTTAAAGCTATTTATGACTTTTGATGTCTTTTTCTAGCTATTTATGGCTTTTAATAGCTGTTTGACATCACTTTTTAAAGCTGTCTAGAACTTTTCTGTGTTAATCTTTATTTTTTAAGACATAAACAACAACAAATTCAATAAACCAGAGTTAAATACACTTCAAATCCTTTCACTACTAATCAAAAAGTCAATGACATCTTCTTTCAAAACAAAATATCCCCAAAAATAAGAAACCGAATACTAATACACTCGCTTATCTCTTGTCTAATATATAATATGCTTGTGATTTATGTGAAGCTAGTTATGTTTTATTGTACGCTCGAAAAAAAAAGGAAATAAATAAACCAAAATAAAATTCGAATCGAAAAATAAAAATATGATTAATTCGTGCGGCTGATGGCTGGCGCATGCCTGCTGCCGATGCGATGTGTTGCCGCGACTGATTTTATGGCAAAAATATTTTTATTTTGAGGAAAAAAAAAAATATAAATAAAAAGAAAAGATACTATTTGTAAACTCAAATATTTGTTTTTTGGTTCATACGAATTCGGTGACTCGCTCGAATGACGACGACAACGGCGACGATGTTGCTACTTCTGACTGCTTAAAATAGTCAATAGGCAAATGCAAATTCATGCCTGACCCACATTTTGCGCGCACATTTGTTTTACAATTTTAATTCCATTAGTCACTCAGAGTCAAGCAGTCATTTCGATAGATAGATAGACAGACAGACAGACATTTAGATAGACAAATAGATAGTAGCTAGAAGCAGAAGGTGACAGGCGCAGATACATTTGCTGAGATACAATGACGCCGACGCTATTGTCGATCGTAAGGTGTGATGCAATCGATTTGCGATATTGCATTGCAGCCATTTTTAGGTTTGACAGTGCAGTGTAGTGCAGCGGTTCGGATCCAAACCATTTGAAGACGTTGCTGCTGACGTTGTTAATATTTATGATGATTCTATAATGAATTTTTTTCTTTCGTTTGATGCAATAATTTTATTGCACTTTATTTGTCCGTCTGTGCGGTGTATAATGAATTCTGTGCACCATAGCACACTTTCTTGAATTTTTTTAAATGATGTGCTTAATAGGCAATCTGACGTCAGCTATTTGTCTACCATATTCATATCTGTCCATCTTTTGTTGCCTAGTTTTTCTTTTTGTGGCATATGCCGCGTATACGTAATGTATTTGTCTGTCTGTCTGTCTTTTCGTTTGTTCTTATCGACTTTTAAAGTTTTCTACTGTTTCTCTTTTTTTGTTTTTTGCACCGACAAAAGTTTTATAACATATAAATTTAAATGTCCTTGCCGGCATGCCAAGTATCGCCTTGACTTTTGTTTTCAAGCAACTTGAGCCAACATTTGAAGGTTTGCGGTCGACTGACGGACGGACGAACGGACGGACGTACGGACTAACTAACTTGTAGTTGCTTCTGTTTACGGAAGCAGTTGGCATTTGGTAAGTATTTGCAATTGAATTTGTATTGCGTGTTTTATTTTTCACTCTGTTTAAAGTCTGTTATAATAAAGTTGTATAGCCAGGAAAGACACTGGAGAACTAATAACTTCCTGCTGTACATTTTTCGTGTCAGTCAGTCAGTTAGTGATAGGAAAATAGGTAGGAAAAATAATATAATGTTGAATATATTATTGTCACAAGGCAATGAGGCACAGAAGCAGAAATTGCATGGAAGCAGAATATTTAAAATAATTTTTAAAAGAAATCGGCTTTAGTAATCATTTTCAAAGTATAATCTGAATTTGAGAACGAAAAATGCCTCTAATCGAATTGTTTCTCAATTAAAAAGTATCGAAATAAGCTGTACATACATACACAGTGCGTCAAACCATAGCTAAGACACAAACCATTTTTTAGCAACCATGAGCGCCATCTATGTGTACGAAGCTTGTAACATTTTCTAAGTACAACAAGTGTATTGAATCAAGAGAACAATATTTCTAAAAAAAAAACACAGAAAAATAAACGGAGTGCTTTACAGAGCCAGTCTTAAATATTATTTAAGTTTCAGTGTATTAGGTTTTACTGCCAGATTTATTTTATTTCTTCTTTTATAGCTTTTGTGACCATTCCCAAAGTCTGTTTACCACAGCTAGAACTAAGCTCTCTGAAGCAATAAAATCGTGCTGGCAGACTACTTCTCTATTGATGACAACGTGAAACAGTATCGCCGTAGCTGAGTTAGTTAAATACAGTTTGAAGCTCTTGGTACGTTTTCTATAGATAAATAATTGGGTATAGCAACTCAAATTGAAGCCTTTTTTTTACGGCTCTCCTCTCATACGAAATTGAACACCGGTTCGACTCTGATTAAAAATCGCTAAGTGAACTGAAAAAGCGGTTCAATGGTATTACGAACCGTTGAAGCCCTTACAATATAGCGTTTTTTTAGCTTTTAAAGCTATTCATGGCTTTTTAAAAGCTATTTATGGCTTTTTAAAGCTATTTATTGTTGTTATTGTTGCTATTTTTGGCTTTTTAAATTATTAGTTTTTATTATTTAGTTTTTTATGGACTCTAATTTTAATTTGTTGGCTTTTTTTGATTTTTTTAAAGAATTTATAGCTTCTTATAGCTATTTATGAACATTTTGCAATAGTTATTTATGGCTTTTAAAAGCTAATTTTAACTTTTTAAGACTGTTTTTAATAACTTATGGCTTCTTATAATTATTTGATGGCATCTGTTAGTGGTTTTCCCCTTTTTAGCTATTTATTAAGTTAAAATTTAGCTTAATTAGCAGCCCTGGTTCCTACAGTTGACAAGCTGCATTGCAATCGTACAGACAGACATAATGAGGCCAAAAAGAAAGCATTAACTTTAGCTGCATCTATCACGCCTTTTGTTGCCTATTCCATGCCTTTGTAAACTTTAACAATTTTCCAATACGCGAATAATAACCCATTTAATTTCAATGAACTACAAACTAAACTCCCCTCACACAAAGAAAAAAAATCAACACCCAAGTTTAAATCGTGACATAAAATTAAATTCTTAAAAGAACTTTTTAGTACATTGATAATATAAATTCTGTTACGCATGCGCACATGTTCACTTGAGCTGCTGATGAGTGCATGTATCCAAAAATAGGACTGTTTACGGTTTATTGTGTATGGATAACATTTTTTTCTCTTGTATATACACACAGCAGAAGAATATTGAAGAGATATAGTATGTATTTAGTCAGACAGACAAACACGTACACGATGTGATAATTCGTGGAATTTTTTATTGCGAAATATGAAGGAATGCGGCTGTACGACTAAGAGACAATTTGACACACACAAACAGGCAGACAGACGGACAGACAGACAGACAGACATTAAATGCCAGTAAGTCAAGCAAAGTGAGCGCCTACATTCAATTGAAGTTATTTTAGATGACGACGACGACGACGATGATGGTGTTGTGTGGTGCTGTATGAATTAAACTGAACAACATAAATACCAATGCGACTCAAGTCAACTCATCTGATCAAACTTTTTTACTGTCTTCCGCATTCCCTGCACCTACTTAACATTTAAATACGTATTTTTTTTTTAAAAGAGCTGGCTTTAAACTTCACCGCTTCGTAATCGAACTGTCTGTCAGTGCGATTTTAAAGTTGTAAGTTTTATTTTTACTGCACTTGTGATCTTCGTGATCTGTCAGAGGCAAAAAGTGCAATCTTTTTAATGCTTAAATAAGGCGTTGCATTGGTGTTGTTCAATTGGTGTGGCTTTACTTATTGGAATTTTATTTTTGTCATATTTCATGTTCGTATTTTCACTACAATTTAAATTAGTGTTGAGGTAGACCTATAATTGGAGTTAAAGTAGAATTTAGTTACTCAAAAAATAGCTTACTGGACAAACGGACACTTAGTGAGTGGCTGCTGAGTGAGAAGGGAACTGAAGAACGAAGCCATATCAAAATACTCCTTCCTTTCCAAAACACAAATTGTTTTTTTTTTAGGAGTTCCCTACTCAGAAAGCATTCTGGAATCATCCATGTATGGACATGTCTTCAGCACAATAATGAAAACTTTTACAAATTGGAATAATTTAATCCACTAAGTTTTGAGTCATGTATTGGTATCCACCGATTTATCTTTATTTCGAAAAAAAACAATGAAACTATTTCCAGCGAAAATTTTAAATTATTTCCAAAATATTCCGTAAATTTTTTAACCAAAACTTGCTTGAGTTGATTTGAGAAAAGTAAAAAATTAATAACTTAAAAATTCCTAATGGTAAATCCCATTCAGCGTTCCTAAAAAAGAAGACACAGCGTGAACAGTTTCATGGATCTCTCATTTTTATACCCTGAACCCAAAGGGTAAAAGGGTATATTAAGTTTGTGCGAATGTATGTAACAGACAGAAGGAGGCTATATAGACCCTATAAAATATATTTATTCTTGATCAGCATTGGAAGGGGAGTCGAACTAGATGTGTCTGTCTGTCCTTCTCTCTGTCAGTCCGTATGTCTGTCTATGAGAGAGATTATTTCGTAGACTTTAAGAGATAGGGCCAACATATTTGAAACTTAAGCTCTCCTAAGCCGTCAAGTGTGCACTTGCAAACGACTTTTCTCTAGTCCCATTTTAAGGGGTACCCCCATACAAATGTACCCCAAAATTGTGGGTTTTTGCATAAAAACGTCATTGTTTCTTATTCTAGGAAGTCTTTAATTGGTATAAATTATGTATATGATAGTCCCAGTAAAATATCTCAATATGGGTAGGACCAACAAAATTTAAGGTATAGCCCCCATACAAATTTACACCAAAATTTTGGATTTTTACATTCTAGGAAGTCTTAATTTAGTATAAATTATGTCTATGATAGTCTCAATGAAATAGACCAGTGTGGGTAGGTCCAACAAAATTTTAGGTATAGTCCCCATACAAAGATATACCCGATTTTTTAAGTTTTTGTATGAAAATTCAATTCAATGAGGTATGGTAGTAAAATAGAACCCATCTTAAGGATCATAAAGATTGGGTACAGGGTATATTGCAGTCGAGCATACTTGACTTCAGCGTTCTTTCTTATTAAAATTATGCTCCATATAAAATGCGCCATTTTAAAATTTGGAATATAGATTCAAGATGTGGAATATTAATTCACACAAAAAAAAAAAAGTGTCTTAATTCACCCTGTCCCAGACTGGTAGAACCGGAACCAACGAAGAGATTTAACTCTGTGGCATGCTTTTTTTTGTGTGCCTGGGAAGCACATAACTTTAAAACATGTCCGTCTGTCCACAAGCAAAGAAAATATTAAAACTTTAATATTCTCAACAACAGATTCAATTAAATTTATTATAGATTTTCAGTCACGCTAAAATAAAGTATTTAATTTCAAAACTTTAATGCATTCGAAATTTACTCAAACCCATTCATTTCGATATCTTTTGTGACAAATAGTCGTAGTCGTTGCAGTTGTTGCAGCAGTTGTTGGTAGTTAGTTAGTTAGTTTGGTTGAATGGTTGGTTAGTTGGTTGAATGGATTGTTGTTGTTGTTGTTGTTTGTAGTTTGTAGTTGTGCATGCATGTTGTGGCATGCGACATTCGCGTGCTGTGTTGACGACAATTTTAACGACAACAGCTTGGACAAAAAAGGGTCATATCACTAACAAAAGCGACAACAACAAAGAAATTGGAGGAGGGCGTAACTGCGCCCATTCTTTAGACTTTAGACTTCAGTACAGTCGAAATTGCAATTCGAAAATCTTTGTTGTTGTTGATGATGACGCTGCCCATTTGGCTATGGATGAGTGATGCCTTTCTTTGTTTGGTGACGTGGAACTTTGGTTTGGAAGAAACTGACTAAATGTGCAGAGCGGAGAGAGAGCAAAGAAAAAAAACCACATTTTTAGAACTGAATTCGCGTATTGTATTTTGTGTGTGTTTATTTTTGTTGTGTGTGTTGATGATGACGATGATGGTAAAGTATTTATTTTTGTTTTTGCAGTCGTCAAGTGTAGCCGCAAAGTGGCAAGAAGTTGACGACGTTATTGGAAGCAGCAGCAGCAGAAGTAGAAGCAGCAGAAGACGTAGTTAAACAAAAACATTTCAATCAAAACGACAATGTTGCAGCAAATGTTGCACCATGAGTCCAATTGTAATGGAATAGAGTTGCATGCCACATGAGTTGGTGCGGCTGTTGCTGCTGCTGCATGACATGCCACACAACTCTATACAATTGGGCGTGCCGCGCGAGGGGTTTACGGCTGCGGGTACTGTTGCTGCTGTTGCTGTAAAGAGTTATGGAATGGAATGCCAGACAAATGTGTTGACTTGACTTACGTTGCTGTCGCCATAAGACGTTTGCAGTGACATATTTGTTATTTGTTGTTGTATTTGTTGCTGTTGTTGTTGCATGGAATTTATATTATTGTTTTTGTAACGGAAATAACAACAACATAATTTAACAAACAAGACACAAAACAAAAACAATCTGTTTTATTTTTGGTATTTTGTATGCAATAAGCATATTCAAATAATTTTATATACAAATGCAAGTAAAAAACTTAAACTTCAAGCAAAACCGAAGCTTAAATACTTTTATAATGCAATAAAAATTGAAATTTCAAAGCAATAACTTCAAAACTGTGCGTTTAAATTGAGTGGCACTGTACAGACAGACAGACAGAGGGACTAGGTGGATTTGTTTAGTCAAGCTGATCCAGAATATATAGAAAAAAGAGAATCCGTTGACGTAATCGGTTTCAAAACGCTAATTCAACTTATAGGAAAGTTTCAGATATTTAATTTTTGCTCTTGAAGTGTAATTTTTGGGGACTTTCGCTCAAATTGTGGACTGAAAAATCTTTTAGATAAATTCTTTTACGGAGCACTCAGAAGAATTAACATTCCAAATTTTTTGTCTCTATCGTTTATAGTCATAGACTCCAAAATAACGGGTTTCCTACGGAGCAAGGACGGTTGAATAGACAGACAGACAGACTAAATATTGACTGATATTTTTAAAATTTTGTTCAAGTCTAAATGTACTTTGTGAATTGAGTCATAAATTTATTTATCTGTTACATAAATTTACACAAACTTAAGATACCCATTCACCATTCATTTTAATGGTATAAAAAATCGCTCTTTCTCACTCACTAAATTTAAGTTAAGATTCATGAAAATAGTTTCGTGCATTTAATTTGAAAATTTGCGGCATATTCGTTATTTTTTTTTTTTTTTTTTTTTATGTAATTTGGCCAAAATGTCAACAACATTTTAAATATTTCCAAGAATTTCGCCAGAGACAATAATAACAGCAACAGCAAAAGTATAGGATTTGATTTATGTAAAATGGGTATAGTCAATTTGTTAGAAAATAGGTCAGCGCGGAGTAAAAATTCTTCATCAGCTTAAAAATATGTTATTTAGACTAATTTTTTAGTTAACTGGCAGATACCCGGCGTGTGCTACTACTTTGTACTGGCGTTTCGGCTGCTCTTTCCATTACAATTTCCTTTTTTTTTTTTTGTTTGCAGCGCAAATAAAATGGGCTGGGGCTAACTTAAAAATATACTAAAAAATACCACTTTTTTTAATCTTACCCAAAATGTTTTGGGAAAGCTGCAATGAACCGAATATGAATTAGGCATTGCTTTAGTGAAATTTCATTTACTTGCATTGTTTACTTTCAAATGTAACCGGTTTGGGGCTCATCGGTTGGACGGTTTCAACGTAAATCGCGGACATAGAAACATTTTTTACTATTTTATTTAGAGCTTCTAGATTAAGAAACATATTGTGATATATTTGTACAGGTCGGATCCCTTAAAAATTCGCTAAGAGACCACTTGACGACCCAGGAGAATTGATGATACGATGGCTCCATCTCTCATAGCCTTTGAGTTAATCCGTTCCATATTCATTCCGTTACTTTAGGTTTTTCCAAAACAAACTTTTATACAAATTTATTTTTCTTATTTGCAGAACTGTGTGACGCCTATTTTTTCATACAAACAAAAAAAAGATCTCAAGATCTTAAGTAAAGTTCCGTCATACAAATAATGTAAACAAAGCTAATAAGCAACTTTTTGTCAATGAAAAAAAAAACTTGAGGAATTTGTATAAAATAAAATTTCTTATACAATAATGGAATTTTTTTTCAATTTACACCTAATTTTAAAAGTATTTTTCCATTCATTAAATTCACTTTTTTTTCACCACTGTAGCTACTAAATAATTTAAATTTTTAAGTTAAACCGCAGATACATAATTATTATTATCACAATTTGTTTACACATTTATGCAGTACGTACAGACAGACAGACAGCCAGTTAGGCCTTGACAAAGTGACAGAAATTCCAAACTATGCACTACAATACTTCATTTCTTATTGACAATAACAATGCGTATTGCAAACAGAATAAAATTAAAAAAAAAAAAGAAAAAAAATATCTTCTTCTATTCAAAAACATAAACGCGAATGGAAAAGTTTTTCGAAAAAAATTTCCACTCTACTTCAATGTAAATAAGCGTCTGCCTGTCCGTCTGTCCGTCTGTCTTATTGAAAAAATAAAACGCAGCACACACACACACACACAAAATAAAGAAATACAAATATGTAGTATACAAAAAACCAGCTTGGGGTCAAATAAACTAAGTATTTACAAAGATTATATACGTAATATGACAATAACAAGTGCAATGACATGTGTGATTACGATAAGCTCAACAGTCAGTCGATCAGTCAGGCAGTTAATGCTTGTATCTGTCTATAAGGCAGCGGCCATAGTTGCGTTTCCAAAAAATTAGATTAAAATTTATTTTTAAGTGTATTACTAAGGTTTTGGATTTAGCAATTTATTTAATTTAACTTTTATTTTATTTTTTTAAGTTATAGTCAAAAGGTTAATGGAATTATTGTTGTAGTTGCAGAAAATGTACTTTTCATCCAATTTTTAACTTTTGCAATTTTAATAGATATTTTTGTTTTTTTGTGTTAATAACTTCATATTTTTTTTTTAATAAATAATTTGTCTTGACCTATTAGCATTACTTAGCTATATTGTTTTCAAGGCTTTACTTAACAATATTTGTTTTTTTTACCTCACCTTGCATTGAGTAGGGCAGTTAGAACGTTTGAAGTCTTTGTAATAGAACTGGAAAACGATCGATAACATTATTGATAGTATCGATGTTTTTTTATTGTTTGACTTTCACTATCGATTGTTTGTTTCGTGGTACATAATTATATCTACAATATTATCGCTTATTATTTGTTTTTGAATAGAAAGCATTATTATTTACAGGCATTATAAACTAACAAACTTCATCTTAAAATTTTGAAGATTTACTATTTTATTGAGCTTGAACTTTAGTTTGTATGGGTGTAAAGTAAATCTTTATATATAAATGTATTCAGTAGAGTTGGGAATGGTCCGTGCTAGCCCGAACTAATACGAAAAAAAATGTTTAAAAAGAGCACAGCTCAGCATGATAAGAACTATTGAAGATCCCAGCACGACTTGACAAGAAATTCGGTCAGTAAACTCCATGTTGGCTTAGAAGTTTAATGTCTTGTCAATCATTTAAGAAGTTCCTGTTTAAAATCCCAGTATTTTTGTTGGGGGAGACCGGGGTTATACCGGACGTTTTGTGTTTTGCCCGATATGGTGGCTGAGATTTTAACTTAAAAACAAGGAAAAACGTTAACTTCGGTGAAACAAATTTTCACAGCACTGTAAAAAATATAACGCGACCTGATAAACTGTTCAAATATGGCTTAAATAACTTCAGTGGAACAAATTTTCACAGCACTGTAAAAAATATAACGCGACCTGATAAACTGTTCAAATATGGCTTAAATGAAAGCCTAAACAATCAACTTTGATCATCAGGACCAAAAATCCATACAAAATTGTGAGTGTGTTTCTGTATGTCACAGTGCAAAACATAAAATGTTAACTCCATTTCGACTTCAGTCCTTAATAAAAAAAAAAAAAATACAGTAAAAAATGGCATAAAAAAGCACTCAAATTTAAAACAAAAAGTTTATATACGCTTTGATTAATTTATTTATTTAGGCTTTTAAAAAACCATAACACTTCTAATGCTGAGAATAAAAAATCACACAAAACTTTATGACAAATAACAAAACTCTAATCAATATGAAAGTCAAAAAATTTTATAACATTTTGAAGCGTTTCATAAAATAAAAATCAAAATAATAAAATTCCACTTTTATGTAACATAAACTTCAATTTTATGTAGGCAAATAAATATGTATCTACAAGATACTTTTCTAAAAATTATAACGCTTTGTCAAGTAAAATAAAATAAAGCCAAAGTTACTACTTAAAAAAAAAATTTATATAGGTCTCTCTCGTTTGCAAGTCTTTAAGTGAATATGAGCGTAAATATTTGCTATACTCTGACAGGCAAGCAGGCAAACTGTTGTAAATATTTAATATGCAAACAAACAAAAAAAATTGTATAGAAGGAGTAAAATTTCATTGTGTATTATGCGAAAAACAAAAAGAGTACAAAGGCATTTTACATTAATGTTAATTAGTTTGTTGTCAACTTGGTACGCATGCCGCTTTAAATTTCAACAAAAAAGGCAAACAGTATAAACAGAAATAGACGACTTTCAGCTTAAAAATAAACACAAACAAAAAAAAAACAAACTTATTTGGCATATTTTTTCACGAAGCAGCAGCAACAGGATATAAGCAGCAACAACAAAAACAACAACAAGACAAATGATAATATGTAACAGTACAAACATATCAAACCACCCACCCTCTTGCCTTTTTAAAAGTCGTCTTATACATAACAAGCTGTCTTGTTAGAACTCATCAAGCCTTGATTATAGAATATGACAGGACATGTGCAGCAAGTGTCTACGAATATGTTGCTTGGCTTTTCTTTTACTTTACTTTTTATAATGATAATGGCTTGTCATACTCGTCGTCATATTGTAAGAATGATTTGATGGCGTGTTTCTAAGAGTCTCTGAAAATGCTCCAGAGACTTACATACAAAATATTCGTTTGCTTAATGATAAATTAATTTTTATGTGCAGCAAGCACAACAAGACGCTTGTGTATCTTTAATAGAATATATTTGACTTTGGTTTTTATAATTATAATCTCTCATCTGAGAGACGTGTATTTTGGCTTGTTGACTTAACCAAAGTGATATAAATGAGGTTTGTTTTTGAAATCGACGTTAGCGAAGACTTATTGAATTTAAACAGAATTGACTGCTCGACACTTTGCTTTGTTCTACAGCTTCGTAGCAGGCCAAGGTGTGGTAAATATTGGTCAATAAGTAATATCGTATTTTATCAATATCTTATGTTGTACTAATCGCATCGGGTCATCCTGCACGGCGATTTAAAGAGGACACCCAGAGCTACAAAGACACCCAGACTGTGCTGTGATCATATGTTTCAGTCTCAAGTTATAGCAGGCCAAAGATGGAGTCCACCAAGCAAGAAATTCGCCATATTTTACGTTTTTACTACCTGAAGTTTATGGGCCCGATGCTGCAACGATTCGCACAGCACAGCGTTGGTTCAATCGATTTCGTTCTGGTGTAGTGGATGTCAAAGATGTACCCCGTGCCTCGTAGAAACCGATAAAATAGTCGAAATCATTCAAGTGGACCGGCATGGTAGCACTCGTTCAATTGGCCAGAAACCGGGTATAAGACACACAACCTTTTGGAACCATTTGCAGAAGAGCTAGTTGTTTGGGTGCCACACGAATTAACGCAAAAAAATCTTTTGAATCGCTTAAACGCTTGTGATACGCTGCTGAAACGGAACGAACTCGACCCATTTTTAAATCGAATGGTGACTGGAGATGAAAAGTGGATCACATCCGATAACGTTCAGCGAAAAAGGTCGTGGTTGAAGCGCGGCGAGCCGACCCAAACCATCGCCAAGCCCAGATTGACGGCCAGGAAAGTTTTGCTGTGTGTGTGGTGTGATTGGAAAGGAATCATCCACTATGAGCTGCTCAACTATGGCCAGACGCTTTATTCGATCATCTACTACTGACCAGAAGCAGCCAGAATTGGCTTACAGAAAGGGTGTAGTGTTCCACCAGGACAACGCTCGGCCTCACACATCTTTGATGACCCTCAAGAAGCTACGGGAGCTCGGATAGGATGTCCTATCGCACCCACCGTATAGTCCGGACCTGGCACCAAGTGATTACCATCTTATCCGTGCCATGCAAAACGCTCTTGGTGGTACTACGTTGGCCTCAAAAAGTCTTGCGAAAACTGGTTGTCTGAGTTTTTGCAAATAGGGAGGGGGGTTTTATAAGGGGGCATATTGAAGTTGCCTTCACAGTGTATCAAATAATATCTAAGACACGAACCATATTTCAGCAAGCAAGAACGCCCTCTATGTGTTTTAAAGCTTCAATCGTTCTACTTCAATCATAAAAATTTCGGTTGCTATTTTGAGAATTATAAAAATAATTGTAAAAAAAAAAAAAACTATAAAATAAATATATAATATAATTTAGCTGCCATATATAATGGCTCTTAGCTGATACACAACAACAGTCACACACAATTCAATTTATTTTAAATTCCAAATTTTATTGACAAATTCATGATAATTATGTCAGATACCTATAAGTATTTATCTTACTACTATGCATAAGTCAATAGCACATTCAATGACATAATTATTCTAGGAATTTTATGGGTCAAAGGACTCATGAAATAGCGCAACAGGTACACGTGCTGACATAACTTTGTAAATACTTCGACGTAAAACTTTAATTTTGCATATTACGTATTACGTATTTTATTTTATTCTATCACACCCACTGAACATTAGATGACAATTTAATGAGCTACAATTTTCGAGTATTTCTATGCATAATAAATTTTTAACTTATTTTTTTTTTTTTTATTCCAGCTTGTTAAAAGGCATTGAACTTTTGTGTGTAATAAAAATGTTTTAAATGCGCGTGTACGCCGCCACAAGTAAGTAAGTTTTTTATACGAAAAATTTTAAAAAACAATAACAAAAGCATAGAATTTTATATAAAAAATAAGCTTAAATGTTTTTTTTTTGTAAGTTTGGCTTCAACTGCTCAAACTAAGTACGCATGCCATAGACCACGTAGACCACTTCGCTTTTCTTATTGTTTTCTGAATTTTTATTGTCGCGGCACGTGTGATCCAAAAATGCCAAAACGTACCAAATTTACATTGTAATCAAAGCGGAAGTCTTTTGAAAAAATATATAAAAAAAATAATTGTTCGCACGCATTTTAAGTTTCTACGAAGTAAATAAAATTGCACTTTGAAATGTAAAAAAAAAAAAAGTTTTTAAAAGTTATCATGTGTCGAAAAGCATATTTTTTGAGCAAGACTTTTTATGAGATTGAGATGTTGTAATAACCTTTGAACTGGAACAATTGCAACATTTTGTTTTTTATTTTTGGTTTTATTTAATTTTTTTTTTTATTATTTATTTTAATGTTTTTATATACGCCACACATAGTGTGAAAGGTATTATCAGTTTGTCGGAATGTTTGTAACGTATTAAAAAATACATCGTATACTCCATAAAGTAAACATATACATATCTCTTACTTCCTGATATATAAAGTGTGATTTTTTAAGAGCTTGAGAGCTTTAAAAAAAAAAAAACATAAAATTTGCAAAATCTCATCGGTTCTTTATTTGAAACGTTAGATTGGTCCATGACATTTACTTTTGAAGATAATTTCATTTAAATGTTGACCGCGGCTGCGTCTTAGGTGGTCCATTCGGAAAGTCCAATTTTGGGCAACTTTTTCGAGCATTTCGGCCGGAATAGCCCGAATTTCTTCGGAAATGTTGTCTTCCAAAGCTGGAATAGTTGCTGGCTTATTTCTGTAGACTTTAGACTTGACGTAGCCCCACAAAAAATAGTCTAAAGGCGTCAAATCGCATGATCTTGGTGGCCAACTTACCGGTCCATTTCTTGAGATGAATTGTTCTCCGAAGTTTTCCCTCAAAATGGCCATAGAATCGCGAGCTGTGTGGCATGTAGCGCCATCTTGTTGAAACCACATGTCAACCAAGTTCAGTTCTTCCATTTTTGGCAACAAAAAGTTTGTTAGCATCGAACGATAGCGATCGCCATTCACCGTAACGTTGCGTCCAACAGCATCTTTGAAAAAATACGGTCCAATGATTCCACCAGCGTACAAACCACACCAATCAGTGCATTTTTCGGGATGCATGGACAGTTCTTGAACGGCTTCTGGTTGCTCTTCACTCCAAATGCGGCAATTTTGCTTATTTACGTAGCCATCCAACCAGAAATGAGCCTCATCGCTGAACAAAATTTGTCGATAAAAAAGCGGATTTTCACATTTCGAACCGAACACTGATTTTGGTAATAAAATTCAATGATTTGCAAGCGTTGCTCGTTAGTAAGTCTATTCATGATGAAATGTCAAAGTATACTGAGCATCTTTCTCTTTGACACCTTGTCTGAATCCCGCGTGATCTGTCAAATACTAATGCATGAAAATCCTAACCTCAAAAAAAATCACCCGTTACAAGAAAATATTTTTTATATCTGTATTTTTTGCTGATATTAATATTGTGTGTAAATAAGATTTGTTTCATTCCTCTTCATCCCATCTCGAAGTTCAATCTAAGCCATTGATGATCAGATATAAACTATTCAAAGAGCCCACTTGGGCTAAGATTTATTTCAAAAAGTGGGCTTATGGGTGTGCGTAGTCAAAAATAAAAAGCATATTATTCTTCCCAGGGTCTCAGTTACACAATGTAAAAATTTCAGTAAGATCGATTTTTATAACAAAAAGTGAGAGTATGGGTGGGCGTCGTCAAAAAAAAAAAAAAAAAAAAAAAAAAAATTGACTATTATTCTTTTCGGAGCTCTATTCTGTGAAAATTTGAGCAAGATAGGTCCAATAAAGGACAAGCATACATACAAACACATTAATTTTTTTATACCCGCCACACATAGTGTGAAGGGTATTATCAGTTTGTCGGAAAGTTTGTAACGCATTAAAGGAGGCATCGGAGACCCCATAAAGTATATATATTATCAGCTCGACGAGACGAATCGATCTAGCCATGTCCGTCTGTCCGTCTGTCCGTCTGTCTGTCTGTTGCAATAAGTTTTTCTCGGAAAGTTTTAAAGATATTGATCTGAAACTTTAAACTTAAGCTTTTTGTGTTCCTAGGCAGTTTGTATGGCAGATCCAAGGTGCCACGACCACTTTTAGATATAGCCCCCATACAAACTTACCATTTTTTTTCGATTTTTTGTATGAAAATTGTTAGTATTTATGAATGTATTTACTACAAATATGGATAAAAGCTCTTTTAATGATATCCAATTTCAAAAGAAAGGTGCCACGCCCATTTTTTGATATGGCCCCAATACAAGCCAAGCGCCCATTTTTCAGATTTTGTATGAAAATAGTTCTTATTTATGGATATATTCACTCCAATCTGTGTAAAATCACTTCTACTGTTATCCAATGAATATGCTACCGATATGACAAGGATCGAGCCACTATAACATATTGACCCTATACAAACGCACCTTCCATTTTTTTTTTTTTTTCAAGAAAATGATGAGAAGTTTCGTGTGGCGGGTTTTTGAGCTTCGGTGCTACCGAAGTTAACGTTTTTTCTTGTTTTATACCAATTATACCTATGATCCAATAAAAATTTCGTTAAATATCTTAGACAAACTTTTTATTACTTATAATAGAAAGAAAATGTAGTATGGCCTCTGTTTATGAAAAGTAAAATCAAGTTTCTGAATTTTTTTACATGGAACCTGTATGGCATATATGTAGCCCCCAATGATATAAACAATATGGCACAGTTTATATCATTGCCATTTGAAGCATTTGTCGTCATATTCTATTCAGTTCGAACTTTTTCTAAGTTTTTTGTTAAATTAGTATATTTCTTAAGAAATATTTAGTAAATATTTCCATTGAAAAACATACAAGTTTGCACCAACACGTGTAAAAAAAAATCAATATTTTATATTGGCAAATATTATTGTTTTTCTTAAAAAATATTTCACAACAGCGAAAGCACTCGTTTGCGTCATAAATATACTCAGAAAAAATAACAATTCGAATTGGTGTTAATTTTTATTTATCTTTTTTTTGCAAAAATTTCATTCAAAACACGAACTTACGAAAAAAAAAAATAAATAAATAAAAACAAAAGCCAAATAAATTTACCTCACTGCGCAAAAGTGCGCAGTCGCACAGTTCAGATACAAAATAAAAAAATGCTTCAAGCGAATGAATTTTTTTTTTTTTTTTTGATTCATTCATAAAACGCTTTGCAAATAAATTGGAAAAGTATCCACGAGTATTCAATTTTTTTTTTTTTGTACTTTAATTTTAAATTCAATATTTGTACTTTATGCGAAAAATAAAAAAAAAAAAAACTATCAATTATTATTTCAAGTGTTATTTTTGTTTTTTTTAATTTTGGTATTAAAAATATTTTTCGCGATTTTTTTGCCCAAATGCTTGACATAATTTTGGCACCTTGATGCTCAAAGCTCCCTAGTGCGTGTGAAGACCATTAAAAAAAAAATTATGATTAGTCATTGTTCGTGTGTTTGTTATGTTCGATTAGTTTGTTGCATATTTTTTTTTTAATTAAAAATAATTTTTAAATTTAACACACGTTTCTGTTGTCTTTTTTAAAATTATTTGCAAAAAAAAATTTAAAAAAAAAAAAATAAACCTTAAAGTGAAACCTTATTAAAAACGCGTGTAAGCTTTTAGTAATATTTAAGTTTTATTAGACTTTGCAAAAATAATTCATAATGCTTAGATGAATGAACCTACAGTACAGCCAAAGAGTATCTTTATACTCTCATTATTTTTAATATTTATTTTTAATATTAAAAATATAAAAAAATTCAAAAGACAATAACAACATTAAAAAACAATCCAACAGGTTTCATGATTAAAAGGTGAATGAATCCCAAAATGAATTTCATGCACATTTATTTATTTATTTTTATTTTTTTTTCTCCTTTATATGCCTCTCCTGCTGCTGTCAGTTGTTGTTGTTGTTTTTTTTTTTTGTGTTTATTGTTTTTATATTTATTTTTTTTTTTTTATTTTTATCGTGTATGATTTATATGAAAGTTGTTTGATGTCTGTTGCCAGTTTTATATACTCGTAAAGTAAATGTATCCATCAGATACTTTATCTTGTATGAATGAAAGTAAAAAAAAAAATTTTTTAAACAAGCAAATTTTTAGATACGACCTCAATTGTAAACAAAAAACAAAAAATGTTGTTTTTGAAATCACAAAAAAAAAAAAAAAGTTTTGCATAAATTTACTTTGTACAAAAAACAAAAAAATAAAAAGAGTTAAACACGTTTCTTAAATTAAAAACAAATGATTTGTAAAATATTTACTATTAATATACGATACAAGCGCTTGTAATGCACATTAATCATGTATTGACGTTGATAAACTAAGAATTTCAAATTTCATTGAATAATACTCGGGATTTGTACGCTCTAGATGCGTTCAATTTTAATTAAAATACAAAAATGAGCCATATCATTTGGCTGTGAAATATGTAGATTGATTTTGTGGTAGTTTATAAGAATCATAATACTTCTCATCAGAGCTCTGAATAGCGGCTTTTTTGGGGATCATTTAAAATGCATACACAGTGAGAAAAACGTTGTTAAAAAATTAAGAACGACTGTGCATGATTTGAGAATGCGGCAAATCAAGCTAAATGTTGCTCAATGGTATCAAATATTGAGTGCTTGTATCGAGAATTATAGTAAACAAATTAGGAACAAATGGTTTTTTATATAAGCACGAATGTTCTTAATATGAGACGATTGTTCTCACACAAATGAAACGTATCGTTTCGTATTTTTTTCTTGATTTTTTTATATTTTTTTCAGCAAAGCAACTTTAGTTTTAACTTTCAATTTGTGACATTCAAAAAAAAGGTTAAATTTATATTATTTTATTATTTTAAATATCCAACATATTCCAAATTTCAAGTAAAATGTCTTTCGATAAATCTTTTTGTGCTTTTGCACATCAATATTTTGGTATTATTGCTGATAGTTGTGATCTATTTTCAATTTGGCCCAATTGTCCCGAGTCAACTTTATATAAATTTTTACAATTTTTATACAATTCTTCCGATTGCACACCCAAATATTTTGGATATACATATTGGCTAGTGGTACTCGTAGCGCTCATAGCTGTGGTATGCTTTTAAAAATAATGAATTTTTTTAATTACCAAAAAATAGACTAAAGTATTTATTCTTTACAGCTTTACAACATTTATGACTTCCTACAAATATGGCTGCATCAGCCAAAATCTGTGAAACTATGGCGCCAGATACGTTTCATAAACATTTCGTATAATCTTTATCGCATTTTACGTCTAACAGGTACATTTATAATGCTCATCACTTGGCTTATGCTCTGGTATGGCGTCTTATTTGTTTCAATTGATTTTCTTTTGCCGTGGTTGACAGTAAACATGTTGGTGCTTGCTTTCAATTTGGGATTATGTGTTTATAAATTTTTACTTGGCTTTGAGCATAATTTCGATTCGAATCTTTTTTATAACATTTGTCTGGCCAATCATTATGCAAATATGTGTACAGTGTATAAAACACGGTTTTGTGGTTTCAGGTGATGGAAGTGATTTAACGCCAATTAAAAATTTGATAAGTTCGTAGATTACAAATGAAAATATAAATTTGGTTAAAATGAAAAATTTTAAAATAAAAAGATGGGGTTCAAAACAAATAATAATAACTTACACTGTTAAATCGACCTGATACCTCTTTTATGAGTTACCGATTTGAGATTTATTATTTTATGGAATATATTGGTCTGGGGGCTTTAAAACCGGAGCAGCAATATTTTCGTAGACAAATTTTAAAACATTGTATATTCAAGAGCTTTGTGATAATGTTTGTTCAAATCGATCTCAAAGAAATATATATTCTTGTATAGATGCACTGGTTCTTTGGTAGTTATGACTTTGTAGATACAATATCTGAAAGTGTCCATGAAACAACATTCCATGCCGATCATAAAAAGAAAAGAGAAATGCATTAATAATGCTCAACGATGCTACAAAAAATGTTGCTTCAAGAATTTAACTATAAAGTCATTCCCAGGTAGCAAAAAAGCTATTAATTTTTGCAATATCAGCGTAATTTAGAGTTAAGCTCAAATTGAATTTAACTCAGCTTGAGAATCGTAGATATAAAAAAAAAGATGTATAAAGCTATATTTTTATTTTCACGAATATTAAGAACCCTTGTTGCTGCTGCTTGTTTTTTTTTTTTTATGTCACATTAAATTCCACAAATTTTTAATGGTCAAAATACTCAGGATTTGCTTTCATCTACAAACTACTGTAAGCAATCATTTGTAATTTTTAAGTATTTCCTTTGAAAAATCTGTAATAAATTTTTTTATGATGTCATAAAATTATCAACGCATCATCGTACATAACTTATCAATAATAAACTCAATAGTAATGTTTACTACTAACTCGATAGTTTGGTAGTAGTCTTTGTAGGCTTGCCTAAATTGCAATAAAAAAAAAAGACATTGGCTAGGACGATGATCCTTAAGCCAATTTTTGGCGTAAAAATACAACAGCAGCACAGTTTGAGTATATAATTCATGCAATTCATGTTAGATGCGCATTTCGAGTGTTATCTAATCGCAAATGCAGTAAAATTTTGACTTATGTGCATACTAAACTGAATGGGAAAACTGAACTCAAAATAAGGCATCCCAGCCAAGCCAAGCCAATTCAAGCTAAGCCATGCAGGCGTATTAAAACAACACCACTCAACAGCGACAGCTAAAATCTATGCATGCCGAGATAAACATTTTTATTGAGTCATATTTTTCCTTGGAAAAAATAATTTAAAATTTTCCTTTTCATTTTTTTTTTGGCATTTTCTTTTATTGCATTTTGGCTGCACATATAGATAAATAAAATATTATGCCATCAAAAAAAAAAAACAAAAAAAATATACAGCTGCATTTGGGTACAAATTTAATGAATCGGTTGCATTCTTTGAAGTATTTTTTTTTTTCTATATAAAAATAGAAATTGGTAGACAAGTAGCTATGTAGCTACTCTTTTATTTTAAGTGCACTAAAAATAATAATAATTATTATAATCAGCTTTCTAGACTTTAAAGTCTAAAGAAATTGGCGTGTTGTGTGAGTAAGTTGAGTGCTTTGGCCATTTTTACTGTCTGATAGTCAGTCAGTTAGTTTGTGAGTGGTGGTGTATAGTATCTATAACTGCACTACCTCATTGAGTATGAAGTATTTTAGTCATGGTCTATGTATCTCGTGCGATAATTATGGTAATACAATTTAGTTGGCTTTTTGCATTTGCGTGTGGCTCCGTTTAACAGTTGAGTTGGTAAGCGCCATGTCTAAAAAAAAACAATAAAAACAACAAAAAAAAGGAAAATACATTTAAATGTATATAAAAAAAATGAGCTACTTAGATACTTTTTATTAAATTTAAGTTGCGATTCTAAACTGGTGTTTGTTTTTTATATACTAAAACAGATTTCTTTTTTACGAAAGTTTCAAAATATGGGATTTTACGAAAGTTTATGCCGTTGCAAGAAATAGTTTTAGATGCTTAAACGTTTGGTAACCTCTTCTACCTTTTTTTGATTCCGAAATCTGTATTAAGCTATTCACTACACGACCGAATCCACAATAAACCCAAGAGAAGATGACATAGCCTGAATCTGCCTTGGATATATTAGAAGGACGCTACTGTTGCTTATTTCATGTTCTACTGATCTCGAAAGTTGAGTATTCGTTTCTTGTTAGCTGATTTAATTTATGGAGCATTCATGCTGAGAAGTTATTTTGATGCTCAATTGTTTCCCTCATTTTCGTAAGAAGCACAATTTTTAGCCGATGGTTTAGATGGTGTCTTGGTGTGCTAGGTTGTTGGTTTGGCTAACGCTGCCTTCCGTCTTAATTAATTTTTGTATATTGGCTAAGTAAAGATAAGTATCATTAAGTTATTTTAAGAGTAGATACCACCTTTCTGAATTTTTGAATTTTTAAAGAATAACTTCTAAATAAATTGTCCTAAAGATGTCTAATGTTTTTGTGGTCCCAAATTCCACATTCTTCCATACATAACAAAGCTCTATGCCACGTTCTTAGTCTGGTCTTCATACAAAGCTTATATTATTACCAAATTTGTTTTTTTATGGACTAACAATAGTTCTGTCGGATTTAGTAACTATAACTGACACCCAATTTATTTTTTACTAGCAGTTACCCGCGGCTTTGCTGACGTTTTTTCTTTTTGCTTCTATTTGGTGTCTAAATATAAATTGTTCAAAAAATTTGGGTTCAAATTTTGGGAATCCCCTAAACACGACTAACCATCATTCAAATGCGCCCAGTTTCAAATCTTTACGTCTATTTAATCCAAATGTATTCCTTTTTCAAGGCTCCCATTAGGCCCCGGGTCAAAATTTTCTAAAATTCCATCTAAGTGCTCATCTGTAATAAAAAAAAAATTGGTCAAAAAATCTATATTGGGTTCACATATGGGTCCCAGGTCCAAATTCCAAAATCCCTTGAACACCTTAAACGCCACAAATATTTTTTAACCATTTTTGAAATGAGCCCTGTTTCAAGCCTCTACGTCTATTCATTTCAAAGATATGGCTTTTTCGGTTTCAAGGAACCCATTAGGACCAGGGTCAAAATTTTCCTAAAATCCCGTCTAAGTGCCACCCTGTAATAAAAAAAAAATTGCTCAAAAAATCTATATTGGGTCTACATAGTGGTCCCTGCCCCGAATTCCGGAAATCCGTTGACCACCTTGAACGCCACAAAATCCAAATCCTGTCTTGTTACTCATCTGAATTCTAAAAACACCAAAATAAATAATTTTTTTAACGTTCCAAATGTTTGGCTTTTGTATTTTAAAGGCTCCATTAGGCCCCGGGTAAAAATTTTACAAAATATAAACCTTTCGCTGCTTAGTTTTAAAGATTTAAGTATACAAACAGAGAAATCGACTTTGTTTTATACTATGTAGTGTTGAGTAAGAGATCTTTCATATATGTATGTATTTCATTAAGATCGGTGAGATACTTGGCTAAGCTAACTTGTGAGATAGTATCAAATCATTTAATCGTTTCTTCATGTGTTGCCAAATGCTTACAATAGAAGCAAGTATATAAGTACAGTTCTGAAACTATTTTTAAAGATTTCAATTTAGAGTTGAAAATTATCTGGAATTTTAGAGTGATATGAATCAAGTCTATTCATGGAACATAGTTTTCAAATTATTATTAATTATTTTAAGAGGAACAAGAACAGCTTTCGAAATATTTTAAAAGATTTTTGTAATAACTAAAGCTGTTTTTTTTGAAGTTTTGAGATTTCAAATGTAAAATTTTTTCTATATTTCGAATTACAAACATTTAAAAGTACTCACATCCCTCAAAACTAAATAAAGACTTCCCATAAAAAGAAATTTCGCCTAGGTCATCACATTTCACATAAAATTCCAATTAAGCATTTCACATTTACACTCAATATGCTGCTTGCTGTCTTCCTATTCCCATTCTACGTAAAAACGTGATCCAAACAATAAAAATCTTGCACACTAATTCTATTTAATTTTTTATGACTTTTTTCAGAACACACGCCGCCATGATAATGACAACAACCACAACAACAACAACAAAATCGATGACAATGACACAAAACGAATCATTCAAAAATTAATTACATAAATTTTATGATTGCCTCTGCTGGTCATCATCTTATCTTGTTCCTCTAAATTTTATTGCTGGACTTTCTATAGAATTTTTTTTTGGTTTTGTTTTTAATAAAGTTGTATCTTTTGGTCATAAATTTACAAACTGAAGAATACTTGACTAAACCAAATATAGCGGAAACAATAGATGATATTTCAGCAATTTATTTCAGAAAAACATTCCACTCAAACTCAATTCATTGTGTAATATATTTTTATTAGCAATAAAATATGAAAAGCCTTCAATAAAAATCGCATTTAATGGAGGGCATGAATATTTTTTTATGCTTAAAGGTAAAATAATGTTTTGCTGCGTTAAGCAGTTAAAGTCTTAATTGAAACAGCATTTTGGGTTATTCGAGTTGAAAGTGTTTTTTGTATATATTTTTATTTTAAAAGCACTTTGGCTTGGCTTTTTATGAGTGGATTTAATTAGGTGACGCGTTATGTGTAAGCATTTTCAGTAAAAATGATTACAGTAATCGATTCGCTCTAAGAAGCGTTTATAAAAATAGCTACCATAAAGTTTGTTTTAATTCAGATTGGTGCTCACTCAGTGTGCTTGAATTTTAAGACCTACTATTTATTTATTTATTTTATTTTTTTTTTAATGCTGTGTTCTTTATTTGCAATCAGTCCCTAAGGGGACTATCAGCGAATTGTAATGCATAACATTAACTTTCTATAAAGTATTCCATGAGTTGGGAGTTGTTATTGGGGTTTAAAAAGGGGTGGGGGAGTGATGGAGGAGGATTCAAAAGTTTATGTGTGTGGCAAATCCAGGGGGTGTAACCTCTTCAGTCGCCGAGTCGTTGTACTGTTATCCAGCAGGTTTATGGCCAGAGGGTTGACATGGTTATCCAGCCTATACAGATATGCCTTAGTGAGCCTAGCCACCTCCTGGCTTATGCAAGGGACTTCTAGTTCCTGGTGGATTTCTGCATTTGTATGATATGGGTGCGCCTCAGAAATAAAAGACTTGGATTCTTTCCCTGTTGCTTCTCTTTGCAGTGCCCCAGAGTGCTATGCCATACGTCCACATATGTTTAAGTGTGGCTTTGTAAATGAGGAGTTTGACCCTTAGTTTGATGGTGGACCTTCTCTCAAGCAGCCACAGATACTTGCGCAACCTCACGTTCAACTGGGAACATTTTTGGATGAGATGACTACTCCAGGTTAAGCGCCTATCCAATATTGGGCCTAAGTACTTTGCAGTGACGTTGCTGGGTATGGCAACGCCATCCAGACTGACGGCAGGGCAGTCTCCTCTTCTCAGGGCAAACGTAATGTGTGTGGATTTGTCTGGGTTGACAACGATATTCCACCGTCTTAGCCATGTGTTTAGGGCGGCCCAGATGAGTTTGGATTATGCTGGACGCCACGAGTGGGGACTTATCATTGGCTAAAAAGGCGGTGTCATCGGCATAAGCGGATAGGTCTATCTGCTCTTTGTATTTATACTGAAGTGGTGAAAAAGATCCATGTAATCGGTCAAATTATATAAACGTACTAGTTCTACTCAGTGCTATTCCAATGAAGTGAAACCAGATGAGTATGGGATCTTCAAAGAACAATTGGAACATTTGCCGTGTCTGGTAACAGAGCTGGCATTCCTAGAAAATACTTCCAACATTTTTTCGTAAAGCCGAGCATTTATCAAAGTACTTTCTGAAGTTTGTCCCCAATCAATTGTAAACAAAATTCACTGAAATTTTACAAACAAACAAAAAATTTCATTATTGAAAGTCATTTTTCAGGATTTATATGCCTTACTGTGTGTTATCCTTAACGTTCTAAAATAAACAACGCTAAAATTTCGAAGAATTTTAAATAGAATTTTTCATTGATAGAAAAAAAGAAAACCATTCAAACTCGATATTGATTAAAAACCGACACTAAGCTAACAAAAAGATAAAAAATGTAGCGCAACTCAATACGCTACATTTCAGACTGAGACAACAAAGTGCATTAATTTAAAAGATTAAAGGAAAAAAAAACTCAAACGGAAAACAGCAAACAAATCGGGCACGCTTTTGAATTGACCGCTGCAATTCCAAGAATTAACATTGGGATTTTCCCACACACAAGAAATCCAAATGATTTTTATTATTATTATTTGTAGGTATCCTAAGGATATCAAGATTTGTGCAGCATGTTGTGCTGCTGAGCGGTGTTGTTGGTCACTCACAATGAGACGCGTCCCTGTCGCGCAACAGGCGTTAATGTGCGAGAAGTGCGTCTGAATGAATTTCAGTAGAAATGTGCGCTTCACTGCAACACTGTATGCGTGTGTGTGTGTTATCTGTGTGAAAGTGTTTGTTAGTTAAAAGAGAAACACACAAAGAAACACAAGAAACGTATACCAAGGATAAAGGCAAAAGGTGATTTACCTTTTGTTTGCTTGTTTGTTGCCCTCGAAATATTCCAGTTCGTTTGAGTTCATTGTCAAGTTCAGCAGCCAACAACAATAACAACAACAACACTTCTTGTATTTTGCTTCTAACTCTTCACAGCAGCGGCAGCATCATGCATCATCTTCAAACTTCAAACTTGCAGATATTTTATAGCAACGCGAATTTGTTGCGCTTGCGTTAAGAATTTTGTGCTTTGTTTTGATTTGTTTTGGTTTTGAAAAAGAGAAGAAATACGAAAGGATGCTCCGCAGTATAATAAAACAAAATGACGTTTATGTGTTTTTAATCCTTTTAGTTTATTTTTTCTTAAGAATTTTGTTTTGAAGCGCAAATTTTTTGTTTTTGTTTGCTTGATTTTTACGTTGTCGGTTTTCTAAGTCGTTTCACCTTGCATGCGTACATTGAACTTGACCTTAAGCCTCCGAAAACGGATGTCGTTTAAATAGTTGAATTGTTCGATCTAAGATGTTTACAGTTTTCTGTGTGTGTGTGTGTTTTTAGACGAAATGACTTCCTTTGAATGTTAATAAGTGTAAAATAATTTTAAAGCAAAATAGAATTCTTAGAATAGAGTCCAAGACTGAATTTGCAACAGCGTTAAACTGTGTAAAAATTACAAAAGTCATATTTGCTGAGAATCAATAACTACAAACATAATTTTAGTGGCTTTTCGCAATATGGCTTTTCAAGATATGACTATGATATTGCCCAGCCAAACATTATAATAATCGATGGTGATAGTGACTACTATTAAATTTTAATATTTAATATTTCTTTTCCTGAAGTGGCTTTTCCCAATATGGCTTTTCCCGGTATGGCTTTTCCCGACTATCATATTGCCCTGCAAAACATTATGATAATCGATGGTGATAGTGACTACTATTTATTTTTAATATTTAATATTTTCTTTCCTGGAAGTGGCTTTTCCCGGTATGGCTTTTCACGGCTTTCATATTTTTGCATTTTTGTCTTACCTTTTGCATACGCTATGAATCTGTTGGCCATAAAAGCCCACCTTGGACTTCTTTGGTTTTAAAAATATACTAAAATCTCAAAAACTTAAAGCCAGAATTTTGTCTAACTCTTATTTTCGTCTTATCCATTCTGTAGTGTTATATTAATAATTTTTTCTAAATATTGCTCTACAATACTCATGTGAACAATTTAATATAACAACTAAAAACATTATCTCACTTAATGTCACACTTATTTTATGTGCCACAGTAACCATTCACTTCACACTACATGAGCTGGCGCCCAAAAAGAGAGCAAAAAAAAAAAAATAAAATAAATTAAATAAAGAAGCAAAAAAAAAAAAACCTAAAAACTAAAAAACCAAAAACTGAAGGAAGGAAGCCATCACTAAGGCCACAAAACAAATGGACATCATTTAACTAAGCAACTTTATTTGAACAAGCGTCGAAAGAGCCATAAACCAGCAACAGCAACAGAAGAAGAGTAAGAAGAGGCCCAAGGATATTAAACAAAATTCACATAGACATTGTTTTGAGGACAATAACCCGATTAGGAGACGCCTAAACAAAAGCAAACAAACTAAGCAAAAGAATGGAAAAAAAAATCTAAAGGAGCGCAGAGAAATGTGACCGAAAAATTTATAACGAGCATTAAAAACGGTTTTCGGTGTTCAAACAAACTGCCGAAAAAAAACACAGAAGAAGAGTAAAAACAATGTTCACAGTTCCACTATCCCGATGCCAATTTAGAGAGACAGTACAGAACAGGCAGGATGGTTGGTGTCTCTCTTATCTGTGTAGGCGCTGCGCCAAAGAATCAAAATGCCGCCGAAGCCGCCGCCGCCGTTGTTGTCGCCAGACAAAATGTAGAAGCCTTACGGCCGATCGAAGCGTTAAAGTGGCCATAAAAATCATAATGAACAGAGACGACAACAACGACAATGTTGGCTTGTACGACAGATAAAAGTAAAATTGGAACAAACAAAATGAAAAAGAGACAAAACAAAATGAAAAAAATAAACCGAGAAGTCCTTCTTGGAATTTTAAATGTAGACAAAAAAAAAAAAAAAATAAAAAGGTAAATAATTTTTTGAACTAAATCGAAATGCAGAAATTCATTCAACAATTTTTTGGTTGCTTCCATCGCGCGGTTTTTTGTAATCGGAGTAGCAGCCAAAAGGCTTAAAGACACGTTTTGAACGCATTTTGTAGTGCATTCAGTGCGACACAGGTAGTCTCTTCGCAGACGCTAAATGCTCTTGACCAATGTTTTTTTTTTTTTTTGCTAAAAAGACAAAAAGGCTGCGACTGGCGTTAAACACTTTTTCATAGTTTCGACTTAATTTAGTATTTATGTATTTAATTTTAAGGTTGTTAGCTGCTAATTTGTTGTGTGTGGCTAATAAATATAAAGTGTTGCACTGAACCGCAACATAAAAGTGTGAATGTTTTTTTGAATATAAAATTGTATAAAAATTTCATTGAAGAAAATAAATATCATCGAAACCAAATGGCTTGACTCTACAGCAATTCAATTTTAATGGTAAAAAGTCTTTTATTGTAGTCCTCTATGATCTTAACAGCACAAATGACCCTGAACATTCTTGCTTTGAATGTTAATGAGTGTACAATAATTTAAAAGCGAAATAGAACTCTAAGACTTAAATTGTAAAAATTACAAAGTCCAAATTTGCTGCCATTAATGATTTTTTAATATATTTTTGACGAATAATTAAATACAAATATATTTTTAGTGGCTTTTCTCGAAATGGCTTTTCCCAATATGACTATGATATTGTCCAGCCAAACATTTTGATAATTGATGTTGATAGTGACTACTATTAATTTGTAATTTTTAATTTTTTATTTTCCTGAAATGGCTTTTCCCAGTATGGCTTTTCCCGATAAGACTATCATATTGTCTGCAAATCATTTTGATAATCGATGGTGATAGTGACTTTTTTTAATTTTTAATATTTAATATTTTCTTTTCCTGAAATGGCTTTTCCCAATATGGCTTTTCCCAATATGACTACGATATTGCCCAGCCGAACATAATGTAGAAAACTGAGATCTTGAATTTTTTTAATAGACACTTTTTCGTTTCTCAGTTTAAATACAAATACAGTGGCTTTTCTCGAAATGGCTTTTCCCAATTTTGATAATTGATGGTGATAGTGACTACTATTAATTTGTAACATTTAATTTTTTTTTTTCCTGAAATGGCTTTTCCCAGTATGGCTTTTCCCGATAAGACTATCATATTGCCCTGCAAAATATTTTGATAATCGATGGTGATAGTGACTACTACTAATTTTTAATTTTTAATATTTTCTTTTCCTGAAATGGCTTTTCCCAATATGGCTTTTCCGAATATGACTACGATATTGCCCAGCCAAACATAATGTAGAAAACTGACACCTTAAATTTTTTTTAATAGACACTTTTCGTTTCTCTGTTTCTTTTGAGAAATCTGATTCAGCACTTTCAGCGAGAAGAAAACTTTAACCATTTTGCCGCAAAGAGAAATATTTTTTTTTCCAGAAAGTCACTGACTTCAAAATGAAATTACTCTTTTATAAACAACAATCAACTGAACATTAAAACTTTCTGCAGGAATACTTCTCCTTTTTGCTGTTTTAAACTGTTTCATAACACATTCCACAAAACTACAACATAAACTTTTTTGTTGTTTCAGTTACTTTACTGAATATTTATTTTTTCCAACGACTTTGCACTCCATGGTTCACTCAAGTGCCATCATTAGATATGACAAATAGTTTAAATAATTACAAAGTTCTACAAGTGCATACATCATTCATTATATACACTTTTTGAAAAATTAGCAATCGCATTATGACGCTGCTGCTACGTTCGCTAAAAATGATAGAAAACAATTTGCAAAAAAAAAAAAATATTTAAATAGGAAAATATTATAAAAAAAAAAGTTCAAAGAAAACTTTTTGTAGAAGCCAAGTTGCGATGCCAGGACAAACTTTGCACATTGCAACGACAATATGGCGCACACTGCTACTATCTGCTAAGGCGCTTCTAAGAAAAAAAAATAAAATAATAAAAATTAGGTAATAATGATTGCCATAAAATATGTTTCCAAAAATTGTTTGCCACTTGTTCATCGAAGTCTTACAGCAGTCGTCGTCGTCGTGTAAAACTTTTCCAATAAAATCAGACAAACTGAGGTCAAACTGTTGCCAACATCGATCATAAAGCGTCAATAAAAAAAAAAAAAAAAAAAAAAAAATTAAAAAAAAAAAAAAAAAGAAGAAAATGAGTACTTCACTCAAAATCGCTGTAATTAACTGTTCTCGTCGTTCTTTTTTATGTAGTAAACACTTCTTTCAGTTAAAAAAAAAAAACACCCAAACTCCTTAAAGTGGGAATGGCTTCAAAAATGATTCATAATTATTGCAATGCGGCAAATCAGAAAGTAAGCAAATAGTCATCAACATAGTCATCCTTACTGTTGTTGACGTCGTCATCGTCGTTGTTGGCACCATAAAATTGACAAATGTGTCTGTAAACTTGGCTAATAAAGCCAAAAGCCAATGAAGGACAACAGCGACTATCATAGGCAAAAAGGAATATTGCAGTTCCTGACACTGCCACTGCCACCGTTAGTGCCACTGTCGCTGTTGATTATCAGTTGATAGCAGCAATTCAAAATGAATGAATAAATGAATATAAAAGAAATTTTTAATTGTTTAGTTGCAACGAAGTTTTAATACTTTACATACATATAATGCGGACAGATGAACAATATTTATCATAGAGAAAACGAAGCAGACAGACGAAAATATTTAGACGCGGGCAATGCTTTACTTTAAATTAAATAAAAAGTATTTTAGTGCTTAAAATGGGGAAAACGATACATACGGACAGACGGACAATATGAAAAAAGAGCGTAGAATCATAAAGTAGTGCAAATAGTTCCTAACCTAGGTTTCTTAGTAAATTTTTGAAAAATATCTTAGAAAAACATATTAAAATCGAAATAGGCAGATAGATATATAACGTAACAGAACACTAATGTTAAGCCTACGCAAAGACCTTGCAAGACTGACAGCCGCCATCACTGGACGGACTAGGTATCCCTTATAACAGTACCTGCAGCAGTTGTAAGAAAGAGAACACCCCGGAAAAGTTCGAACACTTTCACTGTGTGTATCCTGTACTTAGATAGAGTAGAATAAGACATTTTGAACATTGGCAGTTAGAATCGCTAAGCGATCTAGTACTCTTATGTCCTTTCAAACTAAGGTATTTTCCTAACTGTACTGGTTGTCTCTGATCCTAAATAGCCTTCAACATACAAAAGGTTTTTCCTACCAAGATTTTTATTAGTAACAAAACGGCTGTTATATGCTAATTGTGCAGGGGAATATGTATTTTCCTCTCAGCCACCTCTATCTATCTATGGACAGACGGACGGACATAATATAGACAGACGGTCATATTAATACGGATAGATGGTTACATAAAGACATCACGTCATGAAGTCCTATATGGTTGGATGTATAAGCGGTAGACCTCTACCTTAATGCTTACTTCAACATCTCAGGAATGCATTGCAAACTAGTGGCTCAAACAACGGTGACGAGGATGGTATATTTTCCTTCTACGAATACCCCAGTAAAGCATCGTTAATCGGCTCTGAACACATATCTCCAAGAAGAGGTGCGATATGGCCTCCCTAACTATGAAACCATAGAATCGACTAAGAAAGAAAATAATATGGGTGCGGATATACTACAAACTGGAGATGATCCAATCGGAAAGTATACAAAAATGTTGAGATCGTTTACGATACACCACCCAAAGATTCTGATTAGAACTGTTTTTACACAAATTGGTGTGAATAAAAACTTTTCTCCAATAAAAATTCGAAAATAGCCGGCAGGCTTATATGAGAATATATGCTATAGCAATCCGATCTTATCCAAATTCAAAATACGGAAAATGTGGGTTGACAAAAGATTTCTTTTTTGATATCATAAATAAGAATTCAAAAAATGGGCGCCAGGTTATGCCTAAAAATGAGCGTGGTATCTTTGGTTTCCATAAGTTAACTGTCTTGAACTTCGGGTTAATTCGATAAAATGATAATATCCATTGACGGAACACCCATAAAATTGCATCGTCTTCTACTAAGTGTCACATATTTCTTCACAAAACCATTATACTCTACTTCGTAAATGTATTTGCGTGATAAAAATATACGGCAAATATAAAGTTTGCTTCACTTATGAATTCCGGTTTCCGGAAGTGCGCTTTGATGCGTCCCTAGGGAACGGTCATATCATGTCTCACATATAAAGTACAATCGACAACAACATTTCTTGTACTCTGCAACTCCAAATCTTCTCTCCCTCCTTTTTAATTTGTAATTAGAAATTTCGTACGTATGTTCCGTAAATCATTTTGTCGGCCTTTTGCTAATAATTTTACTTGACATATTTATGGCATACGCGAAACGTTTGCAAACTAAATAGCAACAACAACAACAACAAAAAAAGAAGAAGAGTAATGACATCGATGAATAATGTGCATATATCTTACAGATAAACAATATACTACATAGACAGATATATAGTTAGATAGATATATTTACTTATAACAGTAACGCATTCTCATACTCATACTTTACGTTTTATTCGTTTCAGTTCAGTTCGGTTCAAAGACCAGCAACAAAACTTTGAAGATTTATTGTAATTTTTCCATTTTTCCAAGTTAATGAAAATTAGATGACGCTTTTTTGATAAGAAGAACTCCCAAAAGATATTGTCATATATCATTTTGTAGCGTCATTTTATGGTAGTAAGATAAATCTGTTGTTTTAAAAATCTCACTTTGAGGGTCAATGAAATAATAATTGAAGTTTATTTACTTTTTGATGCTGTTTATTTCTTCAGCAGTTTGAGTTGTTTAAGTTAGCTAAGTTTATTTATAATTGGATTACATTTAGATTCTACAAAATGTATAGATTGGCAATCAATCCATGGTCAATTGACTGCCACTCGCGCCAAATCTTATCTTTATGATGAATCAACGAGTCAAATGGTATATTGAGTAAGTATACCCCCAAAATTCTCAATGGAATTTGGATCCGAAGAATATGGCGGCCATGGAAACCATTTTTTCCCAAATCCCATTATTTTTTATCGCGCTTTATGTGAATCCTACTATTATCTTTATTATTTTAAGAGTATTTTAAAATGGCTCCAATCTTGTTTTTAGAATGAATACGTATTCGGGACCATAATGAAATTATACTAGGTGTAGTACTCCGAAATCTTTGCTTACATTAAATTGACTACTTAGTTTGTGGTGAAATATGTTTAATTTCACCACGACAGTATAGAAGAGTACGAGAAATTTTAAGAAAGAGATAGTTAGCAATCATTATATAATCTGTACTTTTACTTCAGTTACTTTCGTGCTTTTAAAAAATATTTATTTTGAGATGTTTGCTTAAAATCAAGAAGCCGAAATTCGACATTTATAAGAAAATTATATACCTTCACCATAGCATGCATACTCAACTAAATTTGTTTCCAAATTAGAAAGAGACAGTGGCGGAATACGTCAGCTGGAAAAATTGCATCATGGTCTGGAAAGTAAAGAAATGCATACTTAATTACCAAAGTTTGGGATAGGTTTGTAGGGTTCATAATTTTATAATAATTGTACTTTTCGGAGCCAATTTGGAAGGAGATTTTTTGGGATTCTCTTCGATAAAGTCCATACCAAATTAATTTTTTTTATACATTTAAGTAACAAAAAAAGTTTTAATAAAAAATTTCAAATTTGGTCGATGTTTATTTGGGGAATACAGGGGTTTCCCCAAATAATAAGGTTAAGCAAATAGTTTTGTATATAGTCTTTTACAAGGGCCTTGAAAATCTATGTTTCATATTTGACTTTTCTATATGTTATAGATTCCTATTAAAGTTGATATATACGGCTGAACTTAGCTCTCTTATGTGTGCTTCTATTCAATATTACTTATAGTGATAATATTTTTGACAAAGAAGCCAATTTTGGCTAATTTAATCTTAAAGAAGCTAATACACCTTTCTTACCATTAATTTGTGCTCAGCACTATGAAACATATAAATGTATTGAGCTATATTAAAATTAGAGCTTGAGGCTAGTGGGAACCCCCTTTTTTTTTATTAAAAAAAGGCAACGCAGCTAGCTGAATTTTATAAATCTGAAAGAAAAGATTTGATTTATGTTTTTATTGAGCTTTTTTAATACTTTTTAATAAAGACAATACATCATACAATGCATATTTGTTTATATTATTTCTTTGAAGGACAACGTAATGCGCGATATAAATTTGTACAATGAACTTTTGAACAAAGACACAGAAATGCGTAAAAAATAAAGAAATAAGTTCAAAATAATAACAGAGAATGCAAAAGAAATGAACAACAAGGAGCAACACATAAAAAAAAACATGCAGGAAACTAAAGAAGTTCGTTAAACTTTCTGAATTGAACGAACCCCCAAAATGTAGAATATTTTATGTGCAAAAAAAAAAAAAAAAATGAGAAGAAAGAAGCATTGTCATTTGTGTTTGCTTTTTGCTTTTCTAAAATGTTTGTTCAACGTATTCGCACATTCGTCTTATTGGCAACGTCTTATTGCGTCGCAAGGTTCCAGGATTCAGGCACAAATGTTGTGCGTGTCTCTTCCTGGCGTTGACTGCGAATTTCTTGTCTACAAAATGTCGTCGTCGTCGCTTACGCACATTTTATGAATCGTGTTTTAGCTACTTCATCTTTTGTAGACAGACGGTTCTCTTTTATTTAAACTTTTTTCGAGAACAGGAATTGGGTGGTATAGTCTGGCGGCGCGAGGCGGTGTGTATGCGTACACAGCCCCATTCAAGTGTATAGAAAAGGACTTTGGTTTCCCTGTTTCCTGCTGTTGCTGCTGCTACTTTACGCAACATTTACGCAGCTTTTTTTTACATATTATATTTGTTTTTTTTTTCAAGTAAAAAGTCCTGCTCCTGTCATTAACAACCACCACCATTTCATTGTAGACAACAACATCATGCTTAAATTCGCAGACGTAATAATTACTATCATCATCATCAACATTATTGCTATTCTTACACTTAGAGCTTATGTATGTGTACGCATTGTAGTTGTAGTTGTTGATCTGCTCGTGGTATAAGCTTTTGTATTTGGTGGTGCTAGGCTACATAGCTACTAGACCTCATTTCATAAGACTTCCTGAAGCGTATAAGTGCGTCTGTCTGTCTACTGTTCTACATAAGGTATATGCATATAGTATATTGTTGTTGTCTGCTGTTCTAGTTCATTCAATTCAAATTATTTAGGTTGAAATGAGCGCACTTTTTAATTGCCGTTTAGACGCGTCAGACAAGCTTGTTTAGCTTTTCAGAATTTTTTTTGTTTTTTTTTTCGTTTTGCTTTTACTCAAGTGAACTGACGTAGTTCATGGCATTCAAGGATCAATTTAAGTGCAGACTTACTTAGAATTGTAAGCTATTTTTTTTAAGGGATGCTGAAGTGTGTCTAGTTTGGTTTTGTGTTTGTTTTAAATGAAGATACTTAGAGTGTTGTCTTAGAACGTTTGCAAATGTACACTGCATACAGCGCGCTGCAATTATACAAGGTGGTGTTAAGCGCTCTTTCTTTACTCAATATGTTTGGTACCAACATCTGCTTTATTAGAGGAGAGCAAAGGAAAGCAAAGGGAAGTAAAATTATATTAAAAATATCTCTCTCTCATTCGCACTTCTCTCTCAACTCACTTATATACAATGGCATACAATGAAATTTGTGGAAAAAACGAATACGAATACCATTACTTAAATTAAAATTTCATAACTAAATAAATAATAAATAATTTTTAACCAGCAAACTTATAAAACAAAGAACAATTACGGCATAAACAAAAAGTAAATTATAAACACTTTGATTTCTAGATTAAAAACTTTTGCATTAGATCAGAACCTATTGCATTTGTTTCGGTCTCAACGCCAGCTTTTTAGAGGTTAAAGCACGCTCATCTCGAGTGTGCTCGGCTATAGATTAGGAAAGCAAAAAATTGAGAACGAGAATGCGCTAAACATCACCTTCTTTATGTCTCCATGTATGTCTCTGTAGTCTCTAAAGCTTGTACACATATGGGTCCCAAGGTCCAAATTCCGGAAATCCCTTGAACACCTTGAACGCTAAAAAGTTTTTTTAACCATCTTTCAAATGAGACCTGTTTCAAGTCTCTACGTCTATTCACTCCAATGATATTGCTTTTCCGGTTTCAAGGCCCCCATTAGGCCCCCAGGTCAAAATTTTTAAAGTCCCGTCTTGTTGCTCACCTGAATTCTAAAAAAACACAAAAATTAATAAATTTTTTAACGTCTTTTTGTTCCAAATTTTCGGCTTTTCCAGTTTCTAGGCCCCCATTAGGCCCCGGGTCAAAATTGTCCAAAATATAACAAAAAATTATATTTTTTTAATTTTATCAGCTGTTTGCTTAAAGTCGAGACGCAGAAAATTGACATTAGTAAGGTGAAATTATTTAAGTTCACCATGCATACTCAACAAAATGTGTTAGCAAATTAGAAAGAGACAGTGGCGGAATATTACATCTGATTAAATTGGCTTTAACTTCGATTAAACAAAACTTAACAAGAAAGAAAGCTGTAATCTAGTTAACTCGACTAAATATTTAATCCCGGTTGCCGCCCATCCCGATAAATATTATAATTTTTTTGTACTTTTCCGACTTTTTTAAACCTTCTATAAAAATATATTTTGTTTTTGGAAGAACCCGTCATCTACAATAATTATTTCCATGATTTGAGGAAGAAGACTCAACAATCAGATTGCCCTCTATCACAAGATGTTTTGAAAGACATGTCATGCATTAAGTCGTGCAAGACATGTCATGATAATGTCGTCAACGACTTGTGTCGAGGATCAAAATTGGTTACAATATTATTATTTTTAATTTAATCAAATTTTAGTTTAAAAAGTAGACAGACTATTTGTAATTTGAGGAGTTTTTGCATAAGATATTCACTGCTACACCGCGCTCATCCATCGCTAATGAAATCTGAATTAACTGCTGCATTTTTTTGCAGTGATTTACTTGGTAACACTTGAAAAATTTGTACATTTTAATCTATTTAATTCGATTCATTTAATTATATTTTTAAAATTCCGTAATAAAACACGTGACACAAACATATAAAAGCGTTTACATTTTGCTTTTCTTTTTATAAAGTTTTGTCATAATGAAGTACATAACAATTATTTTAGGTAAATTCAATTAAAATTTAATAAAATAAAAAAAAAAAAAATTTTTTTTTTACAGTTGCATTGTCTGTACTGGCTGGTTCCAAGGCTGCCGCCCTCGTGCAAGAGCACAGATTAACGTAGTAATGCCTCCATAGCCTAAGATGCTAAAGAGGAAACACTTTTAATGTTGGGACAACATATTTTGTATTATGATGTTTTACATATAATAAATTTTACGAAGCATTCCAAAAATTTATAAAGTGTGTCAGCACTGATAAAAAAATATAGTCAATTTTATAATTTTTTTTTTTTTAATGCTGTAATCTCTATTTGCAAATCAGTCCCTAAGGGGACTATCAGCGAATTGTAATGCATAACATCGACTTTCTATATAAAATGTTGTATTCCATGACTTGGGAGTTGTAATTGGGGCTTAAAAAGGGTGAGGGGGTGATGGAGGAGGGAGGAGGATCTAAAAGTGTATGTGTGTGGCAAATCCAGGGGGTGTAACCTCTTCAGTCGCCGAGTCGTTGTACTGTTATCCAGCAGGTTTATGGCCAGAGGGTAGACATGGTTGTCTAGCCTATCCAGATATGCCTTAGTAAGCCTAGCAACCTCCTGGCTTATGCAAGGGACTTCTAGTTCCTGGTGGATTTTTGCATTTGTATGATATGGTTGCGCCTCAGAAATAATGCGCAGAACCTTGTTTTGGAAGACTTGGATTCTTTCCCTGTTGCTTTTCTTTGCAGTGCCCCATAGTGCTATGCCATACGTCCACATAGGTTTAAGTATGGCTTTGTAAATGAGGAGTTTGACCCTTAGTTTGATGGTGGATCTTCTATCTAGCAGCCACAGATGCTTGCGCAACCTCTCGTTCAACTGGGAACGTTTATGTGTGAGATGACTACTCCAGGTTAAGCGCCTATCCAATACCAGGCCTAAGTACTTTGCGGTGACACTGCTGGATATGGCAACACCATCCAGACTGACGGCAGAGCAGTCTCCTCTTCTCAGGGCAAACGTAATGTGTGTGGATTTGTCTGGGTTGACTACGATATTCCACCGTCTTAGCCATGTGTTTATTCTTAGTTTGGATTATGCTGGACGCCACGAGTGGTGACTTATCATTGGCTAAAAAGGCGGAGTCATCGGCATAAGTGGCAGTGAGTATTCTAGGGTCGCTGATGGATGGCATATCAGCTGTAAACAGTGAGTATATCGTCGGGCCCAGGACACTTCCCTGTGGGACTCCAGCTCTGACTTCTTTTATTGCTGAGCTCTCCTCACCGCATTCAACGTAGAAAGATCTACTAGATAGGTAAGATCTGAGCAGCTGATAGTGAGGGGCTGGTAGCGCTAGCTTTAGCTTGTAGAGCAATCCTATATGCCAAACCCTGTCAAATGCTTGCCTGACATCTAGGAAGACGGCCGAGCTGTATATAATATACAGCTTTAAACTCATTCCTCGAAAATTAAATATAAACAACAAAATCGACTAATAAACGATTATGGCAAATCAAATTTTGTATTTTTTTGTCTTCATTTATTATTATTTTTTTTTAATATACATAAAAATACAAGCAGACATAAAAGAAGAAGATATTAACTGGGAGAGCATCATAAGTTGATGACTTTCCCAAAAAAATATATATTGCACATCTGTTCAATTTTTTTTTTTTTTTTTTTTTGTTGGCCAGACACTTTTAGCAGGGCACAGACGTAGACAATGTGTACACAACAAAAGTAATCGTAGCAAAAATACTAAACTCAAATTCGTACATATTACGAAAAAAAAAAAATAAATAAACTGCGTACTAAACAAATTGTCAGCGAAGAAGTGAAAGAGAGAGTAAGGATATATGAAGGGGAGTGTCTATGGCGGCAATGGCAAAGGTTACTGACACATAACGCACATTGACCTTGATCGAGAGTAGCCAAAGTGTCTGAGATGTTACGTTTCACTTTTCGACAATATTATTTGCACATTTTCGTTTATCGGGAAAAAAAAGACAATGGAATTAGAAGGAAAGTATAGCAACGAAAAAGGAAAAAGACAGACAGACAGACAAGCATAGAATCATAGTATTATTTTTCAAAGCAGTCAAATTATTTGCAAATATATATTTACAAACGCAAACGTAGGTAACGCAACAGGACAATAATAAACGACAGGACGAACGACGAACGATGATGAAGACTGCGAAAAGCCGCCATAAACAAAAACAACAACAAAAACAACAACAGGCACGACCCTTATTTTATAGTGGCGAATGAGGCGAAACTGCCGCAGACAGGTTTCAGCCTATATGGCTATTCTGTCTGTCCAAATTGTGTTGTGTTTTATTCCCAACCTACCGCATTGTTACATCACGTAAGGCAGACACGCTGCTGCTTTTGCTGCTTTTGCTGTTAAAATGCTGACAGTGGCAACGCCACAAACGATAACAACAACAACAACTGAAGTTGATGAGCTTGAATCGTAGTCGCATTTGTTGTTCAATACTTCCACATAAAACTAAAGCAGTAAAGCCACCCAGACAGCTGGACAGACAGACAGACACATTTAGAAGCTTGAAGTATTCAGACTTCACAAATTTTCGCATTAACAGTACTTGACATACCGCAAAATTGTTTTGTCCAAGACAGTCAGTCAGTCCAGGAAGTTTTAAGGCAGTAATGTGAGGCGTTTATGTCCTCAGCTCGTTTTGTTCTTCTCTACAAGTTTTTTTTTTTTTTTTTTTATGCTGTCTTCTGTACACTTCTGGGCGTTACAAATTCGAAACTGAAACCAAAACAGTAATAAAACTTGTATTCATTAAAAATATAGAAAAAAAAAAATAAAACAACACAAATTTTCGTCTTTTCAATGCCTGCCTTTATTGAATTTAGTATCTTCCCTTGTTGAATTTGAAGGATATAAGCGAATTTACCTTGAAATGAGCATAATTGCTGTTGTCTACTGTTTACACTGGTATTAAATTGCTCTTTAAAAGAAATTACATATGTATATTAATTTTTTTTTACGGTGCTGTGCTTGGGTTTAACTTGGAATTGTGTCAAATAAATATTGAGATGCAAAGAAATCCAGAGAAAATCTTATTTTAAGTCAAATAATGTCCGAGGCAATAAAAACTTACACATTTTTTATAAGAGCTTTGTACAAGATGAAAACTTTTTTGGCTTTTATTCCTGAAATTTCTACCGAAACACTAATTCATTCAGAGTCTGTTATGGATGAATTCGGGCAATAGTTCTGTATGATATGTTGTATCTTCAAAATTGGAATCTTTTGGCAAACTATTTTTATTTATTTTTTTATTTGTGTGGGAAAATCTTTTAGTTCCTCCATATTGGGATCATAGCTTGTTCTTGGTGGAAGAAAACAGTGTAGGCGAGTTGCCGTTAATGAGTTCACGAGGAACACTTCCTTTGAGAAATCAAGTTTTTGGAGATTGTCATACAGGATGGAATGATATAGGTCTAACAGGTTACTCCAGACTTAAGAAGCATTTATCTTCCACGAGGCTTGGGAAGCGGAGTTATTACCAACTGATAGCAGGAATTGTGTCGACACAAACCCAAGGAATCTGTGGGGTCAGACATGGTGCTTGCAATAAATCTGATAAGATCGCAGTGCCTACTTTTATATAATATTTTTTTTAATAAATGCGAACTATTCGAAATATATCGATACTTTTTTAAGATACTCTAAAAAATCGATATCATTCGATATTAACAAATTTTAGAGTATTGGAATTTATCGATATACTTTAAGAAGTTCCAAATTACAAAAAAAGTATCAAAGAAAGGTCTAACTTCAATTCTAAAAAGAAAAATTATTTAAACGACAATAATATGATGTGATGCGGTTTGTTTCGATAAATGTTTTTGTATTAAAAAAAGTTTCCATATATCAGAGTCAATATTGAACCACCACTAGTATTTTCTTTCTGAAAGTTTTAGTTAAGTATTTAGCATTATCAACTTAATTGAAATATTTACACTAACTTTTACTTTAAATTATGTTTAACACATCACAGACATCTATTCATTTTTTTAAACAGAATATATGGACATACATGGACATAGTTGTATCGATTCAGCTGTCAAAATTATGAATATTCTATGGGTCTGTCCAATATCATTCTGCCATACATTTTCACAAGCTTAAAATAATCTTTTATCCTTCGGATATAGGGAATAATTATGTATCATCCATGGATTGCGACTTATGATTGATATACAGTATGCTGTATTAGAGATGGAAATTTTTTGATATTTTTCGATAAATATAAAAAGAGTTAAATCGAATGTAATCATTTTCCTGAACTAGAACAAAGTAACATGACCTTAATATTTATCGACAATTCGATCATTATTATACAGTAAATATGATCGATACGATACATACGATATATGTAAGAATGAAATTTTTGGCGCAATTTTTAAGTTTCTTTTTGAAAATATTTCATCACAACAACTTCAGTTTTAGTCATCAAATAAAAAGAACGCTACAATCATTTTGAGGCTTCTTCTAGAACACATAAACAAGTATTCCCTCTTTTTTTTTTTTTTTTGCTTCAAATAATTCGACATATGCACAGTCCAACGACCTCAATATCAGTTTACCTCTACGAAACCCCAACAAATAAGAAGAACTAACAGCGCCAGGCGTTGTCTGTTGCAAAAAAAAAAAGACGCAAAACGCATGCAACAGAATGAAGAGAATCTTCTTCAGTAAAAAAAAAAAAATTAAATAAAAATTATCTGTATCTTTTGACTTCAGTTCTGTTCTTGTTCAGATACATTAAGAGCAATTCTTTAATGCTCATTAAATGTGTGTGCAATGTTCTGTTCTACTGTTTATGCTGTGTGCTGTTTCATTCATTACTGTTCCCCTGTTCAATAGCGTTCTGGTTTTTTGCGCCTGTGCCGTGCCTAAAGAGCACATTTGCCTCAGGGGCTGTTGACGCCGGTATCGAAGTTTGTCTTTGGTCGTTGGACGTCAGACGTTCATCTGTCCGTCCGTCTGTTGTTGAATGGCATGAAGAAATGGCTTCTGCTTTTACTTCAATCGTTCATTCGTTCGTCCATTCGTTCGCATGCATTTTATTTCTGTTTTGCTATATAAATTCTATGCTAAGGGGCAAAATAATGAAATGAAAACAAGATTTGTGCAAAAATTTTCCCGCCAACAAATGCAAACGAACGACCGAGCGAGCTCAATGAATGGCAAAAGCAAAGCAATTTTGCGAAGCGAAGCAAAGCGGTCTGTAAAAGCGAACACAATACTGCATGACAAGTCCTAGGTCGGTTACAGCCCACGTTGTTCGATGATGAGAGATGCGGTGATGTGGACATGAAGCGGCACGGCTCGACTCGACTCTGTGCTTCAGTTTACTGGAAGCGAAGATGTGAGCGGTATGAGCGACAGAACCAGAACCAGACAGACGGCAGACACTGTTTGTGTGTGTTTTGTTGTACTGTGCTGTGCTGTGGTCTTCTGATGAGTAGCCGGAAACGGTGTGCAGGGAATAGCCGGGAATTGTTGCATGAATGGTGGTAAAGTTGAGTTGAGAGATGGTTGAGGGATTTACTACTACGTTGCAGTCAAATACAGACAAAAGGCAGATATTGTATTTGTAAAGTGCGTTTCGAAAGTAGGTGAATAGAAGAAAAATTATTTAAACGCAAAAAAATTATTAAAAGTTGTGCATCAAATAGGTAAATAGAGCTTATTTATTTAGTGGGGTTAACTAGACCACTTAAATATTTAGTAGAAATGACTGCCCTCTTGACAAAAGGAGCAATCAACATATTCCGTTTGAGACACAAAGCTATTTACCTGACTAAATTTTAAGCTACAGCCTTTCTACGCGTAACACTCAAGTGACTCACTTCTCCCCACCTAACACTATCGAAGTGTATTTAACTGTAAAAGTTTTTATTGCGATAAATTTGTTCTTTTTTCTATAAATGTAAAGTAAGTAGGGTGAAGTAAACCACCTTCTTTTTTACAAAAGAAGTAAAATTAAGCTTAGTTCTTTTAAGACAAACAGTTTTTTTACGCTTCTAGATTTCAAGCAGTTTTTAAAGTGGCTCACTTAACCCCACTTTACACAGCCAAACCTTGCTTAGCACAATCTTATTTTCTAATTTATCAAATTACTTTTTTATACACTTTACTTTTGTTTAGTCACTCACTCACATATGTTGCCGTCGATATTATTGTATTAAAATCGACAATTCGAATTGTTGTGTGTGCCCACAATCAACGAATTCAATTCCAATGTGAATGAACTCTACCAAGGACAATGACCTACGACGAACGTACGCTCACTCTCGCTCTTACTCTAGCCACAAAAAAAGGAAAACACCATAAAGTGTCAGGGACGCAGGACTTGGACTTGTTGTTTTGGTAGACAAAGGTCGGAGTTCGGTAGTTGCAGTAGAGTAGTACTCTCTACTCGTACGCAAGAAGTTTACTTTTGGACAACAATCGTGTGCGGCATTTATTGCGATTTATTTCGAGGGTTGATTTTTATTACTGCCGCAGTAGTTAAACCAGACATAAAGACACACACACACACACCGCACCACACCGCACCACACCACACCACAAAAATCGCGAGCGTTGGTGGAATTTCATGCAGCAGCAGCAGATGAGAGCAGGGCTTGTGTCAGCCAGACACAAATAAATCGCAGTTTATGCAGTAAAACAACCTGATGACTCGTTGTTTGTCTATCTATCGGACTGAACTGGATGACTGTTTATGCGATGCTGAAACTCGAACTTTCGTTAAATAAAAGCGTAAACCGCCATAAACTTTAAATTGAATGCGTTGCGTTCCGATGCGGCAACGGCAATGGCCAACGCCCAAACTTATTACATTCAGTTAAAAATTCTCACTTGGTCTTCCTTATCCTTCCTGTTCAGCATACAATAACCACGTGTAGCGCGCGTTTATCCCAAACAATTGTTGTCGCATTGTCATTTTTGATAGTGCCGTGTCGTGTCGTGTCGTCTAGTCTCTCTTGTTTGCGGCTGATTTGGCTGCAGGCAGCTGCTACTGTTGCTGCTATCATCAAGTCCTGCGAAATTAAATATTAAAGCACTTTGCTGGCGGCTTAAAGCACTCAACTCGCAATTCGTACTTTTAAATTTATTAATGTTCGCTTCTTGAGGTTTTTTGTAAGTTTTTAGTTAAGTTTTGGTGGTTTTTGTCGTGTGGCGTCTGTTTGTTGCATGAACAGTTGTTGCCTTCGACGCCAGTCAAAAGTTGCACCTGCGCACCTTTTGCACCTGTCATCGCGGTGACATTTTTAGCGCAACGTCTTCGTCTCGTACATATGTGTGTGTGTCTGTCTGCAATTTTGGCTGAATAATAAAAAAGGGCGCTTTATAGTTTAGAAACTTTTTAACAACTCTGAAAGATGTAGCATATTTTTTTTTTTTTTAATTAAAGTTTAATGTTTAATTGATGTGAATGAACAGAAATTTCATTTAAATGAACAAAAGCGAATGTAGCTTTGGCACGCGTGAATTAAAAATTGAAAAGTGCACATCACTGACTATAACATATGTTAGCTTCATGACTCTTCGAACACTTGGGATAATTTTGACACTCAAAACTTCAATGAGCTTTATTTAAGAAGATATTAACTTTATTCAAGCACATAGATTAGGTTATAATGGCAAGGCCTAGGCCAGATAGGGCCCATATTATACCATACGATCTCTTGTTTTTCTGTTCCATACTCCAATCAGCTCGATTTTCTTATTAAGGCGACTACTGCGACTATCTAGAAACGGCCTATCAAGAACGGTAAACTTTATTCTCCCAAGGGGTGGACAGTGACAGAGAAAAGTGTTCTACAGTCTCCTCCTCTTTCTCGTTTCTACAGCTCCTACAGAAGACATTCGATGTTACCCCTAGTCGAACGGCATGTCCCGTTAGAGACCCTAATGGATAGAGTCTGTCTTGTGACCCATGATTTGGGATTTGTGTTTCCCTCTAATCTCTGCTAGCCTGGTTATTTCCCTGTTTCACTGTTTCAAGAGGCCATGGGAATTCCTGTCGAACTTCCTTCAAGTTCCAACCCACCTGTATAAATATTGTTGGGTTTAAGTGGGTTGGTTTTATAATGGGGTAGGTTTTCGCAGTGTGATCTGGTTCATTCAAACACATATCGGTGTAGGGAAATTACATTGATTATGATAGCTACAGGGGACTTCTGTAGGATCGTCTGAATAACAGGCTCTTAGGAGATACATTCTGAAAACACTATGCTAGCCTCACTTAGGAACTCTCCGGATTTGATCGTGAAATTGTTTCATAAAAGTAGCTTATCTAAATCTTGATATCAAATGGAACGGCATTAAATTCTTCGTTTTTTGTTTTGAAGATCATGGATAAAAGAAATGTGATACTCCAGATTTACTCCCAAAAAACCAAAATTCAGTCTAATTGCTATTTTGCAGGATTTTTTTAAACAATTGTAATAAATAAATCTAGTTTATACAAAAAAAAAAACTATATCATATCTTAATGCTCTTTTCAGAAGTTTTTTTTTTAAATAAAAATCAAATCTGTGAAAAACCAGTTTATATTATTTCAATTATTTATTTTTCTTTATTCAAATTGAAATGTAAAGCGTATTGTTTACAAACAAAATAAAAGAAAAAACTTTCATAAAATCGGCTTTCTTAAGCTGTGATAAGTATTTCGGATCGCATTTGAACGTTTTTTTTTCCGCGGAATAAAAACTAAACGACATTTGTACA